>OX374646.1:0-1200000 GCA_947347705.1 Nymphula nitidulata
CCTAACCTAACCTAACCTAACCTAACCTAACCTAACCTAACCTAACCTAACCTAACCTAACCTAACCTAACCTAACCTAACTCTAACCTAACCTAACCTAACCTAACCTAACCTAACCTAACCTAACCTAACCTAACCTAACCTAACCTAACCTAACCTAACCTAACCTAACCTAACCTAACCTAACCTAACCTAACCTAACCTAACCTAACCTAACCTAACCTAACCTAACCTAACCTAACCTAACCTAACCTAACCTAACCTAACCTAACCTAACCTAACCTAACCTAACCTAACCTAACCTAACCTAACCTAACCTAACCTAACCTAACCTAACCTAACCTAACCTAACCTAACCTAACCTAACCTAACCTAACCTAACCTAACCTAACCTAACCTAACCTAACCTAACCTAACCTAACCTAACCTAACCTAACCTAACCTAACCTAACCTAACCTAACCTAACCTAACCTAACCTAACCTAACCTAACCTAACCTAACCTAACCTAACCTAACCTAACCTAACCTAACCTAACCTAACCTAACCTAACCTAACCTAACCTAACCTAACCTAACCTAACCTAACCTAACCTAACCTAACCTAACCTAACCTAACCTAACCTAACCTAACCTAACCTAACCTAACCTAACCTAACCTAACCTAACCTAACCTAACCTAACCTAACCTAACCTAACCTAACCTAACCTAACCTAACCTAACCTAACCTAACCTAACCTAACCTAACCTAACCTAACCTAACCTAACCTAACCTAACCTAACCTAACCTAACCTAACCTAACCTAACCTAACCTAACCTAACCTAACCTAACCTAACCTAACCTAACCTAACCTAACCTAACCTAACCTAACCTAACCTAACCTAACCTAACCTAACCTAACCTAACCTAACCTAACCTAACCTAACCTAACCTAACCTAACCTAACCTAACCTAACCTAACCTAACCTAACCTAACCTAACCTAACCTAACCTAACCTAACCTAACCTAACCTAACCTAACCTAACCTAACCTAACCTAACCTAACCTAACCTAACCTAACCTAACCTAACCTAACCTAACCTAACCTAACCTAACCTAACCTAACCTAACCTAACCTAACCTAACCTAACCTAACCTAACCTAACCTAACCTAACCTAACCTAACCTAACCTAACCTAACCTAACCTAACCTAACCTAACCTAACCTAACCTAACCTAACCTAACCTAACCTAACCTAACCTAACCTAACCTAACCTAACCTAACCTAACCTAACCTAACCTAACCTAACCTAACCTAACCTAACCTAACCTAACCTAACCTAACCTAACCTAACCTAACCTAACCTAACCTAACCTAACCTAACCTAACCTAACCTAACCTAACCTAACCTAACCTAACCTAACCTAACCTAACCTAACCTAACCTAACCTAACCTAACCTAACCTAACCTAACCTAACCTAACCTAACCTAACCTAACCTAACCTAACCTAACCTAACCTAACCTAACCTAACCTAACCTAACCTAACCTAACCTAACCTAACCTAACCTAACCTAACCTAACCTAACCTAACCTAACCTAACCTAACCTAACCTAACCTAACCTAACCTAACCTAACCTAACCTAACCTAACCTAACCTAACCTAACCTAACCTAACCTAACCTAACCTAACCTAACCTAACCTAACCTAACCTAACCTAACCTAACCTAACCTAACCTAACCTAACCTAACCTAACCTAACCTAACCTAACCTAACCTAACCTAACCTAACCTAACCTAACCTAACCTAACCTAACCTAACCTAACCTAACCTAACCTAACCTAACCTAACCTAACCTAACCTAACCTAACCTAACCTAACCTAACCTAACCTAACCTAACCTAACCTAACCTAACCTAACCTAACCTAACCTAACCTAACCTAACCTAACCTAACCTAACCTAACCTAACCTAACCTAACCTAACCTAACCTAACCTAACCTAACCTAACCTAACCTAACCTAACCTAACCTAACCTAACCTAACCTAACCTAACCTAACCTAACCTAACCTAACCTAACCTAACCTAACCTAACCTAACCTAACCTAACCTAACCTAACCTAACCTAACCTAACCTAACCTAACCTAACCTAACCTAACCTAACCTAACCTAACCTAACCTAACCTAACCTAACCTAACCTAACCTAACCTAACCTAACCTAACCTAACCTAACCTAACCTAACCTAACCTAACCTAACCTAACCTAACCTAACCTAACCTAACCTAACCTAACCTAACCTAACCTAACCTAACCTAACCTAACCTAACCTAACCTAACCTAACCTAACCTAACCTAACCTAACCTAACCTAACCTAACCTAACCTAACCTAACCTAACCTAACCTAACCTAACCTAACCTAACCTAACCTAACCTAACCTAACCTAACCTAACCTAACCTAACCTAACCTAACCTAACCTAACCTAACCTAACCTAACCTAACCTAACCTAACCTAACCTAACCTAACCTAACCTAACCTAACCTAACCTAACCTAACCTAACCTAACCTAACCTAACCTAACCTAACCTAACCTAACCTAACCTAACCTAACCTAACCTAACCTAACCTAACCTAACCTAACCTAACCTAACCTAACCTAACCTAACCTAACCTAACCTAACCTAACCTAACCTAACCTAACCTAACCTAACCTAACCTAACCTAACCTAACCTAACCTAACCTAACCTAACCTAACCTAACCTAACCTAACCTAACCTAACCTAACCTAACCTAACCTAACCTAACCTAACCTAACCTAACCTAACCTAACCTAACCTAACCTAACCTAACCTAACCTAACCTAACCTAACCTAACCTAACCTAACCTAACCTAACCTAACCTAACCTAACCTAACCTAACCTAACCTAACCTAACCTAACCTAACCTAACCTAACCTAACCTAACCTAACCTAACCTAACCTAACCTAACCTAACCTAACCTAACCTAACCTAACCTAACCTAACCTAACCTAACCTAACCTAACCTAACCTAACCTAACCTAACCTAACCTAACCTAACCTAACCTAACCTAACCTAACCTAACCTAACCTAACCTAACCTAACCTAACCTAACCTAACCTAACCTAACCTAACCTAACCTAACCTAACCTAACCTAACCTAACCTAACCTAACCTAACCTAACCTAACCTAACCTAACCTAACCTAACCTAACCTAACCTAACCTAACCTAACCTAACCTAACCTAACCTAACCTAACCTAACCTAACCTAACCTAACCTAACCTAACCTAACCTAACCTAACCTAACCTAACCTAACCTAACCTAACCTAACCTAACCTAACCTAACCTAACCTAACCTAACCTAACCTAACCTAACCTAACCTAACCTAACCTAACCTAACCTAACCTAACCTAACCTAACCTAACCTAACCTAACCTAACCTAACCTAACCTAACCTAACCTAACCTAACCTAACCTAACCTAACCTAACCTAACCTAACCTAACCTAACCTAACCTAACCTAACCTAACCTAACCTAACCTAACCTAACCTAACCTAACCTAACCTAACCTAACCTAACCTAACCTAACCTAACCTAACCTAACCTAACCTAACCTAACCTAACCTAACCTAACCTAACCTAACCTAACCTAACCTAACCTAACCTAACCTAACCTAACCTAACCTAACCTAACCTAACCTAACCTAACCTAACCTAACCTAACCTAACCTAACCTAACCTAACCTAACCTAACCTAACCTAACCTAACCTAACCTAACCTAACCTAACCTAACCTAACCTAACCTAACCTAACCTAACCTAACCTAACCTAACCTAACCTAACCTAACCTAACCTAACCTAACCTAACCTAACCTAACCTAACCTAACCTAACCTAACCTAACCTAACCTAACCTAACCTAACCTAACCTAACCTAACCTAACCTAACCTAACCTAACCTAACCTAACCTAACCTAACCTAACCTAACCTAACCTAACCTAACCTAACCTAACCTAACCTAACCTAACCTAACCTAACCTAACCTAACCTAACCTAACCTAACCTAACCTAACCTAACCTAACCTAACCTAACCTAACCTAACCTAACCTAACCTAACCTAACCTAACCTAACCTAACCTAACCTAACCTAACCTAACCTAACCTAACCTAACCTAACCTAACCTAACCTAACCTAACCTAACCTAACCTAACCTAACCTAACCTAACCTAACCTAACCTAACCTAACCTAACCTAACCTAACCTAACCTAACCTAACCTAACCTAACCTAACCTAACCTAACCTAACCTAACCTAACCTAACCTAACCTAACCTAACCTAACCTAACCTAACCTAACCTAACCTAACCTAACCTAACCTAACCTAACCTAACCTAACCTAACCTAACCTAACCTAACCTAACCTAACCTAACCTAACCTAACCTAACCTAACCTAACCTAACCTAACCTAACCTAACCTAACCTAACCTAACCTAACCTAACCTAACCTAACCTAACCTAACCTAACCTAACCTAACCTAACCTAACCTAACCTAACCTAACCTAACCTAACCTAACCTAACCTAACCTAACCTAACCTAACCTAACCTAACCTAACCTAACCTAACCTAACCTAACCTAACCTAACCTAACCTAACCTAACCTAACCTAACCTAACCTAACCTAACCTAACCTAACCTAACCTAACCTAACCTAACCTAACCTAACCTAACCTAACCTAACCTAACCTAACCTAACCTAACCTAACCTAACCTAACCTAACCTAACCTAACCTAACCTAACCTAACCTAACCTAACCTAACCTAACCTAACCTAACCTAACCTAACCTAACCTAACCTAACCTAACCTAACCTAACCTAACCTAACCTAACCTAACCTAACCTAACCTAACCTAACCTAACCTAACCTAACCTAACCTAACCTAACCTAACCTAACCTAACCTAACCTAACCTAACCTAACCTAACCTAACCTAACCTAACCTAACCTAACCTAACCTAACCTAACCTAACCTAACCTAACCTAACCTAACCTAACCTAACCTAACCTAACCTAACCTAACCTAACCTAACCTAACCTAACCTAACCTAACCTAACCTAACCTAACCTAACCTAACCTAACCTAACCTAACCTAACCTAACCTAACCTAACCTAACCTAACCTAACCTAACCTAACCTAACCTAACCTAACCTAACCTAACCTAACCTAACCTAACCTAACCTAACCTAACCTAACCTAACCTAACCTAACCTAACCTAACCTAACCTAACCTAACCTAACCTAACCTAACCTAACCTAACCTAACCTAACCTAACCTAACCTAACCTAACCTAACCTAACCTAACCTAACCTAACCTAACCTAACCTAACCTAACCTAACCTAACCTAACCTAACCTAACCTAACCTAACCTAACCTAACCTAACCTAACCTAACCTAACCTAACCTAACCTAACCTAACCTAACCTAACCTAACCTAACCTAACCTAACCTAACCTAACCTAACCTAACCTAACCTAACCTAACCTAACCTAACCTAACCTAACCTAACCTAACCTAACCTAACCTAACCTAACCTAACCTAACCTAACCTAACCTAACCTAACCTAACCTAACCTAACCTAACCTAACCTAACCTAACCTAACCTAACCTAACCTAACCTAACCTAACCTAACCTAACCTAACCTAACCTAACCTAACCTAACCTAACCTAACCTAACCTAACCTAACCTAACCTAACCTAACCTAACCTAACCTAACCTAACCTAACCTAACCTAACCTAACCTAACCTAACCTAACCTAACCTAACCTAACCTAACCTAACCTAACCTAACCTAACCTAACCTAACCTAACCTAACCTAACCTAACCTAACCTAACCTAACCTAACCTAACCTAACCTAACCTAACCTAACCTAACCTAACCTAACCTAACCTAACCTAACCTAACCTAACCTAACCTAACCTAACCTAACCTAACCTAACCTAACCTAACCTAACCTAACCTAACCTAACCTAACCTAACCTAACCTAACCTAACCTAACCTAACCTAACCTAACCTAACCTAACCTAACCTAACCTAACCTAACCTAACCTAACCTAACCTAACCTAACCTAACCTAACCTAACCTAACCTAACCTAACCTAACCTAACCTAACCTAACCTAACCTAACCTAACCTAACCTAACCTAACCTAACCTAACCTAACCTAACCTAACCTAACCTAACCTAACCTAACCTAACCTAACCTAACCTAACCTAACCTAACCTAACCTAACCTAACCTAACCTAACCTAACCTAACCTAACCTAACCTAACCTAACCTAACCTAACCTAACCTAACCTAACCTAACCTAACCTAACCTAACCTAACCTAACCTAACCTAACCTAACCTAACCTAACCTAACCTAACCTAACCTAACCTAACCTAACCTAACCTAACCTAACCTAACCTAACCTAACCTAACCTAACCTAACCTAACCTAACCTAACCTAACCTAACCTAACCTAACCTAACCTAACCTAACCTAACCTAACCTAACCTAACCTAACCTAACCTAACCTAACCTAACCTAACCTAACCTAACCTAACCTAACCTAACCTAACCTAACCTAACCTAACCTAACCTAACCTAACCTAACCTAACCTAACCTAACCTAACCTAACCTAACCTAACCTAACCTAACCTAACCTAACCTAACCTAACCTAACCTAACCTAACCTAACCTAACCTAACCTAACCTAACCTAACCTAACCTAACCTAACCTAACCTAACCTAACCTAACCTAACCTAACCTAACCTAACCTAACCTAACCTAACCTAACCTAACCTAACCTAACCTAACCTAACCTAACCTAACCTAACCTAACCTAACCTAACCTAACCTAACCTAACCTAACCTAACCTAACCTAACCTAACCTAACCTAACCTAACCTAACCTAACCTAACCTAACCTAACCTAACCTAACCTAACCTAACCTAACCTAACCTAACCTAACCTAACCTAACCTAACCTAACCTAACCTAACCTAACCTAACCTAACCTAACCTAACCTAACCTAACCTAACCTAACCTAACCTAACCTAACCTAACCTAACCTAACCTAACCTAACCTAACCTAACCTAACCTAACCTAACCTAACCTAACCTAACCTAACCTAACCTAACCTAACCTAACCTAACCTAACCTAACCTAACCTAACCTAACCTAACCTAACCTAACCTAACCTAACCTAACCTAACCTAACCTAACCTAACCTAACCTAACCTAACCTAACCTAACCTAACCTAACCTAACCTAACCTAACCTAACCTAACCTAACCTAACCTAACCTAACCTAACCTAACCTAACCTAACCTAACCTAACCTAACCTAACCTAACCTAACCTAACCTAACCTAACCTAACCTAACCTAACCTAACCTAACCTAACCTAACCTAACCTAACCTAACCTAACCTAACCTAACCTAACCTAACCTAACCTAACCTAACCTAACCTAACCTAACCTAACCTAACCTAACCTAACCTAACCTAACCTAACCTAACCTAACCTAACCTAACCTAACCTAACCTAACCTAACCTAACCTAACCTAACCTAACCTAACCTAACCTAACCTAACCTAACCTAACCTAACCTAACCTAACCTAACCTAACCTAACCTAACCTAACCTAACCTAACCTAACCTAACCTAACCTAACCTAACCTAACCTAACCTAACCTAACCTAACCTAACCTAACCTAACCTAACCTAACCTAACCTAACCTAACCTAACCTAACCTAACCTAACCTAACCTAACCTAACCTAACCTAACCTAACCTAACCTAACCTAACCTAACCTAACCTAACCTAACCTAACCTAACCTAACCTAACCTAACCTAACCTAACCTAACCTAACCTAACCTAACCTAACCTAACCTAACCTAACCTAACCTAACCTAACCACCAGTCGCTCTCGGGCCGCTCCCGAGACAACACGCATCCAACGCGGCCGGCAGCGGCAGCGCGGCAGCGGCAGCACGGCAGCGGCAGCGCGGCAGCGGCAGCGGCAGCGCGGCAGCGGCAGCGCGGCAGCGGCAGCGGCAGCGCGGCAGCGGCAGCGGCAGCGCGGCAGCGGCAGCGCGGACGCAAGTGATAACGCACCCGGCAGCGCCAGCGCGGACGCACTTGGCAGCGCAACCGGCAGCGGCAGCGCGGCAGCGCGGCCGGCAGCGGCAGCGCGGCAGCGGCAGCGCGGCAGCGGCAGCGGCAGCGCGGCAGCGCGGCCGGCAGCGGCAGCGCGGCAGCGGCAGCGCGGCAGCGGCAGCGCGGCAGCGGCAGCGCGGCAGCGGCAGCGCGGCAGCGGCAGCGCGGCAGCGGCAGCGGCAGCGCGGCAGCGGCAGCGCGGCAGCGGCAGCGCGGCAGCGGCAGCGGCAGCGCGGCAGCGGCAGCGCGGCAGCGGCAGCGCGGACTTTGGTGAATATTTGACTTATCCTTATAGTGAGTGAACACTTCATGCTACGTCTAGTGCATCAGAATCAGGCCTATCAGTGAGTGAACACTGCGTTTTTACAAGCATTATACCATTCTATATCAACATTCCTACAGTGAGTGAACACTTTGATTTATATTTTGAACTTAAGTTTGAACGATAAGCTGGCAATATGCCTATCGCGAGATCGCCCACGCGGCCGCGACAGGCTACAATCACATCCACGCCGGGCACACCCCAAGCTGATGGTACACGAAGTCTAGCTACGCCAGAGCTGCACATGAGCCCGGAGAGCAGCCCGCTGCTAAACAATACTTTCAGTTTACTCCCAATAGCAAGCTCACTGGAGGTACCAGGCGGCCAACCGATACCCTGTACCAGCACAGCACAAGCTGATCACCCGGAGAAGAAGCAACAGCCCAAGAAAGCCATCGGCAAAAAGGGTAAGGAGGAGTTTGCTGATGTGCAGGTGTTTTTTAAGATGAGCTCTCAGGACGTGCATAACCTGGACTCATACGTTAAGGTGGTGGAGTACTTGACCTCCCAGATCAAACTCCGAGCCCAAACCCAGAGCGTAACAAGAGAGAGCAAGGGTTTTATATTTAAGGCGGCAGTAGAACTGCAGAACTGCAGCGAGCGACTCAGCAAGCTGGACCAACTGGCTCAACCGCAACCACCACAGGCCCAGGTGCAGGCGACACGATCAGCCACCAAAGACCTACTCGATGGCAACCTGAACGGCCTGACAGACATGATCAGAGACACTATTCGGCAGGAGATCAAGTCTGAGATAAAGAAAATAGCGCCCTCCCTAAAAGCTGTGACCAACTCAACGGCTACGTATGCGCAAATTGCCAAATCACATTTAGCCACGGAGCCAACAGGCGACGGCAGCAGGGCCCCAGTTCGCGCGCCGCCACCACCACCATCCCGGCCGGCAATGGTAATTACCCATAAGTCGCCGACGCATACGCGAGAGGACTCCGTTCGCGAACTCCGCAAGGCGGTGAATTTCAGGGAGGCGAAATACGCACCGGCCCGCGTTCAAGCCCTATCTAAGGGAAAAATGCGGGTCGAATTTGAGAGCCGTGACCAAATGGAAGATGCCATGCGGCGAATCAACAGCGATAACAATACTCTGATTGTGGCTGAGGCTGAGAAGAAATTACAGCCAATGTTCATTTTGAAGGGCGTGTCCAAAAGCGTAGACAGGGACGAGCTTGCGGCCATACTCCTGGACCAGAATCCTGAGCTGGAGGCGTTCGATCAGACGCAGCTTAAGCTTAGGTTCGTGAGAAACAACCGAAATGAGAGGCTTTACAATGCGGTCTTCCTAGCCAACCCGGAGGTCTGGAAAGCAGTAGTGAAGAAGCAGAGGATATGCGTGGACTTCCAACTGGTACATGCGGAAGAATTCTCGCCGTTCGTGCAGTGCTTTAGGTGCTGCCAGTTCGGGCACACGAAGAACACGTGCGGTGAGAAGGAGGCCTTCTGCCTCTTTTGCCTAAAGAAGGATCACGAAACTCAAGCCTGCCCACTCAAAGCAAGCAATGGGGCGCCTATATGCGCCAATTGCACCTCACACAATGCCAGATTCAAGGACAATGCAGACACCAAACATCTAGCTACATCCCAGGTTTGCCCAAGATTGCGTGCCATGAAGAATAAAATATTAAGCAAGATAGACTATGGTAACTAACGATAAATTTAAGATTTTACAGTGTAATATAGATAAGTCTAGTGTAGGTCTGCATGAGTTAATTGAATATTTTTATAATAATAAGTATAATTTAGGTTTAATTTCCGAGCCGTACACGGGCACGATTAATGAAGTTAGGGCAATCTCCGGGTTTGATATCTTTCAATTCCCTGCACCCAACAGAAAAGTTAAGGCGTGCATATTGGCTAGACCGGGGATGGGAAAAATATTGGGGCTCTCGCAATTTTCGTCACCTAACCTTAGTGCCGCACTAGTGACGCATGGAAGCAAAAAGTTTATTATTGCATCAATATACATTGAGCCTAACATAGATGAATATAACACGTTAAGTTTGTTAGACAACCTCCTCAGTCAAAATCACAGCTTACCATGTGTCATTGGTGGGGACTTCAATGGTTGGCATCCAATTTGGGGGGGTAATAATGTGGTATCCAATCCCCGAGGCAGAGACGTATATGATATGACGCAAACTCACTCGCTCTTTCTCTGCAACGAGGGCTCTGTGCCCACGTTTGAAGCTGTGTCACACGGTACTACCAGAACCTCTATCATTGACCTCACCTTAGTCTCGGCCAACATGTACGACTCTGTCTCGGACTGGAAGGTCAATTTGGAAGTGTGCAAATCGGTACAGCATAATTGCATTGATTTTAGCATTAATCTTAATACAAACTGCCAAATTACTCAAAAATCAGCTTCCACCTTTAGATACAACACCGAAAAAGCTAATTGGCCGGATTTCAAGGAAAAACTTAGAACTAAAATGACCATGTCGAATGTGCTCGACTTTGACTTTGCTCACTCTGGCCCTGAACAGCTGGAAACGCTCCTACGTGAGTTCACCGAGCTTGTTCAGGAAGCCAGTTCTGAATCTTTTCCACGAACAGGTCTAGGAACCAGGGGGGGCAAGACACGGCCACCGTGGTGGTCCCCAAGGCTTGGTGAGCTCAAAAAGGAGCTTATCGCTAAACACCGCGCTATACACACGGCTAAGCGACGTGGAGAGTGTTTGCAATTGTTGGTCAGCGAACAACAAAAGCTTAAAAAAGAGTACTCCGAGGAGCTTAAAAATGAATCGTGCAAAAATTTCAGACAATTTTGCGAATTGCAAACCAAGGAAAACGTATGGTCGCTGACCAATAGACTGCTCAAACAAACGGCGCCGAGACGTCCACATACTACGTTGAAGATAGGCAATAGATTTACCACAACAGGCGATGACACCGCACATGAGATACTGCGACACTTTTACCCTGATGACGGGTGTGACACAGAGGACAGACATCACACCCTCAGAACGGAAATGAACAACATTAGGACAAATTTTACAACCCAGTTTTCAGATGATCTAGAGTTTGACACTAATGAAATAATTAATCACTTAAAATACATGAACCCCAAAAAGGCTCCAGGGTGTGACGGCCTTACGTCGGACATCTGTTTTCAAGCTGCACTATGTTTCCCTCAGTTTATCACCGACGCAATGAACCGCTGCTTACAGCTGGGCTACTATCCTCGGTTGTGGAAGAAGGCGATAGTAAAGGTCATACCTAAACCGGGCAAAGATGACTACACGCAACTGGAAGCCTACAGACCTATTGGGCTAATACCCGTCTTTGGCAAGCTGCTAGAGAAGCTCTTCATCAAAAGAGTCACATACAAAGCACAAGGTGATGGCAAGATGAACGACAAACAGTTCGGCTTTACCGAGCAAAGGAGCACCACTCAAGCGCTATACAATGCGATCAAAATTATCAAGTCCGCTAAGGCCGCGGGGAAGCTGGCAGTCGCGGTGTCACTGGATATCAAGGCGGCGTTTGATAACGCTTGGTGGCCTGCGCTCATAACTCAATTAAGACACACGGAGTGCCCGGGAAACATCTTAAGGCTCATATTAAGTTACTTAGAGGACAGGACGGTCCAATTGGACTATGCCGGGCACACTGTTTCAAAGGTCATGACCAAGGGCTGCGTCCAGGGCTCTGCCTGCGGGCCGGTCCTGTGGAACATCATTTTGAATGAGCTGTTAGGGAAGGAATTGCCAGAGGGATGCCACTTACAAGCTTTCGCTGACGATGTGCTGCTCATAGCTACTGCAAGTACACTGCGGGAGCTTGAGCTGTCCACCAACTCAGCCTTGGACACCATTTTAAAATGGGGCAATAGTGTTAAACTTAAATTCGGTCATGCTAAAACAAGAGCCATAGCATTTACGCCCACAGCTAGAAAAGTCAAAATTTTAATGGACAATCATGACATATCACTATCTAGTCACTTCAAGATACTCGGTGTAATACTGGACGACCGATTGCTTTTCACTGAGCACGTTAAATACATAGTTAATAAGGCGACCAGAATATTTAACAGATTGTGTGTATTCACCAGACCGACGTGGGGAGCGCATCCCGATAACATAGATGCCATATATCATCAAGTGGTGGAGCCCACCATCACATACGCAGCGGGCATTTGGGGGCATGTTGCCTCCAAAGAGCATATTAAACGGCTACTTATCTCAACACAGCGTGGTTTTGCAATCCGAGCCACCAAGGCTTATCGCACGGTGTCGACCAGTGCGGTACTAGCCTTGGCCCAATATATGCCTCTCGACCTTAAGGTACGGGAAATACACACAATCGAGGTTACTAAATTAAATCAGCGAACGGAATACCTCCCTCAGGACGTACCGCTCGAGGTAAAAACACCAGTCTATGAGCTGCTACACCCCGCACAACGACTCTCCATCAGCTATACAACAGCAGAGGACCAGCAAGAGTTGGACGAGCTGTGCGAGCCACACTCCTGCCAGGCGTTCACTGATGGGAGCAAGCAGGAGGACGGCAGCGTAGGTGCTGCCTTTATGTTAGTCATCCCGGAGGAACGCCCCCGCGTAACGACCAAAAAGTTCAAGTTGCACTCTGCCTGTTCAGTTTTTCAGGCAGAGCTGTTTGCTATTCAGCAAGCATGCCTCGCCCTGCGAGCTAAAAATTGTCAGGATGTTATGCTGATTAGCGATTCGCGCTCGGCGCTGGATGCCATATGTCAGAGAGACAACCCTCATCCTATTGTCTCCTCGATACACCGAATAATGAGCGAACTCCCGGCTAGTACCTACATTCGATTCTGCTGGGTGAGAGCCCACGTGGGTATAGCAGGCAACGAGGCAGCGGACTCTGCGGCCAAGAGGGCGTCGCTGCAGCACAAGCCGCCGGACTATGTCCACTTCCCAATAAGCTATGTGAAGGGTAAAGTAAGGGAGGAAAACCTTCGCATCTGGCAGAGCAGGTACAGTGAGGCGGAGCAGGGTGAACACACTAGGAAAGTATTCCCACTACTGACAGACATAATAAAATGGAGGGAAAGCATGCCGCGCACCTTCCAACTCACGCAAGTATTGACTGGACATGGGGCATTCAAGCAGTATCTGCATCGCTTTCACGTCACACCCGACAACACTTGCCCGTGCGACGGCAACATGGTTCAGTCTGTGCAACATCTCTTGCAGGAATGCCCTCGATTTGGCATTGCCAGGCATAACCATATGCAGATATGTAACAATGCTAAAATCTCTTGTCCCTATGATATCAATGAAATCATCAAGAAGAAAGCTTGTCGGGAATCATACGCTACATTCACCACATATATAATAGGACAGCTTAAAGACTTTAACAAGACATGAGAGCATACACGTACACACACACACTTACATACACAATTACACCACTGCACCACATCGCACTTCACAACACAGCCACATCCTCACACATACAAACACACTAACACATAAAATCAACCGGCATATTCCAAACAGACAAACAATCTTACTGTTTTGCTTACAGATAGATATAGGCATAATTTCTTTTAGTTTAATTAGGGTTAATTACGTATAATCAGGGATAAATGTGTAGCTCAATTCAATGAAATGGCATAAGTAACTTTTATAAATATTGTTAGTAAACTTCGTAATAAATAAGTTGCTAGATATTCTTATACTTTGTTCTCTTCCTCGCTATCATGATGTTACTAATCATATATCTTATTATTGGTTATTCTAAAATAACAGCAGTTATTCCTAGCCAATTATTTCGCGGCATATACATCACTAGTATATAGCAGGGGTAAGAAGCTCTGCCCCATCAGAGCGGGCGAGCCTATTTACGGCATCCACCAATCAGCGGAGGGCTGTCTGGATTGGACAGTACGGCTGAATAGAGGTGAGGGGAGGCGGTCCCATAGCGCGCGGGGGAGAGGGGGACGAATAGGTTTGCGGATGTAGCGTAGGGTACAGCGGGACCAATAGGCGGCGTGCAGCGGCAGCTGCAGCTGTCAAACATATTATGTATACATATATATATTATATATAATTATTACATATAATCTCATTATAAAACTAAAATAGGTAAACTCAAAAACACGGAAATCGCCGGTTGCGCCAAGGCGCATGATTGCGCTATTGTGTTTTTATAATTATTGTATAGAATAGTTATGTAGGATAATTAAATAATTATGTTAGACATTTGTAAATAACTAAATTTAGTCACGGATTAATGTCAAAGTTAGCATCATAAATCATTACATAATAAGCATGCAACTCCAGCAAACAAACAAATTCGTCTGAGCTCATGTTTGATCGCTAATGTATAGGGGGTGCTGAGCGCATCTCTCATCTCGCGGATTTGACTTTGTCTTCTGGGTGGAAGTAGGTTTTGATGTTTTGGCAGTGTGTATTGCATGGATTGTAATGTTAAGTTAAGTTTTAGTAATTTAAGGTTGTCACTTATAGTATTATCTCGGTACTACATAGTACTAATATTGCTATTATATTATGTGTATGTTCTATCATGTGTTAGTTTAAGATGCTATTATTATTATTATTATTTTGTTAACAAGGACATTGTGCATTAAATTATATTAGGATAAGGTAGGGCATAGTATTATACTGATTGCATTGATTTTCCTTTGTGTGTGTAAATAGAAAATTTTTATAACAGTAGATAATAATAGTTAACAATTGTTTGTAATGACGGATCATTTAGTTTAGTCTATTCTTATTCTGTTTTATTCTGTTTGTCATTGTCGAAATTGTGAAATTGCAAATTACGTAACTGTGATGACTATTAATACTTTGTAAGTGTCGTGACCGGCAGCGGTGCAGCGGTATCGTGGCAGCGCTGCCGCGGTGGCGCGGCCGGCAGCGGTCGGCAGCGCTGCCGCGGCCGGCAGCGGTCGGCAGCGCTGCCGCGGCCGGCAGCGGTTGGCAGCGGTCGGCAGCGCTGCCGCGGCCGGCAGCGGTCGGCAGCGCTGCCGCGGCCGGCAGCGGTCGGCAGCGCTGCCGCGGGGGCGCGGCCGGCAGCGGTCGGCAGCGCTGCCGCGGTGGCGCTGCCGGCAGCGGTCGGCAGCGCTGCCGCGGCCGGCAGCGGTCGGCAGCGCTGCCGCGGTGGCGCTGCCGGCAGCGCTGCCGCGGCCGCGTGGGGGGGGGGACGGCAGCGCAGACACGCGTTGATGTCTTTTGATAGGGACGCTGGACACCGCGAACGCAGCGGTCACGCGTTGGTATCTTTTGTATAGATTCACTGTTATACTTTTGTTGATATGTAACATTTATGTATTTGTGATTGTTTGTGTAATTGCTTATGTTTGTACAAGTAGGGAGATAATAGTTAACAATTGTTTGTAACGATGGATCATTTAGTTTAATCTATTCTTATTCTGTTTTATTCTGTTTGTCATTATTGAAATTGTGAAATTGCAAATTACGTAACTGTGATGACTATTAATACTTTGTAAGTGTCGTGACCGGCAGCGGTGCAGCGGTATCGTGGCAGCGCTGCCGCGGTGGCGCGGCCGGCAGCGGTCGGCAGCGCTGCCGCGGCCGGCAGCGGTCGGCAGCGCTGCCGCGGCCGGCAGCGGTTGGCAGCGGTCGGCAGCGCTGCCGCGGCCGGCAGCGGTCGGCAGCGCTGCCGCGGCCGGCAGCGGTCGGCAGCGCTGCCGCGGGGGCGCGGCCGGCAGCGGTCGGCAGCGCTGCCGCGGCCGGCAGCGGTCGGCAGCGCTGCCGCGGGGGCGCGGCCGGCAGCGGTCGGCAGCGCTGCCGCGGCCGGCAGCGGTCGGCAGCGCTGCCGCGGGGGCGCGGCCGGCAGCGGTCGGCAGCGCTGCCGCGGCCGGCAGCGGTCGGCAGCGCTGCCGCGGTGGCGCTGCCGGCAGCGCTGCCGCGGCCGCGTGGGGGGGGGGACGGCAGCGCAGACACGCGTTGATGTCTTTTGATAGGGACGCTGGACACCGCGAACGCAGCGGTCACGCGTTGGTATCTTTTGTATAGATTCACTGTTATACTTTTGTTGATATGTAACATTTACATGTTTGTGATTATTTATGTGTTTGCTTATGTTTGTACAAGTAGGGAGGACGCAGCCGGTAGCGTATCCCATTTGATGAGATGCGCTGCTGGCTGCGATTCTCATATATATATTATTGTTTATTTATAGTTAGGGTTGTTTGCGTGGGTTAAGGTTTGGCCGGCAGCGTATCCCATTCGCGCTGCCGGCTGAGCTTGCACATGCTGCAACCGACATATGTATAGTTAGGTATATATTTAGTTTATGATAGTGGTGATGGGGTGTGTCGGGCGTGGCTGGGATCGTATCCCATTCGCGTTCTTGGCCAACTGCTCTAGCACACCCAATCACTTTAGCGAGTAAGTGGATAGTCCACAATGTAGTGGACGCTTAGATTTAAGACCCAAGCCAAACCAAAACAACCATTGCGAACAAAAAAAAAAAAAAAAAAAAAAAAAAAAAAAAAAAAAAAAAAAAAAAAAAAAAAAAAAAAAAAAAAAAAAAAAAAAAAAAAAAAAAAAAAAAAAAAAAAAAAAACCTAACCTAACCTAACCTAACCTAACCTAACCTAACCTAACCTAACCTAACCTAACCTAACCTAACCTAACCTAACCTAACCTAACCTAACCTAACCTAACCTAACCTAACCTAACCTAACCTAACCTAACCTAACCTAACCTAACCTAACCTAACCTAACCTAACCTAACCTAACCTAACCTAACCTAACCTAACCTAACCTAACCTAACCTAACCTTTTTTTTTTTTTTTTTTTTTTACGGAGATGGAATCCGCTTACAGACGATACCCTAAACCACTGGACTATGTTCCAGCGGACCGCCGGCTTAGCGTGGGCCTGTGTGGGGGTCGCCCAGCACCTGATATTGGCGGCACTGGGAATACCCACTAAACCATCTCCGATTTCCCACTATGCCCATGACGAAGATGACCCGGGATCTGCCGAAGCAAGTTCACCAAGCCAACTCCGGGCAGCTCTCCCCAGAAACCAACCGAAGTCAGCCTCCAGGGAGAGCGCCAGGCCCCCTCCGGAACCGGCCGCAGCCACAGACCGCAGCCGGCACCGGAATGGGGCCCCCGGCACCACCTCAGAACCCGCCGAAGCAGGCTCCAAAGTGGCCTTTAGCGCCCATGGAGGTTGCCCAGAGGAAACACAGGGCAACCCCAGACGTGACGTGACCAGTGCAATGCATGCACGAGGGGCAGCCTTCCCCCCGCACACGCAGCCACGTCTTAGGATAGGGCAACACGGGCAGTCGAAGCCACCCGTCTTGCCCCATCCACCCGTCAGCGCCGGAAGGGATGCCGGAGGTGGCTCCCCACTACAGAGAGCCCCCTCCCGCACCCCCCCCGCGCCCCCTCCCTCCTGCCAGACAGCGTCCGCACACCAGCACAGACGCTTTCCGACAGGAGGGGGGGGGGCAGAACATCCCAGACCCTCTTGTTCCCAACTATGGCTCAAACCATAGTTGGTAACGAGAGGGATCCACTACAAACTCCGCTCCACTCCCCGTGGGGCGCCACCAACGGCCCGGCTGTGCTTAGGCACCACCGGTTTCCATCGGTGACTCCCCAAGGGAGACGGCAGAGGCCGTAGCCCCGGAGTTCCTCTCCGGTGGGATCGGCCGGCCCTTAACCCTTGGAGGTTTGCAGGCCGGCCCCGCCATCCGGTGCTCAGCCGGAAGGCCCCGATCAGCGCAAACAGAGCACCGTGGTTTCGGCGCCCTGCAGGCTGCTGCAAAGTGGCCCTCGGCTCCACAGCGGTAGCAGAGGCCACTGCGGTCCTTCTCGGACGGGCACAACTGTTGGGGGTGGCCCACCTCCCGGCACCGATAGCAACGCATGGGGCGCTGCTCCATCACCGTTATCCGAGCTGCGCTCCAACCAACCACCATGCGTCCCCCCTCAACCAGCCGCTTCACGGCCTCCGCCGGGCACGAGGCCCAGGCCGTCCCCATGCCGCCAAGGCCCGGGGAGATGGCACTGACCCTCACAAGCTGCGTGGCACATCCCGCACGCTCGGCTAGCGCCACCTGAAGCTCCTCGGCCGACACCGAGTCCTCCAAACCCGAGACCCGGACGTCGGCCTTCTTTGTCGGGCGAGTGATGTTGGCCGCCTCCCCCAATACCTCCTCCAACTTCGCCGCTAAGGCGTCCGCCTGGGCCGCAGTGGCTTCTTTGGGTAGCTCGAGGATTCGAGCCCCCGTCACCCCCAGGCGGAACCGCGCTGGACCCATCCCGAGCTCCGCCCAATTGACGCTCTGCTTGGCCCTAGCCAGCGCGTCTCTATAGGTGAGGCCCTCCGCCACTGCCTCTGGCTTGAGGGCCATCACCACCGCCAGCGACCGCGGTGGTCTAGGTGGCTTCGGGGCCCGCTTCTTATTAGGATGCTTCTTCGCCTTGGGAACGGGGGGCTCCTTAGCGTCCGGCACCGGGGCTGCCTTCTTTTTCTGGGGCTTCCTTTCCACCAGTGTCCAGCCCTCTTCGGCTGCCGCTGCCTCACTGGACGGCCCCGCAACCGTTTCCTTTGACGCCGGGGCCTGCTTTTTCGTGGCTGCCTTCTTCGCGGCAGCCTTCGTCTTGGCCGCCCGCGGTTGGTTCGCTGGCGGGGCCAGGGTAGTCGGCGCACTAGCGCCCGCCTGCCCCTTCTGCGCATCCGTAGCCAACGGGGGACGATGGGACTTGGCGGGCATCAGCCGTCCATCTACTTCCAGCCCCTCGAACCGCGCCCCCACCACAGCTCCGATGTGGTCCATGAGGGCCCGCTGCATGCCCTCCATGGCGCGGGCGAACTCCACGTGGGTCACCGCGTGCTGGTCTTCTTCCAGCGGCCCCACATCCGCCCCAGCTCGCTCCATCCGAGGGACGGCCGTCGCCCCTGGGGGACCCTCAGCTCTCCGTGGACCCGTGTGCTCCGCGACTGCCTCTCTCAAGGCCCTCATCTCCCCCCTCAGGGTGAAAATTTGGGCCTGAAGGCGCGCGTTCTCCTCACGGAGCCGACGCAGCTCTTCCCCGTCCTGACGTCTTGCCAGCTCCTTTACCGCCTCCAGCATGGCCTTGGAGCCGCAGTCAATTTCCCGCATGGTGGTCCCTTTCAAATTCCCGGACTTGCGGGTAGCCCGGTGGATAGCTGCGGCTCCATCCTCCGCTCGTTTTAACAACCCCCTGACGCTGTTAGGGGGAGGGGTTGGCATGTCCCCTTCTTCTAGTTCCCCGCCACTGAGGTCGAGGACCGGGCTAGGCTCAGGGCTGAGCTCCTGTTCGAGTTCGCGCTCCAACTCGTCCAGCTCCGACCCCGAGTCGTGCGGCCCCGCCCTTAACTCCCGAAGGGCCTGGGCGAGACCCACATTGTGGCTGTAGCCCCTGCCACGGTTGGAGCGCGGCAGCTTTTTTGGTGCCGGCATAACTTCTGCCGCGGGGGGACCGGGACTGTCCACTTCTTCAACGGCTCCACGCCGCCCAGCCGCCGATTCAGCCCTTGTGAGAGGCTTCCGGCGTTTGAGGGACGACCGGTCGACTTCCCTGTCCCTGACGCCACGCCCACGCCCTGTCAGCTTCCTGGCCTTGGTCCCTGCGGTACGACCTTTCACTTTCCCCGCAGAAACGCCGAACTTCAAAATTACCGAGCTAGACTGAGAGGGCCCTCTGGACGACAACGAGCCAAACTCCAGCTCCGAGGTCGCCGCAGACTCCACCTCCCAGTTCATGATCCGGTCCATCACCGAATCCCTCGGATCACGCTCCGAGCCACTCGCCACACTACCGGTAGCACATTTAACACCCACCGGCCCGGATACCGATGGGCGCCCGCTCTCAACGGGTTCGCATATAGTTGGGCTACGCCCAGAACAGCTGGTGCCCCCCCCAGAAACGATGGGGCAGCCTGCCGCCGGAGCGACAGGGAGGGATTCCCCGGCCGCGGAGCGACCGGAACCCTCCTGGGGTAGTTTGTTCTTCCCGATACTGTTCATTTTGGTTTTTGCCGCTTACGGGCGCGGCCACCCACTCCCACACTCATGGAGGGCTTGGGACCGGCGTAACCCCGCCGGCCATTCATCCCATCGGCACCCCCCGAACCTTGGGATTAGGGGATTTTTTATTGTGGTTTACTCCACTCGGCCCGGGCAAAAGCCCTGTGGGCCCCCGGCCCCGAAGGGAAACGGGTTGCCCGACGGCAGCCGAAGCATACCGCCGCGCCGCGGGCCTTGAAGGCCCGCCAACCACGACCGAAGTCCGCTGGCCCTGTGAAGGGCCCTCCAACAAAAAGCGCTAAAGGCGCAAAGGGCGCAACCGCCCCCACCCAAGTCCGCACAGGCAGACCGCGGGCTAGCAACCCGCCATCCTCCGACCCGAAGGTCCTCTGGCCCCAACTGGGGCCCCACCAGGGTGATTTTTTAGAGAGGTTTTCTTCCTCACAGCCAGACGCACAGGGCAAGCCCCATACGCCCAGCCCCCGACCCCACATAAATGCAGGGCTACGGGCTTGTGCGACCGTGCAATGCCCGAAGGCAGCCACACCGTGCTGGAGATTGGCCGGCTCCGAACCCATTACCCTAACGAGCGGATAATGAGTTCGCAGTCGCCCAGGATGCGCCGTCTGGACACGTTGTGGGACCCGCCGTTTGCACCGGATGACAGAACATCCGCCAAAATGCAACAAGCGGACCCGACAACGCCCCCAGCACTCTAGGAGGCTCTCCAACATGCACCCCAACCTAACCTAACCTAACCTAACCTAACCTAACCTAACCTAACCTAACCTAACCTAACCTAACCTAACCTAACCTAACCTAACCTAACCTAACCTAACCTAACCTAACCTAACCTAACCTAACCTAACCTAACCTAACCTAACCTAACCTAACCACAGTCGCTCTCGGGCCGCTCCCGAGACAACACGCATCCAACGCGGCCGGCAGCGGCAGCGCGGCAGCGGCAGCGGCAGCACGGCAGCGGCAGCGCGGCAGCGGCAGCGGCAGCGGCAGCGCGGCAGCGGCAGCGCGGCAGCGGCAGCGCGGCAGCGGCAGCGCGGCAGCGGCAGCGCGGCAGCGGCAGCGCGGCAGCGGCAGCGCGGACGCAAGTGATAACGCACCCGGCAGCGGCAGCGCGGACGCACTTGGCAGCGCAACCGGCAGCGGCAGCGCGGCCGGCAGCGGCAGCGCGGCAGCGGCAGCGCGGCAGCGGCAGCGCGGCAGCGGCAGCGCGGCAGCGGCAGCGCGGCAGCGGCAGCGCGGCAGCGGCAGCGCGGCAGCGGCAGCGCGGCAGCGGCAGCGGCAGCGCGGCAGCGGCAGCGCGGCAGCGGCAGCGGCAGCGCGGCAGCGGCAGCGCGGCAGCGGCAGCGCGGCAGCGGCAGCGCGGCAGCGGCAGCGCGGCAGCGGCAGCGCGGACTTTGGTGAATATTTGACTTATCCTTATAGTGAGTGAACACTTCATGCTACGTCTAGTGCATCAGAATCAGGCCTATCAGTGAGTGAACACTGCGTTTTTACAAGCATTATACCATTCCATATCAACATTCCTACAGTGAGTGAACACTTTGATTTATATTTTGAACTTAAGTTTGAACGATAAGCTGGCAATATGCCTATCGCGAGATCGCCCACGCGGCCGCGACAGGCTACAATCACCTCCACGCCGGGCACACCCCAAGCTGATGGTACACGAAGTCTAGCTACGCCAGAGCTGCACATGAGCCCGGAGAGCAGCCCGCTGCTAAACAACACTTTCAGCTTACTCCCAATAGCAAGCTCACTGGAGGTACCAAGCGGCCAACCGATACCCTGTACCAGCACAGCACAAGCTGATGAGCCGGAGAAGAAGCAACAGTCCAAGAAAGCCATCGGCAAAAAGGGTAAGGAGGAGTTTGCTGATGTGCAGGTGTTTTTTAAGATGAGCTCTCAGGACGTGCATAACCTGGACTCATACGCCAAGGTGGTGGAGTACTTGACCTCCCAGATCAAAGTCCGAGCCCAAACCCAGAGCGTAACAAGAGAGAGCAAGGGTTTTATATTTAAGGCGGCAGTAGAACTGCAGAACTGCAGCGAGCGACTCAGCAAGCTGGACCAACTGGCTCAACCGCAACCACCACAGGCCCAGGTGCAGGCGACACGATCAGCCACCAAAGACCTGCTCGATGGCAACCTGAACGGCCTGACAGACATGATCAGAGACACTATTAGGCAGGAGATCAAGTCTGAGATAAAGAAAATAGCGCCCTCCCTAAAAGCTGTGACCAACTCAACGGCTACGTATGCGCAAATTGCCAAATCACATTTAGCCACGGAGCCAACAGGCGACGGCAGCAGGGCCCCAGTTCGCGCGCCGCCACCACCACCATCCCGGCCGGCAATGGTAATTACCCATAAGTCGCCGACGCATACGCGAGAGGACTCCGTTCGCGAACTCCGCAAGGCGGTGAATTTCAGGGAGGCGAAATACGCACCGGCCCGCGTTCAAGCCCTATCTAAGGGGAAAATGCGGGTCGAATTTGAGAGCCGTGACCAAATGGAAGATGCCATGCGGCGAATCAACAGCGATAACAATACTCTGATTGTGGCTGAGGCTGAGAAGAAATTACAGCCAATGTTCATTTTGAAGGGCGTGTCCAAAAGCGTAGACAGGGACGAGCTTGCGGCCATACTCCTGGACCAGAATCCTGAGCTGGAGGCGTTCGATCAGACGCAGCTTAAGCTTAGGTTCGTGAGAAACAACCGAAATGAGAGGCTTTACAATGCGGTCTTCCTAGCCAACCCGGAGGTCTGGAAAGCAGTAGTGAAGAAGCAGAGGATATGCGTGGACTTCCAACTGGTACATGCGGAAGAATTCTCGCCGTTCGTGCAGTGCTTTAGGTGCTGCCAGTTCGGGCACACGAAGAACACGTGCGGTGAGAAGGAGGCCTTCTGCCTCTTTTGCCTAAAGAAGGATCACGAAACTCAAGCCTGCCCACTCAAAGCAAGCAATGGGGCGCCTATATGCGCCAATTGCACCTCACACAATGCCAGATTCAAGGACAATGCAGACACCAAACATCTAGCTACATCCCAGGTTTGCCCAAGATTGCGTGCCATGAAGAATAAAATATTAAGCAAAATAGACTATGGTAACTAACGATAAATTTAAGATTTTACAGTGTAATATAGATAAGTCTAGTGTAGGTCTGCATGAGTTAATTGAATATTTTTATAATAATAAGTATAATTTAGGTTTAATTTCCGAGCCGTACACGGGCACGATTAATGAAGTTAGGGCAATCTCCGGGTTTGATATCTTTCAATTCCCTGCACCCAACAGAAAAGTTAAGGCGTGCATATTGGCTAGACCGGGGATGGGAAAAATATTGGGGCTCTCGCAATTTTCGTCACCTAACCTTAGTGCCGCACTAGTGACGCATGGAAGCAAAAAGTTCATTATTGCATCAATATACATTGAGCCTAACATAGATGAATATAACACGTTAAGTTTGTTAGACAACCTCCTCAGTCAAAATCACAGCTTACCATGTGTCATTGGTGGGGATTTCAATGGTTGGCATCCAATTTGGGGGGGTAATAATGTGGTATCCAATCCCCGAGGCAGAGACGTATATGATATGACGCAAACTCACTCGCTCTTTCTCTGCAACGAGGGCTCTGTGCCCACGTTTGAAGCTGTGTCACACGGTACTACCAGAACCTCTATCATTGACCTCACCTTAGTCTCGGCCAACATGTACGACTCTGTCTCGGACTGGAAGGTCAATTTGGAAGTGTGCAAATCGGTACAGCATAATTGCATTGATTTTAGCATTAATCTTAATACAAACTGCCAAAATACTCAAAAATCAGCTTCCACCTTTAGATACAACACCGAAAAAGCTAATTGGCCGGATTTCAAGGAAAAACTTACAACTAAAATGACCATGTCGAATGTGCTCGACTTTGACTTTGCTCACTCTGGCCCCGAACAGCTGGAAACGCTCCTTCATGAGTTCACCGAGCTTGTTCAGGAAGCCAGTTCTGAATCTTTTCCACGAACAGGTCTAGGAACCAGGGGGGGCAAGACACGGCCACCGTGGTGGTCCCCAAGGCTTGGTGAGCTCAAAAAGGAGCTTATCGCTAAACACCGCGCTATACACACGGCTAAGCGACGTGGAGAGTGTTTGCAATTATTGGTCAGCGAACAACAAAAGCTTAAAAAAGAGTACTCCGAGGAGCTTAAAAATGAATCGTGCAAAAATTTCAGAAAATTTTGCGAATTGCAAACTAAGGAAAACGTATGGTCGCTGACCAATAGACTGCTCAAACAAACGGTGCCGAGACGTCCACATACTACGTTGAAGATAGGCAATAGATTTACCACAACAGGCGATGACACCGCACATGAGATACTGCGACACTTTTACCCTGATGACGGGTGTGACACAGAGGACAGACATCACACCCTCAGAACGGAAATGAACAACATTAGGACAAATTTTACAACCCAGTTTTCAGATGATCTAGAGTTTGACACTAATGAAATAATTAATCACTTAAAATACATGAACCCCAAAAAGGCTCCAGGGTGTGACGGCCTTACGTCGGACATCTGTTTTCAAGCTGCACTATGCTTCCCTCAGTTTATCACCGACGCAATGAACCGCTGCTTACAGCTGGGCTACTATCCTCGGTTGTGGAAGAAGGCGATAGTAAAGGTCATACCTAAACCGGGCAAAGATGACTACACGCAACTGGAAGCCTACAGACCTATTGGGCTAATACCCGTCTTTGGCAAGCTGCTAGAGAAGCTCTTCATCAAAAGAGTCACGTACAAAGCGCAAGGTGATGGCAAGATGAACGACAAACAGTTCGGCTTTACCGAGCAAAGGAGCACCACTCAAGCGCTATACAATGCGATCAAAATCATCAAGTCCGCTAAGGCCGCGGGGAAGCTGGCAGTCGCGGTGTCACTGGATATCAAGGCGGCGTTTGATAACGCTTGGTGGCCTGCGCTCATAACTCAATTAAGACACACGGAGTGCCCGGGAAACATCTTAAGGCTCATATTAAGTTACTTAGAGGACAGGACGGTCCAATTGGACTATGCCGGGCACACTGTTTCAAAGGTCATGACCAAGGGAGACCTTGGAGAATGTAATATCAGCGCCTATGCTAGGAGTGGAACTAGATACATTTCTAAATTGGAAACCTCAAATCCAAAAACTATCAAGCAGATTGTCTTCTTTCATATATGCACTTAGGCAATTAAAACGTAATACAAATCTAAATACCGCTCTCTCTGCATATTATGCATTTGCACATTCAAGATTAGCATATGGTATTATACTGTGGGGAAACTCCACAAATGCTCACGACATATTTGTTCTTCAAAAAAAATGTATCAGAATACTAACTAATATAGAACAAACAGATTCCTGTAAACCGTACTTCATAAAACTTAAAATACTGACCCTCACGTGTTTATATATCTTTGAAGCCTGCAAATTTGTTAAGAAACATACAGATTTATACTCTCCAGTTACATTAATAAAACGTAATAACCGCTACCAAAATAAACTCAAACTACCTTTTTCAAATTTAAAATTAATAACAGACTCTCCACACGTCATGGTAATTAAAATATACAACCATATTCCCAATAACATAAAAAATTTGGAAAAAAATATAGCCTTTGAAAAACAGTTAAAAGAATATCTCATCAATAAAAGTTATTATAATATGTCTGAATTCTTCCAGGATAAAAATATGTGATTGAAGTTTTTATATAAACTGCCGATTAATTAATGTGAAAGTTTTGAAATGAGAGAATATCAAAAATAATATAAAGGTAATAATTATACGAAAAAATGTCATAAATAATATACTATACATGAGCATGATTAAAAATATAATTATGTTGTAATTACTAACATACCTATAAAAATAATAATTAATATTTAGTTTATAATGTTACTTATTTAAATGATTGTAGTGATAATAGTTAAGGTTTTAATATGTTAAATATAATTATTAGCATAAGTTAATTTATGTAAGCTAATAAATTGCTACGCCCCTACAGGGTGTTACTTACATGCACAGACAATACTATGTATTAGTGTTACAATTAAAACATGTAGTGACTTGCAATAAAAATAAAGATAAAGATAAAGATAAAGGGCTGCGTCCAGGGCTCTGCCTGCGGGCCGGTCCTGTGGAACATCATTTTGAATGAGCTGTTAGGGAAGGAATTGCCAGAGGGATGCCACTTACAAGCTTTCGCTGACGATGTGCTGCTCATAGCTACTGCAAGTGCACTGCGGGAGCTTGAGCTGTCCACCAACTCAGCCTTGGACACCATTTTAAAATGGGGCAATAGTGTTAAACTTAAATTCGGTCATGCTAAAGAGCCATAGCATTTACGCCCACAGCTAGAAAAGTCAAAATTTTAATGGACAATCATGACATATCACTATCTAGTCACTTTAAGATACTCGGTGTAATACTGGACGACCGATTGCTTTTCACTGAGCACGTTAAATACATAGTTAATAAGGCGACCAGAATATTTAACAGATTGTGTGTATTCACCAGACCGACGTGGGGAGCGCATCCCGATAACATAGATGCCATATATCATCAAGTGGTGGAGCCCACCATCACATACGCAGCGGGCATTTGGGGGCATGTTGCCTCCAAAGAGCATATTAAACGGCTACTTATCTCAACACAGCGTGGTTTTGCAATCCGAGCCACCAAGGCTTATCGCACGGTGTCGACCAATGCGGTACTAGCCTTGGCCCAATATATGCCTCTCGACCTTAAGGTACGGGAAATACACACAATCGAGGTTACTAAATTAAATCAGCGAACGGAATACCTCCCTCAGGACGTACCGCTCGAGGTAAAAACACCAGTCTATGAGCTGCTACACCCCGCACAACGACTCTCCATCAGCTATACAACAGCAGAGGACCAGCAAGAGTTGGACGAGCTGTGCGAGCCACACTCCTGCCAGGCGTTCACTGATGGGAGCAAGCAGGAGGACGGCAGCGTAGGTGCTGCCTTTATGTTAGTCATCCCGGAGGAACGCCCCCGCGTAACGACCAAAAAGTTCAAGTTGCACTCTGCCTGTTCAGTTTTTCAGGCAGAGCTGTTTGCTATTCAGCAAGCATGCCTCGCCCTGCGAGCTAAAAATTGTCAGGATGTTATGCTGATTAGCGATTCGCGCTCGGCGCTGGATGCCATATGTCAGAGAGACAACCCTCATCCTATTGTCTCCTCGATACACCGAATAATGAGCGAACTCCCGGCTAGTACCTACATTCGATTCTGCTGGGTGAGAGCCCACGTGGGTATAGCAGGCAACGAGGCAGCGGACTCTGCGGCCAAGAGGGCGTCGCTGCAGCACAAGCCGCCGGACTATGTCCACTTCCCAATCAGCTATGTGAAGGGTAAAGTAAGGGAGGAAAACCTTTGCATCTGGCAGAGCATGTACAGTGAGGCGGAGCAGGGTGAACACACTAGGAAAGTATTCCCACTACTGACAGACATAATAAAATGCAGGGAAAGCATGCCGCGCACCTTCCAACTCACGCAAGTATTGACTGGACATGGGGCATTCAAGCAGTATCTGCATCGCTTTCACGTCACACCCGACAACACTTGCCCGTGCGACGGCAACATGGTTCAGTCTGTGCAACATCTCTTGCAGGAATGCCCTCGATTTGGCATTGCCAGGCATAACCATATGCAGATATGTAACAATGCTAAAATCTCTTGTCCCTATGATATCAATGAAATCATCAAGAAGAAAGCTTGCCGGGAATCATACGCTACATTCACCACATATATAATAGGACAGCTTAAAGACTTTAACAAGACATGAGAGCATACACGTACACACACACACTTACATACACAATTACACCACTGCACCACATCGCACTTCACAACACAGCCACATCCTCACACATACAAACACACTAACACATAAAATCAACCGGCATATTCCAAACAGACAAACAATCGCACTGTTTTGCTTACAGATAGATATAGGCATAATTTCTTTTAGTTTAATTAGGGTTAATTAGGTATAATCAGGGATAAATGTGTAGTTCAATTCAATTAAATGGCATAAGTAACTTTTATAAATATTGTTAGTAAACTTCGTAATAAATAAGTTGCTAGATATTCTTATACTTTGTTCTCTTCCTCGCTATCATGATGTTACTAATTATATATCTCTTTATTGGTTATTCTAAAATAACAGCAGTTATTCCTAGCCAATTATTTCGCGGCATATACATCACTGGTATATAGCAGGGGTAAGAAGCTCTGCCCCATCAGAGCGGGCGAGCCTATTTACGGCATCCACCAATCAGCGGAGGGCTGTCTGGATTGGACAGTACGGCTGAATAGAGGGGAGGGGAGGCGGTCCCATAGCGCGCGGGGGAGAGGGGGACGAATAGGTTTGCGGATGTAGCGTAGGGTACAGCGGGACCAATAGGCGGCGTGCAGCGGCAGCTGCAGCTGTCAAACATTATGTATACATATATATATTATATAATTATTATATATAATCTCATTATAAAACTAAAATAGGTAAACTCAAAAACACGGAAATCGCCGGTTGCGCCAAGGCGCATGATTGCGCTATTGTGTTTTTATAATTATTGTATAGAATAGGTATGTAGGATAATTAAATAATTATGTTAGACATTTGTAAATAACTAAATTTAGTCACTGATTAATGTCAAAGTTAGCATCATAAATCATTACATAATAAGCATGCAACTCCAGCAAACTAACAAATTCGTCTGAGCTCATGTTTGATCGCTAATGTATAGGGGGTGCTGAGCGCATCTCTCATCTCGCGGATTTGACTTTGTCTTCTGGGTGGAAGTAGGTTTTGATGTTTTGGCAGTGTGTATTGCATGGATTGTAATGTTAAGTTAAGTTTTAGTAATTTAAGGTTGTCACTTATAGTATTATCTCGGTACTACATAGTACTAATATTGCTATTATATTATGTGTATGTTCTATCATGTGTTAGTTTAAGATGCTATTATTATTATTATTATTTTGTTAACAAGGACATTGTGCATTAAATTATATTAGGATAAGGTAGGGCATAGTATTATACTGATTGCATTGATTTTCCTTTGTGTGTGTAAATAGAAAATTTTTATAACAGTAGATAATAATAGTTAACAATTGTTTGTAATGACGGATCATTTAGTTTAGTCTATTCTTATTCTGTTTTATTCTGTTTGTCATTGTTGAAATTGTGAAATTGCAAATTACGTAACTGTGATGACTATTAATACTTTGTAAGTGTCGTGACCGGCAGCGGTGCAGCGGTATCGTGGCAGCGCGGCCGCGGTGGCGCGGCCGGCAGCTGTCTTGGTATCAGACAGACAGACAGACAGACAGACAGACAGACAGACAGACAGACAGACAGACAGACAGACAGACAGACAGACAGACAGACAGACAGACAGACAGACAGACAGACAGACAGACAGACAGACAGACAGACAGACAGACAGACAGACAGACAGACAGACAGACAGACAGACAGACAGACAGACAGACAGACAGACAGACAGACAGACAGACAGACAGACAGACAGACAGACAGACAGACAGACAGACAGACAGACAGACAGACAGACAGACAGACAGACAGACAGACAGACAGACAGACAGACAGACAGACAGACAGACAGACAGACAGACAGACAGACAGACAGACAGACAGACAGACAGACAGACAGACAGACAGACAGACAGACAGACAGACAGACAGACAGACAGACAGACAGACAGACAGACAGACAGACAGACAGACAGACAGACAGACAGACAGACAGACAGACAGACAGACAGACAGACAGACAGACAGACAGACAGACAGACAGACAGACAGACAGACAGACAGACAGACAGACAGACAGACAGACAGACTGGGCTGTAGCCAAAAACGGAAATGTGCATTTGTGCCAAAAACGGAAATGGGCGGAGTTTTCATCGAAATCACTTCAGTAGTTTTTGAGATAGTGTCACTAACAAACAGCGTTATTCTAAAATATGCGATTATGCATGTTTTCAGTGGTTGAATGCAATTAGGCTTAATAGCCTCATCAATGATAATTCATCATCATCATCATCATCATCAGTCTATTACGACCCATTGCTGGGCACAGGCCTTCCTATATGGAAGATACACATAAGCAGTAGGTGTCGGCGACACACCTTAGAGGAGTTGTTCTGCATACCATCCGTCATCCATTATAACATAAGATTACGATTTAAACATTACGTAGGTACCTTACCCTAGGTACATAAATAATGAGTTAGGTAGGTTAGAACCCCGACGGCTGCCTCGACGATGGAGCGCAACACGCGCTAGAGGTGTGCCCTGCCTGGGCGGAGGAACGGCGGGCACTGACTGCCGTGATAGGGGACGACCATTCCCTCCCGACCGTCATTGTCAAGATGGTCGAGAGCGACAGGTCGTGGAGTGCGGTACTCACTTTCTGTGAGGGAGTGATGGCGGCGAAGGAGGATGCAGAGAGAGCGCGGGAAGCGGCCGCCGTCTCTGGCATCCGGCGAAGAAGGGCGGGGCGACGTAGGACGGCCTTTAGGCGTCTTATGCCGCCGTAAAAATTTTTTGGGCTCCGGGTACGGTGGGGGGCCGTGTCCGGACTGCACAGCCCAGTCGGCGTACCTGCGCACTGTGCGCCGTTAAAACAACGAAGATATTAATAATATATATTCTTATATATAAAATTCTCGACTCAGTTTTAGTCCTCCTTAGTTACTCCTCCGAAACGGCTTGACTGATTCTCATGAAAATTTATACATAATTATGTATATTCGGTAGGTCTGAGAATCGGCTACTACCTATTATTTTTTTGTCATTTTTTTTTATTATGGCAAGACAACGTTTATTTACCGTCTTCAAAACTATAAAAAGAAGCAAAAAATTAAAATGTAGGTTGATACTTACCTCATAAAAAGGTAGTTTTTGGAGTTGGTGCTAAACTAGTTTCAGAAACAATAGAAAGTGAAACACCAACTCTAACAAATACGCTTTTTATGTTTCCGTCGTTAATTGACGCCAAACCTGAATTGGATTTGTCCACTACGGGGCCTACTTTTAACCGACTTCAAAAAAAAGGAGGTTACATGTTCCACTGTATGTATTTTTTTTTTGCATGTATGTTCACCGATTGCTCTGTCAATTGTGAACCGATATTCAAAATTTATTTTTTTATTCGACAGAGTATACTCCTGATGTGAGCCCATTGTCACCAAGTCAGGATCTGATGATGGGATCCTAGGGAAATCGAGGGCAAACCTCAAATTTTATAGGCACGTATGAAATGTTTTACCTTTTTCCAAAGGTATCTTCTGTTAGTCATCATCTCATGTTGATGAGCTGGTGATGGAAGGTACAACTCCTTAACGGTTAGGAGTTGGAAGATAATTCTTTCACTATTAAAGGTACGTATTTAACGAATAGTTGTATTCTATTAACGAATATTCGGGTGAACTGATTATGGAAGGTGACGGTTACCGTAATGGTGTGTAGAGTTAGATAATTATTAGAGGTACGATACGATAATAGGAAACAATATTATGTATTTCAACCAAAGACTGATAGACAGACAAATTAAATACTGCTGACGGTCACCCATCTAGCTTTGACCTTAGGAAATCACTTAAATGGTGCTCCTATTGTATCTGGAAACAGATACAATAGGAGCACCAACTCCAAAAAATACATTTTAGGAGGTTAGTACTTATGTACTGAAATTTAATTATTTTTTCCTTTTTAGTGTTTTCAAGTCGGTTTTATTTTTGTTAAAAAAATTTTTTAGGGATACCATGTAAAGTATCATCACAAGCCTATTATAAATCTCACTGCTAGGCACAGACTTTCCTACATGGGAGAAACACATGAGGAGCTTGGGCCATAACACCACCACGCTGGGCCAATGCGGGTTGGTGGGTTAAAGCGGTTGTAGTAACAACCGGGACCAACGGCTTAACGTGCGCCACGAAGCACGATGGAGCGAGAGGTAAGGGCGATAGTAGGCATCGTGTTACCAAATCATAAATTTGGATTGACCCATCCCGGGATCGACCATGGCGAAAGTTGCTTTGCTTTCGTAAACAAAATAGAGCAAATGTAAAGTTTTTTTTTATGCTACTAAATGACAAATAAGCTGTCGGCACACCTGATGGTAAGCGGATAACGCCACCTGTAGACACCTGCAATAACAAGGAAAAATCACTTGATATTGCAGGTGCGTTGTCATCGAGGCCTAAGATGAAATGCCGCTCCATGCCCAGTAATTACACTGGCTACCTTCCCCTTCAATCCAAAACACAGCAAACTGTTTCACGGCTGAAATAAGAAAGGCGGTGGTACCTACCCAGACGACCCTACATACCCCCTGGTGTCTATAGTACCATTGCCACCTACCGCCGTAAACATTATGTAATTAACTTCGATTACTTTCTTTTTCTTGGCGACATTATCCGTAATTTCAAAACACGGTTACTTTTGACGTACAGCCGACATCACATCAACCCTAACAGTTTGACCTCGAGAAGGCGGCTGTCGTAGTGCAATTGTTACACTTGATGAGCTGTCGTCTGTACTTCGGTAATCTCAAAAATAGTAGATTGTTGCACCGAGTAGAAAGTGACTTATAATTGCATCGAGTGTTAGTTTAGCTCTAAGACACGAGTGCAATCAATTATAAACGTTACTTTTGCGAGGTTCATAATCTGCTTTTCTTCCAACTACCCAATAAAAAACTGAAATCAAATAAATTCGAAACAATTTAGGTATTTAGAATATTTATTTTTTGGTAATGATTGTACATTTATTCTGCCATTGTTCCCGGGAATAAAAATTGGTTGGTAGAAAACTAGTTGGTTATGCTTGTAGCCTGCGATTGGCTTGTTGTGTTGTCAGAATAGCGCTGATTGGTGGGTATAAATCTAGTTGGACATGATTGTAAAGATGAAGCCTGTGATTGGACAGTCACCTGGGATTTGTGTGGCTTTAGGGGGAAAACAATACAGTAATGGATTTTCATACAAATTTACTAAACTGTTTTACTTTGAAGCAGTAAAGCGCTGCTTTGTTCTCGCTGTTTAGGTTAGTTATTATATAATTATTGCGTAGTTGGAAGAAAAATAATTACCTATTCTTGTTTCGGCGACATTCGGCAAATAAAACTATTGTGGGTAATAATTATTTTAACCAGGAATTAAAAAATAAAAATATGTACTTAATAAAAACGATTTATTTTCAATCAAATATTGTATTTTTTAATATAGTAGTAAATTATATCACAGTTTCGACTTATTAAATAACACAATTCGAACAAATTTCCGGTGGGTAAAAACCTCATACACACGTCAAAACATAGGCAGATCAAAGGTAACTAATTACATTTAATTTCAACACGTACCTACACAAAATAGGTACATAAAGAATCTGCATCTGTTTAAATTCGCCGCTTAATCGGATGTTTATCCCACTGATTAAGGGCCGGCCTCCAATCAAATGCCTAGGCCGATAATTGAACTAGATTCACTTAACTTTTCTCGACTTGGCGTATTGTAAGGATCGTCTTGTACCGAAGAGTTTTGGCTTAATTGGTCGGTTCAAGGTTATTTTTAGGACCACTTATAACCGACATCGTTTTGGTTACATGTTGGTCAAAAAAAATAGCTTGAACCTACCAATCACTCCAATAGTCATACTAAATTTTGTTTAAATCAAAGACAAACCCACAAGGTGGACCCACAATCTGGTGAGGGTCGAGGGAAGCCGATGGATGCGGGCGGCGCAGGACCGATCGGTTTGGAGATCCTTGGGGGAGGCCTACGTCCAGCGGTTTGCGTCTTTCGGCTGATATGATGATGATGAAGCTAAGCAGATCTTAAATAAACCTTGCGTTTACAATTTTATCTTAATAGTTTTAAGGCTGTGGTACTCCGCCCAGCAGGTACCGGTGCACAAGGGCACTTCGCAAAAGGTGCACATTATTGTGACTGTTTTATGTATACAATAAATAAATAATAATGCACTGAATATGAATTAAGATTTATTATATCCTTTTAATTTTAGACAAAGTAACCATGACTGTATTGTATTTGTAAGTATATAACAATTTAAGCATACTAGCTGGGTCTATCGGTCTCCCTTTTCACTGTCATCAGTGATCTGATGACTCTCACACTCATCCACTGTGAGTAAAAACAAAATTATAATCTTTTCTAAATAAAACGCATTCTTGTATACTTTCAAATAAATCATATTCATTCGATAATTTTATAGCATTTCTGTGAAATAATGCAGCCAATGCTATATTGGGACTAATTCTGGGAACACATTTTAATTCTAAATTTAAGAACAGTATATCTCTTTCTCGCAATAAGTAATAGAAAAAAGATAGCAAGAATCTGAGGGCCTAGACAAGATGCCATTTGACAATCGCTACCGCTATCGCTAAATGAAAATGTATGGAATTTGACATTTACAATCGAAAGTCAATCGAGAGCTTATGTCAAATCCCATTCATTTTCCGCTTAGCGATAGCGATAGCAATTATCGATAGGCATCTTGTTTAGGCCCTCTGTTTAGAGCTGTCACTTAAATTTAGATAGATTTCATAGAAACCATAGACAATTTTAGACGGCATGTACGGAGGTGCTTCCTAAACACTGCATTTTATCACGTTCAATAAGGTCGAAAATTGAACGCACGTTTCTAAATGTCAAATTATATGACAGCTATCCTTTTCGGATTCCTTTTGATAGAAAGAAATGCACTAAACTTAAATTTAGACTTAGCATGTGTTCACCAGAATTAGGGCCATTTTTTTTATATGGACGCTTGCAACACCAGGGGTATCACTTGCGCGTTGCCGACCCTGTAAAAACTTTTTCAAACCCATTTTGAAGAACCCCATGCTGTACTCGTTCGAGAAAACCTCTGCAGGGAGGTCATTCCACAACCTGAGCGTACGCGGGAGAAAGTTTCTCTGAAACCGCACAGTACGAGACCATTTTAGTTCCAATGTGTGAGGATGAATTCCCTGCCGATGGCGAGCGGTGCGATGGTAGAAAGAGGCCGTGGGCATCATGTCAAACAATTCCTCAGAACACACCCCGTTATACAAACGGTAGAACACACATAAGTAAGCAAAATCTCTCCTTAGGCTTAAGGGTTCAATACCGCTTGTGAGCTCGGGATCGTCGACAATTCTCATAGCGCGTCTTTGAACTGCGTCAAACGGTCCAAGATGGTATCCAGGTGCTCCCGCCCATAGGTGGCAGCAGTATTCCATATGGGGTCTCACTTGAGACTTATATAGTAACAGTCTTTGCCCCCAAGAAAAGTACCGCCACGCTTTATTGAGCACACCAAGTTTCTTAGATTCCAGCTTGACTTTATTTTCTAAATCACCGCGGAACTGTACGTCACTAGAGATGTCGACACCAAGGATCCCGATACTCTTAGAGATGGAAAGGGGTGTGTCAAAGAACCGTGGAGACACAGCGAATGGGGTTTCTTTTAACGGTGAACGCGCAGACTTGTGTCTTAGTGGGGTTAAATTGGACTAAGTTTAGTCGTCCCCAATCGGAGACTGTGATTAGAGAACTCTCAATTTCAGACACAAGTCGACCGCGATTTTCCTCCACAGTAGACCGAGGGGTATTAGCACGACTCGTATAGTAAGCGTCACCAGTACTGTCGTCCGCATAACAATGTAGTCCGTCAATAGACAGCATGTCATTGATATGCAGCAAGAACAGCGTTGGAGACAGCACCGAGCCTTGCGGGACGCCAGCGTTAATGTCCATGCTATCCGAGCAACTGCCATCAACGACGGCTCTAATGCATCTGCCGGACAAAAAGCTAGCGACCCATTTGCAGAGCCCCTCAGGCAGCCCGTAAGTTGCTAACTTCGAAAGAAGACCCCTGTGCCAGACCCGATCGAACGCCTTCGCTAGATATAGGCTAACAGCCAATGCCTCACCTTGACTCTCAATGGCAAGAGCCCAGCGGTGTGTTAGGTACAGTAGAAGATCACCCGTCGAGCGATTATGCCTAAAGCCGTATTGGCGGTCGCTGATTAGGTCGTGATCTTCTAGGTACCTGAGGAGTTGCGTATTTATGACGCGCTCCATCACCTTTGAGAGAAGGGAGGTTATAGCGATGGGCCTGTAATTCGATGGATCTGATCTGACGCCCTTCTTGGGCACAGGATGCACATGGGCACTCCACCAGGCAAGTTCCGTCTTCGTGGAAGACTTTCCACGAAGACGGAACTTGCCTGGTGGAGTACGAAAGTGCGAAAAGGCGCGTCAGAATAGGACACAACTCAGGAGCACACTGCTTCAGTACCACTGCCGGTATACCGTCTGGCCCGCTCGACTTATGAATATCCGGAGATAACAACTCACGCCGTACCTCCCGTTGCGTAACAAAACAAACAACAAATGCATACAAATGTCATAAAATTATCAAATGAATAGGATTTGAAATTTGCAAAGCATTTCTATGAACTAATATTGACCATGTTTTAATTTACTGTCGTATTGGGTTTATTCGACAAATGTCTGATTCTGGAAATGTCACACGAGTATAAAACGCCAGATTCTATGAATGCCATATTCTACAAACGGCAAAATCAGTACAAATGACAGATTCTAGAAACAACAGATTCTGTCGTCACCATACACGCAGACACCTTTTTTGCAATAAGTCCTATGTACAGTCGACAGCACATCAAGCGTAACAGTTTGACCTTGAGACCACCCTTATTTTGTTAGTAATAGAGGCTAATTTCGTAGGCAACTGTTACAGTTGATGTGCTGTCGTCTGTATATTTACAGAATTTCCACAAAATATCACATAAAACAAGCATTCTTCGCTACACTTATTGAACTTAACTACGTTTGTTCGGATAAGTATAGCATAACGGTAGATATAATTATTTTCATTATTATACTCTATTCTATACCTAATATGTAGGAACTAGTAGGAACTTTATACTAATTACATTTTTTAATTTTATTATTATTTAACGTAATGTTAAGATCATGCCTTTGTTTCTTATTGTTACTGATTGTAGCATTTTTCTTTAATTTATATTCTATAATATATATTTTATTTGGTTCACAACATCATCATTTTAGTTTTCTTTAGATACCTATCATCAATATAGTGGCGTAATTAGCAAACATAACACAAGTGGTTGGTTATGAAATTTAATTTACAAGAATAGTCTTAACTATTCTTGATACATGTAAATTAATTTGCTAGGGCCTTTGCCCTAGTTCAATACCTTGTGGAACACTAATAAACATTTTCTGAATATCAGATTGTTTTCTTGGTATAGAAATGTGTACAGTATTATAGGTTGGACTCTATCTTTTAGATAAGTCTGTATCTGTTAAGCTTTGGCTGTATAAGTACACTACCATTGCCTATCTTGATCTGACATATATAGATAATTTATCTTTGGTCACAGAGTACTTGTCTTTGGTTTTTACTTCCTCTCGGCCGGTCTGCGTGTGTGTATGTTCTCATTCCGTTGTTTCACTAAATCTATTGTAATCTTAGACAATAATAATCATTATATTGCTGTACTGTATTTTGGTAATAAAGCCACAGTAATAATCACAATAGAAAGTGTATTTTATCATTTCAACCAAATCATAACCTTGTCGATACTCACCGCTGCCTTCTACACTCTGCAACAATATCAGATTCAAGGCAACTCCTTGAACACCGAAATGTTCGAGTTGTTTTGTTTTATTAATATTATGTGCTCAACACAATCAAATGCTTGAGTCAGATCTAAGAACCAAACAATAAACAATTTTTCTTATCTAGTTTAGACTATACTTCTTTAAACATTATAAAAATAGCTTAACGTCGTATTTTTTCTTCTTGTAAGGTGAATTGACTTTTTTATATACATAGCACGACAATTGACACACCACCCGATGTGAAGCGGTAAGGAGTCTATATGCCTTGCCGGCCCAAAAGGTACATTTTAACGCCTCTCTTGAAGGAACCCATATTATAGGAAGGAGGGAACACATGTGCTGGCAAAAATTCCAAGTTCTGGGAGTACGACAAAGAAACGAGGTACAAAATTCCTTCGTGCATGATGTTAAGGTGGAGACAGTGAATGGATGACTCAGAAGACCGGCGGCGTACTCTGAGAAGTAAAGAGAAAGTTGGGATAAGGTCGAAAAGGTCTTCCGAGCACTCTCCGTGATATAGCAATGGAATGTCTCGGCGAAATTGAAGTAGCTCAATATTGTCATAGTAAATCGCATGCTGAAAATATGCAATCAACACGCGACGTAAATTTCCCCTCGCCCCGCTTTCTGGTGACGATGCATTTATTTATTTATTCGATGGCATACACAACAGATGACAGTCAACATTAGCACAAAACAACATTTCTAAAGGTATTAAACAAAACCTACATCCAAAAACGTGCATACACAGCAACACATACGATGCGGAAACATTTGACATAAAAGTAGACACAGCAAAAGTTGCATTAAATTCTTGTTTCACGTTTTTGACATATTTTATGCTATTTAAGTTTATTTGATTTGAATTATATTGGTTCCATCAATTTTCTGGTAATTTAATGACTATTCATTAAATTACCAGAAAATAAGGTTGCATTACACTGTATTGTAACATGTATGTACGTAGGTACATGTCAAATTTCAATAAATAAAAAATAATTGGAGCCAATTAAACTTACATGAAAAGTCATCTGATAACTATTTGGACTGGCTTGATTTGCTTGAATCAGTTTGTTAATTTTCAATATTTTCCACTTGAAATTTTGAAATGAAAAGCCGTAATGAAATGAAAATTAATTACTTTATGCCAATAAAACTTTTTCCTACGTACGCTCAAGTTGTGGTATGAGCTCCCTGCAGAGGTTTCCTCGAACGAGTACAGCATGGGGTTCTTCAAAAAAGGCGTGAAAAGGTTTTTACAAGGTCGGCAACGGGCAAGTGATACCTCTGGTGTTCGAGTTGTTTTGCAAGCGTCCATAGGCTACGGTAACAACTTACCATCAGGCGGGCCGTATACTTGATTGCCACCTTAGTGGTATAATTATAAGGCTTCGACTTGTCACGCAGTCACCATACAAAAAAACCCCGGGAAGCAAGCAAAACAGATCTTAAATAAAGTTGTACTAAATTAAATTAATTATTTTATCTGATATATGCGAGAGTGTGGTACTCTGCCCAACAGGCGCCGGCGCACAAGGGCACTTCACAAAAGGTGCACATTAAAGTGACCGATTTGCGCCGACCCGCGGCTGCGCATCGAGCACATCGCTTTTGTCTGTGAATTTGCTTTCCTGGTACTTTTTCAGTGCTGGCCACAAAATGATGTGCGTTCGTTATGAGGCGCCGATTCTTCTTATCGACACTACTTGGTTCAAGCAACTTCTTGGGTACACTAGTGCTAGTGGGCAGAGGGAACCGTCCAAAGATCTCTAGAGCCACTTGGAGTCGGAATTCCCTATGCGTGTAAGACTTGGTTTGCGATGGCGAAAAAAGAGGGGTGTTTTTACTGTAAATGATAGAAGCGTTCAAAAGGCTGCTGTTCAACAGCTTTTTGAACACTTTTATGTACCACTTTTTTCCTCTTTTACGTTCCATCAGAAACATAGACAGTTTCTGATCTTTCCTGTCTACCCCGCCCATGTATTTATTGTATGCTACGATGACCTCCGGTTTCTCTATATCGGCCCTGGAGCGCCGCGCAGGCACTCGTACATCTGAATGGTAAGTAGACACTGTGGTGACTAGTTTGACGTCTTTCCACGCAACTAAACTAATATCACCGCAGTGTCTCGCAATTTGCTCCCCCCTGTTCAGAAGCCTTTCGTTGGCAAATTTGATGTCATGGGGGACATGTGTTCTCCGCGGGTTTATGGTCCCGATGACATCAGTGCCCCTTCGTTTTAAGAACCTCGTCAGGAACAATTGGTTGTACCAATTGTCCATGACGACGGTGTGTCCACAGTCCAGGTACCCATCCATCAACTCTAAAACCACCTTGGCTGTGCTGTTTTCAAAGCCATGAATGGAACCTGGATGCTCCGAAGAGTTCCTACCTGCGTACAATAAACACCTTAAATTGTACCCGGTCTGTGCTTCGCAGAGTTCAAAGGATTTTATTCCAAATCGAGCTGCCTTAGAGCGGATGCACTGCACCCAGCTAAGGCGACCCTTCCACAGAAGCAGCGACTCGTCCAAGCTAAGATGTTTATTGGGCGTGTAAAGTGTGGAGAACTTTTTGTTACAATGGTCTATGAGGGGTTTAATTTTAAACAATTTTTTTTCATATTTAGAGGAGGTTGCCGTCATGGTATGGTTGTCAACAAAATGTATAAACCTACTTAAGTTTAAGAATCGATTCCGAGACATTATTTTTCTGAATTCAGGCATTTGTGTCAGTCCAGTCGTCCAGTATTCAGCCATGCTGGAACGATAGCAAATGGACATGATGATAAGAATAGCAAAGTACCGGTATATCTCATCGGGGGTGGTTTCAACCCATGCATTTAAGGAATTGGCGATTCCGCCCTCAGTCTCGGATAATGAAGCGATAATTTGCCACGCGTATCTATTAGTTTCTGTTACTATCGTATTCACAATGCTATCGTCCCAAATACTCATGAACGCGTCCAAGGGACTATCAAAGTCATATAATGGACCAGGTGTACGCCGATATGTCTCCTCCTGGCCGGAAAATGTCGAAAAATCATCCGTCCAGGAGAATTCCTCTATATGTGGGACCATCTGATCCACCGTAGGTAGTTCTAAACCCTGTCCATCTTCCTCCGGTACACCCTCCAGTGCACGTGACGCCTCCTCCTCTTGCTTCATAATTAATTCATTCCTAATGCAGTGCAAACTCTCCGTGAGTTCACAATAGTCGACAAAGTCGTCATCAGACTCGCCATCCTCGCTATCATCGGACCCGTCATCGCTGCTTGAATAAAGTAAGGCCTTGTCATTTCTAGCAGACGGAGACGTCAACTCGGGCATTGTAGGTGGTCTCTTCACCTTTAAATAATTGTAAAAAATAAAATTAACAAAGCACCACGATAATGAAAACTCAGCTGTACTATTTTTTGCTGCAATACTATGTTTATTTGTGGCAAAATAATAAATATTCATACATAGACATTAGACATACAATACTCACTTGTACGTCAGAAGCCGTAGTTTTCAAGAGTATTGACTGGTCCTGCTGCCGCTGGTCTGGTTCTCGTGGGGACATCACTTTCACCGTCGCAACCAGTGGTTTTTCCTGAGCCATCTATAATGAAAATGAAAATATCTTTATTCAATTAGGCCCCCCAAGAAGCACTTTCGAATCGTTAACAAAAAAACCCTTATGTCTATCACATAAAAATAATATTAACTAACTAACAATTTCATAATGTTTGTCTCTCTGTCTTATCTGGATCTACGTAAGCTAAGAATGTTATGTCAGTCTGTCTATCGGTCTGTCTGTCGGTCCGTCGGTCCGTCAGTCAGTCTGTCTGTCTGTCCGTCAGTCAGTCTGTCTGTCAGTCTGTCTGAATTTACACCGGTTCCAAAAGTTGAACTACCGAGAAGATTCCGGCAAGAAACTCGTGTAGTCACTCTTTTCAATCATTAAGTTACAATGTTTAATTACACAGTAATAGTATTTAGCAGCGCAGTGTCGCACAGAGTATAAAAAAGGTATATTAAAGTACCAATAAGTACCTAATGATAAGAATATTTACTGTATTTAAAGGCTGTCCGACAATGCACCATCACAATATAGGTATTACATTACACAAAGGTCAACAATTAATATACAAAGACCTAATAAAGCTAAACATCTTTCATTAATTTTAAACACTTGTCTGTGCACGTCATTACAATAATAATTGTATTGTTTTATATATAATATCCTATAATGCCATATACCTCAAAAATCCCTCAAAAATTATACTATTGATGAATATGTAGGTAAATTATTACAAAATCAAGGAAGCTTAGAGATGACCATTTCCACTAGTGGCACCTGTTCACAAGTATGACGCATGTGCCAGCCATCGCTCCCCTCAACCATATCATAGGGAACGGAGCGACCCGGCACACGACGCCACCACCGCAGAAACTTATAGAGAGCATGACATCCTCCAGCAACCACAAAATCAATGAAATGCTATTGGTGGAAATAACTATATGACACTATAAGTTACAACCAAGCATTTTTGTCATTTATATAATAGTTAATAGTATAGTAACCTTTGGACATTAGAGTTTTCTTAATGTGAAGTTTAAATTTGTCAAATGGGAAGTCTAGTACGTTATTAGGAATCTTGTTATAGTAAAGTATGCTTCGACCCATAAAAGTATTAAAAACTTTATGCAGTCTTAGAGACGGTAAGATCAACTTATTTTTATTTCTTGTATTTAATGCATGTACATCGCTGTGTCTTAAGTAGGAATTTAAATTTTGACGTACAAAAATTATGCAAGCATAAATATATTGAGAAGCCACTGTTAGTATATCTATTTCTTTAAATAAGTCTCTAAGAGATGTTCGAGCAGCAAGGCAGTAGATTGCTCTAATTGCACGTTTTTGCAAGATAAATACTGTTTTAATGTCTGCTGCTTTACCCCACAGAAGAATACCATACGAAATAATACTATGGAAGTAACTAAAGTAAACCAAGCGCGCCGTGGCAATATCAGTATATTGCCTTTTTTTCTAGTAGCATAAGCCGCGGAGCTAAGTCTACTACAAAGTGTTGTGATGTGAGGGTTCCACTGGAGTTTCGCATCGATTGTAATGCCTAAAAACGTGGTGGATTGAATTAAATTTAGCGACTGATTATTTAATTTAATGTTTGTATCCACTTCGCTAACATTAGGTAAAATAATTTTAATACATTTAGTTTTCTTTGCATTCAGTTGTAAATTGTTCACAGTAAACCAATTCATTACTTGAGATAGCGCATTGCTTACGTCGTAAAAGTTAACTTTATTTCTATCACATTTAAAAATTAAAGAAGTGTCATCTGCAAAGAACACAATCTCACAAAATTCCTTAGCAAAGAATGGTAAGTCGTTTACGTATATTAAAAATAAAAAAGGCCCTAGAATTGAACCCTGTGGAACTCCCATTTTGACATAAGACCCTGAAGATTTTGTTCCATTGATGTCAACTATTTGAGTTCTAGAACTTAAGAAAGATGTGATTAACTTCAGAGCTGAATTTGTAACCCCATAGTGTTGTAATTTTAAAATTAGCGTCTGATGGTCAACGCAGTCAAATGCCTTTGATAAGTCACAGAATATACCAATAGCATGGGAGACCATGCATCAAATATGTGCCTTAACAGAACTACACCAGCATCAGTAGTAGAACGACCCTTTGTAAATCCATATTGCGCACTATGGAAAAGATTATTTAAATTAAAATGCTTAATCAATTGTTCCAAAATAATTTTTTCAAATGTTTTACTGAGTGCTGGTAAAATAGAAATTGGACGAAAATTACTAGGATCCTCTCTATCACCTGATTTAAATAGCGGAATAATCTTACTGTATTTCATTAAATTAGGAAAAAATACTTTCATCTATACAGTTATTAAAAATTTGCGCGAGATAAGGGGCGATAATATCAATGATATTCATAACTATTTTCACAGATACATCCCATAAATCCCCTGTATTTTTTAATTTTAGGGATTTAAAAATTTTAATGATTTTTTGAGGAACAACATGGGTAAATTGGAACGTCTCACTACACTCGGGCACAGAATGCCTCAGGATGGAACTTACTTGCTTCAAGAGAAGAAGAATCTAAATGAGATGTTGTAATCAAAGGTATTTTTGAAAAGTAATCTTCAAAGATGCTAGCTATTTCGTGGTCAGAATTAATAATTTGATTATCTACATTTATTGTGAACGTGGTGTTTTGTGATTTCACTTTACCAGTTTCACGGTTTATTATATTCCATGTAGTTTTTGTTTTGTAATTAAATTTTTAATTTTGTCTCAGATGTGTATCGATTTGGAGCGGTTACATATCTTTTTGAAAGTACATATCATTATAGAAAATAAATATAAAATACTTCTTGTGCAGGTAGTTGTTTTTATCATATGTTAATAGTTATATTTTTCTAAAAATCAAGTGGAAGCGACATATTGTGCGATATTTGGTTCGCGTAAGAGACAAGTCACACAAGAATCTTCTGGGTGGTGGAGATACTCGGTCGAAGGCGAAGGGCAAGGAGAATATACGAAAAAAGGTGTTTTCGAGCAGCTTTTCTGGCAAAAATGCTGTTAGGGGATGTTGTAATTGATATATTATGTAACATATATGTTGAATTTTAGACAGTAGTAATTAGTTCTTATTATCACTCAAAATTATTTCAAAGTGCCGGGATCTAATACAAATTTGTATTTTAAACGAGGTATTTGTTTAGTGTCAAACGCGGTATAGTGTTTCATAGCATTCGTGCCTTTTGCTAATAGTTCCATTTTTTCAGAGGAATTAAATTGTTTTATATGGATTTCAACCTTTGCGCCTACGATTACCACAGACGGATATTTTGCTCGCAATAACGGTCAGGCGTTTCTGAAGCCACGGAAAGGCGACGTTGCATGCCCGCGGGACTGCCGCGCTACGTTGCCGCTCTGCCGTACCATTTCCAATTGCTCCGTGCGGTGATTTATTTTGTAGTATTATTTTTATGTTTGGTACTATAATTATTCGTTTAGAGCTGGTGTGTGTATAAAAAGGGGAAATAAAAGAGGATGGAAACTAAGAATATGAATAAAATTAATGTATATAAATATTATAAATTTACTAAATAAATATATACTTAAACATCTATGACTCGTAAAAAAAATGCTTGTACTCATCTCATCATACAAATGTACATGTTAAAATGATTAATATAATATTGAAGGGTTATTATATTAGCCTTTATTGCCAACTCAGATACAATGTTTGATTTAAACTATTTAATACATAATTATTACACATCAGTATTCGGATTGTCGGCGTGTCTTTTTGACACAAAGGCCTCCTCCAGCTTTTTCCATTCTTCTCTTATCAATGCAGTTCTATGCCACAAAGGGCCTGCTATTTTCTTTATATCGTCCGACCATCGCTTTCTTTGTCTCCCTCTTTTCCTTTTGGTTTGGAATCTAGGGGTCCACACGGTTATGTCATCTGTCCACTTATGTATTCTTTCTCTACACATGTGTCCCACCCATCTCCACTTAAGTCTTTTAGTTTTGGTCACTACATCTTCTATTTTTGTTATTCGCCTTATATCAATGGCTCTCTTCCTGTCTCTTTTTGTGTAGCCGAGTATGCTCCTTTCCATGGCTCTTTGGCATGTGGTCAATTTTTGATCTTGTTTTTGGGTGTTTGCCCAGGTCTGGCTCCCGTAGGTTAGTATTGGCAATATGCATGTGTTGAATATTTTTCTTTTCATTGCAATGTTATGTTGTTTATTTTTCATAATTTCTTTAAGGGCCCAATACCTCTTCCACGAGTTTGCAATCCTTCTCTCTATCTCTAGCTCCATTTGGTCATTGAAGGCAATTAGTTGGCCTAAGTATATGTAGGAATTAACATATTCTATTTCTTCATCTTCTACTTTGATGCTTTCTTTATATCTATTTGTTATTATTTTGGTTTTTGTTTTATTCATTGTTAGACCCACTTTTTTGCTGCCATGTGCTAGTTCTTGGTGCATGGTTCGAAGACTTTCTGGGTTATCTGTTATAAGTATTATATCATCTGCGAATCTTAGATGGTTTAAAAGTGTTCCATTAATGTTATTTCCGATATTGTCCCATTCCATTTTTCTAAACACTTCTTCTAGTACTGAGGAGAAAAGTTTTGGCGAGAGTGGGTCCCCCTGTCTCACTCCTCTGCATATTGGGAAGCTTTCTCCTACAGTTTCTAGTTTGATTTGTGCTGTGCTGTTGGAGTATACGTTTTTTATCAACCTTATGTATTTGTTTTCGATGCCTTGATTTTTTAGAGCTTTCCAAATGTGGTGATGTTCTAGAGAGTCAAATGCCTTATTGTAATCTACAAATCCCATATATAATGGGAGGTTATATTCTTGACATTTCTCGATAAGCTGTTTTATCACATGTATGTGGTCAATTGTGGAGAATCCTGATCTGAATCCAGCTTGTTCTCTTGATTGTTGCTCATCAAGTTTTTTTCCAATACGATTTAGTATAACTTTTGAGAATACCTTATAGATGTTAGACATCAGGCTTATCGGGCGGTAGTTTCCTATTTCAGATCTGTCTCCTTTTTTGTGAATGAGGATTATGGAACTTATTGTCCATTGGATGGGTATAGTTTCTGAGTTTAGGATGAAATTAAATAGCTTGGTTAGTTTAGTTGTTGTTTCTGATAGTGTTAGTTTCATCATCTCGTTGGTTATATGGTCAGGACCTGGAGCTTTGTCGTTTTTCTGTGTCTTTATTGCATGAAAAACTTCTTTTTCGAGAATTTGAGGGATTTCCTCTGTGTTATCTTCAAGGTCTATAGTATAATTTCCTTGGGTGTTTTCAGTAGAGTATAATTTGCGGAAATACTCTGTTGCAACCTGAAGAATGGAATGTCTCTTTGTTTCTTGTTTGTTGTTTTTATTATTGTTCATTTTCGGAATCCATAGCTTCTCTTCTCTTAATTCTCTTAACGCTTTGTTGATGCCTCCTGTTTTGCTTATATGGTGATTCATACATTCGATTCTTCTTTTTGTCTTATCTTGTTTTATGTTGCGACTAATTTCTTTACTTAATTCAGCTATTTCTTTTAATGTTGTCTTATCTCTTTTGTTTTTAAGTAATTCTTTCCTTTTCTGAATGAGGTTTAGTGTCTTAAGAGTGAGTACATTTTTATCAGATTTTCCATATTTTTTTATTTTGAAGGCATTGTTTATTTCTGTGTCATACAGTTCTTGTATTTTGTCTATATTTCCAGTTATTCTATTATTTGGTGTTGTTCCGCGGGATGTCAAATTATTATCTTGGTTGTTCACATGTTTCCTTTGTTTCTTATGTTCTTTATAAGATAGAGCTGCTCTTACCATACGATGATTGCTATTAAAGTTAAATTTGTTTATTATGTTGACATCTTGGAATGTTTTGGGTTGGTTGCTTAATATATAGTCAATTTCATTACGAAAAGTACCGTCTGGCGATATCCAAGTCCATTTCTTGGATGGTTTTTTCTTGAATAGGCTGTTTGTAATGGTTAAGTTGTTCTCAAGGGCCATGTTTACTATTCTTTTACCATTTTTGCTTCTTTTTCCTATTCCGTGGTTTCCCACTACATGCTCTTCACCTTGCTTTTGACCCACTTTACCATTGAAATCTCCCATTACAATGACGTTTTTATGAGCAGTCTCTAGTGCGACTGAAAGTTGGTTGTAGAACTCATCTTTTGTTAATTCGTCTGCTGCTTCCGTCGGTGCGTAGATTTGTACTATAGTCCAATTGTCTTTGTAGCCTTGTAAATGTATATTCAGTATTGCGATTCTTTCAGATATCCCTTTAAACTCTAGAATGTGTTTCTTTAATTGTCTCTTCACCATAAATCCTACTCCATATTGCCCCTTTGTCTCTCCTATGTAGTAAAGGATGTAATCGTTATGTTCTTCTATTTGATTTCCTACTCGCCTTACTTCGCTTAGACCAAGGATGTCCCATTTAATATTTTCTAATGCTGTTTCCAGTTCGAGAAGTTTTTCTGTTGTTCTTAATGTAAGCGTGTTTAGAGTTGCTATGTATATATTTTTTTTTTGTTTTTCTTTGGTTATTTTGTTTGCTGGAGGGTTGTGGTCGTATTTCCCCACGGTGACCGGCCGGCTTGGGGAAAGAGGTTTTGTTGTGTTGTTTATGTTTTGTTTATTATTATTTATTTTATTTTTCCGAATTCCGATGTGTGATAGTTGCTAATTTTTTGTATTCACGTTTGTTAACGAATTTGCTCTTGGACGATTCATATTATCAAACGGATTCTTCTTGTTGCCTTTAACTGGGGCCATCAGTTCTATCTTTTTATTCGTATGTAAATTTGGTGATTTCGATTCCGATCTTCCCCTTTTTTTGTCCTTTGGTTTATCTTTAACCACCAATTTATCATATCTAATAAACGCTACTTTTCCGTTTTTTATTTCTTCTTGTAGTTTCGATTTTAGCTCTTTTCTTTTTGCTAAGATTTCTTTTGGAAAATCTTCTGTAACATAAACATTTTCGGGGAAATAATTATTCATTTTCAGAAGTTCAATCTTTCTCCAATTTAGAGTTAACGTTATCAATATCGGTCTCTTCTTACTATAGTTCTTTTTTCCCAGTCTTAGTACTTTGTTGATTTCGTATTTGTCCCAACTTTCCAACTCTGTGCCAACATCTTTATTAGCAGTGTTTAATGTGTTGACTACTAGGTTGAGGAGTTGTATGTTATTTGTTTCAGTTTCTTCAACACCGTGCAGAAGGACGTTATTTTTTCGTGCATCTTTTTCTAAACCCTGGACCTTCTTTCTTAGTATATCTATGTCTTTTTTGAGTTCTTTGTTTTCTTCTATAATTGGTTTGAGTTTTTCCTCTATAGTTATTGACAGATTTTTGGTTAAAGACTCTGTTATGTGAGCGGTTTGTTTTTCGAGTTCTTCTTTCATTTTCTCTAGTATTATTTTTGTCTGTAGATCCATATTGTAGTTTTATCTAATGGGTTTTACAGATGTTTTCGTCGCAAAACTCGATTTCACTGTCTTTGCCAAACGGTCGTTGGGTGGTCGTACTTTGATCGTAACGATAATTATCGTCCGTGTGTAATGCCCTTATAGTATCCAGAGCCGTTAATTATTGTCTGTCTATGGTTCGACGAAAACTACTGTCATAGAATCACAAAAAATGTCAAAACACAACTGAGATGACTCACTATTTATTTTTCTTTCTCGTTAATATCACAAAATCGGTGGAATTTTTGCTTGCAAACGATTATTGGCCTTGAAATCACTATTCTACTTCACTTATATGCAGTTTATTCTCACTTTTTCCATGTTACACACAGTTTTCGAATTTTTTTTGTGGAGAGTGACGATTTACGTGTTTACAATTTGACTACCGGAAACGGAAAAAATATTGAAGGGTTATTGTTATCTAAATACTGAATACTGAAACGTGAACTAATTAGTTGCTGCAGAATATAACTGCAGCGGCCAGCAAGAGGCATTGATGGACGACCGGCTAAATGTAAAGTACCATACGTAAGTGAATGCCTAGCTGTGGCCAAGGCTTGTATAGTAGGTACTTTTCTCAAATAATGCACGGAAATAAAACTAAGTACTACTTAGTTTAAAAGTATGTTAATAGTTACAATACAATTACTTTTCAAAGTCAATGATGAGCCGGATAAGAAGCTAATTCAATTCAGGTAATTCAGGAAGGTACTTCTAGCAGGATTAGTAGGTAATCGTCGGTGAGCGTGCAAGACCGGGTAAAAGCAGTTTGCAAAAGTTACCTTACGTTTATTTTTATTTTTATTGTGTTTTTAATTTACTATTGTTTACCTTATTGACATTTTTATAACTGTAACTATAAAATTTTATTTGACATTCGTTTTTATATTACTTTAATTTTGAATTGACTTGTTATGTAATTTATTTCATTGGCGTATTATTATTATTTGTATTGTATGAATTAACTGACTTATTTATTTTTATTTATTTACTTTAATATTAATAATTGACATTTTAACAAAATATGGATGTTAATAATCTGAAATAAAATAATTTGAATTGAATTGAGTACCGTGTATTTACAAAAGTCGCAAAATTGAAAAATCGCGCCAGCAGGCTATTAGCGTTGATTCGCTTATTATGCTAGATTCTCATTATGTGTGAGGGTATTTTGTTGTACAGTTGCGCTCCTTCAAAAGTGATATTTTTTTGCTGTAATTGGTTCTAATAACCTTTGGGTAATACGAGAAAACTCGCACGACGGATGCGAGGCACGAGGTTCGTGAGATTTTTTGCACCTGTTAAAGTTATGCTAGTATGGAAAGAGTTGTAAGTATATAATTGCTTAATGTTCATTAGTTTAGTATCCGTGTATATATTCTTAATTTTTGATTTAACATTATTATAAATGTTTGAAAAATTACTTAGTAATTAAAATATAATAAAACCTTGACCTTTCGCAATCAGAGCAGTCGCCCGGATTGCGAAAGGTCGCGGGTTCGATTCCTGCCTCAGGACGTGAAATTTTTCTAGTTTTATTATATTTTAATTACATCCGTGTATATTTTTAATGTTGGTGTTAAGTAGTGATATTAAAAAGGATCTTTATAATTTTGTTTTGTATAACTTGAAGACGAGCCAAATTAGTTCTACCAGCAGTTTAAGTTAAGTATCTATAAAACGCACTTAAATCTCACACTTGCATTCACCCTTTTAAAGTACTCATAATTAAATCTACTTTTATAAGACACACTCAACTCTAGTTGTACTCGTATATTTGGCTTTGCCAAACACAACGCGTACTTAGCCATTACCGCCGCGTTAGAGCGTCAATAGCGTTGCGATTTAACGTCGCGTTCTTTGATGTCACACACACTAGATTGATTAGACGTGGAGTGCAATAAATGTATTGAGTATTGAGTATTGACTAGCGCAACGCTCCAACGCAGCGTACCATTCAACAGAGCGCAGCCAGTGCAGATCACTACCAGTCTTTGGAAAGTTTGTGCGCTATTGAGATGTCGAGAGATTCAGATGTGGAAGAATTATTACTTTTTTAAGCTTTATCACGATCACGAAAAAAAGAGTATGTATGAGTATTTATGCGTGCATGGTATTTTAAAACTGTTTAGATATGGAATAATATCATGTTTACAAAAACATCTTCGCAGATAGTACATTATTTAAGAACTAATATGATTACCAAAAAATGATTCTAGAAATTATTTTTCATAGAATAGACATATACTGTCACGGACTTTTTTTTTTAAACTTGTAAAGGAGAACAATTCCTGCGTACATCATTTATACAAAACTTCAACCGTTTACGCAGCGGACGCAACGATAGCTCTGAGACGGAATATTTTTTCCCCGTTTTTGCAACATAAATGATTAATGCTCAGCTCCTATTGGTGGTAGCGTGATGTTATATAGCCTATATAATACCTCGATAAATGGACTATCCAACACAAAAAGAATTTCTCAATTTGAATCAGTAGTTCCTGAGATTAGCGCGTCCAACCAAACAAACTCTTCAGCTTTATAATAATAGTTTAAAGGTGATTGTTATTTAGACATACAATACTCACTTCTATGTCAGAAGGCGTAGTTTCCAGTAACACTGACTCGTCCTCCCGCCGCCGGTCTTCTTCTCTTGGGGACATCTCCACCTCCATCGCCGCAACCAGTGGTTTATCCTGAGCCATCTTTGAAAAGTAGATAAATATAAAATACTTTTTATGCAGGTACATTTTTTTTTTATACAACTAGTTGACAAACAAGCTGACGGCCCACCTGGCCGCCTATAGACACCTGCAATTACAAGGAAAAGCACTTTATATTGCAGGTGCGTTGTCATCCTGAGGCCTAAGATGAAATGCCGTCCATGCCCAGTAATTACACTGGCTACCTTTCCCTTCAATCCGAAACACAGCGAACTGTTTCACAGCTGAAATAAGAAAGGCCTACCCAGGCGACCCTACATATGGGTCTACCACCTAGTAAACATATCACATACTTATCAAATATATAAAATTCTTGTGTGACAAATTTAGTTACTCCCCCAAAACGGCTTGACTGATTTTTATGAAATTTTATATGTAGGTATATTCAGTAAGTCTGAGAATCGGTTACTATTTATTTATTTTGTGGACAGTTTTTTTAATGGCAAAACAATGTTTGCCAGGTCAGCTAGTTTTTATTATAAACGAATAGCCAACAGTTAAATCAACTAAACAAATCAAATCAATCGATTAAAAATTTATATGGTACTTTCATTTGCAAGTAGTACTCACATACTCTTATACTACAAATACAGGGTAAAACCTGAAAACTATACATTTGTAATTGATCACTGACTGAGGTTAAACAAACATTACTCTTTGAGCAACAGTATCCACGGTCATAATTTGGATGTTGCCTGAGTTTGAAGCTGGCGCTATTATTCACAAATTATGACAACTATGAGTTAAAACATACATAATATTTCATAGTTATTATTAAGTAATTAAAATATAATTTTTCAAACATTTATAATAATGTTAAAATCAAAAATTAAGAATAGTTATTATTAATTTTGTCAGTGCATACTGATTGCGAGTCTCAAGTGGCAGTGGGCAGGCTACATTGCAAGGAGGACTGACGGCCGTTGGGGCGGAAAGGTCCTCGAGTGGCGGCCGCATACCGGTAGAAGCAGCGTTGGTAGGCCCCCCACAAGGTGGACCGACGATCTGGTGAGGGTTGCGGGAAGCCAATGGATGAGGGCAGCAGAGGACTAGTCGGTTTGGAGATCCTTGGGGGAGGCCTATGCCCAGCAGTGGGCGTCTCTCGGCTGATATGATCATGATGATGATGATACTGATTTGCCCATACATTTCTTAGTATTATAGGAACATGTCACAGGAACATGTTACCATGTTATTAGGTTGGAAGTGAGTTTGTTTCATTAGTCGTTCTGAAAGGTTTTTCCCGATGTTATCCAAGGTTTAATATTATAATATTTCTTATTTACTGTGACTAATATTGAATTTTTAAGAATTGCATTTTGTACATTAATTATTAAATACGATAAAGACCAATTAGCGTCAGCAGTTTCATAAACTGGGCTAAAGTCAAGATTGCATAAATCATATTGGAGGTTGTTTATATTTAATTTAGGTTTAGTAAAGTTAAGGTTACAGTATGTGTACACAGACAGTATGACAAGCGGACATAGGCACTGACTAACATGTTTATTTATTATTTATTCTATAAATCATTAGCTGTTATATATAAACAGATAGGCATATCTTATATTCATAAGAAGGTAAATACATATTCCCACATGAACTTAACAAATGTACAGTGAGCTGTACAAAATAATAAAGAATGTCATGTCTCGGTCCAGAGGTCAAGGGGTTCGATTACTGGTAGGAGCAAATATTTGTATGATGAGTACGAGCATTTGTTTACAAGTCATTAAGTTTATTTAGTATATTTCTAATATTTATATACATATTATTATCAATATTTCTAAGTTATCTGGTATCCATAACAAGCTCATAAAGATGCTTACTTTGGGCTGTATAATAGGTGTGAGTGTATGAATATTATTATTATTACTAAATGTAGACACAAAACTTTAATTTTGATGATCTACCGTAAGCAAAGAGAATTATTACTGTAAACAAGCACTACAGCGTATCTTAGTAGTGTAGAACTATAAACTTGAAACTAGCATTTGAACTTTTTTAAATCGCCGTCAAATGTGTGATCGCGCTTTAGATCACACATCATTTTTATACTACATGTTGAAATGATTGGTGTGAAAGAAAAATATTTATACTGAAAACTTCATTACAGTTTAATTTCACTTTTTATCAGATTATTTACGACATCACATACCTTTCACAACAAAACACAGCACTAAAATATTAATACAGGCAGAAAAACAGTACACCAGTCGAAGGTCTGTCTCAAGAAAACAAACGGTAAAAAAAAACACAAACTTATCTCGTAACTTCAGAGTTTCTAGACAGAAATCACTATTTAATAATGTTTGGTTTGGTTTAATTCAAACAAACAAACAACATGAAACAAACAATTACAAAGCGTAGCGTTATATTCTCTTTGATTACAAATACAAACAAACTAAAAGTTTTTTTTTGGTTTTTTTTTGGTAAATTCTCCCTATAAAGGGAAGGCAACGGGTATAAATGCCTATACAGCCATGTCTTCAGTATTTTTTTTCTTCATTTAATGCATTCAAATGCTGGCGTAACACATTTCAATGCTTCTTGGGAGTATTTTACAATGGCCCTAATTCTGGTAAACACATGCTAAGTCTAAATTTAAGTTCAGTGCATTTCTTTCTATCAAAAGGAATACAACAAGGATGGTTGTCATATAATTTGACATTTAGATACGTGCGTTCAATTTTCGACCTTATTGAACGTGATAAAATGCAGTGTTTAGGAGGCACCTCCGTACGTGCCGTCTAAAATTGTCTATGGTTTCTTAGAAATCTATCTAAATTTAAGTGACAGCTCTAAACAGATTCTTGCTATCTTTTTCCTATTACTTATTGCGAGAAAGAGATATACTGTACTTAAATTTAGAATTAAAGTGTGTTCCCAGAATTAGGCCCAATAATTATATATGATGACAGTGGACTATTACTTATTGCGAGAAAAGAGATATACTGCTCTTTTCTCGCAATAAGTAATAGGAAAAAGATAGCAAGAATCTGTTTAGAGCTGTCACTTAAATTTAGATAGATTTCAAAGAAACCATAGACAATTTTAGACGGCATGTACGGAGGTGCCTCCTAAACACTGCATTTTAGCACGTTCAATAAGGTCGAAAATTGAACGTACCTTTCTAAATGTCAATTTATATGACAGCCATCCTTTTCGTATCCATTTTGAGAGAAAGAAATAGACTGAACTTAAATTTAAACTTAGCATGTGTTCGCCAGAATTAGGGCCAGTCACTTTATGTGCTACTTGATGAGGTGGATAACCACATAAAAGTTCTCATTGTATTTCCCACCATAATCACTTTTAGTCTAATAATCTTTTAGTTACGTCAACACAAACACTTTGTATATAAAACAACACAATTTTTATAACACAAAGTTTGCTCCGACACAATTTTTAATCATTAAAATAAAAATCTTGACCGACGCCATTGAAACCCGCCAAATACTCCAGGATTTTTTTAATTCTCCCTATAAAGGAAAGGCAAATTAAACTAATTTAGAAAGGTGCGTTCAATTTTCGACCTTATTGAACGTGCTAAAATGCAATGTTTAGGAGGCACCTCCGTACATGCCGTCTAAAATTGTCTATGGTTTCTTTGAAATCTATCTAAATTTAAATGACAGCTCTAGACAGATTCTTGCTATCTTTTTCCTATTACTTATTGCGAGAAAGAGATATACTGTACTTAAATTTAGAATTAAAGTGTTCCCAGAATTAGGCCAAAAACACAGCTCAATGCTAAAAAAACACAGGTGTGCGCGTTTACAGCCAAAATGTCGCCGTTCCTACCCCTTCCCTCTGTTCTATTATTCTTTCGGCATAGGGCTCCTTAAACTTGTGCGATATGAAGATATATTGCGATCTGAATTCCAGGAACTACATGAAAACAGTCTCACTGCAGCTCGGTGTCCTAAACAAGGTGCGTCGTTTTTTTACGCCTGACTAATATGCCTGATTTACAAAACTCAGGTCCGGTCTTGGGTGGATTATTGCTCGCACTTGTGGGATGGCTCCCCCAAGTACCTCCTCAATGCACTGGACAGATTGCAGCGTCGTGCTGTCTGCATCATTGGCGATGTAGATTGACCTTATCCCACCTTCCCCCTTCCTACTCAGGAGCACGCGTGCCGGTCTTCAGAGTCATCAATTCACTGTCGCCACCTCAACATCACACATAAAGTTTAGTATTTCGATTCTTTATCGTACTTCTAGAACTTGAAATTCTTTGCCAGCACATGTGTTCCCTTTTTCCTATAAGATGGGTTCCTTCAACAGAGGCGTGAAAAATTATCTTTTGGGCCGGCAAGGTAGAGGCGGCTAGAGCAGTGTCTAAACTGCACTAGCTGTCTTCGCATAATTATGGATGCTTCTTACCGCTTCACATCTGGTGGTGTTGAGTCATTTGTCGTGCTTTGTGTAAAATATCCGCAAGTTTTTGCTGAAACCCGTACGGTTGGTTTGCGGCGATTATGCGCAAAAGAGTAGCGTCCCTGAGGCGACGACGTCTGCGTGGCAGCTCCAATGGCATGGCCTCCTGAAAGTGATTTCTGACAGAGTGGATAGTCCCGTCTTTTTAAATTGTGTTAAATTACATGTAGAATATTTTTATTACTAACCTAGAATAAGAACCATTGTTATTAACCATTATGTCGTAATAGGTGTACCTACAAAAATCCTATCAAACGAATTGAGAACCTCCTCATTTTAAAAAGCTTGCTTATGTTCGGGTGGAATCTTGTTACATCGATTTTGAAGCAGATATCTTCAACCGATTGAGCTGAAATTTTGTATACACGTTTAGTTTGGATGACAATACACGATAAGCTGAGTGACGTCATTCTAAATCCAAAATGGCGGACCATCCAAGATGGCGGAATAGTTATTTTTAATGCATTTCTACAATTTGGGTATCAAATGAAAGGGGTTGTTAAGAGTAACTCGAAAAATAATGTGACGTCATTCTAAATCCAATATGGCTGAACATCCAAGATGGCGGAATAGTTATTTTTTATGCACTTCTTCTGCAATATGGATATTAAATGAAAGGGCTTGCCGAGACTCAGAAACCTAGCCAGCGATAAAACTAAATAGTAAAAAATAAATTCAAAGAAAAAAAAAACCTTTTTTAAAAAGCTTTTATATAAATGCTATAAAAAGAAGAAAATAAATTTTTCCTTTAAAATTTTAACAACAAACTTTTAACATACTAATAACCTCATTATACATAATTTATAAGATCATAAAAGCTTGTCGCGCGATATCCTTGTGTAAGTACCTTAACTAGTACCTATTTAATTGAGCGACAAGCTTATATAAATTGTGATCATATAAATTGTGTTTAATGAGGTTATTAGTCTATAGTTAAAATTTTAAAGGAAAAAATTATTTTCATCTTTTTATAGCATTTAAATAAAAGCTTTTTTAAAAAAGTATTTATTGCTGTAAGATAAAGACTGTATTTACTTTACTAATTATTTAATATTAGATTAATTAACAAAAGAACTTAGAAAATCAAACAACAACCACGGCGGGCAAAGGCAGACTGACTCAACTAAAAACGGTCATTCGCCACAAAAAAGATAACGTCAAAAAACCCCGCTTCTATTTTAATTTTCTTGTTTCTTGTCTTTGGTCGCAAGATGGCGTCGCTGTCCTCACGATCCGGTCCGAATCGTACTAACAATGTCTTGTCAGCAAAATATTTATGCCAGCTCGCCAACACGGCCATTCTGCCCGGTGCCTGCCCCAGGCACCACACGAGTTTATATAAAATGCTGAAAACATAAAACTATTAGTGTGGTGGTGACGACAGTTGCTGGACATCGTCATATTGTACAAGCACATACCGCGCAACGGAAGGCAAGAGTGTAAACAGTACATGAGACTTTAGGCCACTTGCACTTAAAGGGACATTGCCACACTTAAGAGACCAAGTTCACCTTAGCCTTTATAACCACTTGCACTTAAAGGGACATTGCCACACTTAAGAGACCAAGTTCACTTTAGCTATTATAACCACTTGCACTTAAAGGGATTTTACCTCACTGAAGTGTACCAAGTTGGTTTCATAATGAACACTCAAATCTTCCGCTGCAATTCACCAATATGCTACGTACCGACCTATAGTGGTATAGCTGAAGCATTTTATATTGACTCGTAATAATTCATTAAGCGTATTATTAAATATAAGAGCACGCTGCATTTTATATAATAAATAAATAAATAAAAAGACTAAAAAAAATAGTTTTAATTTTATATCATGTAACTCCTTACCTCGCCAACACGGAGGTACCAGTTCTCAAACAATCATAAAAATAAATTACTCTGATTCCCAATCATCAATTCTTATCCAGGGTTTCATATTTTCTACAGCAGCTATGCCAGTATATCTTTTAGAGCTTCTTTCACTCCACTGCACATCCGTCACCTCATATCTATCGTTCCCCAATATTTTTTTGATTCTGAACGGGCCCTTAAAAGCAGGGAGTAACTTTTTGCTTTTCCCGTCATTACTTTGACTCTGAATCCTAATTAGGACTAGGTCGCCTTCAGAATATTTTCGCGCCTTTGTTCGCCCTTTATCAAATGCTTTCTTTTGGGAAAATGCATTGGATTGGATATTAGCATCTACACTCTCACGCAACTTCGTAACATCCAAGGTAAGTACGTCATCAAGCTGCGGAGCTAAACTATCGCTATCAGTACGTATCCTATAACCGAAAAATACCTCACTCGGAACAGCTTTTGTGGACTTATGTATAGTACTATTTAATCCCTGCTGTAAAATTTTAATATATTGGTCCCAATTATCATCTGTTGTGTTTGCCCCAATAGTTTTTAGCGAATCTAGTATGGTTCTGTTGAACCGCTCTACTTGCCCGTTAGACCTAGGCATACCTGTAGCTACTGTGTGGAGTCGTATATTTTTATTTTTACAATAATGAACAAATTCATTTGAAGTGAATGCTGTACCAGCGTCAGTAATGAATCTCTTAGGGTTACCGAACGTTTTTGAAATATCTTCTAATTCTTTAAGTGTACAAGAGGTCTTAGTTGAACGAATTGCCGAAATAAAAACGAATTTAGTAAAAGCGTCAACGGTAACTAGCAAATACTTATTTTTATTTTTAGTTTCAACAAATGGGCCTAAGTGGTCAAGGTGAAGTGTGTGAAATGGTTGCGCGTATTTTGGTAGCGGATATAATTCCCCTTCTTTACGTCCACCCTTGCATTTAAAATATATGCAGTTCAAACAGTTTTTAATGTATTTTTTTGTAACATGTCGCATACGAGGAAACCAATACTGACACCCTATTCTTTCTATGGTTTTATCAATAGAAAAATGTCCAATGTCGTCATGGTTAGCCTTAATAATTTGCCAAATACATTTTCTTGGTACTAGCCAACGACGACCCTTGGGCGTTCTTCTATAAACTTTACCACCTAATACTTCGTATTTATCAAAAATATCTTTATTATCATCGAACTCTCCTGATTCAAGAATTGTTCTTATATGCTGCACATCAGGGTCTTGCAATTGTACCACTAATAGCCAATCAGCTTCTGTAATAGCCATAATCATTTCTACCTCCGATTTTTCTCCTGAAGCTACCGGATTTCGACTTAGTGCATCGACATGGAGCATACGTGTACCTTCTCTGTGAATGATTTCGAATGAAAATTCTTGAGTAGCCAAGACCCACCGTGCGATTCGGGGGATAATGTCCTTTTTAGTAAGCGCATATCGTACTGCATTGCAATCAGTAATTATTTTAAAAGGTGATCCTAACAAGTATAAACGAAATTTCTGAAGTGAACAGACTACTGCTAACAATTCCAATTCAAAAGAATGGTACCTCTTTTCGCCTTCCGTAGTTTGCCTACTGTAATAATGAATAGGTTTCTCTCCTTCATTAGTAACCTGCATTAGTATACCCGCAATGCCTTCACGGCTGGCATCAGTGTACAGCACATTATCTTTATTAATATCAAAAATTGACAATACACTGTCCGACGTTAACCTATTTTTTAAATTTTGAAAAGCGTCCTCGTGACTACTATCCCAAGCCCAATTGGTGTCCTTCTTTAGCAGTTTAGTTAATGGAGCCGAAATCATTGCGCAATTTTTGATAAATTTTCTAAAATAACTAATAAGTCCAAGGAACTGTCGAAGTTGGTGCTCCGTTTTGGGCTTAGGAAAATTTTTAACACACTCTAATTTGGATTCATTTGGCATAACACAACCTGGTTTTATACGATACCCTAAAAATTCAATTTCGGTTTTGAAAAAATGACACTTCTTAAGATTCAATGTTAAACCATTTACCCTAAAAATTTGTAAAATGTTTTCTAGCAATTTTAAATTTTCTTCTACTGTCTCTGTGATTAGATAAACATCGTCTAAATAAACAATAACGTCATTAAACCGCAAGTTTCCTAATACTTTGTTCATCATGAACTGAAAACACGATGGTGCATTAGCCAAACCAAAAGGAAGTCTGAGGAATTCATAATGACCATCTTCCGTTATAAACGCAGTTTTTTCTATAGACTCATCACTCATCATTATTTGGTAGTACCCGCTCTTAAGATCTAAACTAGTAAAACATTTACGCCCAGAAAGTCTGTCAATAAGGTCTTCAATTCGCGGCATAGGGTACTTGTCTTTTACTGTTATCTTATTTAATAATCGATAGTCAATACATAACCTCTTTTCACCATTTTTTTTTGGTGACAAGTAGCGCAGGACTTGCATATGGCGATTTACTCTCGCGAATTATATTATTTTCTAAAAGTTCGTTTACTATATCACGTATTAATAGTCTGTCGGTGTGTGAAGATCTAAAAGGTCGACATTGAATAGGTTGACAGTTGGTAACATTAATTTGCATTTTATGATTATTTATTTTCCCTATTTCTTTAATACTAATAGCTACACAATCCCTATATTTCCTAAAAAGCGCTGTTAATTCATTTTGATGAGAATTCGTATCTAAATCTAGCTCAATAACTTTATTACAAAATTCAAGAAAGTTTTCAGCATAATCAAATTTGAACGTATTTCCTATTCGCGAATACATCAAATCAGATCGCTCCGTCACATTTCTTCCAAGTAAAATGTCACAACCAGCCAAATCATCAAGAATGTAGAAATCAATTTTTGATAAGGATATACAGTCTATTTTCAAATCAATCGCTATTTTGTTGTTAACAAATTTTGAATTTTGTTTTGAAAAACCTTGTAATAGAATTGGAGTTGATAATGGAATAGTTTCAAGAGTTTTTCTTTACCAATGCTTCAGATACTAGCGAGCAACTACTGCCCGTGTCAATGAATGCTTCATGTTTAAAACCGTTAATAAAAACAGTTTTTAAAAATTTATTACGTGGATCGAGGGTAGAAACACATTTTGTTTCTTGTTTCTCAGGAGGAGCTACATTTTTTTTTTGATAACACACCGCCTCTAAATGTCCCTTTTTTCCACAGAAATTACATTTATTTGCTTCACATTGACTACGTTTATGATTTCCACCACAAACATAGCATTTGATTTGTTTGCGCTGTATAGTCTGATTTAGTACATTCTGGGAGCTTGACGGAACGGTTTGACTTGACATAGTGCCACTATTTGTTATAGTTGTTGAAGGAATCGTTGTTTGTGTAGTAGTTTGCTTCGGTTGCGTATCACGAATATTACCGCTTAACTGTTTTATACTTTTCGACTTGTATATACGACCGTGTAAAAAACTAGCTAGGCTATCACACGTTACAAAATTATTGGCCTCTATTGACGCCCCGATACCACTGTCGCCTATATTTCCTACAATAATAGAAATTATATCTTGTTCTGTAAAATTTAACGACAATCTGTCGATTTTACATTTCTGTTCAAAATAGAATTCATAAAGTGATTGATTTTCGACTGGTTTTTTATCAAGTATCTCTTTTAAAAGTTCAAAAATATTTCTACGTATTTGAAAGCAAGAAGATAGTTTTGTTTTCCAGTCTAACCATTTCCAAGATGGCCACTGACTTTCAGTTCGTAATAAGGAATCATACCATACTTTGGCGGATCCTTTCAGTTTATTCAGAGCTTGATAACGGATTACTTCATCTGACCATGTAAACGTTTGAGAATAGGATCCAATAATACCAAGCCAAGCATTTATATCATCTCTTAGCGGGTCAAACTCGGGAATGATATTGCACAATGTAAAACTATTTGTACTTACAGTCGCGGTATCAGCCTTACGTGATACCTTTTTCCTTTGTTTCGGTGGAGGTGACGGTGTTCTGGCGCCACTCGAGCTGCTTGAGCTTGAGGGCAAGCGATTTCTTTTCCGTTTACCACGCTTACTGCGAGAACCCATTTGGCGGATAGATACAATACCACTTCTGATGTAAGATAAAGACTGTATTTACTTTACTAATTATTTAATATTAGATTAATTAACAAAAGAACTTAGAAAATCAAACAACAACCACGGCGGGCAAAGGCAGACTGACTCAACTAAAAACGGTCATTCGCCACAAAAAAGATAACGTCAAAAAACCCCGCTTCTATTTTAATTTTCTTGTTTCTTGTCTTTGGTCGCAAGATGGCGTCGCTGTCCTCACGATCCGGTCCGAATCGTACTAACAATGTCTTGTCAGCAAAATATTTATGCCAGCTCGCCAACATTGCCTTTAATTTTTGAATATAGTACCTAAGTACCTATGGCTGCTTATATTCGACATGAAAAGAAAACTTATATTTGGAATATAAATATCATTTTTGACGTAATTAATTTGATTTGAATCCACGATTACATATAGTAGGTAAATCTGTATTTGGCTTTAATTAGAATTTTAAGGTGTTGAATAAATAAATAAAATAATAAATATTTATTTTGAGTCTATCAGTTTCCTGCGACAGTATGGCGTATCTTGGAACCCCTGTGATCCTTCCACGGGGCCCCAGAGTCCCAACGAACAGCTTTTATGAGCCGCTGGTGTACGGTAACCGGTTACCGTCGCAGAGTGTACCATAGTCATGAAGTTACCATAGTTATTGTCTAACGCGGGTAGATCCTCAGCAGGCGCTGACCTTGGGTCGGCTATTGATTAATTTATTTATAGTTTGTTTTGCTGAGGGTGCATGTATAATGAAGCCAGTTTTGGCGGTGGACCCTATGACGAAGAAATATATTTCAGCGTAATGATGGTGTTATACGTTTGATGTGTCGGACTGTGTATCTGTGTGTCTGGAGCAATCTGTATCGTCGGTGGGCCTGCAAGCAAGACCGCGTAAGAGCAGTTTGCAATACAATAGACGAAAAAAGTTAATATCTTGGATATTTCTACACATTTCTTTGACTGAACTTGTTTGGGATTTCTCTGGGTGTTGTTTAATGAGAATCTCGCATAAGCGTATCAGCGCTAATAGCCTACTGGTGCGATATTTCAATCTTGCAACTTAGTTGGTGCTAAGTGGTTTCCAAAAACAATAGAAAGTAAAGCACCGACTCCAAAAATATGTTTCTAGGGGATGAATACCTACTTAAATTTAATTATTTCATCCTTTTCAGTTTTTTGAAGTCGGTTTTAATTTTTTTTAACTATTTTTAGTGTTAACTTTCTAAGGTCAAAGCTAGATGGGTTACCGTCAGCTTATATTGTTTCATATTATTGTATCGTTCCACTAAAGTCATAGGAAAGCAAAAATCCGCAATTTCGCATACTATTACGTAGACGACTTACTCCTTCCAGTTATTTTGATTTAAAAACCAAACTACCCAACCGATTTTATAAAAAAAAAACTTTGGGACCAAATGGCAACTATTCTGCATCGAACAAAAAAAGAATCACGTAAATCGGATCAGTAATCTCGGCGTAACCGGTCTACATAAATATATAGAAAAAAAACATACCTTCCGAATTGAGAACCTCCTCGTTTTTGAAGTCGGTTAAAAATAATCACATTGTGTGACGTTCCAGCTCGTCGAGCATTGCACTAATGTTAAAAGTACGTTGAGTCAGCGCGGAATATACGCGGTGGAAGTTAGCTGAGGTCACATCAATTAATGAGTTTTTTGTATTAACCTATTTAATAACATATCGAACCTTGCGGTTGGAACAAGGTTAACTTAAAAAAAAAAACAAAAAACCAATGTTATGACGCTTGTTTCATAAAAATCCACACAGGCAAGGGCGTCGCCAAGGGGGGGCAGGGGGGGGGGGGGGGGCAGCTGCCCCCCCCTAGAGATTCAAAAATCAAAAAATGTACCCAACAAAGCTCCAAGGAATTCACTAAGTACCATAGAGTAAAATTTTATAGGCGGTTTTAGAATAAAACTTACAAGAATTTCATGATGATGTGGTCTAGAAAATTCAGGAAAACTCTCTAAACTTATGTTTTTATTAACTCTGTCGTACATTATTTTTGTTTGAGTTTTCTAATATTTTAGTAACTTAGCTGTCAAAAGCTCCTGAAGCTTTAGAGGTAGTGACTCGCGCTTCAAATGCAAAGTTTCGATCATGCTCTTAAGTCTTGACTGTACCTACAATTTTTTTTTATACCACTAAGGTGGCAATCAAGCATGTGACCCACCTGATTGTAAGCGGTCACCGTAGCCTATTGACGGTTGCAATTGCAACACTAGGGGTATAACTTTCACATTCTCGACCCTATAAAAACCTTTTCAAGAGCTTTTTGAAGAACTTTTTTATGTAACTAGATGACAAACAAGCTGACGGCCCACCTGGTGGTAAGTGGTTACCGCTGCAAGTTCGTTGTTATCCGGAGACCTAAGATGAAGCGCCTTCCATTCCCAGTAATTTCACTGGCTACCTTTCCATCAATCTGAAACACAGCGAACTGTTTCATGGCTGAAATAAGAAAGTCGGTGGTACTTGTTCGAAAAAACCTCTGTAGGGAGCTCATTCCACAACCTGAGCGGCGTACGCAGGAGAAAGTTTCTCTGAATCCGTACAGTACGCGACCACTTTGGTTCCAAAGCGTGAGGATGAAATTCCCTGCCGATGGCGAGCGGTGTGACGACAGAAAGAGGTCGTGGGCATCATGCCGAATAAATCATCAGAGCACAATTCATTATACAAACGGTAGAACGCACATAAGGAGGCAAAAACTCTCCTTAGGCTTAAGGGTCCAATATAGCTCGTGAGCTCAAGATCATCGACAATTCTCATAGCGCGCCTTTGAACCGCGGTAAATGGTCCAAGTGAGTATCTAGGTGCTTCCGCCCATAGGTAGCAGCAGTATTCATTTATAGGGAATTTTTAAACACGGGGGAAGGCAGTTACGCCTATCGCTGAGCCCGGGGGGACCCTGGCGATTTTGTGGGGCTCCCGGACAAAAAAAGTCCGTCATACCCACTAAAATCCACCGTTAAAAACCCTCTTTCGTCATTATGGGGCGACACAGAAACGAACAAGTAGTCAACCCTGCCACTCCGCGGTCAACCCGCACAGCTACTAGCCTCTTCCAACTCCACTTTATACATATTTCAGCGTTGAGGCCCCCTGACCCTTCACCTACGGCCCCACGACAATGGGAGAAGCAAGTGGACGTAACGCCTTCTTCCCCGTGGCCGACTGCGACTGATCGGGTCAGCTAAGGGCGACCCCTCTCTGACTGCCTCCGCAGACTCTTATTTCATATGGAGCCTAACTTGAGACTTATTCCACACTAAGCTTCTTGGATGCCAGCTTAATTGACTTTATCCTCTAAATGACTGTGGAACTGAACATCACTAGGGATATCCCAAATTCCTAATACTCTTAGACATGGAAAGGGGTGTGCTAAGAAAATGTGGAACCACAGTTAATGGGGTTTATTTAGCGGTGAACGCGCAGACTTCAGTGGGGTTAAATTGGACAAGTTTAACTTTACCTAGTCGTCCCCAATTAGAGACTCTGATTAGAGAACTATCGATTTTAGACACAAGTCGATCGCCACTTTCTTATTAGGGGTATTGGCACGAGCCGCATACCAGGTGTCTCCAGTACTATCATCCGCATAACAATGCAGTCTGTCAATAGACAGCTTGTCATTGTTGGAGACAGCACCGAGCTTTGCGGGACGCTAGCATTAATGTCCATGCTATCTGAGCAACTGCCGTCAACGGCTATTATTCATCTGCTGCACATAAAGCTAGCGACCCATTTGCACAAGCACACAGGCAGCACGTAAGTTGGTAACTTCTTAAGAAGTTCTCTATGCTTTCACTATATACAGACTAACAATACCTCACCTTGACTCTCAATGGCAAGGGCCCAACGATGAATGAAGTATATAAGAAGATCACCTACAGCGTGTCTGATGCTAACGCCGTATTGTTGACGGTCGCTATTAGGTCATATTTTTCTCATTCTCATTTCTTTTTCTTGTTTCTCCTTTTTTCTTCTTTCCTTTGGTGCAGTTGCCTCATAGGCGACGGTAACCACTTACCACCAGGTGGGCCGTCAGCTTGTTTGTCATCTAGTTGTATAAAAAAAGTCTCCCTAATATCAACTTGCCCCCCCTGGGCCATGGGCTGGCGACGCCCTTGCACACAGGCTATTCGATCTGGGGTCCCGGGTTCGAATTCTGGTCAGGGCAGGTGTATGTGGGAAGAGGACGAACATTGACATTATTTAGTATATCTTATATTCTGATATTTATACAGAATGGTGTCGTAAATACGACTAAAAAATAAAACATAAGTAGGCTATACCTAGGTAGGTATTAGTTCATAGAAATGGTTTGACACTTTCACAAACATCTTATTCATTTGATAGTTTCATGACATTTGTATAAAATATTGCAGCCAATTTCATACAAATGTCATGAAATTATCAAACGACAAACAAACAAACATGTTTTTAAAAGAGGCAAACCATTACCTACTATGAACTAATATAGCCCTTGTTTCAATTTAGTGTCGTATTGTCGCCACCAGAATGGCTAGAATAATTAGATTATTACCGATGTCGTTCTATATATTTTTTTATACAACTAGATGTCAAACAAGCTGACGGCCCACCTGGTGGTAAGCGGTTACCGCCGCCTATACACACCTGCAATAACAAGAAAAAATTACTTGATATTGCAGGTGCATTGTCATCATGAGGCCTAAAATGAAATGCCGTCCATGCCCAGTAACACAGCGAACTGTTTCACGGCTGAAATAAGACAGGCGGTGGTACCTACCCAGGCGACCCTACATACGGGCATACCACCTAGAATCCTAGTAAGTATATTATTAACATACCTACTTTGTGAAAGCCAGTTAAATTAGGCCAATTGGTTTAAATTTAAATTAAGTAGAGACGATAACTTTATTTTTTTGTGTTTAAATTAGCTAATATAATTTCATAATATCATACAGGTATCTCTGGTATTTAAAACTAGCATAATAATATTAACGAAATACTAAGTGTCAAACTGTCGGGGATTCCAAGCTGTTTTAATATTCTTCCTGTAATGCATAATATTAGGTGTCTACACGTCACCGCACGAGGAAGGCGGCCATGCTTAATAATCTCTAGTTGTTTGCTGATTCATAAAATGTTTTTATTCAATGTAATAGTATAGGTACGAACGTTGAACTCTGCGCTTAAGAACAAAGACTATTCATTAGTTTTAGTTTATGATCATCATCATCAGCAACCGGGGTTTTGGCACCAAAGGAGAGGACCACAAAACGCACGAAGGGTTTAAAATATTTTTTAATTTTGAACAGCATTCAAAATAAAAGGTAAAAAAAAATAGTTTTTTTTTAAATAAAGCTTTTATTTAAATGCTCTAAAAGGGAGATAATAAAATTTTTCTTCAAAATTTTAACTAATATATAAACTGGATAATATAATAACCTCATTATACACAATAATTTTTTTTTTTTCATTTATTTAACATTTAAACAAAGTTATACAATGTGTTGTTTGCGATAACATTTTAGAACCACTAAGGTTTATACATTTGCTATCGAGAGTTTACATATTATCTATATATCTAAATAGAATACGTACACTATGGTATTGTTAATCAGACTTTTAAGTCAGTAAGTACAATTTCTCATAAACTTATTTTTTGTGTGAAGGTAGGCAAACAAGACAGGTAATGTACCTGTTAGAAAGATAACATTAAACATCACTTAAGTTACATTAATGTATGAAAATACTGCTTTAGTTTATGTTTAATATTTTTATGTTAAATAGGTAACTACCTACTAGTTTATTTACACAAGTAAATCGCGCGACAAGCTTTAATGATCATATAAATTGTGTATAAATATTTGCATGCTATAATTTGAATGTAGCTAAATAGGTCCAAGCACAAATGAATGACTAATTATAACTACATAATGTACCCTATTTAAAAGCGAATAAATGATTATTATTATTATTATTATTATAATGACGTTATTAGTTTAAAAGCTTTATTTAAAAAAAATGATTACTTTTTAGCTATCGCTGGCTAGGTTTTCGAGTGTCGGCAAGCCCTTCCTTACATTAGATACCCATATTGCAGAAGTGCATAAAAAATTACTATTTCGCCATCTTGGATGTTCAGCCATATTGGCCTACTGCTCAACTCATTTCCTGCTAATCGAAAGAGCACAAAGAGCTCTGATAAAGCCTTTTCGTTTCCCAACTGATGATTTATATCAAGAATTTGAGGTCCTTCGTGTTCGTCAGCTTTTTGTTCTGAACGCCGTATTGAAAACTCATCTGACTATGAAATTTTAAAAAGAAACAAGTCTTTAGAATTCCTCTAACTACTGTAAGATCCGAAATAGCAAGGCGTAGTCCAAGTCATTCACTAGCTCTAATCTACAACAAAGTTCTTACAAAGGTTGATATAAGAGGTTCTACAATGAGTAAGTGTAAGAAAGCGGTGAAGGATTGGCTTCTTACATTGTCCTATGTGGACACCGAAAGTCTAATGTTGCACTAGTTGGTTCTAGATTAGATCAGCTCCATTGGTATCGTCATTTATTTGATAATATTCCCTTTTGTTTGTTTTTCTGGTGCACGCACGCAAGCAAGCAAGCACGCACGCACGCACGCACGCACGAACGCACGCACGCACGCACGCACGCACACACACACACACACACACTTACACTGGCCCATAGTACATATTATTTTATTTAGTTGTAGACTTTAAAATTAATACTAGTGTTAAAATTATTCAATTAGTGTAACAGTGTAACCCAGACTTAGTGTGTTATATTAAATTTATCTGTCAATCACAATCATGGAACCCAAGATACAGGCGTAAGTCTAGTTTGGGTTCCAGTAGTAACACTATTTCTCAAATAAGAGTATGTTGTTTATGCCATTTAGTATATAGTAAGGGTTTTGTAACATGTTTTGTGGAAATGAATAAATTATTATTATTATTATTGGATTTAGAATGACGTCACATTATTTTTCGAGTTACTCTTAACAAGCCCTTTCATTTGATACCCATATTGTAGAAATGCATTAAAAATAACTATCTCGCCATCTTGGATGGTCCGCCATATTGGATTTAGAATGACGTCACACAGCTTATCGTGTATTGTCATCCAAACTAAACGTGCATATAACTCAACAGCTCAATCGGTTGAAGATAAAATCTAATTCAAAATCGAGTTGGCAAGATTCCACCATAACGCAAGTTAAAAAAAGCTTTTAAAAAGGAATATTTTTTTCACTTCGAATTCAACTGTCAAATGGAGCAATTTTTCATACATTATTTGCTCTATTTGACAGTTGAATTCGAAGTAATTTGCGAAGTGAGGTGTGAGATTCGTTACAGAATCATAGCACAGCTATTTTTAAAACTGGCGAAAGTTGCTTTGTTTTTGTATCGAAAACATGTCTCAAACCAGTAGCCACCAAACAACATGCCTGTTTCACCCCCGTTTCCATCTAATTAACATATTTTCGTTGAAGTGTTTCCTGCCTCGTGCGTGGCGGCTATTCCGATCGCAATCGTGATTTACTTCAGCCCACATTGGGCTAGCGTCGCAGTATATGTTAAACTCGCCCGACCTTGAAACTATGACGTACACTCGACTCTTTTTTGATTCTTAACAGGGTAGTTCTTGACCTTTACCTCATCCTAAGTGATGATGAGGCCTAAGATGGCGTGCTACACCCGGATTCCTCAATCACAGAGGCTATCTGACCTCTAACTGGTTTTCTGGTAACATTGATATGGTGACAAACTAAGGTAAGATGGTGGTAGCTAGCTGCACTTTTCTACAGCCAAACCGAGTTGAAAACTGCCCCCACGGAATTGAAGCCCGGACCTTTAGATCTGAGGTGGGTGGTCTCCACAGCAGACCACAGGCGGTAAAAACTTCCCTACCGCATAAATGCATAAATACTCAGGAACTCAGGAGCACGCGTGCCGGTCTTCGGAGTCATCAATTCACTGTCTTCACCTCAACATCGCGCACAAAGAAGTTTAGTGCCTCGTTTCTCTGTCGGAGTTCCAAAACTTGGAATTCTTTGCCAGCACATGTGTTCCCATCCTTCCTATAACATGGGTTCCTTCAAAAGAGACGTGAAAGGGCTCCTTATGGTTGGGCAAGGTGGAGGCGGCTAGAACAGTGTTGCTTCAAGCTGCATTCGCTGTCTCCGCATATGGACTCTTCTTACTGCTTCACATTAGGTGGTGTTGAGTCATTTTCTGAGCTTTGTATATAAAAAAATAGCTTTCAAAATTGCTACGGACTATTACATTTGTTTTGCCTCCAACAAGGTGGACAGAGCAGTGGTCTTTCAACTGAAATGATAATGATGATACGTACTACTGTGATGATGATACTTAATACTGTCTTTTGAACTGTCTCATCACCAGCCTCTACACGTCCCAGCGCTGGGTACAGGCATTCCTACATGGGAGAAACACATGAGGAGCTTGGACCATAACACCACCACGCTGGCCCAATGCAGGTTGGTGGGTTATAGCGGGGTACAACCGAGACCAACGGCTTAACGTGCACGACGAAGCACGGAGGAGCGAGAGATCACAAACTTTGATTGACCCATCCCAGGATCGACCACGGCGAAAGTTGCTTTACTTTTGTAATCGATATGGGCACTCAAACTACTACGTCACTCGGCTCGATTCATGATTCGGGATATTGCTATAACCACCTGAACTTCCAAGGACTGTCAACCATCAGATTCCAGACAATTGATTTTTTAATTGTCATAGCCCTCCGGAGGAGTAACGCCGCTTGACATATTAAAGACCTTTGTGGAATAAGAAAAATAACTGAGGTGACAGCGGGGAAGTCCGTGAATGGGGCTACTTAAGCAGCAAAAACTAGATGTATAAAAGACTATAGAACGTTTTGTATAAACTATTCTGGATCCCGTAATACACCAGAACGTTTCTTTTATTCAGGAGTGGCGCATTTATATGTCTGTTCAGTGTCAAAACAAACTAATTAATAGCAGTGTCACGCATGGCAAGTCAATCCTATACAATTTATACAACAATGACGCAGATCACAAAATGTGATGTAGGTACTGACCGCTATAGGACCTTAAAGTACTTTTTCATACTAAATAAAAACTTTATATATATCAACTTATGCAACATCAAGTATAAAAAAAAAACTTATCTTTATAACACTAACCTAATACTTACAAAGCTTAACATGTAACATTAAAAAAAAATTACAAATAATAAACACCACCTAAATCTTGTGAAACAGGAACTGTACCAATAAGGCCGAAAACCTTTAGTTAAAGGAACGTTTTGCAGGTTGCGTAGTCCGTATAGGCAGCCAAAATGCAACTTGAAATCTATTAACGGTATTCTGCGTTTCAGTCGGCAATACAGCATCTCATTAACGAGAAGAAGATGAATCATGAAATGCATACATTTGACTCATCACCACCTTATGTGAAGCGTTATGAAGAGTCCAATATGCGAAGACAGCTTGTGCAGATTAGACCCTGCTCTAGCCGCCTCCACCTTGTCGGCCCATAAGGTGTCTCTTCACGCCTCCTTTCTAGGAACACGTGTGCTGGCAAAAAACTCCTAGTTCTGGAAGCACGGAGATGATTTCATGATCCAACTGATTTCAATTTGCATTTTAGCTGTTACCAGTTAAAATCAGTTGAAATCAGTTGGATCATGTGATAATTCATGATCCAACTGATTTCAATTTGCAGTAGTTGTTGTTGCAAGTTCGTATAGACATACGGATTTGCCCCATAGACTGACTGCCCCGCTGTCACGTCATATCTTCTTAATTTTGATTTGAACATTATTATAAATGTTCGAAGAACGGTTGATTTTTTCTAGTTGAGATGTTTTCTGAACATCTCACAAACAAATGAATAAAGAAAACGATGAAAAAGTTGTATGTTCCAGGGCTCCGGGGAACAAATAAAATATTCTGATTCTGATTCTGAATCGAACCCACGACCTTTCCGCGTTTTCTTACAATAAAGTAAGCGTTATAAACGCACAAAATCAAACATGTCAGTATTTTTTTTATATAGGTACAACTAGATGACAAACAAGCTGCCCACCTAATGATAAGCAGTTACCGCCGCCTATACACACCTGTAATGACAGGGAAAATCACTTGATATTGCAGGTGCGTTGTCATCCTGAGGCCTAAGATGAAATGCCGTCCATGCCATTTCCCTTCAACACAGCGAACTGTTTCACGGCTGAAATAAGAAAGGCGGTGGTACCTACCCATACGACCCTACATACGGACCTACCACCTAGTAAAGTAGTGTCTTTCTGTTACGTTTTCACTTATAAGGAAATTGCTGAAACTATTTAGATGTAGATTACATTCTAAAACAGGACATCTTTGTTGTCAGTAATCAATCACCGTCAATAAAATAAAACATGGGCTCCAATGTGTTTGTGGTGGGCACCGAGACTGGTGCTCTATTTCTGTGCAATTGAAGTCTGGTCAGCAACTAGGAGGTAAGAAGCTCATCGACCCTGTATTTACTGGCCTCAACGTTTAAAGGACTGTATTGCAGCCAATGGAGACCACTTCGAATAAGCTTTTTATATTTTAAATTGTTTTATAATTATGAATTAATTGTTCTTATGGTCTAAGTATTAAACTAACACACTCCAAAAGTAATAAATGTTATTTGCGATAGAATTTTTTTTTCTTTGTTTTAATATTTATGGCAATAAAATTGTATATTATCAGACAAAGTAGTCCATAGATGTTAGTAACAATCAATTAGCTTACAAACTATGTTAGTCTAATATATAACAATTTAAAAAAATACCTAGAATTACAATAGTTCTAACAGCAGTGGACATCGGCCTATCAGCCACCTGAAATACTCATCAAACCGCTGTTTGGTAAGACATGCAGTTTGATGAATCTTCCAATCAAGGGAGAGTCAGCCCTGTCAGCAATCATCCTAAGGATGCTGTTCAAACTTGCCCGCACTCTATGCACAAGCGAAGCACACTTTTTACGCATTAAAGCTTAAGAGTCTTCAGTGCAAGCATCGGCAAACATACCAGAAGCACTGCAGCGCCACGGCAGCCCAAACAACACCCTCAATGTATTATTATACTGGATGCGCAGCTCATTGTAGGCTAGTAGTATACGCTGATGAAAATTGAAAATTAACACCTTCATCGGAACTGAATTGCGTTACCGGGTCCTAATTACAAAAAATAAACCTTTCCAACTCATTTTTGGATAATACATAAATAATATCAAATTTAATTATTACATTATGCATATTAAATTATTATTACATTGCAGTACCTACGTATTACATATTTGTATAGATCAGATACATTTGTTTAGCAACAAACCAAATTGCTTTCGCTTATTGAATGGACAATGATAAGATAATTTCGCTCAATGAAGCCACTATACCACCTCGTGTGGTAGACCGCAAGTCTGCAGAGGACACGTGCCGCGACGACGCACGTCACGTCAACCACTACCGCATCGGTTTTAGTTGAGATATTTTTTATTGATTTTACAAAAAAAAATGTGAAAAAAAATGTGAAAAGGATAAAAAATTTAAATTTTTTAATTTTTTTTTTCACAATTTTTAGTGATAGCTTTCTAAGGTCAAAGCTAGATGGGTGACCGTCAACTTATATTGTTTCCCACTATCGTATCATTTCACTAAAAAGTCATAGGAAAGCAAAAATCCGCAATTTCGCATACGTAGATGATTTACTCATCCCAGTTATTTTGATTTAAAAACCAAACTACCCGATGGATTTTCAAAACTATTCATGAAATATCTGCTGAATCCGGGAAAAATACTAATCATTCGTTTTCATGCTTAATTTGTTTGTACAAAAGTTGAAATATTTCGCCGATTTCATGTAATTCTACATATTATATGGCAATATTGCGGGCAACACAGAAATCAACTATACGTCACCAAAGTGGCATAGGCTAGGCGCCAAGATATATTGTTGGTTGTGTTGCAGTTTTTTTTCTCAAAATTCTTTAAAAATAAAGTCTTCTCCTTTTTTGAAGGCGGTTAAAACGGCCGAATTTTCTCGACTCGAACCTTACTTTACTGTATTGGATAAAAAATATGTTAATTGATCAAAACTGGTCCACTGGTCCGCCGACGTCACATTAGTGTTCGCTGATACCTGATATAGATCATTAATAAACATTAGTTCGTTAATCACTAAACTTCTATGAATTGGGTCATTTAGATTGTTTTGTGGTATTTAGTGGTTCGGCAGCTTCCACTAATTGAACGGGGAAGCGATAAAATAATATAAGTGTGGGCGCGAAGATGGCGAAGACTCGAACGATCTAGTGTCGCAGTCCGACTCCTTGGGGCAGTTCGACCCGTATTAAAGCAGTAGTTGGACAGAGGGCTCAGGGCCTTGACATTCCACCTGACACATACTCTCTGGGCATGGCGTTTTTGGGGGGTATTCAATTCAATCATTTTTTTCTTATACAACTAGATGACATACAAGCTGACGGCCCACCTGGTGGTAAGCGGTTACCGCCGCCTATACACACCTGCAATAACAAGGAAAAGCACTTGATATTGCAGGTGCGTTGTCATCCTGAGGCCTAAGATGAAATGCCGTCCATGCCCAGTAATCACACTGGCTACCTTTCCCTTCAATCCAAACACAGCGAGCTGTTTCACGGCTGAAATAAGAAAGGCGGTGGTACCTACCCAGACGACCCTAAAATGCATGCTTGCATGCATGCATTTATTGCTCTCATGTAAAGTAAAAAATGTCAAACATAAACCCTATAAGGGTACCGCAATATTCATCCAAATTTCATACTTTAATTAAATAATCTACTACAACGTGTCAAATTGTCAATACAATAAGTAGAATAATATTTGTTTAGTCAAATATACAGAAAAATTTGAATATATGTCACTAGTGAGTTAAAATTTCAATTAAAATGTCAGTTTAAATTGTCAATTCATAATGTAAATTAATTTATCGCCGATCAGTAAATAAGTAGGTATTTAATTTATTTTATGCATTGCTTACATTTTTTTATCGTTAAAAAACTCGTCAATATTGTAGTAACATTTATTTAGTAATTGTATTTTTAATTGATTAAAGAAAATTCTGTCTTATGTGTCGAATAGCTGGAAAACCTGCCCCTCTGGTCCACCACTATGTTAGTTGTTCAGGCGAGGATGCGCGTGCGCTTGAGTTGTGCCCGGCTTGGGCGATCGAGCGCCGACGTGGCCGACAGTTAGTTTCGGTGGTAGGAGACGACCTCTCCTTCCCGACCACTGTCTCCAGAATGGTTGTTGTTGGCGATAGAGCTGGCTGCCGTCTATGCCTTAGATAGACTTTTGTGACTTGGCAGAAGCTTGTCGGGTTTGTTTTAGGTTCGATGTCTTATCTTACCTTATCTTGGGGCCGTGACGTTGCCACGATGCACTTCGACCCTTCGGGATCTTTTGTGCCACCCCTGCCTTCACTCCTCCCACGTCCGGAATATAGCTGCCATAAGCTTCACTATATCTTTGGCGTGAAAGAGTCTATAGTCTACTGGCTTTGGATACGCCACTTCCAGAAGACTCATTCGGATCCTCGCCAGGGCATCGCATTGACACAGAAGATGCTCCATCGATTCCTGGCCTTCACCACGTGCCCGACCAGGTTGTGCAGGGGAAATTTGCATTTTGTGTAGGTTCGATAAGTATTTAGGCTTTTTATATATTTTTCCTGTACCTACATTTCAATTTCAATATACCATTTTAATCCTTTACCGACGTTTCCTTCACCATCGCCTACAGTTGTGGTTGAGAGCGACAGGTCATGGAAAGCGGTCCTATCCTACTGCGAAACCATAATGACGCAGAAGGAGTGGCCGAGCGTGAGCGGGAAGCTGCCGCCACGCCGCATTTTAGAATTAATAGACACTTTGTCGTGTTAAAAAAAATCCAAATTTTATTCAAGCAAAATTACTACATCAAATATTCTTAATTTTTTATTTTAACATTATTATAAATGTTTGAAAAATTACTTAGTAATTAAAATAGAATAAAACTAGAAAAATTTCACGTCCTGAGGCAGGATTGCGAAAGGTCGCGGGTTCGATTCCTGCCTCAGGACGTGAAATTTTTCTAGTTTTATTCTATTTTAATTACTTACTACATCAAATTAAAAGTTCCATCTCACGGCGCGAGATATCACAAGTCGCACCGCGCCGAGCCAATTTGTACGAGCGAGCATGCGTCAACAGGCGAGTCCGCGCCACCCGTTCTCACGGGCGCGGCTCGGCGCGCGTTGGGCCCGCCGCGGCCAAGTCGACACTACATACAAGTCATCGCTGTTGCTGCTTTTGTGTTATTTAGTGGATATTATTTACATAACAAAAAAAGAAAAGAAAAAGACGCAAGTGGATGACATCGTTCAATAAGAGCCGATCGAGCTAAGTTGTTCTTTTGATGACTACTGTAGAAGTCAAATTCTGTTGTATGTAAGTCACCAATTATCACGTTTTTTATTTCAGATACAACGGTTCGGATTAACTGGTTTAGTTAAAGAACCGAGCAAAAAATTAGAAAATTTCTGTCACTTACTCGCGCGGGGTGGCGCGCGCTCGAGTCTCCACGAGTGCGCTCGCGCCGGCCCGCGCCTCTGAAGTTACCGACTTGGATCGGATCGGACGCGCTTACTCGCGCCAGCCCGCGTCGCCTCGAGCCACTACCTTCACACGGCGCGTAGGCGCGAGCAAAGAGTACATTTTTTATGGGCGCGAGCGGGCGCGGCGCGACTTGTGATATCTCGCGCCGTGAGAAGCTAGCTTTATACTATTAAAAAAAGTGCTTCAGTAACAACATTAGTAAAAATTGTGAATAATTTTTTTTTTCACAATTTTTAGTGTTAAGTTTCTAAGGTGGAAGCTAGATGGGTGACCGTCAACTTATATTGTTACCTAATATCGTATCGTTTCACTAAAAAGTCATAGGAAAGCGAAAATCCGCCAATTTCTCATACGTAGACGACTTAATGATTTCAGTTTTTTTTATATAAAAACCAAACTACCCAACTGATGTTGAAAAAAGTTTCATGGGACCAAATGGCAACTATTTCGCATCGAACAAAAAAAGAATTACGTAAATCGGATCAGTAATATCGGCGTAATCGGTGTACATACAAAGAGAAGGAAACATACCGGCCGAATTGAGAACCTCCTCGTTTTTGAAGTCGGTTAAAAATGATTTTCGATATGCCGTTGTTCTACCATTTTCCATAGTGCGACGGAGGATGACGCCTCCAACAACCGTCATAGTATCTGGGGCTTCGGGCAGCGGAAGGGGATCGTTGCCTGACTGTGCAGCCCAACTTAGAAGGAGGGAGGGCATTTCAACCTCCCGGAGGTGAGACTGGGTTGCAGTTGTTTTGATTTGTGTAGTGTGAGGTGAAATAAAATACCATGGATCTTTAACACGTGCGGCCATGCAGGATTTATTGGAGCAAGAGAAACGTCAAAATTTACACAGAGACAAAACAAAATATTTCACCATAGACATTGGGGTTGTCAGTGAAGAATATTAAATAAATACATTATTCTCAATTTCTTACACTTCCCCTTATTCTTAACTAAAAACCCTGAACAATAGTTAACAGTTACAAAATCATAGAGTTACACATTCATAATGATCAAACAACAAATCAACACTACAACAGAATCTTATCAGTTGGCTTTAACTCTACCTTGTCAAACAGAAAACAAAAAATGCAATAGTCATTAACTTATTGTTAAAAAATACAATCTAAAAAAGACTACATACATTTACAATCACATGTGCATAAACATAAGTCATTATTAGACAATACACAAGAAACATTTAAACTGCTAACTAAATTCATAAGAATAAGTCTATTTCTTTTAAGTCTTATTTTAAATTTAAGTCACATACAAAACTATAATGCTTATTTACACCTAATGGCTTAGTAAATATATCTGCTGTCATATTTTGTGTTGACAGGTATCTCACAGTTATAAGATGTTTTTGAATAAGGTCTTTCACAAAATGGTACCGTAAATCAATATGTTTTGTACGTTTGTGGGAATATTCCTTAGCAAGTAACAATTTTTGTGCACTTTGGTTGTCATTAAAAATAACAATATTATTATTTTTATCATTAATTTCATTCATGAAATTTCTAACAAAACATAACTCCTTTGCTACATCACTGATTGCTAAATACTCTGCCTCAGTGCTAGACAACGCAACACAACGCTGCTTCTTTGCTTCCCAGCTAACTACATTCTTGCCTAACTTAATTACATACCCAGTATATGACTTCCTATCAACACAATCATTACCCCAGTCAGCATCAGCATAAGCTGAAATATTCATGTTAACACTTTTATAAAAACATAGACCATAATGGATAGTACCTTTCAAATAACGTAATATTCTCTTGGCAGCTATCCAATGAGTCTTATCAAAGTTGGTGACAAACTGACTAAGCTGACTGCAAGCATATGTAATATCAGGCCTAGTACAAACAGACAAGTACATTAAACATCCAATCAGTTGTCTATATTGATAAATATTGTCATCTAAACTATCATTGTCAGACTTTATTAGCTTATTATTCTGCATCATTGGTGTTGACACTGTTTTACAATCTAACATGCCAAATCTACTTAACAATTTATTAATATAGTCAGATTGGTCCAAAGTTAAAACATCATTATTTCTAGTAACCTTAATGCCTAAGCAATTTGTCAACTCACCAAGATGTTTTACATTAAAATTCCTTTCTAATAAGACAAATAGTTCCTTTGTATTACAATTACTAAATATATAAAAGTCGTCGACATACAAAGCTATTATTGTGAGATTCCTTTGTTCTCTCCTTTTAATATAGACACAAGGCTCACATCTACTCTGTACATATCCATTTGCACTTAACAATTCATGTACTTTCATATTCCACATTCGACTGGCTTGCTTTAATCCATAAATACTTTTTGACAGCAAACAGACCTTACCATTATCTAAGCTAAACCCTAAGGGCTGTTCCATATAAATCCTCTCATTCAAGTCTCCATTCAGAAAAGCTGTGGCCACATCTATATGTTCTATAGTCATGTTATACTCATGAGCCAACGCGAATAATATTCGCATCGTCGAATGACGAACAACTGGCGAAAAAGTATCTGAGTAATCAATTCCTTCTTTTTGACTGTAACCACAAGCCACTAAACGAGCCTTAAACCGATTACAATTCCCTGAAGCATCATGTTTTATTTTGTACACCCATTTACATTTTACTACATTTACATTACAGGGTCTATCAACTAACTTCCAAACATTGTTTTCAAGTAGTGAGTCATATTCTAATTGCATGGCCTTTTCCCATTCTTTACAATTAGATGATGCAAGGGCTTCATTATAAGACTTAGGCTCATCATAGACATAACTAGCATAAAAGCCTAATTCATAATCACAATACCGTAAAGGTGGTTTTCCTCGCGTACTACGCACTGAACGGCCGCCGACAGTCACAGAACAATCTGGACTTATCGCGCCATCTCCAGCTGGCTCTCCAGGCGATCCTGGCTGCCTCTCTGGAAGTGCCGACCCGACAGAGGAACTCTCCTCCTCACTGTCGCCTGTGCAGTACTCACCAGAGGCTCCATCTAAATATACAAAACTTTCATTAGCATTCACATTTGAATTATTCACATTATTAGAATTAATACAATTATTATCATCATTATTCCTTATATTAGTCTCATTGTGACAGGAATTACATTCAATTATTTCATTCATTGGAGAAATTAAAATTTCATTATTATGATTATATTTAATTATGTCATTGCATAAAATATCTCTATAAAACTTATTCTCCAAAAACTCTACACTCCTAGATAAAATTACATTGTATGGGTTGGATGGCTTCATTAGTCTATATCCTTTTGTTGTCTCAGAATAACCAACAAATATAGACATATCAGCTCTAGGTCCTAATTTACTAGTACGAGTCTGTTCTGGCACTAAAGCATAGGCAATGCATCCAAAAACACGGAGATGATCCAATGACACTTTGTGTCCGGACCACACCTCCTCAGGCAGCTGTCCTGAAAGAGCCACAGTGGGGTTACGATTTTTTAAATAGAGAGCAGTCATGACTGCCTCTCCCCAAAAGCGGTCACAGAGACCTGCTTGCCTTAATAAGCACCTAGCCTTCTCAAAGATGGTGCGGTTAAGCCGTTCCGCCACACCATTCTGCGCAGAACAATACGGCACTGTAGTTTGGTGAATGATACCTTCCTTATCAAGGAACTCTTTCAAGTTTGCATTGCAAAACTCACCACCATTATCTGACCGGAGACACTTTATAAACAAGCCAGTCTGCTTCTCCACTAGAGCCTTAAATTTAATAAAATTGGAAAATACCTCAGACTTCCTCTTCAGCAAGTATCCAAATGACTTTCGGGAGAAATCATCAGTAAAGGTTAACAGGTAGTGTGCACCATTCCAGCTGCTTTCCCTCAACGGCCCACAGACATCAGTATGAACCAGCTCAAGCAGGCGGCGAGCACGCCTAGCTTCGTCCTTCGGGTACGCCTTGGCCACCGACTTCCCCTCAAGACAAGCAGTGCATTTGTGTAGGCAATCCTCATCAGAAACCTGAAACACAAAATTTAGTGCAGCCCTATCCCGCAGAGAACACATTCCTTTATAACTAAGATGTCCTAACCTTCTATGCCATAAATCAGCATTCACACTGGATGCAGCAAACTTTGCAGTCTGTGCTACCTGCACTTTATGTAGGCAAGCCATTGACTGCCCCTTTACACACATACCATTTAATTTGTATACACCTTTACATAAATCAGCAGACATAACAGGCTTACCAATGACATTGCATTTTTCATAAATAAAACAGCCATCCCTATTAAACAAGACAGACATGCCTCTCTCAGCCAATTTGCTCACTGATAATAGATTTGCAGAGAGTTGAGGGACATACATAACATCTACTAAAGTTCTACAAATATTATTATTTAATCTTACATCTATGTCTCCAATACCTTCACTTGTTAAAGTACTATTTTTATTGGCTACATTTATCAAGTTTTGAGAACTTCTTAAGTCTTTAAACAAATCTCTCTTCAGGCACATATGGGAAGAACAACCACTGTCCACTATGAAGTCCGCATCACTTATTGCTAAAAAACTTGACGCTAGCATAGTTTTATTGTCAGCGCTGTCAACATTTTGTGACTTCTTTTGTTGTTTAGCTTTCCAGCATTTAGATTTAATATGTCCTATCTTGCCACAATAGTGACATGACACATTTCTTAACTTTTTATTAGCAACAAAAGCATTGGCAGCATCACTTCCATTTTTGCGAAACTCTTCTTGAAGTAAACGAGTCCTTACAAGTTCACTCGACAGTTGATTTGTAATGGATGCCGTCTCCAGCCCAGAAACAAGATTGTCATATTCCTGCGGTAGTCCACTCAACAATATTTCTGCTATCTCAGCATCTTCTATAGTTTTCCCAATATCTTCAAGTTGGCGCACGACTGTCATAACTGTGTCTATATAAGACGTCATATTACTAAAGTTAGACAAGTCCACTCTGTACAATTGTCGTAAAAGTACCACGCGCCTATATAACCCTTTATCTTCAAAAATTTTTCCAAGCTTCTGCCACGCCTCCTTGGACGATTTACAACAGTGAATATGTTGAAATAATGCGGGTTTAATACTGAGAGCAATCCTGGCGAGGGCTTTCTGATCCTTGTCCCTGTCAGCGTCAGTGCCATCCACGCAATTCCAAAGCCCGTCTAAAATAAGCGCCATTTTGATTGCAAATTTCCAAGACGCATAATTGGCCACGCCATCAAGCTTTTCAATGCTGTATGCTGTGCCATTATTCTGTACGGCAAGCCTATCTGACGAAGCACGTGGAACTTGCGGGTCGGGCATGCTTCAAACGCAACAAGTTCAAAAACCCAACAATGAATTATCAAAAAAAAAAGACAGTACCTTTAGGCATTCGGCACGCACGGTTTTATGGCGAGTCTGGGTCCAAAACCTGTTTTGATTTGTGTAGTGTGAGGTGAAATAAAATACCATGGATCTTTAACACGTGCGGCCATGCAGGATTTATTGGAGCAAGAGAAACGTCAAAATTTACACAGAGACAAAACAAAATATTTCACCATAGACATTGGGGTTGTCAGTGAAGAATATTAAATAAATACATTATTCTCAATTTCTTACAGCAGTCACCTGCTCCGGTGGTGGAAATGGATGTTGTGCTACCACAGGCTGCCCACAATACCATCGGCGAGCAGAAAGGTGTATGGCAGGGGTTTTAGTTGGTGCGAGTCCCACGCGTCATTTAACATTCTCCTCGATCGCAAAAAGAGAAAACAGCGCACAAGGCGTTGTTGCCCGTGCCAAAAAAAAGGTATTATCTTAGAACATTCTCAAATCCCAGTGTAAGTTGTTGCATAATTCATTACCGCAATGTGTACCACTGAGGTGGCAATCAAGCATACGGCCCACCTGATGGTAAGTGGTTACCATAGCCTATGGACGCTTGCAACACCATTGCCAACTTGCGCGTTGCCGACCCTGTAAAAACCTTTTCACGCTTTTTTTGAAGAACCCCATGCTGTACTCATTCGAGAAAACCTCTGCAGGGAGCTCATTCCACAACCTGAGCGTACGCGGGAGAAAGTTTCTCTGAAACCGTACAGTACGCGACCACTTTGGTTCCAATTTGTGAGGATGAACTCCTGCCGGTGGCGAGCAACTTACGTTGTTGCGAAAGTTGTTGACGGTTATGTACGGTATTGCGGAAGTTTTATTTAAATTTAATTATTTTATCGTTTTCAGTTTTTTGAATTCGGTTTTAATTTTTGTTACAATTTTTAACGTTTATAATACGTAAATTACAACAACCTTTTTTCCGTGAATGAAATTAAGAGGATATTACATGAATGTAAAAAAAGGCGCAACTAGGTCATTGCATGAAATATACAAATAAGAAGGAAGTGAATTGAATTTGATTCAAAATTTTCTCCAGTAGAAAAACATCAAACATGGCATGTATGCTTGTCTGGAGGAAAAAAAATATGGTGTAAGCAAGATTAGTTTTGAAAAATCAACAGATGTGGAGATACCCACAATGTGTGATAATGATAACTTTGTGTTATGTAAATATAGCTGTACCTACCTAATACTGTTCGTATAATTGTTTTTGCGACTGAAGAATCACGAAATCTTAGAAAAATAATATAATATTGGCTGCATTATTTAATAGAAATGTCATGAAATTATCAAATGAATATGATGTTTTTGAAAGTGGCAAACCATTTCTATGATCTATGCTTTAATTTATTGTCGTATTGATGGCACCACCCTGTATATTCTTAGACGGAATCATTGGCGTAGCTAGCGAATTTTACTAGGGGGGGGGGCCTGCTTTATTAAATTTGTTTCATTCTGTACTAAAATTTAAATTAATTATCGATAGTTAGTAGCTTTACAAGTTTATTGACAACTGTACTTTCACTTACTTTTTAATAAGGGGCGAACGGGACCATTTAAACTATAAAGGGGCGAACGGGACCTTTTAAAAATCAAGGGTCGAACGGGTACTTTTATAGTATAAGGGGTGAAACTCACGGGACGAACGGGCCCGAGACTGTAAACTTTATTTAGGAGTTTCGCCTATTATACCTTTCCTGTGCCCCTAGTGTAAGTTTCAATCGAAACGAAACGAAAGCGATCATCGTCATGTCCACCTCTCACATCCATATATAAAAAGTGGTTTCCAATAATTCACTACAGAGGCGCTGTTGCCGACTTCATACAATTTGACAGTTATCACGACGAAGAACGTTTTAGTTTTAATTCGATGAAGGGAACACTGGGTATTTGACTGATAAAAATTCTCATTTTGCCATTACTAGAAAGAAAGAACGAAAGAAAATTTATTCGGCTAAAAAATTACAATATTAACAAAAAAAAACAGTACACAGAAAGTAACAAATTATTGCCGAAACGGACTCCAACTCAGCATATGCTACAGCCGGGGCTGCAACGATGGTTTTCAGTTGGCGCCGGTTTATAGATGTCTAGGTGGCTTGTTATTACTAAGGATCAAGGAAAGGATATTTATGTAACCTATAAAAAAATAAAATGTAGATGCTAAATAAACTATAAAAATATATAATTCTGTACATACTAAACTTAAATATTATTACCTTATACATAGATAGATACAACTTAAAATGTTACAAATTAAATAAACACCAATTGCTTAAAGGTTAACATACATAATATATGGAAGAGTTTACGTTATTTTAATTGTAATATAATTGATGATCAGTGCCCTGTAGTTGTAGTTGCAAAATATGTTCTTTAATGTGATTACGGAATGAGTTCAATGAGGTCAGGAAGCGAAGAGGTGGAGGGATATCGTTCCAAATTTTAGTAGCAGCGTATTTAAAACTACCCTTAAAAGCATTTGTGTTATCCGTCGGAATAGTAAGTCGAGCAAGACGAGCACGAGAAGACCAACTAAGTTTCTGATATAAATGTAGAGGTTTTCGACTTTTAACTATACCGAACAAAAGCGTAGCAAAATGTAAGTATCTCCTAGATTTCATCCTGAGCATCTTAGAATTATTAATATAAGGTGGCACATGACTCCTAGGTGGGATATCAAAACAAAATCTGGCGCATGCGTTTTGTACTCTTGGTATTAGGTTTTCAGTTCTTACTAATAGTCTAGGGCCATATACTGTATCTGCGTAAGTGAATTTGGACAGCACTAAAGATTCTATTAAATGGATACGAAGTGTGGTACTTAAGAAGTTACGAACTCTATAAAGGATCTTTAGACGATAAAAACAGTTGCTTACTAATTCTTGAATAAATGTCTCAAACCTTAAATCTAAATCTATGACAAGTCCCAAATTACGGGACTCTGTCACAAAGCTGACTAATTCATCATGGACCATAACGCGAGGATTTACCAAAATTATTTTTGTAACCTGCTTCTTGGAACCTAAAACCATAAACTTGGACTTGCCAGGATTTAGCACAAGGCAGTTATTAGTAGACCAATTCGCAATTTTATCAAATCTTCGTTAATCCTAACTATAGTCGAATTGAGTTGTCTGGGATGTCATGATATATAAAGCTGAAGATCATCAGCATACATATGGTAGCTACAATGCTTAATACTTTGAATAATATCTGAGATATATAAAATAAAGAGCAACGGTCCCCAAATAGATCCTTGTGGTACGCCTCGGCTAACCGGGGACAGAGAGGAAGATGATACTGAACCGTCACTATTACGCACTTGGTACACGCACAATTACTATTAATATTATATCGTTTACTTACTAATTAATTTAAATGGTTTTGATATTACTAGTTATAATTGATTTTTAAGTATTAGTTATTGTATTCTTACCTATTATTTGATTCCCCAAGTAAATACCAAACATAATTGCTTTAATCTTGTTTATTTGTATCAACTGTTCTGTATATTGTCACCTATGTTTACAAATAAATGATTTGATATGATATGATTCGACTATAATGATGAGTTGAAGGCCATCAAAAGTTGAACCCGACACATTATCTATATTATTAAAACTTCGTAATACATACCATTATTGCCGCTTACCGCTAAATCTTATTACGTATTTTATATAAAAAAATTGTTTTCCTGTATCTATTCCGATAGGCTAAATAAAATCCAGATCTTTTTATTTGTTTCTATAAACATTATTCGTATTAGGAAACGCCTCTGACGTCAATATAAAATGTGTCATTGCAACAACGCAGCGGCTACGGCTGAATATGTGAAAGCTTACGCAGTACATAGGGGTTTCCCAAAAGCCTGTGGCGCGGAGCCTTCTACAGAAAAAGTATTTTATAGAAGCGGTCTTCAGCCCGCGGACTAGTAACGCGGCGACTCGCGGCCGGCGCGCACCAAACGCAACATTTGAAACAACTTAATTTATTTACATTTTAAAAAGTGCTGAAGCGCGCGCGAGTCATAGACAAATTTGATTTTTAATTTATAGACTTTGTTCCATAAACTTAAATTCGACTTTCGAGTCGATTGTTTTTTTTTTGTTTATTTTTAATTAAAAGTAGTGATGAAAGGACAGGCGAAGAGGTTCGTTGACCACACCGGCAAAGCATTTAAAATGCACGCGAGAAAAAAGGACGCAGCAGAAAATATTGGATTTTTATCTTTGGTAAGTTTTTTTTAATTATTCCATAATATTTTAGAATTAATTAGAATTCTAAACGCGTTTTTCAGGCCAGTGAAAATAATTATTGAACTATTGCTACCGTCCTTATTCGATACGTAAATAACTGATAAAAAAAGAGAAATATTAAGAATCACATGATGTTATTTTCTAACGTAGCTTACTTTTTTATACGTTGAAGCACCTAATTTCCATATTGAACTAATATGTTACGTTATAAAATCGCCAAGTTCCAACAAAAAATGGAAATAAAATTCGCGTTATTCTGGTTTCGGAGCGCGTCAGCGTCATTAATTATTTATTGCCCCTCGGCCCACTCTCGAGTTAGTTATTTACATATTTAATTTCATACAGAAAAAACTTTCTGCAAATATGTCGTATTGAAAAATAGGTCTAGCGATACGTCCTTATGACTGGGATTTAAATGTGGCGCTGAAGGACAATAAGTATCACAGAATCTTCCTAAAAAGAATCTAGGTATTCTGAGTCGTATAAAGTTTATTCTATGGTTACTATTTAAATAAATAAACAATCAATGTTTGCATGTTTGTCCCCTGGGCTGTAAAACTGTTGATTAGATTGTGATGAATCTTTGGTAGGTTTTTCTAAAGACGACCGGCGCGAAGGTTCCTGGATTATATATATTTTAATAAACCTATCAGTTTTATCTTTACGGGCTATGCAAAACATGGCGGGTGCAGCGAGGATGTATTAAATGAACTTATTCCATCATATTATTATGATCCTTAAGAATCACGTGCATCACGCGGTCGTTTCGTGGTAATTAATATTGACCCCAATATAAAATTCATTAGTACTTAATGTACAACAGTTTAAAGCAATATGTAGGTACTTAATATTGGTATATACGACATGATAGATGATATATGTTTATAAATAGAACACATCGATATTATTAATTTGAGAAGTAAGTAAGTAAGTAACCGATAATAGCACAACAGAAAGGCTAAATTATTTTTTTGCTTACCTACATAAACAATTGATCAATATTGTCTAAAGACAACAATAGCAAACAACAAACAACAACAACCCACAATAAAACAACACAGATTTTAAATAATTTTTGGGTTTACAGGCCGCTAAAACAATGTTTTTAAAAGACAACAACAACAAACAACAACAATTACCTATTATACTATATTGCAATTGTGTTAGAAATCGCAAGTTTATAAGCCACTAAATTACATATTAGAATCATTTGTAATTAATTAGTGTAACATAGTTATCAAACCGTTATATTATTGTAAACAAGTACCTACTGACTGAAAACATGTTATCATTCATTACATATACATAATTATACATAACCATTTGACTAAAAAGTAGCTTCTTAAGCGCTTTTTAAATTCATTGCCGCTTATTATCATTTTAGGATCTATAATTAATATTTCTAAAACTGTTAAGACTAGAAAATACGTATGTATTACAGAGTTCTTGCGTTCGCTTCTACAAAACATGATTTGGTTTGCTAAATCGGTTGTAAATACTAAAATTGACAAAATATAAAATTGAAGGTCGAATGATACTATTGTCGAGATCGTACAATGCATATTATGTTGTCTGTTCGTGGCTTAGCTCAAAGACTCAATCGTCTATTCCCATCTTCCCCCGAGCATATTCCCTTGATTGGGGGAAGATGGGAATTTTCTTTTCTTCTCCACCTTTTATTAAATTCGGGGGGAGATGGGAGGTACCAGTTTTATTTGCCCTCAAAATATCTTTAGTCAAGAATTTACTATTGTAAAATTCATTAGTACTGTTGGCAACATATAAAATTGTATAAAATGTCTTTTATTACTACTGGTAACATTAAGCTCTCTTGCTTCCTGTGTGTCAAGTCAACCAGAAAGGGCGTACGAAACTGTCGTGTAATATGAATAAGTAATTAATAGTTAAAGTTTCTGTAAAGTGCTAAGAATCACCAATAAACAGTGCCTGTGAATATAAAAGCGTTGTTTCAATCAGCGTCAAGAACGGCCTAACAGAATATACAGTCCACTAAGGGATCTCCACAAGTACACTGAGGAAAAAAGATGAACTGAACTTTCGGCTACCTGTAGCTTAAAAGTAGTTATAGATAGCTGTAATTTGGCACGGTTGTACACGTACGCGTTAATTCCATGGTGTGGGGGCATAGACTAGAGGTGCGTGTCGATGGAGGGCGTTCAAAAATTGAGCGAGTGTATGAAACTGAAAACCATTTTATTGGTACCAAATAAGCGTGTCTGGTATCTCAGATCATAGAATACGTACTTAAACAAAGTTAGTGTGTGGTCGGGTCATGTCATGACTCATGAAGAGACAAGAGTTGATCTCTACACGCGTGTGGCGTGTGTTACACACTTAGGCCGGTTTTTACGACCGGCCTAGTGCGTGTCGACTGTCGCACCACACGTCACACCGTCCAAGAAAATGAATAATAAATAATACGAATACAAATAATTTATACCACATAAATAGACAACTATGCAACTACCAGGTCCCACGTTAGGAAGCCCTGTGTCATTTAAAAATGTTGTAGGTGGTTGAGACCACCTGCCTCAGATCTAGGTCCGGGGTTCGATTCCCGTGGGGGCAGAAATTTTCTGCTCGGTTTGGTTGGTGGCAGGGCTTTTCTAAGTCCGCCTGGCTAGCTATTCCATCGTCGGCCTTATCTGCACTTAACATCAGGTGAGATGAAGGCCAAGAGTTAACCTGTTAAGATATACTTATATACAAAAATATAGTACTCAAGTTAATGTTTAATACAATAATTTGAAAAGTGAAAGATGACGGGATACCTAGAGGTGAACGGTGAAATGGTGGTTTTTTGTGTGTGTGTGTGTGTGTGTGTGTGTGTGCGTGTGTGTGTGTGTGTGTGTGTGTGTGTGTGTGCTATAGGTGGGTGTAGGCCTAGTCGTCCAAAAAAAATATTTAACGTTTATCAGCAAAGGCTACAATTTACGAGATCTTGTTAAAAATGAAAGTAGGTACATTTCGTGGTGAACCTGCATGCAGGTGTGCAAATATTTTAGTAATGTCTTTTTTATATCTATACATACTCTTTTACCCTATAAAACACTTTACCTGTAGCCATTTTTGTTTCATTCATATTTTTTAAATTTGCTAATAACCTTTTTTATTTTAAATACCTACTTGCGGCCTTTTATCCATGCATCACTATTATTTAGCGCTGGATAAAGTCTTGATTTGAATGTGCGACATTTAACAATCGCCAAAACTCGAAAGTTCAGAGCAGTAAATCACTTCATTGACTGGTATTGTGTCATAAAAAACATAATTATCAGAAAACGGGTTAAAACAACGACGTACTACTTGATAAAACAGGTAACGACATTTTATGTTAGATTTGAATATTTCAAGTTGTGTGGGAAAGTATGGACTGTTAATAATACTTGGAAATCTTGGAATAGAACTTGTGGATGACAAAAAGCCTGTATTTCCTTTCTCAGCCCCTGTACCATAACTCCCCGGGGTGTAGAGAAATGTTTGTCTCTCTCTTCGTCCGAGAGACAGAAAGAGATAAACACGTTTTGTCTCCCAATAAGTGGTCATAAGTGGTGGAGAGAGATTTTGTCCACGACCCGTGACATGGACTAATTTTGCCCATGTTTTAATTTATTGTCGTCCACCACCACCCCCCTGTATAATATGAGTATAGATAGATTGTAACTATTGTGAGTATTGTGTTACATTGTGTGTGTGGTTCCAGGTGTACAGTCTAGCTAGTTAATCTCTGGACCTAGCCAGGTCTAGTTTTGTTATGGACTACTCTAGGGATATGCGATACCTAAGATAAAAGTTAGATAGTTTTACTATGTATAATGCCGAGTCTAGTTTTTCTATTAAACTAAGTACCTAAGTAAGAAAGTAATAATTTATTTGTTTTTTTTCTATACACCACGTCGCTGGATCTAGTTTTTCTATAGAAGACGCTGATGTAGGTTTGTTATGGTCAATGCCAGGTCTATTTTCGCTATGGTCAATGCCTGCTTTAGTTTTTCTATGGGCAATTTTACGTTGCAAATCTTGCAAATGAATGATGAACCAAACATAAACCACGTCACAGCGGTGAGGCAATTGAGAAACGTCAACCTAATGACGGATACATTATTCATTTTTTTTTACATACGTATGCATGGCAAAATATCAAATGATAAATAAAAACTCAGTTATGAACTCTAGTGGTAGGTAATAAAGTTTATTGTTGAAGTGTACCATGTTAAAGCCTTTTTTGTTAACGGTTTTTCGTCCCGTCACCAAGCTACAAGACCAATCTAAAAAAAGGGTTAGCCGAATGCAATGTTCATAAAATTCTCCTGACCCAAAAAGTGGACGCAATAAAATTAAAAACAAAAATAGCAAATATTTGTCAATCAAATCAAAATTGAAATAGTTTATTCTCTTTTAACAAAAACTTTCTTAACTCTAGATGCCTGTGCCGGGAGACTCTGCTCCTTTATATCTCTGAATTAATAAAGAATTTATATAAATTTATATTTGTGTAAGCAGATACCTACTTATGTACTAACTAATGTACTATTTACAAACCTACTTTTTGGAGTTACTGCTTCACTCCATTTGTTTCTGGAAAAAACCTAGCACCAACTCAAAAAAACTTTAATTTTCTTTTACAAATTGTATCCTACATACAACTGCTGCTGTTAAATTATAGACGAACGTAGAACCGTAGAACCTCCGGTTTTTGATTTTTGTTTTTTTTTTCAACATTTGAACAATAAAATACATAGGCAGGTACAGACGAAACGTAGAACCTCCTTTTTTATTTGTAAACAAATTCTGTTTTGCACCGACTAAACGGTAATTTAAAAGTTAAAAGGCATGCCTAAAAAAAGTCGACTAATATTATTCAAAAAGAATTATAAGATTTTCTTAGAAGTAAAATAAAATTGTCACTGATATCTTAATTTATTATCGGCTTAGGAGAATACACTCGGAAACATAATCTATTAATAAATCCGTAGTTTTTTGTCACAAATACTACGTACAGAGTACAACACATCAAGTGTAACAGTGGCACTACGAAAGCCGCCTCTATTACGAACGGAGTAAGGGCGGTCTCAAGGTCAAACTGTTACGGTTGATGTGCCGTGGACTGTACATAAATAGACCAATCGTTCTGCTACAGCAGGCCTTGTTTAGTGAAAGGAAATAGTTTGCACATTCACTAAAACTAATTTTAGTTAGCTACCTAAAATTGCGAACTTAATTTAGTTGTAACACGTGCAGTTATTAAAAATAAAAAGATAGATTCTTTCTATCTATAGAAAGAAAGAAAAAATATTTTATTTATATAGGCCACAAAGAAGCATTTTTAAATCGTCAAGAAACACATTTTTATAACTATCTCTAAAAATATATTAACTAACAACGTCATAGTCGCTGATAGATACATAGAAATTAATACATAAGCGTATGTAGCCAATAAAGTGCCCACAGATTAATAATACGAAGTATCTAGCCTACTTACAGTCGCGATCTAAAAAGGTTTATCATTAACCGACTTCAAAAACGAGCAGGTTCTCAATTCGGTTGGTATGTTTTTTTTTAACACTGATTACGCCGAGATTTCTTATCCGATTTACGTGATTAGTTTTTTGTTCGATGCGGAATAGCTGCCATTTGGCCCCATAATTTTTTTTTCAAAATCAGTTGGGTAGATTGCTTTTTAAATAAAAAACGTGTGCGAAATTGCGGATTTTTGCTTTCCTATGGTTTTTTAGTGAAATGATACGATAGCAGGAAACAATATAAGTTGACGCCCCACCCATCTTTGACCTGAGAAAGTCATCACTAAAAATTGTGAAAAAAAATTTATACAGAAATTAAAATCTACTTCAAATAACTTCGCGTTCTATTATTTCTGGAAACAACTTAGCACCAACTCCAAAAAATATGTTTCTAGGTGATGAGTAGTTACGTACTTAAAAAACATTTTTCCCTTTTCAGTTTTTTGTAGTCGGTTTTAATTTTTGTTAAATTTTCAAATTAGATTCTCTGTCACGCGGTGTGCGGTAAAGGCTAAAATGGTAAGACTAGACACTTGTTACTTTTTAATAATTGTAAAGCATCTAATTACTAAAAGAGTGGTAACGACTTTTTAATGATCAAACTCAATTATTAATTAAAGAATTGTCACAATGACATTAATTAAAAAAGATTGGTTTTCTACACAAACATTTTATCCTGCGATTGTAATATACGTCATATCACTAAGGTCATATGACGCCGAACAATGTTATAGTCCCTAAGCTATACAGGCTGATGCCGTCAATACGACAATAAATTTAAACATAGGTTATATTAGTTCATAGAAATGGTTTGCCACTTTCTATAATATCGTATTCAAACGAGAATTTTTCATGTCATTTCTATAAAATACTGCAGCCAATGTTATATTGTTTCATACAAATGTCATGAAATTATCAAATGAATAAGATGTTTTTGAAAGTGGCTAACCATTTCTATGAACTAATATAGCCCATGTTTCAATTTATTGTCGTATTGACGGCACCACCCTGTATATTAAGGGCTTGTATTTAACTGAGCATAATACTAATCTAACCTAACCAACGAAAATACTAAGTGAGCAACTAAAAAATTTGATTTGGGCGACAAATCGTTGAATAGTCGAGCAAAACAGATTTTTAGTCGCTAACTTATTATTTTTGTGGCTCAGTTTATTATATTCCTATATTTATTTGGGTCTAAATGTTTTAAATACGTAATAAGTAGTTGCCTGAAATAAATAAATTAAAAAGAAATGTAAATAGAATTTAAGCAAACTATTACAAGAACGTAATTCTACAAAAATATTTTTTTTATATACAAAGTACAGTTGTTTGGCAGCTTTTCGTATTAAAAAACCACTCTAGAGAATTAATACTGTGAAATAAAATTGACTCAGTTGACTTGACAAAAACAAAAAGGTATCACGTAATTCGTAGCGGCAGCCCGTTGATATCTTTTGTATGAATATTATTTTGGCGCATTCCGTTTCGCCTACCCACAGTGATTACGGTTATATTTTATATTTATTAGTGAATTTTCATTTTTCATGTTGTGGCTTTGTGAAAATCGTTGGCGAATATTCTTAGAACAATACTAGCATTCAACAACAAAAGTAATAGGAAAAAATATGGATGAAATCGTGAAATTTTCACAAATAAATACAAATTCTTAAGCGAGCGTTTCAATTGTTCAAAATGAACTTTTACATAATAATGTGAAGTAACTTTCTATTTCACATCACATATTTACTAGGTTTATGACTGTTTGTTGGGTTTCATTACACGCATGTATTCTCGGTCGAAAACGTCGTTAAATTCAGTAATTATCGCTGAATGCGCCATTACTCGGCTTATGGGAATTTTCATGTAACTCATATGGTAAACCCAAAACATAAGTATATGAAATATAATCATTATAATAATATTCACACACTCACACCTATTCGCTATTTATTTTCCGAAACGGATCGGCAGCGTTTCGGTATCGTTACTAATGCGGTTGTAATACAAAAAAATTCATAGGAAATCAAAAATCCGAAATTTCGCATATGTAGACGACTTCATTTTTCCAGTTTTTTTGATTTAAAAACCAAACTACCCAATGCATTTTCAAAAGAATTTTATGAGACCAAATGGTAACTATTCCGCATCGAACAAAAAAGAATCATCAATATCGGTTCACACAGTCAAAAGTTCTGAGGTAACAAACATAAAAAAAAACATACAGACGAATTGATAACCTCCTCCTTTTTTTGAAGTCGGTTAAAAAGGTATTCCACTAACATTGCTTATAAAGCCGGAACGCTAAAGAAACGCTCTCGGTTGGTTCAACTTCAGCTGAATATTTGTTAGCCATATTGCAAGAAACATATATATTTTGGCTTAGTTACTTGACAGTTGTTAACTTTTGACAGTTCGAACAAAGAACTATCGATGCGTTAAATATTTAGCAGAATGCGAAACAATGATTGAACCGAACGGTTCGCATTACGTGTTTGTTAGTAGAATACCAAACTGATGCGTTTCGGTTACGTTTCGATTGCGTTAAGTTAGCAGAATACAAAAACGTTGGAAGTAAAGCGTTTCCGATTCGTTTCAGATCCAAATACAATAGCAGAATTGGGGGGCTGGGCTTGCGTGGTGGTACTATGGCCCAAACTCCTAATGTAGTTTAGTTATAATAGGACTTCCTACACGAGGTAGTCCTCGTGTAGGAAGTCCTATGCCCAGTTGTGGGACGTTTATAGGCTGATGTTTATGAATATGATGGCCGGAGCCGCGGGCAGAAGCTAAAGTGTTATATATGGCACAGCGTCGCCGCAGCCGAGCCTTTACAGTTCACAGAACGATGAACTTGCTAATGAAACCAGTTTTGGACGGCGGAAGCTTTTACTTCTTATTGATCCAATTGTTATTCGACGAATTTTTCTGACTGCTGATTTAAGCCGCTAAAGAAACTTTGTTTTGACTGAGACAGATAGGGATCGGGAGAGATAGATATATGACTGACTCGGTGCGAGGAAAAAAGGCAAATAGCGATCGCTCTAAATCTTTCTTTCATTCTAAATCGTATGTGTATTCAGGTGACCCGGGACGTATTAGGCTGATGATGAAAGTCTAATGCGATATAATCCATCAGATCTCTTCACCCATTCCCTACAGTTGGCTTGGATCCCGTTAGGTGTTATTCGGGACCCCTTTCTCAAACATTTATAGGTATAATGTTAAAAATAAAAATTATGAACCCCAAATTGGAAATCGATTACCGTAGCATAAAACACCAGAGGGTCTGGACCAGATGCCAGTTGACATCGCTATCGTTAAATGGAAATTGTCATTCGTTCAATCAAAAATTTGTAATATCACTCCTCTATGCTTCGGAAGAGTCAAGCCGTTGGTCTCGGTTGTTCCTGCAACCGCTTCAGCCTACTAACCCGCATTGGGCCAGCGTGGTGGTGTTATGGCCCAAGCTCCTCGTGTGTTCCCATGTAGGAAGGCCTGTGCCCAGCAGTGGGACGTTACATGGCGGTTGCTGGCGGTGTCAGTGGTAGGAAGTCAGTGCGGTTTTGCATATACAGAGTTAACCAAAAACCTCAAAACCATTAGACGATCTCATCAGTACAGACAACTTTTACTATGGAAGCAACTCTGAAATCGTGGAAAAAAAACAGCTGTTCCATAAATTTCAGGTGAGTGTAGGCCCTATAGGGCCGTCTGGGTAAGTACCACCGCCTTTCTTATTTCAGCCGTGAAACAACTCGCTGTGTTTGCATTGAAGGGAAAGGTAGCCAGTGTAATTACTGGGCATGGACGGCATTCCATCTTAGGCCTCAGGATGACAACGCACCTGCAATATCAGGTGATTTTTCCTTGTTATTGCAGGTGTCTATAGGCGGCGGTAACCGCTTACCATCAGGTGGGTCGTCAGCTTGTTTGTCATCTAGTTGTATAAAAAAAGATCATTTGGAAATTGGTATGGAACAGCTGATTTTTTTTACGATTTCAGAGTTGCTTTCATAGTAAAAGTTGTTTGTATTGATAAGTTCTTCAAATGGTTTTGAGTTTTTTGGTGTTTTAAAAATAATCCTGTATAGTCCCGTGTTTTCCTCATCCCTGACATCCAGGCGAGCTCAAACACAATCCTGTTTTAGCTCAGTATAATTAACAAGACAACGAAACAGGTTTGGTGGCCGCTTGGGCTTAAAACGGACGAATGCTTAGAAGGAAACGTTGCTTGAGGAAAACGACTTTTTAATTATATAAACTAGTGGCCCGCCGCGGCTTTGCGTGTCGGTTATCCCTCCAAAAAGTATCCCATGTCCTTACAAAGCGATAAACCAAAAGAGATGTTCCAAAAATGTATGAAGCCCCAGCCAGGTCTATGTACAGTATACTGAAAAATAGGTAAAAATATTCAGAACAATGTTCAATTGTCCGTTTCCTTTTTATTTGCTTTATTGCTTGGTACAAGACAAGAATTTTCATCGAAAAAACTGCAACACAGCCAATTATTCATCATGGCGCGTATGTCACTTTGTTGACGTTTAGTTGACGTATGTCGCCCGCCATATTGCCATAGTGAATAACGGTGAAGTCGACGAGAAATTTCAACTTTTGTACAAACAAACTATGCATGAAAACGAATTATTAGTATTTTTCACGGATTCAGGAGATTTTTCCTGGTTTTTTGAGATGCTGTACATAATTATACCAGGCCGGGTATGAAACATCTGTTTTCATCTAAATCGTTTCAGTGATTTGAGCGCGAAAAAGCTACAGACAGACAGAGTTACTTTAGTCTCTTTCAAATGTTATGAGTCCTGCGACACTTCGACGACTGGCTAGCCATGTGGTATGTGCCCCTTGCTATACAGGCTACTCGATCGGGGTCCCGGATTCGAATCCCGTTAGGAGCAAATGTTTGTATGATGAGTCTGAGTACGACAAAGTTAAGCATCATTAGAGCTTGTGTTATGGATACTAGATAACGGAGAAATTATGATAGCAATATGTATAAATATTAGAAATACACATATAAACATACATGAATCGTTACCGGGATTCGAACCCGGGACCGAGTAGCCTGTATAGCAAGGGGTACAGACCTCTAGGTCCAACCGGTCGTCAATGACGTCATGGCGGCTTGGTTATTGGTATGACGTCACAACACAATTAATATAGGCAGGTATATTATTATGTTTATTTCTTAGAATAGTAGGTAAATAAACACGACGTCTCAACCGCAGCCTTTCGTCTTCCGCATAAATACCTACATTTGTCTGCTCGGGATTCCCTGAAACTCCTTCTGAAGCTCAATTTCCTCAACTTTGAGTCATTGTATTGTCGTCACCTGGATCCAAAAAGAATGTGATGACTACGGCTTCTAACCTACTCATGTTTAGGTACCTACTTAACTTACGTACCTACCTCTAATAAATAATTTTTATAATTATTCAGTCATGTAGTTTGCATCTGTTTGGATTAGAAACTTTTCCGAATAGTTAAAAAATAGTTGATATATTTTATCTGTGGAGATCAAAACCGCGAATTTCGCTCGGATTTTGCGTGTCCCGCGAAGAGTGACGTTCTATGCCTGTCCGTAAAGTATAGAACGTGTCTGTGAAATTTCTTTTGTTTTCTGGAGGATTTCAAGGAGAGAAAGTGTGGCAACAATTTGTTTTGACAAATTTTAAGTTTGGATACATTTTTTGGGAAACTTTGCTCAGTTAATGCTATTAAAACATGCATGTTAATTCATACAGCTGCAGCGTGATAAATTTCGTGGATACAATGTATTATTTATGTACCTATCTATCTATTTAGTATAACTTCTAATTGATAAATATCTATTATTTGTAAAATTTCATACCAATTGTATTTTCGTACCTAATAATATTTACTTATTATGCAATTTGTGACCTTTCAGTTTTGTATTGATTTCTAAGTATTCAGCCTACGATCTTAACTTACTTTTATAAAGTTTTTGCGAGTGTGACCGTCTATAGTATTTAGTTTCTTGGTTATGTAATGTTACCCCTCCGGGGGGCGATGACAATTAAAAAATCTATCAAAACGAAAAATTGTGTCTGGTTCTAAAATATGATGCGTGAAGGGTTTATGAAACTTTATTGAATATGTGTGAATAAATTTGACAGGGGAACGCAAAGGCGATCGAGGCATTTCAATTCTGTTGAAAATTACACTAGGAATACAGAACTAATATGCAAAACGATGTACTTTGTACACAATATGACGGCTGTAGGCAATTTGGTAATTGAATAAAACATAGGAAAATTTTATAAAACCAGTGTGTCACAAAACTTATTTGTTTGTTTAGTTTAGTTAGACTCATTAATGGCGCTATAGAAATGTCAAATCAAATCAAATATTTTATTTTTTATTTCATTTGCTATTAATATTATACAAGAAACTAAACCGCTGCAAATTTAAGCCAACAATTTTCACCGCTTAACAGACAAATTGATAATAGTTTTAGTATGATTTCACGATCAACTTTCGATGTCAATTAGGGTGTCATACAAGCGACTTTCAACAGTCCCAAAGCTTCCTTGATGTGATCTGGCGACCTTATTGACCTCAGTAGTGTTATTTATCCACAAACGTGTCCTAAGTTCTAGCACTGAAGTACCAGGCGTACATGAGTTTGTTGCAGGCTATTACGCATACAGACTGTATAACTTCGCTCTATCGATTAGATTCTTACATAGATTCCTCTATACGGTCGTGTTGTCCTAGTATGTATATTTAAGTAACTATGTTATATGTAAATTTTATGTTATTCAGAACCACGTGTACGTACCCATGGTACGTCGCGTCGTATGGCCATAATCATATAAATTGATGATTATCAATATTAGCATATAGGTATCATCTTATTTTGATCAAAACAAATTACTTTGTGTATACGCGAAAGTGGTTTTTAACCGTTTTGTTTTGAATTAGATATTGTTTCCTATGTTAATTGTGACAAACAAAAACACAGAAACTGCGCCCAGCAGTGGGCTGTGTATGTTATTTATTACTTAATTAGTAGATATCTTTACACGGCCAAGTTTTATAAGCGTAATAAAATAAACTGTAAATCATTATAATCACGCGCAGTCAACTATTAGTCAAATAATTGTTTTCTGATGTATTTTGCTGCCGGCATCATCTATGAATAATATTTTATAATATGTAAATAACATTTACGGATAAACTGCATAATTTGTCTGTCGCCCAGGCCGCAGGTGAGTGATACAAATTGTTGGACAATTTTCCTTCCTTATATCATAATTATAATAATAATACACGAAGATTGAAATCCCTAATATTGGTAAGTAGGTAGGTAATTATTTTTTTATACAAGGAAAATCGTAACTGTTTTTTGTTACATTATGATAAGAAATAACTGATTACCTTAATAATTACTCAAAGAATGTAATTTCATAAATATATTTAAATGTGAAATAGGTTTGTGGAAGCAATGGCCCACACCCCCTCTTTAAGCCTTTAAATTCCCTCCGCCATTTCCCCTATAAAAAGTCCGGCTCCATAAGTTTGGTTTACTTATTGGCACAATATCCACGTCCTTAGTATTTTTATTATTCAACTTTAAACGGTATCACGCAATAATGTGTGCGTATCAGTTTACCATAAATAAACAATAAACACGACAGTAAAAGAACAATATTGCCAAAACTGAGAAACCTTGTACGCACACAGACAGGCCAGCACACATGGGAGCAAATGTACCTATATCTATAAAACCCGTCATGAAATGACATGAAGTGTAATATTTCTTAGCTACCACGTGCTGCCGTTATATATACAATTATTTATTTATTTATTACTGTTTTGTGGTCAATTCCCAGTTACGTTCTTCAGCTACGTCGTAAATACTGAAATGCCGATCTTGCTCCAGTTTTTCAAAAATGGCATCAATTTTATCCGTAATAGGGCGACCAGAGCGACGTGCATCATTGACATCAAAATTTCCGGATTGAAAACGCTTAAACCAAATTTGTGCTACTCTTACAGACATTGCACTAGGTCCATAAACATCGCAATTTTTTTTCGCGGCTTGCGTTGCGTTTTTACCTTTTTCGTAGTAAAATTTTAAAATGCATCGAATTTCTTCATTAGATTCACTCATCTTGACAGTACGAAAAACAAATGAAAAACACACATTTTCCTAATTCGAATTTGGAATTATCTTTTTTAAAATCTGAACTTTTAATGATACCAAAACCAGCCCGATACAAATAGTACAGCCAAAGAGATTTTATTACAAGTTCATACATACTATAATGCGAAAAGACTTTTTCCCCAACCTATTATATAGCTTACCTCAGCTATATAAATAAATAAATAATAAATAAGGTGAGGAGCTCGGTGACATAGTAATTACCAACTCGCATTGGGTCAGTATAATGTTGTTATAGCCAAACCCTCTTAGTGTGCTTCGAACATTTAGGAAGGCCTGTGCCCAGCTGTGGGACTTATTTAGGCTGGTGATGATGCAGACATAACAGATGGCACATTTTTATACGAAAACGTTGGCAAGCCAGCGTACGGCCCGCCTGACGGAGTTATTCAGTGCTGACGGTAAGCGTCTACCGTTAGCAGTAGACGCTAGTAGCCCCAGCACTATTGGGTACCAAGACACACTAAGACAACCTGCCTGGTGATAAGCGGTTACCGCCGCCTGTAGAAACCTGCAATAACAACGAAAAATCACTTGATATTGCTGGTGCGTTGTCATCCTGAGGCCGAAGATCAAATGCCGTCCATGCCCAGTAATTACACTGGCTACCTTTCCCTTCAAGCCGAAACACAGTGAAAATACGCGCTTTTACATTATATTTTGATTATATTTGTCATACCATATATTTTGATACGTTCAAATTACCCACTGTTTGCCTGGGCTAAAAGGTCTTGAAATCAGAGCAGTAAAACAAAATAGATAAAAAAGTGAAAATTCACCGAAATGAAAAGAGTTACTAGCACTTTTTGGCGCCATACAATGGATTTTTGTTACAAAGAATAATAATAATTACAAAACTGACAATAAATAAAAAAAGGGGAAAATTCAACGAAAAATTTTATTAGGTAAGTTTTAATACTCGTTGCTAAACGACTGTGTATTTAAATAAAACACAATCAAAGGCGTGTTCCGCAATAATTCGCATTGTGCAGCAAATGATTACAATACTAAGTAGGTAGGTACCTGCAGATAAATATGAATACTAGATATTATTAGAACACAAAAGATATCTGAAAAACTATAGGAGTATTATTATTCCATCTTTTTTTATAGAAGAAGTTATTTATAATTGATTCTTACTAGTCACAAAGATTTACATTAAAACACATGATAAAAAGTTACCTAAAGTAATTAGGTACTTAATTAGATTATTTTTAACGCCAATTAAAATAGCCGGCCATAGTTAACCTTAGACTTCTTTGATTCCAAACCGTTTAGATTTTCTCATCATTAGTTCAGCCAAAAAACGTTGTATTATATTTGTATATAATACAACGTTTCTCACGGCGCATGCGCCCGCAGCAATCATTCTATTTCCGCTACAATGTTACCTCATTGTTATGATGATGCGCCATTACCAAATTATAACTGTAATAGATATGTAAGTCTGCCTTCAGAGTGATACGGCCAATTTTCACAATTTGTCTTCGATACAAAAAAATCTCAACTAGAAAAAATACATGACCTGAGGCGGGATCCGAACTCGCGGCCATTTCTGGCTGACTGCTCTGCGAAGTGGACGCTAGGTCATGCTGTGTCTGGAAGCGAATAATTAGGATGATTTGCATTCTACGCCGCTCACCGATTGTATATTTTTATTTAATTATATACTTACTTCTCTTATTTCTTTGCTACGCTGTCCTCCTATCAATAGCTTATTATACCTTAATGTTTGATTTATTTTCAGAGTATCGCCTTAAAGTGTCTTTGCTTTACTGGTCGATAGCACAACGCTATCTTATCTTATTATTGTGGGGCCATGTGGGGCAATGAGAAGTCACAGTGCACTTCGACCCATTGAGATCTTTTGTGCCTCCCCTGCGTTTACTCTTCCTGCGTCCAGAATATAGATGCCATTAGCCTTACTATATCTTTAGGCAGAAAGAGCCTGTAGTGCTCTGGCTTTGGATATGCCACTTCCAGAAGACTCATTCTGGTTTTAGCCATAGCATCACAATGACACAAAAGGTGCATCATTGATTCCTGGCATTCACCACATGCTCGACAAGATTGTTTTGGGGCGAGTTGCTTTTTGTGTAGCACGTGGTTAGTAGCGAAACGCCCTACCTCCACCCTTAGGAAGGATTTGGAGTGTTTTAATCCCGGTATTTTATGCCATTCAGCCTTATGTCTGTTTTTACAAGCACAACGCTAAAATTAAAACACTAAAAAATAGTTACATAAATATAGCTGAACTAAAATTGCAACATATGACTGCATGTTAACTATAGGTACTCAGTGCATATTAGAGATATACACCATGCGGTTTGGTTTAATCAAATAAACGGTATTTACACCTCGCTAAACTATTGTAATGACTATTTATGAATGAGTTCTGACTAATTTAACCGAATTAGTTAGTTTGGTTAAGTATTTTTCAATATAAGTAGTGATTTCATCATAATCATAATATCAGCCGAGAGCCGCCCACTGCTGGGCACAGGCCTCCCCCAAGGATCTCCAAATTGATCGGTCCTGAGGGCCTAGACAAGATACCTTTCGATAATCGCTATCGCTATCGCTAAGAGGAAAATGTATAGGATTTGACGTAAGCCCTCGATTGAGTTTCGATCTAAAATGTCAAATCCCATACATTTTCCATTTAGCGATAGCGATTGTCAAAAGGCATCTTGTCTAGGCTCTCTGCGCTGCCCTCATCCATCGGCTTCCCGCGACCTAATAGTGATTTGTTCTTCAGTGAAGTATTATAATGATTAAAGTATTTACCCCTTTATGTAAATATCAGCTAAAATCTACCTAGAACATATCTCTGAGGATAAATCACAGTCATTTTCCTCGAGCAGTATTTTCCAAATGAATATAGTTTCATTTTCCTCAACGGTAATGAGAAAGTAAAGTAGATTGATGTGGGCGTCGTGCCCTGCTGCGAGTGACGATATAATGACATTTTTAACCGACTTCCAAAAAAGGAGAGGTTGTCAACTGGACTGTATTTTTTTTTAACTGTTACCTCAGGACTCCGTCATTTAGAAACAGATTTGGAAGCTGAGCGGCGGCTACACTACTTGAAATTAATTGAAACAACAATTAGCTGTAGCTACGAGTTTATGGGCATAATTTTAGAATGCCAATCAATATGCCATTTAAATGGCTTATGGCGGTAGTTCATATTTTTTGGAGTTGGTGCTAAATTGTTTCCAGAAACAATTTAGAAAGTGAAGCATCGACTCCAAAAAGTATGTTTCTAGGGGATAAGTACCCTTTTCAGTTTTTTAAGTCGTTTTAATTTTTAAAATCTGAAATCTCGGATCACGCCACATAATACAGAATAGGAACAGAAGGTGCTTTCCGTCAAAGCATTTAAATAAAAAGCGACTCTTACTAAGATACTTTAAAGTGCAATTCAAGTCGCACAGCGCTATTTTACCTTAAGCACAGAACACAGGGGATTGATCTTCAAAACTAGCAAGATCTATTTCATCCTTGTTCTTCTTGGGAGAGCGAGAGGGTTCTTAGATTGTCTCGAAAAATGTCTTGTATCCTTGTCTCTCTTGTCAGAAGTGTCAGGATGTTGTTATTGTATCACATACTTAGCAAGGAAGTCTATAGGTTGAGCAATCCTCAGACGATGACCAAGGATCGCAATTGTTGCTAAACTCGCGTCAATTATATATACTACAATTATATGGAAATATCTTGTTCTTATGGTCTAAGTGGAAATAGGATTTATACGAGCTCGGTGTCGCTGTGGTTTTAACACTTTTAACGCTCTGGTTTCGATTAGGTAAGCAAAGCAACTTTCGCCATGGTCGATCCAGGATGGGTCAGTAGAAATCTGCTCTTGCGTGCTTCGTGGTGCACGTTAAGCCGTTGGTCCCGGTTGTTCCTACAACCGCTTTAGCCCACCAACCCGCATTGGGCCAGCGTGTTATGGCCCAAACTTCTTATGTGCTTCTCCCATGTAGGAACATATACAAAGGCTGATGAGTTCTACCTTAGGAGAGTTAACGGTGCACGGCTAGCGTGACTTGCTTATGCATACTCTCAAATATATAACTGTATCTCTGAAACTATTGATCTTAAACATGCTATTTCGTTTACAATATTTCTTCATGGGTCATAAGCAGTGATCGGAATAGGCTGAGTATATTTACCTACAGTTTGTAGAACAGAGATAAAAATTGGAGACTTCCCTGCAATATTTTTTTTTGGTAAACTTACCGGACCTTAAATTACGTGAATTTAAACATTTTATTATTAATATTTATCGCGTTACAAACATACAAAAAAATTTATCAAAAATAGTCGACTGAAAACCTTTTTTTTTGAAGTTATTAAAAATGAAGAGCCATGTGAAAAATTTTATAAGGAAGAATATTTACGCAAGAGAACTTTTTATTTAATTAATTTGATGTTTGAATTTACGTAGTTAAAATTCTGGTAAATTATCGGTAAGATAAAAAAAATATTTTAAGGAATTCTCCGATTTTTATCTCTGTTCTACAAACTGTAGGTATTTACCTACAGTTTGTAGAACAGAACATACTCACCCAATTCCGATCACTGGTTATAAGTAATAGAAACTTCTTATCTAGGAAATAAAAAAAAAGTCGTCAACCACCCTATTCAATATGGCTCCCACGGCAGTGACTCTGACTCGGCACAAGGCTTCGCTAGCTGCCGTGTGGACTTAAAGGTCGCTGTGTAATTGTCTTAAGATATCTTGACAATCAAAAACTTAACCAACACAGGTAATTTTGGTTAAATTTAGATGACCTTTCAACAAATAATTGAAATCTTGCGTGTGAATTGCGCCTTCTAAATCAACTGAAAAACATGGACTCCCTTTCGGGTCCTTATGGGTCCGTCATAAGGTAATCGTGGTATAATAAACTCGGCATAAAGACTTTAATGACGTTTTTCCTGAAAAACGTTCCAATCCACAATCACATCGAAATGAAGAATATTACCAAACTTAAAATTGACAACTGAACTGTTTACATTTATTAAAATCTATAACTATGGTAACAGTTTTGTTAATTTTCGACAGCTCATAAATATAAACCACGTGTTATGTTTGGTAATATTAACTTCATTTTGATGTGATTGTGGATTCCATTCCAGTTTTTGTAAGTTCCAGACACTGAAAGTTAATTCGCCGCACCTATTTGCCACCTCTGTCGTATAAAAAAAAACACATGAATACTTACTCAGTTTTATATCGCGGCGATGGAATGTCACGGCACTGGTTTTCATTAGAATCGGAACTATCGTATTATTTTGTAAATCTATGGGATCCACTAATTAATTAATGTAAATTGATAGAAACATAAAAAAAAATATTAAACTAGTTATCTGTCCATTATTAATTTCAAACTACTTAAATCGCAACGAACTAAGTCAGTCAATAAGTTTGAAATAAAACCAATTTACCGGATTTAACGCGAGTTTAATTTATTATACAGACCACTCTGTATAATAAATTAAACTCGCGTTAATACGTCAATACCCGTCAATACGACAATAAATGAAAAAAATAGCTATATTACCTAGTTCATAGATGGTTTGCCACTTTCAAAAACATCTTATTCATTTGATAATTTCATGACATTTCTATGAAATAATGCAGCCAATGTTATATTATTTCATAAAAACTTCATGAAATTGTGAATTGATTGATGTTTTTGAAAGTTCCAAACCATTTTAATGCACAAATATAGCCCGTTTCAAATTATTGTCGTATTGAAGGCACCGCCCTGTATATACACTCGACGTTTCGATACTTTTCAGCGATCGTGGTCACGGGAAGACTGAAGATGTCAATTGTCTTTAATAAGTTGTAAGTTATAATAACTATCGATACCTTGTATTATATTTTGAGCGGTCTGATTCGCGCATATGGAGCTCACAGTGTCAGTTTGTCGGACAGTAGGTTTATCAGTTATTTCTTTTCTAAATCAATATTAGAAAACAACATTGTTATTGCTAATTATCTACTTAGTAACTGATCCGTGATTAATAAAAGGAAACTAACAGCTGATTCTTAAAATTAATTAGCAGGTGCGGTACATTGACATTTTCATTCAAAGATTCGTGGAATCAATCAACTTACCTCTAGGAATATTTAGAAGGTAATTGCTGTCACCCTTGGGAGAAATTAACGGATTAATTAGCTTTTAAATACTATTTATGTGCATTCTTGTGTAACTTAATGACGCTATCTGTAGTATTTTATTCATCGACTTAAAAAACGAGGATTGGTATTTCTTTTTTTCTATGTATGTACACCGATTACGCCGAGATTTCTGATCCGATTTACGTGAATTTTTTTTTGTTCGATGCGGAATAGCTGCCATTTGGCCCCATATTTTTTTAAAGACATCGATCGGGTAGTTAGTATGCTTCTAAAACAAAATAACTGGAATAATTAAGTCGCTTAATTGCGGATTTTTGCTTTCCTATGACTTTTTAACCGACTTCAAAAAAAGGAGGAGGTTATCAAATTGTCTGTTTTTCTACCTAAGAATCACGGCTAAATGGTGCCTAGCTATTATCAGACTGAGTGGCTTTCGAATTTATAATATTATTATATATTAGGACACTCACCATATCACCTCGAAATAAGTCAAAGTCTTGCGGCGGGAAGAGAATCCGTGACCTTTCACAGTGAGTGTCTGCACTGTATGCACAGAAGCCGTACGTTAGCTCACGTGCATGATATATTGTGCCAGTCTATAATGTGATTACGATAAAGGACGTCGTATTTAATTTTAAGCGACTAACGAATAGAGATGTTTTGAGCTGCTTCCATGGCGACATTGATAATCGCTGGATTATGTGTTAAATTATCTCTTATGTCAAAGAATGCCCAACGCGGGCAAGGTGTGACAGTTATGCCTGTAATAATACATGCTCAGAAGACATTTTTTTTTATATATACAACTAGATGACAAACAAGCCGACGGCCCACCTGATGGTAAGCGGTTACCGCCGCCTATAGACACCTACAATAACAAGGAAATGTCACTTCATATTGCAGGTGCGTTGTCGTCCTGAGGCCTAAGATGAAATGCCGTCCATGCCCAGTAATTGCACTGGCTACCTTTCCCTTCAATCCGAAACACAGCGAACTGTTTCACGGCTGAAATAAGAAAGGCGGTGGTACCTACTCAGACGACCCTACATACGGGTCTACCACCTTAGTAAACGTATTACAAATATCTGGCGCTGTCGAGATTTGAACCTGGAAGCTCTAAGTTAGTAGACAGGTGTACGGTAACTCCACCAATCAACTGTATAATATTTAAAATAATTAAACGACTGCCTACCAAAAAATCTTTAAAATCATTGATTTGGGAAGCATTTAGTTATTTAAGGTGAGCATTTAGCCATTTTGGTTAGGATTTAGCTCTTTTAAATTAGCATTTAGCCAATTAATAGTTGCGAATGTGTGAATACTATTATTAATATTATTTAATTCTGGTGAGAATTTAGTCAGTTTTGACAAGAATTTAGCTATTCTTGGTAGCGTTTAGTAATTTTTGGTGATAAGCATTTAGTCATGTTTGGTAAACATTTAGCCATTTTGATCAGCATTTAGCTATTTTAGGTCGTCATTTAGCCAATTTTGATGAGAGAAAATGCACGATCGATTATTCTATTGGTAAATAATATGCAGTGTTGCAACTGTTACTCGGCTATGGTAATGTCTTTGTCACCTTTGCATTAGAAAGAAATCTAGATCACTGATTCCTAAGAAATTATTCAAAGCATATTTCCTGGTGCTTCATTCTTTATGCTCCTTTACAACGAAACAATTAGCATTGTTCAAAGTGAATTAAATAGAAATTTGAATAATTGAAACACTTCTGTGTCGTCTGCGGTAATTGGAAAGGGTGATTATTATAAATAATTACGGAAATTGATTGTGTCACAGTGTCGGGCGTTGGCTGCGACCCTGCCCGGCTATGGGAGCGCGACAATTAATTCAATTGTTAGCTTTTATTGTCAAGGGACTCTTTACCACCAGCAAAATGTCACGTAGACTAATGATTGTTTCCACCAACTAAGCCAGTGTAATTGCTGGGCATGGACGGTATTACATCTTAGCCCTCAGGATGACAACGCACCCGCAATATCAAGTGATTTTCCCTTGCTATTGCAGGTGTTTTAGGCGGCGGTAACCGCTTGCCACCAGGTGGGCCGTCAGCTTGTTTATCATCTAGTTGTTTATAGAAAGCTATGGTTTTCCATTGAGAAGCTTCATCAGCGTATCATCCATTTCCCGGTTGGACACGGAGGGTGTATGCTCTCATTCTCTAAACTACTCAGCGATGCATCTTCAGCTCGGTTGCTCTCAACTGCGGTCTGCCATGGCACTGATTAGCCAAAAGATATTTCAACCGTTTGTTGGCAACGTAGTATGACTGTGTCGGTCGTGTTTTACGGGGAGGCCGTAAACCACAATCAAACTAGGTCGTATCAAGTCGGCATATCGGTACAATTCCATGCCAACTGGGTTGTGTTAGCCGGACAACGACCCCAATCGAGCCCGGAGTCCAAGGGTAATCTATTGCTAGTGGCGGCTGTAGACGCTAGGAGGCAACTATACTACGAATGAAGGAAGTGGCGACAGCTTCCCGCTCCTCCTTTTCCATTACTGCCTCGCTGTATGCAAGGACCATTTTTGAGGCCATTTTTGTGATGACAGACGACAGGGCTCTCCCTATGTCGTATTAAGTGTGTATGTAGATATAACCGCTGTAGTAGAGTAGAGTTATCTCTACTTCAGCTGTTATTCCGTCGCTCCTCCGCCCAATCCCTGACACAGAAAAGCGTATGTTTTTTAAACCATTACTTAATGTGTACAATTGTTGTTTGCAGTGGCGGTACGCGACGCCGCTAGAAGTGTGCGCGACGCTCGCGAGCGTAGTGACGGCATGCGTGAGCTCGTGCGCGCTGCTCGCAGCCATCGTGGTCTACGGCGAGCTCACCTCGCTGTTTGTACAGAGGCATCGAGCCGCCGCCACGCCGGTCATCTACATACTGACGCTCTTCGGCGGCGGGCGGCCACTGTGAGTATAAACCATCGCTCAGTCATGTACTCCTGGTGTTCGCTTCAGTCGTCACTCGTGGTCTACGGCTGTTAGAACAACGACATAGAGCCGCCGCCACGCCAGTTATCTACATACTGGCGCTCTTCGGCGGCGGGTGAACACTGAGCAGTTACTCGAGCATGTAGTTCAACTTTCGGAACCGGTGTAAATTCAGACATGACACATAGACATTATGACATTATATTGCCAGTGTTTTTTAAATAGGTTCTCTCTTGATCCCACTCATAATACTTGATGAATGGATTTTTTTAGGATTCCCAAGAGCTTATTGAATAACGATTATAATAATAATAATAATATTCAAAGTTAAATCCCCCTTTCTATGCTTGGTTACCAACCCACACAATCAGGAAAAATCGCTTCAAAAAAAAATCTTCATCATTTATTTCTTACCATAAATTTACAGATAAGGATGAATCTTGATTTAAAAAGGGAACTGTAGTGGGCTGGTATCTGAACAAGGATATCATTTTAAAAATATCAAAAAAAACTACGTAAAAGAGGTTTGAACACTGCTCCCCATGTCCTCAGGCCCGCTGGCAACCGCACTCTTCACATGGACGCGCTGGTGGAGGACTCGGTGTCGTTCGCTCTGGCGTCCGTCGCCATCATGGCTGCCCAGCTCTGCACCGCCGCCCTCGCCGTCACCATGGCCAACTGGACCGCCTCAAGACTGGTGAGCTTATACCTAATCTGTCTAGCCGCACTTTTCAGGCACATTTCTTTCCTTACATGTGAATTTTCCGGGAGTTCCATGTCATTACCAGCCTGTATACGTCCCACTGCTGGGCACAGGCCTTCCTATATAGGAGAAACACACGAGGAGTTTGGACCATAACACCACCACGCTGGCCCAATGCGGGTTGGTAGGTTAAAGCGGTTGCAGGAACAACCGAGACCAACGGCTTAACGTGCTCCACGAAGCACTGAGGAAAGAGAGATTACTTTTATGACCCATCCGGGATTGACCATTCGAAAGTTGCTTTGTTTATTCTAAACATGGTAGCTCTTGACCTTCATCGGATCTCACCTGATGATACCTATGTGATGATGAGAGGCACTGGCTATCTTACCTCCGACTGCCGAAACACAACAATGCTGTCAACATTATTGTTATGGCGGCAGACTTAGGTAAGATGGTGGTAGCTAGCCAGGCGGACTTAGCAAAGCCCTACCACCAACTAAACCGAGCAGAATATTTCTGACCCGACGGGAATAAAACCCCTGACCTCTAGAGTCTGAGGTAGGTCGTCTTTACCACCAGACTACAGAGGCAGTTAGCAATGTTTTAAGGACCCGTCATCTTTCACAATCCCCCGTAACTCGGGCCGTGAACAAATCTCTCTCCGCTACTTATGCCCACTTATTGGGAGACAGAATGGTCAAAATGCGTTTTGTCTCTTTCTTCCTGGACGAAGAGAGACAAACATTTTTCCAACTAGAAGTTTGCCTTGCTACGGTTGCTGGTGGACTCTCTTGCTCTTCCAGACATTTCGCTCAACGTTCTTGCTGTCATGTAATTATAAACCTTATGTCGCAGGTGTCAAGACTCAGATGGCGGCTTCTAAACTCAGTGATCACGCAGGAGGTGGCGTTCTTCGACACCAACACAGACATGAACTTCGCTACCACACTCACTGAGTAAGTTATAGTCAGCTCTTATACAGGGTCAACAATACGAAAGTAAATTAAAACATGGGCTATACTTATTAGTTCATGTTTACAACGTTCAAATACATCTTATTCGTTTGATAATTTCATTACATTTGTATGAAATAGTATACATTGCGCCTAATTCTGGGAACACACTTTAATGCTAAATTTAAGTACAGTATATCTCTTTCTCGCAATAATTAATAGGAAAAAGATAGCAAGAACCTGTTTAGAGCTGTCACTTAAATTTAGATAGATTTCAAAGAAACCATAGACAATTTTAGACAGCATGTACGGAGGTGCTTCCTAAACACTGCATTTTAGCACGTTTAATAAGGTCGAAAATTAAACGCACCTTTCTAAATGTCAATTTATATGACAGCCATCCTTTTCTTTTTCATTTTGAGAGAAAGAAATAGACTGAACTTAAATTTAAACTTAGCATGTGTTCGCAAGAATTAGGGCCATTGGCCGCGTTATTTCATACAAATGTCATGAAATTTTTAAATGAATAAGATGTTTTTGAAAGTGCCAAACCATTTCTATGAACTAACATAGCCCATATTTGGATTTATTGTCGCATTGACGGCACCACTCTGTAAATGTTTAGCGACTATCAAATACATCTTATTCGTTTGATAATTTTATGACATTAGTATAAATTAATACAGCATTGGCTGCATTTTTTCATGGAAATGTTATAAATAGCCCATGTTTTAATTTATTGTTGTATTAGAATAAAATAGAATAAATGTTGAATACTTTTGAGTAACATTTCTTGATTCTAGAATTGTTTAATAATGTTCTCTCAGATAATACATTAACTACCTATATTGTGTTAGTTATTTAATAATAAGTATAATTTGTATTAATGTTTCCTTAGTCCGCCCTTGTTGATTATGTTGTTCTCGTTCATTTACCTGACATTTTGTTTACCAAGTTTTCGTTTCTAGGCTAATTATCGGTATGTTAGTAGGTACCTAATATTACTAATTATGTAGTATCTAAAATTCTAGTCATTATAACTTCTCAAATCAATTAAATGTTAGTAAGTTGGCATTTCTCGCTGATCCACAATTATTATTTAAAATTCATAAAAATGATTTTTAAGCCCTGACTAAAAAATAGGAGTGTTATAAGTTTGACGTGTGTGTCTGCCAGTGGCATTGTAGCCCCTAAACGAATGGACCGATTTTGATTCGGTTTTTTATCGTGATTAGGATGGTTTTAAGCCATAATTTATAAAGATCAGCTCAGGCGTTTGATAACTATCAGCTCATTTGCTACTTGAGGAAAGGGTCTTGCTAACTTTGACCGATCCGATTGATTTGAAATTGGGTTTACCTACTGTTACTTCGGTGGTTTTTTTGACGACATGCTAACCTTAAATTGATCCTGTACCATCAAATTGACAGATATAGCGTGTTTGGATTCACGAGAATAGTCTCAATGAGATGGTAATGAGGCCGGGTTTTTTATACCACTAAGGTGGCAATCAAGCATACGGCCCACCTGATGGTAAGTGGTTACCGTAGCCTATGGATGCTTGCAACACCAGGGGTATCACTTGCGCGTTGCCGAACCTGTAAAAACTAAAAGATTACTAGGTGGTAGGCCCGTATGTAGGGTTGTCTAGGTAGGTACCACCGCCTTTCTTATTTCAGCCGTGAAACAGTTTCTGTGTTTCGGATTGAAGGGAAAGGTAGCCAGTGAAATTACTGGGCATGGACGACATTTTATCTTAGGCCTCAGGATGACAACGCACCTGCAATATCAAGTGATTTTTCCTTGTTATTGCAGGTGTGTATAGGCGGCGGTAACCGCTTACCATCAGGTGAGCCGTCAGCTTGTTTGTCATCTAGTTGTATGAAAAAAAACCGTTTCAAGCTCTTTTTGAGGAATCCCAATTAAAATTTTTAAAATTTATACTATGTTTGATTTGGTAGGGACATGGAGAAGTTGAAGGGCGGCGTGGGCGAGCACGTGCCGATGACGTCATTCCTGGGCGGGACGGTTGTGCTGGGCGCGGCGCTGGCGTTATCTTACGGCTGGGAGCTGACGCTGGCGGCGCTGGCCGTCGTGCCAGTCGCCGTGGGTGTGGCTGGCCTCGTGGCTAAGGTCAGTATGCGGGCGCTGGCTACGGCTGGCAGCTGACGCTGGCGGCGCTGGCCGTCGTGCCAGTCGCCGTGGGTGTGGCTGGCCTCGTGGCTAAGGTCAGTATGCGGGCGCTGGCTACGGCTGGCAGCTGACGCTGGCGGCGCTGGCCGTCGTGCCAGTCGCCGTGGGTGTGGCTGGCCTCGTGGCTAAGGTCAGTATGCGGGCGCTGGCTACGGCTGGCAGCTGACGCTGGCGGCGCTGGCCGTCGTGCCAGCCGCCGTGGGTGTGGCTGCCCTCGTGGCTAAGGTCAGTTTGTGGGCGCTGGCTACGGCTGGCAGCTGACGCTGGCGGCGCTGGCCGTCGTGATAACGGCTAAGGTCGGTGCAACACTGGGCACTGGGCTCTAAGTATTGGAGCGGGGGTAGACTCATTCTGGTTCATTTTCATTTCCTTTTTTATTTTCATTTCCATTTTCATGTTTATTTTCATTTTCAGTTCCATTTTCATTTCCATTTTTATTTTACATTAGGAATAATATATTTAGGTACCTACAGCAGATATCACTTCAAGTGTAAAAGTTACACTATGAAAGCCGCCTGTTATGGTTGATTTGCAAGCGGTTGTACCTTCGATTTATAAATAAATAAAATTACATAATATATATATTTTTTTGTCTTGAACTAAATAAGCATCTAGATTTTACATAACTAACAGATAAATTACAAAACGATTGAAATTGGTGTTCAATACTTTTTTCTTAGAAAAGAATACGTGGCTTTAAAACCAAATAATTACAGTATTCCAATAATATTTCCAGTTCCAAACCAAATGGTCGTCGGAGGAGGTGAAGGCGTACGGCGCGGCGGGTAAGGTCGTGGAGGAAGCCCTCGCCAACATCAAGACCGTCAGAGCGTACGCCGGCGAGGAGAAGGAGCTAGAGAGGTACTTATACAGCGGACAGAGACAATTCACTCTTATTACAGTTGTATAACAGTCTTCTTAATTTTGGTTTTTACATTACTTATATAAGTGTTTGAAAAATTATTTACTGATAAAATCTATTTTTTTTTTTGTGCGTTTATCATGCAATCAGTCTTGGATTATGAGCAGATGTGTGGCGAGAAGTTGAAAAAATCTATCTAAACTAGAAAATAATCAAGTCCTGAGGCGGGGATCGAACCCGCGACCTCTCGCAATTCGGTCGACTGCTTTAACCATCTGAGCTACCCAGGACTTGGTATAACCTTGTGAGATCACCGCCTCAAGACGTGAAACTTTTCTAGTTTTAATAAATTTTTATTTGTATAAAAATAATTCTGAAAATTGGTTCACAATTGACAGAAATCGGTGAACATACATACAAAAAATAATAATACATACAGTGTAACAACTTTTTTGAAGTCGGTTAAAAAGTCATTGTAGTAGTCAAGTCAAGTTTTGTTAGTATAAATATGAATTTAATTTTTAGATTTAAGAAACGTTTAGGATTATCAGCACTCATCTGCCCCGGTTTGGGGACCGATCTCTTATATCCTGTGTAGTTAATTTTTAATTATTTATTTACATTACATTGGCTATATTAATAAATCAAAACATTGGCTATATCAGTCTATACAAATGTCTGCCCACTATTAAAAACATCTTATTCATTTGTTAATTTCTGGTCATTTTTATGAAATAAAGCAGCTTATGTTATATTATATCATACCAATGTTATGAAATCGTCAAATGAATACTAAGGTGTATTTGAAAGTTGCAAAATATTTCTGTAAACTAACATAGCCCATGTTTCAATTTATTGTCGTATTGACGGCACCACTCTGTATAGCGGTCTTGCCGGAGACGTTAGTAGGTATCAATAGTGATATAACGCGCTTGATACGCAGGTACTCGTCGGTGCTATCTGGCGCGGCGTACGCGGGCCGCCGGCGCGGCGCGTGGGCGGGCGCGGGCGCGGGGCTCGGCTGGCTGCTGACGTACGCACTCAACGCCGTCGTGTTCGCGTACGGCGCCGTGCTCTGCGTGCGAGACATGGACGCCGACCCCGCCACCGGCCACTACCACCCCGGGGCCATGCTCACGGTCAGTAGGCTCCTCTGTAGCTACGTAGCTACCACCGCCGACCTTATGAAGCCCTCATACAGTTGAACAGAAAGGTAGCCAGTGTAATTACTGGGCATGGACGACATTTCATCTTAGGCCCCAGGATGACAACGCACCTGCAATATCAAGTGATTTTTCCTTGTTATTGCAGGTGTCTGTAGGCGACGGTAACCACTTACCATCAGGTGGGCTGTCAGCTTGTTTGTCATCTAGTTGTATTTAAAAAAAAAAGTTATTCTGTTACTTTGGAATTCATAATTCATCTATTCAATTTCATTTCAAAGACATTTTATTTGCTTCCATAACCAATCCGCTACCATCCAGTTATAACAAATACAATAATAACCAGTTCTCGTCCCCTAGATCCTGTTCTGCACGTTCATGGCGGCTCAGAACATCGCCATGTGTCAGCCTCACCTGGAAACCTTCTCGTCCGCGAAAGGAGCTGCCAAATCGCTCTACAGGTCTGTTACATTATATAACATATATTATATAGCATACATGTTACTTTATGTGACAATACATTATAAAGCCTATACATATCCCACTGTTGGGCACAGGCCTTCTAACATGGAAACACATGAGGAGTTTGGGACATAACACCTGCCACGCAAACCCAAAAATGTCAAAGTCAGAACTTATTATCAGATAAAAGCCCTAATTCCTTTCAAATTTACAAATAGTGCTTCGAAATCATTATTCCGTGTGCATTATTTAGCTCTATAAAAGCACTATAATTTCTTTTAAACAGCACTTATAAGTAAAAATAGTTTTTCACTTGCATCCATAAGACTATTAAGAATTTTCAAGTCGATATCTTTTTTCATTAAAGTTATTTTTAAACATCTAATAAAAAGATATGGATGTATTCAATAAATAATAAGTAATTTTTCGAACAACTATAATTTAGTTCATAATATTAAGTTAGTATAGAAAAGATAGATATACAAAAAACCATAATTAACAATTTTATATTATATTATATATTATATTAGGTAGTACATTTTTAGTAATAAAATATTAGCTATTAATAAAATAAATAAATACAAAATATTTTTTGTATTATTAGGTACATAATTAATGATGATTTCTATCCTAAAATATAATATCTATGTCCAGGATATTGGAGCGCAAGTCCCAAACCAACGCGCTGACTCAAACGGGCATCAAACCGGAGCGGTTCGTCGGAGACATCAGCTTCAACAACCTTTACTTCAACTACCCCTCCAGGCCGGAGGCCAAGGTGACTATTGTTTATATAAATTTAAAAAAAAGTGTACAAATCAGGGCTAATGACGTCATATTACATGATGTAAGCAGTAAGAAGAGTCCATATGAAGACAGCTAGTGCAGCTTGAAACACATTGCTCTAGCCGCCTCCACTTTGACCAACTATAGGTGGTTTTTCACGCCTCTTTTGAAGGAACCCATGTTATAGGAATGGGAACACAATTGTGTTAGCAAAGAATTCCGAGTCCTGAAAGTACGACACGTGAGTTATTAAACTTCTTTGTGCCTGATTTATAAGACACTAGTGAATTATCGCGCCAAAAAGTATCCTATATTTTATAATTTATTTTGGTATTTACTTTTGTCACGGACACTGACTGAATTCGAATTGACATATTCTTAAGTTCATTTTAATATGATAACACATATATACAAGGTGGTGCCGTTAATGCGATAATAAATTGAAAAATGAGCTATATTAGTTCATAGAAATGGTTTGCCGCTTTCAAAAACATCTCATTCGTTTGATAATTTTATGACATTTGTATGAAATAATATAACATTGGCTGCATTATTTCATACAAATGTAATGAAAATATCAAATGAATAAAGTGGCAAACCCTTTTTGTGAACTAATATATAGCCCTTGTTTTAATTTATTGTCGTATTGACGGCACCACCCTGTATATCCATATTCATCCACTTATTTACATTCTCTTACACAAAGCTGTCACACTAACGACGCGCAGAATCATCTACATATTTTTCTCCTCGCAGTACATATTAAAATAGAATCATTTTCGCTTGGCGGAAACCCGCTCCTGTAATAAACACCCTAGAAATGTGAGATATTTATAGAATAATGATGTATGGTATGTTTGCGTGCAGGTTCTCCGAGGCCTGACGCTGTCGGTGCGGGCGGGCGAGACGGTGGCCCTGGTGGGCGGCTCGGGCTGCGGCAAGTCCACGCTGCTGCAGTTGTTGCAGCGACTGTACGAGCCCGAGAGCGGCCACATCACGGTGGACGGCCGCCCGCTCACTGACCTACATCTGCACCACTTCAGGCGGAGCATCGGTGAGTGCCTCACTATTCAACAAACAGAGTCAGCGAGAATCTTAAGAAACCTGTACTAGGTGGTAGGCCTGTATGTAGGGTCGACTGGATAGGTACAACCGCCTTTCTTATTTCAGCCGTGAAACAGTTCGCTGTGTTTGGTTGGATTAAAGGGAAAGGTAGCCAGTACAATTACTGGGCATGGACGGCATTTCATCTTAGGCCTCAGGATGACAACGCACCTGCAATACCAAGTGATTTTGTTCCTTGTTATGGCAGATGTCTATAGGCGGCGGTAACCACTTACCACCAGGTGAGCCGTTAGCTTGTTTGTCATCTAGTTGTATAAAAAAAGCTGTGACACTTCAGATTTTAACATTTATTTTCGAGAAACAGAAATAAATATTCAATGAAGTCCGTTAAAAAAATAAATTTTGTTTTAAAATGGATGTTGCCTACGTTTGAATAGGGTGCTATTTTTTACAAATTCTGAAAAAATATGCTGTTTTTACCCATAAAAATGATTCAAACTTAAAAGTTATGGAATATTTTTTATCATTTAATTTTAATTATTTAAAAAAAAAAATATTAATTACATTGCGGTGCTCTAACGGGTTTCATGTTAGGAACTAATTATTTTTAAGTACAATCTTTTGTGAAGAAGTGTTTTGTTAAGTGCAATCTTTTTGAATGCAATAAATGTTTGAATTGAATTGTATGCTTCCCGACAGGCGTGGTGGGCCAAGAGCCGGTGTTGTTCAGCGGAACCATCCGCGAGAACATCGCGCTGGGTTTGGACGTGACCTTGGAGCAGGTGATGGCGGCCGCCGTCACCGCGCACGCGCATCAGTTCATCTCCAAGCTACAACAGGTCAGTCTATACCGGACCGTTTTCATACAAACTTTCGAAAATATTGGCAACAAGCACTCCGATTCTAACAAGACTTTACATGCATAGGCAAGTCAGGCGAGTGTAGTTGTTAATGGATTTTACCTTTTCATACAAACCATAAATCGTCAATAATTACTTTTATATTACCATTTTCAAATAGTTCTCTGATTATTTTGTAGACTAACCTGACTTGCATATGAATGGCAAGTTTTGTTAGAATCAGTTTGTTCGTTACCAATATTTTCGACTTGAGAGTTTGTGTAAAAAGACCAGGATATTCGATAGTATGCTCGCGAATCGTTTTCTTGTCTTGTATAATCATAATAATGTTAAAATTTTAATTGGTTATGTGTAATAAGTACCTCGACATAATTAAACTTGTTAAAACAGAAATTAGATTATTATTGTACAATTAATAATTTTCCTGGATACAAGCAAAGCATTTGACTGAGTACTTTATATTAATAAAACATGTATTATATCACAAAATAGTGAACAATAATAGTAAAAATAATAACCCATTGATAGTGGTAGAATAATATAATACTAAAATTCTTCAAATTTGGATATTATTATGTAAGTAGATATTTCTGGAATACCCCAAGGGAGCTGGTTCGGCCCGTTCATATTTTATTGTCAGAATTTTCTACCAACATTATTTGATTACTTATTATATTGACAAAAAATGAATTTTTATCTACTTTATTGTTATACCTAACTGCTGGACTACTATTCAAACTTAAATATATTTATTTTTATAGTAAATAATTATTCCTACAACAAAACCAATTCTTATAGTAATTATTGTTGTATCAGGGCTATGACACAATGTTGGGGTCCAACGGAGCTTCGCTATCAGGGGGCCAAAAGCAGCGTATAGCCATAGCGCGTGCGTTGGTACGGAACCCCACCATACTTCTGCTGGACGAACCAACTTCAGCTTTGGACCCCGCCGCCGAGAGACAGGTCAGAATATTAGACTTGTTTATCATTATTTTGTCTGAAATATTTTTAATTCATATTGACTTTTATTGGTAATAGTAATTACGTCCCTTTTTCTCAACATGAATGGAAAGGAGACAGTTGACAAGTAATTTTATTTTATTATTCATTTGTTTAATTTTGGTCATAATCAATGTAGGATAAATACATTTAATGCTGCACTGCATGCCTAATTTGACGATTCTAATATCGCAATTTCTATCCTTTTCATTTATATTGAGAGAAAGAGAGAGACTTATTAAATTGTGTTTTGATCATAATGGGACAGAGTTCGTATAATTAAAGTTTCTCAAAAATAGTCTATTTACATGTATGGCTAAATTCCAGTATTAATATTGTAAGAGTTCATAGACTAATATATAAATAATAATTATATATAATTATAGGTACAAGCAGCGCTAGACGCCGCTAGCAAGGGAAGGACCACATTAGTCATATCTCACAGGTAAATTATTATGTTTTTGTGCAGTCGTTTCTTTATTCATGACTCTATTAGGGAAGTTTTTATACCTATTTTTAGTATAAGTAAAAAAAACTTCCTTGAGTGGGTCGCATAATTATTGCTTGATGATTTTTAGCTATAATTTATGAAGATCAGTTCAGGCGTTTGATGACTATCAGCTCGTTTTCTACATGATAAAAGGGTTTTACTAACTTTCATAGATCCGATTGATTTGAAATGTGACAGTACACATTTCACTGTCACTTTGGTGACATTCCCATGGAACCCTGAGCTGATCCTATACCACCAAAAAGTCTGCAGGATGCTTAATTCTTCAGAAACTCACAGCAGATATAGCGCGTTTGGGCTCTTATGAATAGTCTCCAATGAGATAGTGTTAGATAGATGATTAATGAGGCCAGGGGTTTCATAAATTTTCAATTTTATATTATTTACTGAAGTCTAAGAATGAATTAACCTTTGATACCGTTATTCAGGCTATCGACGATCGTGAACGCGTCTCGCATCGTGTACATGGAACAGGGTGCCGTGCTCGAGCAGGGAACCCACAAGGAACTGTTGGAAGCTAAGGGGCTCTACTGGCGGCTGGTGCAGGACGATATGACTCACAAGTTAGTGTACCGGGTGTTACTGATTTATTACCAGATACAGGGAGCTTGAATATTGAACCGAGGAGGTTATCAATTCGCCTGCGTGTTGTTTTTTTATAATTGTTCCGTCATCTATAAACCGATTTGAGGAATTATTATTTTAATTGAAAGAGTATAGTTTCAAATTGGTGTTATAAAATTTTTATCAGGATCCATTCTGTAGTTTGGTTTTAAAATAATTATAAAAACTGGAGAAAAAAAAGTCATTCATGTAAACGAATTTGCGTATTTTAATTGTAGTTTGGTTCAAATTAAAATAATTGAAAAAATATATAAAGTCATCAATATTAATGAAACCTACTTTGATTTATTGAAACGATTCCGTAGTTTGCTTTCAATCAAAATAACTGAAAAAATATGTAAAGTAATCAATTAAGTTGCAATAAATAAATAAAATTTAACTGCCTTATATTAATTTAATTGCGTATTATTACATATTATTATAATTATCTCGTGTATACAATAATAAATTTAAAAGATAGATATTTTCTGTGTTCAAAAGGTATTTTTTGGAGTATGTGCTACACTTTCTATTGTTTTTGGAAACATATTAATTAACAAATATTTTTTTTTTTCCTTTTTAATGTTTTGAAACCAGTTTTCATTTTTAAGACATAGATCCCTGATGTTATTCTTTTCTAAGTAAAATCAGTATTAAATACCTTATTACTTCTTCAAGGAGTGCTTCGGCAGCTTTGGATGAGGAAGGTGAAGCAGACGACGACCTCGTGCCAGACCCTCAGCCGGAACAGTTCAGGAGGAGCTCCCTGCAGCGAAGATCTACCCTCAGAGGTAACTATGCCGCCCGGTGCTCAGTGGCTGACCCTCAGCCGGAACACTTCAGGGTTACTACTAAGACTCTTAGTAGTAACTGAGTCCCGTTTTACCCTTTGGGTACGTAACCCTAAAAACTAATCTTATATTAATATTTTAATATTACTACTAACAGGGTCGATGTATCGCGTAAGCCGCAGGATGGGGTCTCTGTCGTCGGCCACCATCGCCACCGAACTACCCATTGAAGTAAGTTTGTCACCTACATTTATTTATTTATTTACATATTGATGGAAAACCAACAGCTATAAAATATAATAAAAATACAATGTTTAGGTAACAGTAAGCCAATAACAGGTTTTCACGGATAACAGTAGGATAGATAATATAATCTTAAGTAGCACTAATTTAAGCATTCCATACACTTTATCAAGTTAAAAATATTGAATACGAACAAAATTGTAATAAGACTTTACATGCTTGTACCGTGGGTCCGTATGTAGGGTCGCCTGGGTAGGTACCACCGCCTTTCTTATTTCAGCCGTGAAACAGTTCGCTGTGTTTCGGATTGAAGGGAAAGGTAGCCAGTGTAATTACTGGGCATGGACGGCATTTCATCTTAGGCCCCAGGATGACAACGCACCTACAATATCAAGTGATTGTCCCTTGTTATTACATGTGTGTATAAGCGGCGGTAACCGCTTACCATCAGGTGGGCCGTCAGCTTGTTTGTCATTTAGCTGTGTAAAAAAATGCTTTTACAAGTCATGCTAGTCTCAATAGTTGTCACACGATATTTCGAAAAAAAGTCTTATTGTTGAGTAAGAGGATTTTTCACTTGTATACATTTGATACTAAATATTTATTTACAAATCTAATCAAATTTTAATCTAAAAAAAATATACTTCGATACCTAGGTACTTGTATATTTATCAAATATGTTTTCAACCGCAACTTTTTAAATATTTTCCATTTTTTTTTTGTAATAGGAGTCGGTGGAAGATGAGTCAGAAGAAGTAGTTCCCGACGTGTCGACGTGGGAGCTGCTCAAGCTGAACGCGCCCGAGTGGAAGCTACTAGTGGGCGGAGGTTTGGCGTCCTTACTCGTCGGAGCCACTATGCCTACGTTCGCTTTCCTACTATCTAAGCTATACGGGGTGAGTTTTCTTTGTTGAAAAAAATACCATAGAAATAATATAAATTATCTTCTGACGGCGTCAGTATGTGATTCGTATTTTAACGACAGTATGACAATAAATTAAAACTTAGGCTATATTAGTTTATAGAAATGTTTTGCAAACTTTCAAATACATTTTATTCATTTGGTAATATGAGAAATGTGGCCAATGTTATTCTATTAATTTATTCATAGAAATGTAATAATTCATTAATGGTATGTTTCCATATGTTTTCAAAGCACCTTTTACAATCACTGAGTAATATTAATCCTATTTTTGTTTGAAATTTATTCCTGGTAGTGTCTTTTATTACATTAATTACGTAAATGTAACGATATGTGGATGACTGTACCGTGTACAACAATGAAAACACATGTATTGGTGAATTTATTGTACAGTTGTTTTTTGTCCTAAATAAATAAAATGAAATAAATTAAAAATTCTTGTTTTGAAAAAAATGCACTTAAAATAACAATACAATGTTATTAGAATAAAAATAAAAATCATTAGAGACATTTTTATGAATGTTAGATTGCGCAGCAGATTTATGTTTGATAAAGAAGATATAGGTTACGATATAACATAAGTTTGGTATGGTCGGTTGCAGATGTTCGCGTGGCCCGACCGCGACGCGATCCTGCGCGAGTCGGCGTTGTACGCGGGTCTGTTCGCGGCGGCGGCGGCGGTGTGCGGCGCCGTCACGTTCCTGCAGTCGTGGCTGTTCGGCCGCGCCGGCGCCAAACTCACCGACCGCCTCAGGAAGCTATGCCTCGGCAACTACCTGCGACAGGTATGGCCTCACTCACCCTGACACCTGACACTGCCCAGCAGTGGGACGTATATAGGCTGGTCATGATGATGATGGCTTATAAAAGTATCTCCACTAGAAATATTCACACAGGGACATTTTAGAAGGATATCTCAAGTCCTCGGTAGCTCAGGCGGTTAAAGCGGTCGCTCGATTTGTGAAAAAAATTTCAAAACATATGATGGTATTAGATTGCTTACATCAATTAAAATAATTATTATTATGAGAACTTTTAATAAAAACACACATATTACATAGCTCCTATTAATTTTGTCAGTATGCCCATACATTTTTAAGTAATATAGCAAAATGTGACGTCATCTGTTCCACAGATTTTATATGGGGCGTTTTTGGACGATGCGCTGCATCATGATCAATCAATACCATTATATCTGTGAAACTATTAATCTTGCACATACTATTTCTTTTGCAATATTTCTTTATGAGTTATAAACTTTTTGTTTATTTCATTAAAAAAAGTAGTCAAATACCGAATAGTTGAATAATGATATGTGTTTTGTGACAGGAGCAAGCGTGGTTCGACTGTGCGACCAACTCTGTGGGCGCTCTGTGCGCCAGGCTCGCCACCGACTGCGCCGCCGTGCAGGGCGCCACCGGTACGTACAATCATATTTATACTTTATTTCAGATTATACATCCATATAGTGTTAGTATCAATTCTCTTAGTTCAATACAATACACACAAACATACTGAACATACACACCTACTTATTTTAACCATCCAAATATCTGTATAAATCTCAATGTATATTTTATATTGGCCTACATTCTAATCATAATTTTATCCTCTCTGGTAACAAAGTGAGAATCCGTAATCTTCCTAAATAAGAGTTTTAGTACTGTAAGCTGTGGATTTTTTGTAAAGTAAATAAATAAAAATAAATAAATAAAATAAAATACACTTTAAGTACACTGGCTGTGTCAGTACACTGACTCGGTCAGTACGCTGACTGTCAAATGATAATTATATCGGTTAAAGTTTAATAGGTAGGTAGGTAAGAAAAATAAATTAGTGTTTTGTTAAAATATAACTCTTTTCTATGTTTAATTCCTAGAATTCGTTTCTTACTAGCGACACTATCAAATGGTAAATATAGGAAATGGATTTTTTTTTAAATCACCGGGTTCGATTCCTGACTGGGAATATTGATTTTTCTAAAATGATGCAGTTTTATTTTTTACCAAAATGTGGCTTTAACTTGTTTGAGTACTTTTCGCTATTCCTCATAGTTTGGAATTTTCCATCCACGCCCACTTAAAAACTTCACCGTGTATAACTTTATGTAGTAGCTATATTTTTTATAGGTATTATTAACTTTGTTTAATTTAGTTTGTTCAAAAATTTTCTTTTTTATTGCTGTGCACCGCTTTTTGAGTTCTCTGCTTAGCCCCTGGTTGACTGGTAGAGAATGCCATCAGGCGTTTAAGTCCGGTATTTGTACATTTTTTTTGTGTAATAAAGTTTAAATAAATAACAAGCGGTACGTTGTAGGCACCCGGCTGGGCACGATCCTGCAGGGCGGCAGCACTATGGCCATCGGCGTGGCTCTAGCCGCGGCATACTCCTGGAAGATGACCCTCGTCAGTCTGCTCAGCGTGCCTTGTGTGAGTATAGCTGTACCATCGTCGGGGCAGAGGCTGTCATATTCATATTCATTTATTCGCCATATAAATTTGCAACAATATTGTACAATGATATAGTAGGTGTCAAGGTGTTAGTGTTACAAATCAACCTTGTAAAGGTATTCCGAGATTTTCTACAGTTTATTATTATTACTTATTTGGATATCTCAATTGGACACGTTTTTCAATTCAATACCATAAAACTTAAACTATTTTATCACACTTACTTGTCCTGGTCCAAACGACGGCACTCATCAGTGCCGATACGGAATATGCTTTCCAGGACATGTATTTATATATCCGGACTCTGACAACACAGTACGCATCCGATATACATACAGGGTGGTGCCGTCAATACGACAATAACAGTGTCATTGCTGGGCATGGACGGCATTTCATCTTAGGCCTCAGGATGACAACGCACCTGCAATACCAAGTGATTTTCCCTTGTTATTGCAGGTGTCGATAGGCGGCGGTAACCACTTACCACCAGGTGGGCCGTCAGCTTTTGTCATCTAGTTGTATAAAAATAATAAGATTTAAAAAAAATGAAACATGGCCTATATTAGTTCATAGAAATGGTTTGCCACTTTCAAAAACATCTTATTCATTTGATAATTTTATGACATTTGTATGAAATAATATAACATTGACTGCATTATTTCACAGAAATGTGATGAAATTATTAATTGAATAAGATGTATTTTATCGTTGCAAAACATTAAGTATTGTCGTCATCATTCTGTATATTGAACATATAAAAATTTAATTTATAAAGAGACCAATATACTGCAATTTCTAATTTTAATATCTCGGGTATTTTTGGTTGAATTAAGTTTTAGTTATTAGCGGTACCACTTTACCAACTTTTTTTTAGAAATAAATCAAAAATATAACATTTTTTCCGCATCTTTTATTTTTTTACAATAGAATAAAATATCAGTCAAATGACTTTTATTCTATTGTAACATCATGGTCATATATTTTACATTATTGGGTGAACATTAAATAAAATAAAAATAATATCCAATAATAGTAAAGTATCTCAAATAAAAGTTATTTTGAATCAAATAAAATTAAATTAAATTAAATGCAATAAACTAAATTTAATAAAATACAATAATTACCTTAAATTAAATTTCAATCAAATTAAATTAGAGTAAATAAAATCACTATTCGGTTACGAATTAGTCAGATGTTTTATTTTATTTATTTTTGGTAATTTAAACATCAGTACGATTTTTTTATTAATTACCATGTTTTATGTTATTTTAAAAATAAACGAAGCAATCAATTGACAGCATATTTATACTTAATTTTTTATTATGAAATTACTCTGATTTAGTGATATTTTTATGATTTCATAAAAGTCATAAGTACATAACGTTAACGTTTACGCGATTTGATTTTTTTCTAGTTTACATACTCGTATTATTTTAAAAGTTTATTGTATGAATTATGATTGTGTGTCAGGTGATCGGCGGTATCTACCTGGAGAGCTTGGTGACTCGTCGCGAGGAGGCTCGCCAGCAACAAGCCTTGGAGGCTGCTTCCAAGGCCGCCACCGAGGCCGTGCTCAACGTGCGAACCGTGCATACCCTGGGTCAGTGCATATACCAATGTTTGTATGATGAGGACGAGCAATTGTTTACAATGTTTATTTAGTATACAGGCTCTGGTGCCTTCAATGCGACAATAAATTTAAACATGGGCTATATTAGTCCATAGTAATGATTTGCCACTTTCAAAAATATCGTATTCATTTGATAATTTCATGACATTTGTATGAAATAATGCTGCCAACGTTACACTATTCCATACAAATGTCATAAAATTATCAAATGAATACGATTTTTTTGAAAGTGGCAAATCATATATATTTCTAATATATAGCTATACATAGTAGCTGACCCCGCAAACGCTGTTTTGCCATAAAAAAAAGTCCACAAATAAAATAAAAATAGATAGTAGCCGATTCTCAGACCTACTGAATATAGGTACATTTAAAAATTCATGAAAATCGGTAAAAAAAATTGATTAAAAAATAAAAATAAAATAGATAGCAGCCGATTCTCAGACCTACTGAATATACATATAAAATTTCATGAAAATCGGTCAAGCCGCGTCGGAGGAGTATGGTATTGGTAACTAAAGTGACACGAGAATTTTATAGTATAGATTTAGTATATTTCTAATATTCCAACATATTGTTATCATTATTTCTCCGTTATCTAGTATCCATAACACAAACTCTTAATGATGCTTACTTTGGGCTAGATAATAGGTGTATGAATATTATTTTACTTATTTTTATATATTCTGCCATTTCTGAGGTATTATCTAATTCCACGCGGGTTGACACCAAGCGTGGGTAGAATAAAGCTGTGTGTCAGAGTGGTGTATTGAAAAAAAAATATTTTATTTAAATAGGCCACAAAGAATCACTTTTAAATCGTCAAAAACACATTTTTATAACTTTCACAAAAAATATATTAACTAACGAGTCATCATAGTCTCTGTCTGTCTGTTATGTCTGAATTTACATCGGTTTTATTAGTTTTTATTATTTATATTATTTTATTTTATTAGTTTGTGTGTGTGTGTGGCTGTGTGTTTGTGAGTGGATATATATTATTATTATTATTATATATTTGTGTGTGACAGGCGTGGAGCAGGCCATGCTAGACCGGTACAGCGCTGCCCTACAGAGTGCCAACAGCTCCGGGCTATCGCTGGTCCGCGGGCCCGTGTATGGGCTGTGTCTGTGTGCCCCAACGCTGGGCTACGCTATCTCGCTGGCCTACGGCGGCTACCTCATCGCCAGGGAGGACCTGCCTTATGAATACGCTGTGCTGTGAGTATAACGTTACATCTTACATATAAATTACATTGACGACCGGCTGGCCGAGTGGTCTGCAGTTCTGTACCCCTTGCTATAGAGGTTACTCAGGGGTTCGAGTTTGAATTCCGGTAAGAACCAATCTTTGTACAATGAATACCAGCATTTGTTCACGAGTCATGAATCTTGTATATTTGTTTTGTATATTTCTGATATTTGAATTGATATTATTCATTTGGACGAACAATACGCAGTATTCGCCCGAATGTCGAATACCAAAATATAAAAAAGCATAATTGATATGTCTAAAAATCAATTGGAATGGCTTTATTGGTATTAGTATTTTTTTTGCGCTTTATAAAAGAATTATCATCGGTGCAACTAGACTCGTCGCAGCTAACTTTCTGAGCTCCTCATAGAATATTTGTCTTCGTGTTTGATTGAAATAGGTAATCCCAAAAAACTAGTTATGAAAGTGAAAAAATGTGAATATGGCTACCAAATATTTGTCGTAGCAAAGTGCACACATCTTTTACCATTATTTGGCGCTTCGTCCAATAACGTGAACTTAAATTCGACATCTATTAACTAACTATTAAAATAAAAACTACTGGTGCTCAAACAATGTTATTTTTATGCTATAAAGATTATCTCCAAATATATGAATATTGTTTGATTCTGTTTGTGTTTGGTCAAATCACTGTTCGTGAAATATTTAGTCTCTTTCCACCACTGAAGGTCTAGATTGAGATTCCGGCAGAGGTCTCTATGGTGCCTTATTCTGTCACTTGTCAGTGTTAATATAACAAGTGTCACAGGTTGACGGATGTCAGTATAGTATGATCTTATCCGACGCATGTTAGTGTTAAACAGGATGTTAGGGGGACGCTATCGATACTAAGGCAGGTGGCAGTGCTGGTCACCCTAAAAACGACTTGCTAAAAAATAATTATTAAATCGCGAAAAAACTGCTGTTTCATACAAATCGCAATATCTACACGGCCTGTTTGTATGGAACCAGGGACGGCTTTACTTATAGTGCAGGGTGTGCGGTGCACACGGGCGCAGTCTTAGAATGGTCACACGTCACACAAAAAATGTCACAAAGAATGGACTCTTCTTACCGCTTCCCATCAGGTGGTGTTAAGTGAGTCGTTTGCACTTGAGCGTATCATAGGTTATTATTGAATGTCAAAATGACACCATATACACCCAAATTACACTGGTATAAAAATAATATAACTGTTTCATTTTGATTGGGCGCCTTCTAGGGGCGCCAGAGTATTGAGGCGCTAAATGTACTAGAGCCCTGTATGGAACAGCTGTTTTTTTGTCTTGATTTCAAATTTATTTTACAACAAATCGTGTTAAAGGCGGCGAGCACTGCCACCTGCCTTCGTTTCCGAGAGCGTTCCCCTAATATCCTGTATAACCAAAGGTTCCGGGTCGACAGATGTGTGTATGACGGTCTCGCTTGTTACATAGGCTTCGGGTTGACAGCTGAGTGTATGACGGCCTCGGTTATTAAATAGGCCCCGGGTTGACAGATGAGTGTATGACGGCCTCGCTTGATACAAAGGTGTCGGTTCGACGAGATGTGTATGACGGCCTTGAGGAAGTCCAAAAGCCAGTTGTGAATATGAGTTTGTGGTGGGGCAGGGTGTCGGAGGCGCTGATCTACGGCGCGTGGATGCTGGCGGAGGCGCTGTCGTTCGCGCCCAACTTCGCAGCCGCGCGTCGCTCCGGCGCGCGCATCGTGCGAGCCTTGCAACGCGTGCCCGCCGTCCGCACGCACCCTGACGCCCAATGCGACCCCGCCTGGGTGAGTCCTTACACCTCACACTACTACATACCGCACGCATCCTGACGCCCAATGCGACCCCGCCTGGGTGAGTCCTTACACCTCACACTACTACATACCGCACGCACCCTGACGCCCAATGCGACCCCGCCTGGGTGAGTCCTTACACCTCACACTACTACATACCGCACGCATCCTGACGCCCAATGCGACCCCGCCTGGGTGAGTCCTTACACCTCACACTACTACATACCGCACGCATCCTGACGCCCAATGCGACCCCGCCTGGGTGAGTCCTTACACCTCACACTACTACATACCGCACGCACCCTGACGCCCAATGCGACCCCGCCTGGGTGAGTCCTTACACCTCACACTACTACATACCGCACGCATCCTGACGCCCAATGCGACCCCGCCTGGGTGAGTCCTTACACCTCACACTACTACATACCGCACGCATCCTGACGCCCAATGCGACCCCGCCTGGGTGAGTCCTTACACCTCACACTACTACATACCGCACGCATCCTGACGCCCAATGCGACCCCGACTGGGTGAGTCCTTACACCTCACACTACTACATACCGCACGCACCCTGACGCCCAATGCGACCCCGCCTGGGTGAGTCCTTACACCTCACACTACTACATACCGCACGCATCCTGACGCCCAATGCGACCCCGACTGGGTGAGTCCTTACACCTCACACTACTACATACCGCACGCACCCTGACGCCCAATGCGACCCCGCCTGGGTGAGTCCTTACACCTCACACTACTACATACCGCACGCATCCTGACGCCCAATGCGACCCCGCCTGGGTGAGTCCTTACACCTCACACTACTACATACCGCACGCATCCTGACGCCCAATGCGACCCCGACTGGGTGAGTCCTTACACCTCACACTACTACATACCGCACGCATCCTGACGCCCAATGCGACCCCGCCTGGGTGAGTCCTTACACCTCACACTACTACATACCGCACGCATCCTGACGCCCAATGCGACCCCGCCTGGGTGAGTCCTTACACCTCACACTACTACATACCGCACGCACCCTGACGCCCAATGCGACCCCGCCTGGGTGAGTCCTTACACCTCACACTACTACATACCGCACGCATCCTGACGCCCAATGCGACCCCGACTGGGTGAGTCCTTACACCTCACACTACTACATACCGCACGCACCCTGACGCCCAATGCGACCCCGCCTGGGTGAGTCCTTACACCTCACACTACTACATACCGCACGCATCCTGACGCCCAATGCGACCCCGCCTGGGTGAGTCCTTACACCTCACACTACTACATACCGCACGCATCCTGACGCCCAATGCGACCCCGACTGGGTGAGTCCTTACACCTCACACTACTACATACCGCACGCACCCTGACGCCCAATGCGACCCCGACTGGGTGAGTTTCACCTTGCATATGAGCAACAGACACGAACCACGTTATTAGCCTTTAATAACCTATTGTTATGATCAAAACATTAAAAGTGTCTATCACATTCGAACACTGAAAGTACAATAACATCATCAACGTATACATAGATATGCCATTTCTCAGCAGCTAAGCTCCTGTTATTGAGAACTTACAAAATCATCAATCGTTAATTGTAAGAGACTTATTCGTTTTTATTACAGTTACAATGTAAATAAAAAGTTTTGTGTGTTTTGTAATTTTGTACTCTTTCCTAAAAAAATTAAGTAACACTATTACACTTTTATTTCAAATTATTAATTAAAATACATAATGCATGAATCAATAAACACGCAAGTGAAAATTATCACTAAATCAACGTTATATGTACCTATTATATTATCTACATAAGTTGACCTATCATAATACCATCCACATAAGGTAACCTTTCATTTATCATCCATATAAGATAACCTATCATAATACCATCCACATAAAATAACCTATCAGAATATCATCCACATAAGATAACCTATCATAATATCATCTACATAAATATCGCTATCTTGATAACATTTTCATACCCAAGTGAAACTATCATGATAATTACCTATTTAAGTGAACATCACATCATCTACATAAATAAACCAAATCATCCACATACAAGTTAGACAATAACTGACATGTTTCATTTTTCGTTTTCCTGCAGACAGCGCAAGGGGACTTGACGTTCACCGACGTGAAGTTCAACTATCCCACTCGGACCAACGTGCCAGTGCTGCAGGGGCTAAGCTTTACTCTTAAAAAAGGCCAGACCCTGGCCCTAGTAGGCGCCAGCGGCTGCGGCAAGTCTACCATCGTGCAGTTGCTTATGAGGAGCTACGACCCGATCAGCGGCTCTGTGGTTAGTTTTACACCAAACTTCTTCCTTTCTCCCATTAAGAAGGCCTGTGCCCGTTAGTAAGACGTATACACACATATTCATATAAATAATAAGTTGTTTGAAATAAAACCACTTTATTATTATTTACCATAATAAACAGTTTATCTTTCTATTATGTAAACACAATGTTACATTTTTTTGTAGTTAACTTTTAAACTTATCAAAGACATGACTTCTTAGTCTTCCCGTGACCACGATCTCTGTAAAGTAATCGAAACGTTGGCTGCATAACAATAATTTATGGTGGGAGTTGAATCTGTTAGAGTGGTTTTATTTCAAATGTGTAGTGCTTGCAAAAATATAACACAGTGTTATTCAGAAGTTATCAAAAGTTAAAAATTGATAACCATTTGGAATATTTACTCATACAGTTTGTTTAACTTAATAAGCTCTTCGTATAGAAAAAATTTAAAAGCAGGTGGTAACGTGTTTACGCTAGCTTATGAGCACCATTTTGGATTGTAGACAATAATGAATAACAGGGTCCGAATAACTCTTTTATTTTATTGTAATAAAAATAAGTATTGTATAAAACAGCAACACAGAAGTTATAAAAGTTCCCAAAAGTAGTCCATAGCCACAATAACGCTATTAAAAGGTAACTTTATTCTCATATTGACAGTTATTAAAATTGACATTTCGTATTATGACATAACCGTGAGTGTTTTGGGGGCTATTCAAATGTTTTTGTTACTTTTCAAAATTGTATTGATGCTTACTGTGGGCTAGATAGGGGGTCGTACATTAATCATGTGATGTTTTTTACCATTTTTAATCTCCACCCTCCCACTTGGTGATACATGATGAGGTTTAAGACTAACCCTCCCCCCCCCCCCTCGAAATCACGTGTATTTTTAGTACCTACAAAGAATCTATTTTTTTTTAATATTATCTGTAAATACATGTATAAAGTATATATAATTTTATTCTTGGTATAAAAGTAGGTATATCTAATTTTAAAACACGCGATATCTTATTAGATTTTTTTTCCCTAGTTGGACCTTTATAATATTTTTTAAAAATAACCGATATCAATAAATTTTTATTATTTTTCATTTTAACACATGAGAATTTTTAATTTACTTTTGGCATGCAATTAATGTCTTTATAGTATAGTATATTTGTACGCCATATTGGCTAAAGCACGTAGGAGAATTATTGCTTCAAGATCTACATTGTAAATTATGTACACTCATGTTTTGACAAATAATTTCCTTACTTACTTACAACCTTGTGATATTCCTCCCTTTCGGAGCCTCACGTGATTAATGGACTTGCCGTATGTGTGTGTGGCATATTGTAGTGTATAGTGTATTGTGTGGTATGGACAGTGCCTGGACGGGCGCGACATCCGTGGCTCGTTGCCGCTGGCGTCGCTGCGGGCTCAGCTGGGGCTGGTGCAGCAGGAGCCGGCGTTGTTCTCCCGCAGCGTCCGCGACAACATCGCGTACGGCGACAACGCGCGCGACGTGCCGCTCGAGGACGTCATCGCCGCCGCCAAGAAGGCCAACGTGCACAACTTCATCGCGGGCCTGCCTCTGGTCAGTATCCACGCACAGTACTACTGACTGTGGCTGTCTCCCTACATGTTACAGTTGCAGGACGAAAGAGCGTTCAAGTTTTACGTAACGCATTTTTTGGAGATTTATGCCACTAATTATTACCACATTCTCAATTAACCAGATTCCTAATAAATGAGAAGCACAGTTAAAAACAAAACTTTTTTTTAAACTAGCTAATACACTTATATTTTCCAGTCTGAAGTACCAAGCTACCATAGATATGTAGATGTTTAATTAATCATAATATAAAATCTGTTACAATAAAGTTACATAAACTCTGATATACTGTGACGACCGTCTGGTCGAGCGGTCTGTACCCTTTCCTATGCAGGCTACTCGGGCAAGATGTCCCGGGTTCGAATCCCGGTAGGAGCAAATGTTTGTATGATGAGTACGAGCATTTGCTTATGATTTGTTTCGATTTACGATTTTGTTTTGGAATTTGGATGTTTATATGTTTATTTAGTATATTTCTAATATTTATATACATATTGCTATCAATATTTCTCCGTTATCTAGTATCCATAACACAAGCTCTTAATGATGCTTACTTTGGGTTAGATAATAGGGGTGAGTGTATGATTATTATTATTATACTTATGGTGACCTGGTACTTCAGGTTAGAAATGTATGTAGAGATCTTTACAAGTCTTCATAAGTCGCGCCCCTTACTCGAGGGGTACACTCCATGTGTCGTCGTCAGTAAATAGACCACCAACTCAGAGTTTACATGACAGTTGCTTTTAGACCTCACGGCCGCCGACGAGTGCTTTTTTTACAAAGTGTGGTGTTGCAGGGGTACGACACTGTGCTGGGGTCGGGCGCGTCGCTGTCGGGCGGGCAGAAGCAGCGAGTGGCCATCGCACGGGCGTTGGTGCGCGACCCCCCCGTGCTACTGCTAGACGAAGCCACCTCCGCGCTCGACGCCAACAGCGAGAGGGTACGCACATACTACACTACTTAAATTACAATCATATTTTGCGGATTTCATAAAAGACCACTACTACTAGGTGGTAGACCCATATGTAGGGTCGCCTGGGTAGGCACCACCACCTTTCTTATTTCAGCCGTGAAACAGTTAGCTGTGTTTCGGATTGAAGGGAAAAGTAGCCAGTGTAATTACTGGGCATGGACGGCATTTCATCTTAGGCCTAAGGATGACAACGCACCTGCAATATCAAGCGATTTTCCCTTGTTATTGCAGGTGTCGATAGGCGGCGGTAACCGCTTACCACCAGGTGGGCCGTCAGCTTGTTTGTCAACTAGTTGTATAAAAAAAAATAAAAAAATCTCAAATTACGACACACTCTTCAAAAGTTTATGTTAAATCAAATCTTACAACGGGATTCATTCCTTTCGTTGTATATTAGCTTACATAATCACATCCTACGTGCTAAGTCACAAAGAGAAGTTATTGCGACTTTATTGATTACTTTAAACTGTGCCCGTTGTCATAAATAATCCCTTGATTTATCTGTTAAACACGCATCTATAAAGTCTGTTATCGGTTATAATTTTCAATGGAATTGGACATGAATATAACAGATCAAATGAAATAATATAACAGACCCATCACCAATTTTTACCTGGAAGATTATTAAAATATCATCCATGTAATCAAAAACAGTATAAGTAACAAAAGATGTAAATCCTAAACGCAAGTTGAAATGTCGCGGATGTTGTAATTAGCCTAAATGCATTCTATTGTATTCAAAAAAGTTATTTGGTGTTCATTGAAACAAAATAAATGCAGATATTATTTCGTAGATGTTTGCTAAAATCCTTGTGTCAAATCGATATCAAAGTATCATTGTCTTACAAATAATTTCAATATCCCTAACACAATGCACGTGTACTTAAAAATTCTCACTACTTTAAATATTTTTAGTGTAAAGTATTAAAACAACCGTTTTGTCCATACAGACGGTTCAAGAAGCGCTGGAAGCTGCAAGCGAAGGTCGCTCGACGGTTGTGATCGCTCACCGACTCGCCACTGTCCGCCGCGCGCACCAAATCGCCGTGTTGAACAAAGGTAACACCCGATGGATGTGACGCTTGAAAGGAGCCTTACTCCGTTGATAATAAATGCGGCTTTCGTAGTGCAACTGGTACACTTATTGTGACAGGTAACCGTGATTAATAATTTTAAATGTAACTTTTTAACTCCCCAGGTGTGGTCGCAGAAATAGGCACCCACGAGGAACTAGTCCGCAAGCGAGGACTTTACTGGGAACTGCTGAAGCAACAAGGACCTGTGGAGGCATCGTAAGACGCTGTCTTGTTGTAGCCATCTAGATTATGATATCATGCCGCCATTTTGACTTAAGTATTCTTTACAGAAGACTCACTATTTTAGCTTAGTGTCTTTAGCGGTTGCGCTATAAGTTGACTTATACTTAATTTTATTTAAATTATGATATTAGTCGTCAATTTTTAAACTGTGTTTTTATTAAAAAGTAACTATTCTTTGTTACGAAATGTTGAATTAGAATCACAATTTAGCAAATATGCTATTATGTAAACAAAAATTTGGAAAAATAGTTTTATAGCCGTGGCTATAGTTATTACTACAAACCTAAGTTAAAAAACGTTTAATAAGAAAGCGGCAATACACAGCTCAATATCACTATAACCCAATGATAATAATATTAAATGCATATTTTTTTGTTTGGACTAATTGTTATATTGAATTATGTATTTGGCAGTACAATTATTTAAGACGTTGCAATTTGATATATAATTGTTATTATTAGCTACAATTACTTGTTAGTGTAATCTCATTAGTCATAATTTTGACAAACTATGACTTGTAATTTCAGAATAAATTATACCTATGGCAAATTATATTAATATTTTTTCAGATCTATGTAGTTAATAAAAATAACTGACACATTTTGTGAAATTGTCATAATCTATGAATTAGATTTAGATATATTTTCATAGAAATCTTTACTAGAAATTTTTTAATACTTTTTTACACTTAGTAACAATGTAATAGCGTCGTATTATTAGTGTTAACTTGCTGGAGAGAGCTATACATTGTGTTCACTTGACTCACGTAGTTTAGATGTAGGAAAACAAAATGGCGTCGATTGAGTAATCTTATAGTTATTATTGTACCCGTCCTTTTCTATCTATACGTATTAGAAAATAAATGGGATTTCTAGATAAAGTTGGCGCCAAATATCATATGACATTAATTTATTTAAAACAATTCATGACATTGCTTGTCATTAAGTAAATGACTTAAGTGTAAACGTTTATTTGTAGGAGGTGTAATTAACTTTACTGTATCATGACACAAATGTGGTTCATTTAACCATACTACTCATAAATAACTATGACAATCAAAATGATAATAATAAAATGACGTTTGCCATTTAACATGTGTGACAGTGAGGTTAATTATTTTACAACGAATTTAGATTTAAATATTTTTCCTATAATTATAAGCTCATATTTATTATATTTTTAATATACTAAATTATGAGTAAAACTCATTAATTTTAGATTTTATATTGTATTGAAATATTAGAGTTTTTTTTATTGACACTAAATGCCGTCTGTATTTCATTTTGTAAAAGGATTAAAAATATATATTTTGATAAATCTGTACAAATTAGTATTGATAGCACACAACACACTGGTGGCATAATCATATCAAATAATGATTCAATGTTATAATAATATTTAAAAAACTCGAACAGTAATTCTAATTATTATTTATGGTACGTACCTATTAGGTAATTATAATAATAAGTTCGATATAGTTTTACTACGTTTATTGGATTCGCTTTTGTAGACTTTTACTCATAACCAAATAGTTATTTAAGTATTAAAGACAAACTTAATTTTAAGTTATTACTTATGACTGTGATTAGTTTTAAGTTATTTAAGTTCGCAGTTTGCGATCTATTTATGTGACTCTAGTAAAATTTGTCAATTACATTTTTGAACCAATGTGATATTATTATTTGGAATAAAACAAATTACTGTGAGATTTTCATGTTTTATTTATGATTAAAATTATTTAATAACATCATACCTTTATACAATACATAATACATACATACCCTGAGTAGTCAAATGAACAATGAGCATATTATTTGACAATTATTGTCCGAATCTAAGGGTTACATACACTTGATTTAATTTTTAAAATTATCACAAATATTTGAAATTCACTTGATTTAATTTTTAAAATTATCACAACTATTTGAAAATTTAGAAAAATATCTAAACTACAAAAATCACGTCCTTGGGCAGGAACACAACCCGCGACCTTTCACAATACGGGTGCTATGACCACTGAACTTGGTAGCTCACCCGGATTGTGATTTTTCTAAGGAGAAAGATTATAATTTTATTTAAAAAAAATTAAAATTATTTACTTATAAAATTTCACGTCCTGAGGCGGGGAAAGCCTGACGTGAAATTTTTCTAGTTTAGATTTTTATTAGGAAATACTTTTTCAAACATTTATAATAATGTTAAAAACTAAATTTAAGAATAATTTAAGAAAATTTAAAATAGTACAATTTTGAACACAGACTGAGTAAAGAATCAAGATTGTCATTAATTTATAGATAAATATCACACTCTCGTTGCCGCGTTCATTTATTATAAATTGGGATCACCACCCGGCTTATACTCGCTAAATGTAAACGATAAGAAGATAGGTTATGTAGATACGGGGCCTAATTCTAAAGACATACTCTAAGTTTAAATTTAACTACAGTATATCTCTTTCTTGCAATATGTAATATGAAAAAGATGGCAAGAATTTGTTTAGTGCTGTCAACTATATTTATCTAGATTTTATAGGAACCACAGACAATTTAAGACGGCATGTACGGAGATGCTTTCTAGATATTGCATTTCATCACGTTCAGTAAGGTCGAAAATTGAACGCACGTTGCTAACTGTCAAATTATATGACAGCCATCCTTTACGTATTCATATTGAGAGAAAGAGGTGTACTGAACTTAAATTTAGACGTAGCATTTCTCTAAATATGGACGAAAGGTGGATAACGGTTAGAATGAATATTATGCATCGGCAAATTTCGAATTTCCGAACATGACCGATAGCACCGAGGCAGTCTTTAATAAAGAACTGCTCTTACTAAATATTCCTAACGATTAACGACATACAACACGATGTGTGACTACACCACTCTGTATGATATCAGAAAACAATGGCGCACGACCTCTCGGCGTTCAATCTCTAGTCGCACTGACCAGGCTACTAAATCTTAAAAGAAAAACCAGGGCAATAATATGTAGTACTGCAATACTACTAAATCCGGTAGAGGAGTAACACCTACATGAGAAAGTGGGATTAATATCTTTTAGTTTTAGTCATTTTTTAATTGTGTAAAACGCATTCAGATGGCGTTTAAATGCTTTTTTGGCAGCCATATAGATTAAATTCTTACTATTTGGTAGCTTTTACGGTTCCTGTGATTTTTAGAAAATTCAGATAAATTAGATAAAAATTTAAAAATGGATATAAAAATTATTTGATAAATTTATTTAGTGTACCTAAATAATTTTAATTTGAAAGTTTTGGCATACATAAAAATTTATAGAAACGCATATATTAGAATAAAATCCATTTAAAACAATTAGCATCATTTTGAACAATAAATCAATCAAGGTTCAATAACGTATGAAATATAAAAAACTATATTATTAAAAATGAGCTCTTTATAGGTTTTCCGTATATAATTACTTTCCTTAATTCGTTCCATACTAGCTAGTAGCGACACCATTGAATTGATTCGATCACTGGCTTCGATTCCTGGCTAGGAATATTGATTTTTAAATAACCCAATATTTTTTGTAACAAAAGAATTGTCTATGAATTTTCTAAAAATTAAATCCTTGAACAGGATAACGTCTGTCGGGCCAGCTAGTTAAATAATAAAATTACTTTTTCTATCACTTAATATTTAGTGAATATACCCGGGATAGCACCCATTCTTAAACTTTCCTATAATAATTTTGAAAACTACAAGTTGGACCTTATTATTTTCGTAACTGAGCTCAAATTGGAACTACGAATAAGGCGGACCTAAGGCCACTTCGTCTCACTATAGGTCTACAAACATTTACATGGTTCTAGCTACGTTTTTTTAACTTAAAGTATTTGAAAAGTCTCGATCTAGACTACAAATACTCACAAACGCCTATAAAGTTATTAATTTACTAAAGAAATCCGATAGCAAAACTCCAACAGAAAACATTGACAGATTTGAGTGAGCTAACGGTTATACACGTTCAAACATAAAAAAAATGTTAGGTACTTTTATTGAAGGGACAAAGTGAATTTGGTTTGAGCGGTCTGGTTTCGAATACGAAAAATTTTTTTTAACAAAAATAAAACCGACTTCAAAACACTAAAAAGGAAATATTAATAAAATTTAAGTACCCTAGGTACTTATCTCCGAAAAATGACTTTTTAATTATTATAATATAAATTTAATTAGATATATACTTTTTCCTTTTTAGTGTTTTGAAGTCGGTTTTATTCTTGTAAAAAAATTAATTTTACATTTTTAAGTGATTTCCTAAGGTCAAAGCTAGATTGGTGACCGTCAGCACTATCGACCTGTCTCTCTCTCTCAGTCTTTGGTTGAAATACATAATATTGTTTCATATTATCGAATATTACCACTGATAAAGTATTCTCGAACTCCAAACAGTTACGGAGTTTTACGTTTCATCATCAGTTCACCTGAATTACCCAATAGAACAACTATTCGTCAATACAGTAAAATATAATATTTAAAGAATTATCTTCCAACTCCTAACCGTTAAGGAATTGTACCTTCCATCACCAGCTCATCAACATAAGATGTTGACTGACAGTAGCAAATACTTGAATAGCTTTGGAAAATAGTAAAACATGTCATACGTGCCTATAAAGTTTGAAGTAGGTCCTCGATTTCCCTGGGATCCCATCATCAGATCCTGACTGGGTGACAATGGGACCACCTCAGGAGTATACTCTATTGAATAAAAAAATAATTTCGAAAATCGGTTCACAATTGACCGAGAAATCGATGAACATACATACAAAAAAAAATACATACAGTGAAACATAGAACCTGCTTCTTTTTTGAAGTCGGTTCACAATGCAACTTTCATGGTCGGTCCCGGCCACGGCTTAACGTGCTCCACGAAGCACGGAGGAGCTCAAGATTACAAATTTTGGTTGACCCATCCCGGGACCGACCATGGCGAAAGTTGCTTTGTTTTCGTAATCGAAACCAGAGCGCTCAGACCACTACGCCACCGAGCTCCTCGTATTTATAATGCATCAAACCAAAAAGTTTCTTGAAAGATCTTCCTGATTATAGGTTTGCAAATTCTTTGAAAAGGTGGCTTTTAAATAATGCGTTTTATGATATTAATGAATTTTTAAACTTTAATAAAAGTATGAATATATTATTATGACATAAAAATTATAACAAATTTTCCGAGGAATTTATAGGATTTTATTATTGTATGCCCGATAAGGGTAACTGTTCGCTACTCACTGTATTGCAATAGCACCTAGCATTGAGAAACTTTGTAACAGTTTGACAATAAATATGTTCTATTCTATTCTTTTGGTTTCACTTCATTGGTCGGTGTCAGGTCAATGAAGTGCGGCGAGCATGAGCGCCTGCGCGGGCGCCACGAACACGGCGGGCAGCCGAGCCAGTCCCGCCGGCACGCACGCCGTCGACACCTCCCAGCCTTAACGGTAAAACAATGTACGTAACATTGGTCACCGCGGAAGGAAAGTAACAGATTACTACTACCGACAGACCTCAATACTCCCGAGTTGGGAATCCAACTTTCTCCCAAGTGCTACATAGTGCTTTATACTACACCTGTGAGGAGCATTCAAAGACTTGTTTATCGAAATAAGCAGTTTAATAGAATTATAAAGAGATCATTACATTTGTATGGGACTAATGCAAAAATGGAAGGCGCTGCCTTGTTGGAGCAAGCTATGACTAAATTATAAAAGATTACGTTACAATTTGTACAGTTACTTAAATGTAGCTTTACGTTTTTTTATTTACGTTTTCTTTATTTTTTCCTAGATTTTTGCTTATTTTTATACAGACACCTTGCATCGCGGTAAACTGCTGAGCGAGTTGTGATGAGTGTGAGTGGACCGCGTTAGAAATGGATTTTCAAACAACTTTTCCTCTCGCATATTTAGGCCGAAGAAAAGGTCAAGTTTCTCTTTTCAATTTGAGAGAATAATAGCTACTGTTCCGATCAGGTGTAGTATAAATATATTTATTCAAATAGCTTACTATGACAGCAAATGAATTTTACCCTCTGTATCGTTAACATTGCTTAAAGCGATATGACTAACCTATCTTTATTTCTGTAATGTCTACGTAATAAAATAAAATAATCAATATTTATGTCAAAATACTCGCCTGTATGTAAAGCCTTGGGCACGGCGCAGGCAGTTACCGTCCGGCACCACGTACCCGACATCAGGCGAGAGTACACCGCGCAAGATACCGCGCTCAGAGACACGTAGCTCACGGCTAGAGGGGAGGTATAGCTACGTTGTTACAATGGCAGTGATAGCATTGACACACTCTAGAGTGCGTACACCGCGCCAGATACCGCGCTCAGAGACACGTAGCTCACGGCTAGAGGGGAGGTATAGCTACGTTGTTACAATGGCAGTGATAGCATTGACACACTCTAGAGTGCGTACACCGCACCAGATACCGCGCTCAGAGACACGTAGCTCACGGCTAGAGGGGAGGTATAGCTACGTTGTTACAATGGCAGTGATAGCATTGACACACTCTAGAGTGCGTACACCGCACCAGATACCGCGCTCAGAGACACGTAGCTCACGGCTAGAGGGGAGGTATAGCTACGTTGTTACAATGGCAGTGATAGCATTGACACACTCTAGAGTGCGTACACCGCGCCAGATACCGCGCTCAGAGACACGTAGCTCACGGCTAGAGGGGAGGTATAGCTACGTTGTTACAATGGCAGTGATAGCATTGACACACTCTAGAGTGCGTACACCGCGCCAGATACCGCGCTCAGAGACACGTAGCTCACGGCTAGAGGGGAGGTATAGCTACGTTGTTACAATGGCAGTGATAGCATTGACACACTCTAGAGTGCGTACACCGCACCAGATACCGCGCTCAGAGACACGTAGCTCACGGCTAGAGGGGAGGTATAGCTACGTTGTTACAATGGCAGTGATAGCATTGACACACTCTAGAGTGCGTACACCGCACCAGATACCGCGCTCAGAGACACGTAGCTCACGGCTAGAGGGGAGGTATACTTAGGTATACCTCCCCTCTAGTCGTGAGTTACGTTGCTAGTGATATTGACCAAGCACCGGTTGAAATGGTTCAACACGAAATGGGAACAAAATATGAAAATTTATGAACTGCTTAGTACTCACCAAAACACATGGTCCCCAACACATCAGTCAAATTCAGGCTGCCCTCCGCTTCGCGCAGTCTCTCGCAGCAGTCAAAATAGAGCAACAGCAACGCACAAAGACGCGCGAGCAACATACACCGCTCCATTGACTGCGCACAATCTTTTACGCACTGTGTGCAGTCCATAACGTTCTGTGTGCAGTCAATAACATGTTTCGTGCAGTCCGTAACGCAGCGTATGCAGACAGTTACGGATTTGTCGTTCTGTGTACAATTGTTAGAGGGTGTAGTGTGTTTTCGTGTTTGTGTATGCGTGTAGACTAGTCCAGCGACGAATGGTGGAAGGATGCTCAGAGCTGACAATATGGATGGACCTATTGCTGGTATGGGTGCGCGACCACACTGCGGAACACAGAAAATTTTTAAATGAATAAGAACCATTGAGATTAATCGTATAGATAACCCATACAAGTAGCATACAGAACTTATACTCCATTTTGAAAAGTCAAACCCAAACTCGCTACAGCATTGTAACATTTGGTCGTCTGATCAAATGCACACAATGCTTTAATCAGTAGGTAGTAGACAGGAGTTTACGCAGCTAACGCAGCGCTAAGTATATCACTTGCGGGATGTAGTTTTATCGCAAATTCGCAACCAAAAGTTTGTTAGCGCTTACGCGTTTCATTCTAGCAACGTTAGCCAGCGATTGAGTGAATTGCAATGCGATCGGCGGACTTGAACGGAGCAAGTTTTCCCTCGTTCCTATAAGATGGGTTCCTTCAAAATACGCGTTAAAAAGCACCTTTTGCGCCGACAAGGTAACGACTCTTCTTTCAGCTTCATTACAGGTGGTGTTAAGTCAGTTGCCGCGCTTTGTATAAAAAAAACAAAATAGTGATATGTGGTGTCTTCTCTATAATTTATATTCCAACCTTAACCATAATTATATTCCATAACCAAAGATTGCAACCGTAGTAGAAAAATAGGCGAGTTATACGCACAATGATGTAAAGTGTGAACGGGGCCGCCATTAAGGAAGTGACGTAGCTAGCGGCGAGCAAGATGGCGGCACTGGCCGCGTCGCGCGTCACGCTCAGCGACAGCCACGCGCACGGCCCGCCGGCCGACGACAGCAAGGCGCTACACGCAAAATATTCAAACACATATTTATTATCTACTAGCCTGTAGCAGCACGCAAGAAAAGGCAAATAAGCGATTGAGTATTGTATATAGTATTGAGTATCGCTTGATTTCTTTTTTTTTTATATACAACTTGATGACAAACAACCTGACGGCCCACCTGATGGTAAGCGGTTACCGCCGCCTAAAGACACCTGCAATAACAAGGAAAAATCACTTGATATTGCAGGTGGGTTGTCATCCTGAGGCCTAAGATAAAATGCCGTCCATGCCCAGTAATTACACTGGCTACCTTTCCCTTCAATCCGAAACACAGCGAACTGTTTCACGGCTGAAATAAGAAAGGCGGTGGTACCTACCCAGACGACCCTACATACGGGTCTACCACCTAGTGGTAGCTAGTCTGGCTACCTGGTGGCCAGTCTACCATCTTGTGGCTAGTCTACCATCTTGTGGTTTTACAAGGGTTTTTTGTAGAATAAGGGTGTCAAACACGCGTACGGTCCGCTTGATGGTAAGCGGTTACCAAAGCTTATAGACCCTTAGCACCCAAAGTGGGTCAGGTGGACCCTCAGGGGTCGACGGGAGACTCGACGGGGATATACGTTGGCGTGCCATAAATACATTTTTGTCGAGGCTCGTAGCACCTTCTTGGGCACTACACGCATGTGTACCATTGTTACCATAAACATAGACGCTCGTAGCACCTTAGCACTACTCACGCGCTGTCACCGTAGCCTACCGACGCTCGTAGCATCTAGGACACTACTCACGCGTTGAGACCGTAGCGTATAGACGCTCGTAGCACCTTGGATACTACTCACGCGCTGTCACCGTAGCCTATAGACGCTCGTAGCACCGTGGCACTACTTACGCATTGTCACCGTAGCCTTTAGTTAGACGCTTGTAGCACTTCGGTACTACTCACGCGTTGTCACCGTAACATATGACGCTCGTAGCACCTTGGACACTATTTACGCGCTGCCACCGTAGCCTACCGACGCTCGTAGCACTTTTGGCACTATTCATGCGCATATTATACTATACAATATATTATATTATACAATTACTGGGCATAGAAGGCATTTCACTTTAGGCCTCAAGATGACAACGCACCTCAATACCCAGTGATGTTTTCCTTGTTGTGTACAGGCGATGGTAACCACATACCAGCAGGTGGACCGTCAGCTTGTATGCCATCTAGCTGTATAGCACTCACCCTTTAATCAACGTCCGATGCAAGCCCGCGTCCTCGGCGAAGGTGGCGATGAGCGCGCACAGCGCCGGCGCGAGCACGTGCGCGTGCGCCACCGTCAACGCGCACGCGCACAACAGCTCCGCCCGCCCGCCCCCGCCCCCGCCCCCGCCCACGCCCACGCCCACGCCCTCCAGCCGCGGCCGTCGAGCGCGACGACCCGCGCTGTAGTACACGTACGACAGCGGCGCTAGCGACACGTACTCCGAGTGGAGGGGGCCTGCCGGTTGTATGCACGTGTGAGGGAACACTCGTACGCGGAGACTACCCCCAAATGTCATTTTTCTACAGCTATATAGGATTTCGGAAGAGAGGAGCCGAGGAGCTCGGTGGCGTAGTGGTTTGAGCGCACTGGTTTTGATTGCGAAAACAAAAAAACTTTCGACATAGTTGGTCCTGGGATGGGTCAATCAAATTTATAATCTCGAGCTCTTCCGTGCTTCGGAAGGCACGTTAAGCCGTTAGTCCCGGTTGTTCCTGCAACCGCTTTAACCCACCAGCCCGCATTGGGCCAGCGTGGTGGTGTTATGGCCCAATCTCCTCATGTGTTTCTCCCATGTAGGAAGGCCTGTGCCCAGCAGTGGGACGTATATAGGCTGATGATGATATAGGATTTGAAGTGTCAATGACGCTTCGATGTAGACAATACGTTTCTCGATATCCTCTGGCTACTGGTGCCGATTTTTTTGTGATATTTTGTAACACCTTGTATTTGGGGTGGTGCCGTCAATACGACAATAATTTAAAACAAAAACATGGGCTATATTAGTTTATAGAAATGGTTTCCCACTATCAAAAACATTATAATTTCATGACATTTAATGGAATAATATAACATTATTTGCATTGTTTCATAGAAATGTCATGAAATTATCAAATGAGTAAGATGTTTTTAATCATTTAATGCCCAGACGGCAACTTCAGTTGACATGACAATTCAAATTCATTTGTGTCTGGTTTATCGGGCTTCAAAGGGTGTGGCAAACTATTTCTATGAACTAATATAGCCCATGTTTGGTTTAATTTAGTTTTTTTTTTTTTTTTATACAACTGGATGACAAACAAGCTGACGGCCCACCTGATGGAAAGCGGTAACCGCCGCCTATAGACACCTGCAATAACAAGGAAAAATCACTTGATATTGCAGGTGCGTTGTCATCCTGGGGCCTAAGATGAAATGCCGTCCATGCCCAGTAATTGCACTGGCTACCTTTCCCTTCAATCCGAAACACAGCGAACTGTTTCACGGCTGAAATAAGAAAGGCGGTGGTACCTACCCAGGCGACCCTGCATACAGGCCTACCACCTAGTAGTGTTGTATTGACAGCACCACGCCACCCTGTATAAATAATTATTAGCTGAGAATAAATATTCGTGTCTGCACCAGCCAGGACTTCAAGACTCAATACAATTAGCTTTTTATGTTTTAAAATAATTATAATATTATTATGTTTATGTTATTTTCTTACATAACTACTAAATATGTAAAAATAAAGATTTTAACATTATAATATATGTTTAAAGAAATTTTCAAAATTATCTAGACTATAAAAAATCTTGTCCTAGGACAGGAACCGAACCTACAACCTTTCATAATCCAGCTGGCTGTTGTCGCCACTAAGTTACCGAGGACTTGGGATAACCCTATGAATTTTCTTCAATGTTTTTTTATGTTTAAATTATAAATTTCAACTAATAAATAATTATTACATTCTATTTTATATCATTAAAAAGGATGTGACATTAAATTATGATAAAAATCTAAGGATCTTGTTTTGACTATGGAGCCCACTGTACAATGTCAGGTCAGTGAGTTATAAATGTAAGCAAGAAATAAATAAGCTGAACACCCTTCTATGGGCGTTAATATGAAACACCACAACCAGTAACAATCAGAATTATACTGCTTGTTGCTAAAAATGGCTAATAAATTACTAGTATTTTGAAATCACAAACAAGTTTAAATGAATTTGCGAAGAACTATTTTCAATGTGAATGCTTTAGGTTTAGATATTTATATGAAAGGTACCTTTAATATGGGTTTAAAGAAAAGCCAATTTTAATCAATTCTGATGCTGGCAATCAATTTAATTTTGTGAAATCAACATTTGTGTGGACTATAAAAATGTGTTAGCTACTAGCTTAAAATGAAAAAAACTGGCTTAGAGGTGTAAAAGCTAGTAGGTAGATAGGTACATAATGTTTATAGTTCTGCTACAAGCAATAGTTTTGACAAAAAATTTCAATTACATGGCCGAATGGGGTGCAATGCATTCTAGAATGATCTATTAACGTGAGCATGCACTAGTTGCCTCCAGGAGCTCCCACACGCGGCGACACCACAGCCAACAATATCGACAATAGCACTCCAAATAAGAGCCACCGTTTTTTAAATTCCAACCACATATCTAGTCTATAATGTTCCTTGAGTGCATTGTAATGCTTCTTTTGGCTATTCATTAGGTTAAGGTCAGTAGGTATGATTACACAATCCATTATACTGAAAACCAACAAAATTTCACTTAACAATTCAGCACAATATCACTTTCTATTGAGCAACAATTTGGTGACATAAAACAGATGGAAGTTGGAATCCAATCTTTAGCACATTGAAACTTTATGGAAGATAAAGAAGGAATGAAAAAACTTAATCTGACTAAATTATTTATCTTAACACAACGAAATGAAAATCAATTTTGTTTGTGTTGCACTGCACATTTTACTTCACTTTTTTTAAATTATGGCAATCGGTCGTTCTTATCAAAACAACCATTTCTGCCAAGCTCAAGTTAGGCACTGCACATTTTAAATTCCGCGCATCTGCATTGCCGTAAATTACGTCATTCATGTCATTTTGACAATAGCTTTCTGTCCGAGTTGTGATTGTGAGTAAAATAAACTTCTATCCAATAGTATTGATAAGGTCCTTAACTTCGCTCCAAAATACATTGAAATGTATTAAACTTTACACTTTATACCAACATTTCAATCGAGTAATTGAATTGTAGAACAAATACGTTGATTTCGATTCATTTCTAAGCGCACTATGTGCGACAATTGTTCATTTTGGACCGTGGGTACGTACAGTACGTCGTGTTATATTCTCTTTGGACTGCATTACTCTTTGAATGTGAACTTGAAACGAAACGCAATCTGATTATCTGACATTATTTTTTTGTAAAATTGACAATTTGTCAATTTTGACATGACATGACACTCATTCAAAATGTCAAAATGGTAAAAAAAACAACACAAGTTGCAAAAATTAGTTAATTCGTTTTCTGCATGGCGATTGAAGTAATTTAAATATAAAATAACTAAATGTACAAAATGTTATCAAATACACTACGGCAGGCTACTTCTGCACTCAGAAGATCGGCACCATATTTTAGGTTAGAGTAATTTCAAAACATTGAGTATTTTTCGGGTTCTATTAAATTAAATTAATTTCTAGTAGAATTCACACTAATCCATTACACTTTACTAACAAAACTATATACTATACTTTTTTATTATTATATTTGTTTATGATGATTTATTTATTGAAAGACATTAATATTGAGTTGTTTAAATTGGAATATTGTAATAGTAACGGTGCCGCTACTAGTGGGCATCTGTACTCTCAGTCGCTCGTCGCATCATTTAAACTCAATTACATAAGCTAATTCAAAATATCTTTATTCAAAAAGGCCACAATGAAGCACTCTCTCACTATAGTACTTTATTGCACCCCTTACTTACACATATATTTATAGTATAGTACCTATATTCCTCTATTAGAGATGATTTTGTGTAATTACTGTATAACATTTACTTTTTCAGCTTTGTACGATATAAAGCGGCGTATGAAGGTGACGGTAAGACCACAGTACGCGTTATTAACAAAGAACAAGACCTGGGGCTGATGATTGATGCATTCGCTACAGTGAGTTTTTTAAACCTCAAAGCTTACTATGTAATCATTCCCTCTGTTTGCATAAAAATATATTTGCTGTCAGAGTTGACATTACAGCCCCTCAAACCTATTCTATCTTAACATGTCAAGCACCATTGACAATTGATTTTAGAATTGTCATAGCCCTCTGGGAGAAGAATGTTGCTTGACGGATTAATATATGAAAATGTCATACTTTATCATCGTTTTGCTATGCTGCTAACACTCAATGAAATTTATTTTAACTGTTAGTTAAAGTTACCTACATCAGGTTTTATTGTTTCAGTATGGCTTCAGGCTAAACAATGGGTTGACTGTGTTAGGACCCATGGCAATATTCCCCAGGTAATTATGAATAATGACAACGACCGCTTGGCCGAGTGGTCTGTACCCCAGGCTACTCGGTCAAAAGGTCCCGGGTTCGAATCCCGGTAGGAACAAATGTTTGTATGATAAGTACGAACATTTGTTTACGAGTCATGGATGTTTATATGTTTATTTAGTATATTTCTAATATTTATATACATATTATTATCATTATTTCTCCGTTATCTAGTATCCATAACACAAGCTCTTAATGATGCTTACTTTGGGCTAGATAATAGGTGTGAGTGTATAAATATTATTATATTATTATTATTAATGTTAATTAATAACTTATTGCAAAAATTGTGGCTTACCAATGATGTAATCATCATATATTTTTATAACAACTAGTTATAAATATAGATGAATCTCTCACAATTTACCTCAATAGGCATACAATATTTACAACACAAATAATATCTCATGTCACAGAACCCCTTCGGACCATTTCGTAGCCAGTCCTAGAGCCAGCTACGGTATGGGAATTCAAAACCCTGTTTAGTAGTTGGATACGAAACAGGAACTTGAAAAGAATATTGTTGATTTTAAGCGCTCTGAAAATTAAAATATTTATTGTTGTAAATTGTAATACTCAAATTCAAAACTCTGATAAAGCCTCAGAACTCGGGTCAGACTTGTTTAGATGAATTTGGGAGGTTAATTTTATCAAAATCTTTAGAACTGTTTCCGGGATACCTGTGTATATGTGGTACAAGTTTCGGTGTGAAATGGTAAAAATAAGTCTAATATCGTATTCAGCTACTAAACAGAGTTTTGAATTCCCATAACCATTTGGGAATTCAAATTCACCTTTTCGTACGAAATGGTAAAATTGTCTCATTTCCTATCTAGCTACTTAGCGGGATTTTAAATTCCCAAACGCTAGCTGACTCCGAAAGTCGGCTACGAAATGGTGAAAATAAGTCCTAATTTCGCATCCAGCTTCTAAACGGGGTTTTGAATACTCATACAGTACTTGTTCTGAAAGTCGGCTACGAAATGGTAAAAATTAGTCTTATTTCAGCCAGTGTTCTCTAGAGCTTACTTAACTAAACCTTATGATATACATCATAACAATGTAGTAGAAAATTGTAGGTCCAAAAAGGCCTACACATCACTAGCCTAAACACGTCCCACTGCTGGGTACAGGCCTTCCGACATGGGAGTTCACACGTGGAGTTCCATAACACCACGCCGGTTAGTGGGTTGAAGTGGTTGCAGTCACAACCGGGACCAACGGCTTGACATGCGCCATGAAGCACGGGGAAGGGAGATATTACAAATTTTAGTTGACCCATCCCGGGATCGACCATGGCGAAAGATGCTTTGTTTCCGTAATCGAACCCAGAGCGCTCAAACCACTACGACACTGAGCTCCCTACATAAGTTTTAAACATTTAAACATCGTATTGATACCTTTACAGTGACCATGGCCATGGCAACACTGAAGATGTCCCTTTGTTCCCATTGAGTGACACCATTTTGTGTCACACTGTTACTCAACGGGAAAAATATTCCCAATGAGTAACACCGTAACGCAATGCCACTATTTTTTCCCGTATGTATGTACCTGGATCATCCCCTGAAGTACCAGGCTACCATATCAATGTAGGAGATGTTTAGCTTACTCTTATTTTATTTATATAATAATCGTAGGGGGTGCAATAAATAACCTCTCATATACTTATGGTAGCCTGGTACTTCAGGGGATGATCCAGCTACATATATACGAATTTGAACAATGATTTTACCCAAGAAGGTGTTACTTAACGGAATACAGCGTTCTGTTTAGTTACATTGTCACTCAATGGGAAAAAAAATGTGGCATTGAGTTACGGTGTTACTCACCGGGAATATTTTGCTCGTTGAGTAACAGTGTGACACAAAATGGTGTGACAAAGGAAGATGTCCATGGTTATGGCAACACTGAAGATGTCCATGGCCATGGCAACACTGAATGATATATAGAATAATAAATATTTTGTGTACAGGACTGTAATGTCATGGCAAGTGACAAACTCTGAAGAGATCACGGAGGAGTCATTGAAGCTATTCAAATTATTGGACCCAAAAATAGATCTATTGGTAAGACTGTGTTAATAAACTTATTTATGCAAAGAAGATAGATAGATAGAATAAACTTTATTGTACACCAAAAAGTACAGATAAAACATAATGCTTAAATTAAATTGTACAATGGCGGTCTTATCGCTATATAGCGATCTCTTCCAGACAACCTTTGGAAGGATTTTCGCCGGATATGAAGAAGATGTTTCATATTCCGCTATTTATATGTACAGTATCTCAAAAAATCGGGAAAAATCTCCTGAATCTGAGAAATATACTAATAATTCGTTTTCATGCATAGTTTGTTTGTAAGAAAGTTGAAATTTTTCGCCGACTTTACCATTATTCAATATGGCAATATGGCGGGCGACATTGAAGTCAACTAAACGTCACCAAAGAGACATACGCGCCATGGGTTCGAATCCCGGTAGGAGCAAATGTTTGTATGATGAGTACCTACGAGCATTTGTTTACGAGTTATGGATGTTTATATGTTTATTTAGTATATTTCTAATATTTATATACATATTATTATCAATATTTATCCGTTATCTAGTATCCATAACACAAGGTCTTGATGATGCTTACTTTGGGCTAGATAATAGGTGTGAGTGTATGAATATTATTATTATTATCATGTAGAAAATGAGCTGATAGTCATCAAACGCCTGAACTGATCTTCATAAATCATAGCTAAGGACCATCCTAGACACGTCAGCTTTCAGACAAACAAAAAACAAATCAAAACCGATCCATTCGTTTAGGAGCTACTACGATGAGAGAGACACGCAGATACACTTTTAACACCCCTCCTTTTTCGTCGGGTGGTAGAAAATCAAAATGTCTGCTTTCGTTTTCGAGACCGTTCCCCTAACACCCGGTAATATACTCAGATAGTGGGCTTGGAAAGCAACGATCGCTCTAGCTTCGGGCCGGTTCTGATGGCGGCGCGCGCCAACGGCATTAACGTCGAGATCCTGCCCACGGAGCACGCATGCGCCACATTCAACTTCCTCAACGCCGAGGGCAGGTAATAACGCCTTAATAGGGCCATGTCAGACCCACCATACCCCTAGCCCTACCACCGTTTCTAGTGCTGGGTGCTGGGATTTAATGGAAAATAGAAAAAAAAGTAAGATAACTCAATCGAAATATCGTATGTATATATATAGCTGGATCATCCCCTGAAGTACCAGGCTACCATATGTTTTTTTTTTTTTTATACTTCTGGATGACAAACAAGCTGACGGCCCACCTGATGGAAAGCGGTAACCGCCGCCTATAGACACCTGCAATAACAAGGAAAAATCACTTGATATTGCAGGTGCGTTGTCAGCCTGGGGCCTAAGATTAAATACCGTCCATGCCCAGTAATTACACTGGCTACCAGCGTTGCCAATCTGTGGGGAATTCCCCAAACTGCGGGGATTTTCACTTCGATTGGGTAATTTGAGGGGAGAGCGTTTATGTGGGGAAAATGCGGGGAATTAAGACATTTACGCTAGAACTGAACTTCCGCTCAAACGTCCGTGTTTTAAAAACAGAGAGGGTCATACGTCCGGGGTTGAGAAGGAGATTCTCCTTCAACTCCTGCGCAACTCCCGCGGCGCAGAAAAAAAATTCTAACTCTCTAACCAAACATCGGAAAAATACGCAAAAAATACTGTCGTCAAGCTAATTAAATAACAATTCCAATGATATAACAACATTATATACATATCTAATAGATATATTCTTTAAATTGGGTGTAAACTTTCCTTAATGAAAAACATTTTCTCCATTTTCCATCTTGATAGCTTATTCTACATCGTTGGTATGACTCCTTATCCTTTATTTTATAGTTAATGTGTAGGTAATTTAACTAGCTTTCTATTAATACCACATTTGTGTATGCTAACATCTACAGAAAAAATAAAAAAAAAAATTTGTGATCTCGGTAACTTTAGTTACCAAGGACGGTTGAGGTAGAAAGTAGGTTGCGCGGCCTCCTTTTATTGCTTATAACTCTTTAACCAAGTAACGGAAAAAAAAAACAAAAAATACTGTCGTCAACCTGATTAAATAACGATTCTAATGATGTACTAACATGTTAAACATAACTAGTATTAGATTCTTTAAATTCAAAAACTAAACTCCGCATTTACCGCGGCAGCAGAAATTTTCGTCAATTTTCGTCCAACCTCCCGTGTTAGAAGCTTATTCTACATCGTCGGTATGAATCCTTATCCTTTATTTTATATTTAATGTGTAGGTAATTTAACTAGCTTTCTATTAATACCACATTTGTATATGCTAACATCTCCAGGAAAAATGATAAAAATCTCGGGTACAATAGTACCCGGGACTGTTGGGATATAAAGTAGGTCGCGCGGCCTCATATTATTTGTTGGATTGAGAAATTATAAAGTTATTTTTACAAAATAAAAATTATACGGGCTTTATTATTAAATAAACAACGTTATTTAGTATAAATTTTATGTATCTAGCAAATATAATAGTAATAATAACTCAACAAAGCCGTCGTTCATAGCCGCGTCAGCGGGTTTGACTTCGGACATTTTTAGAATAAAAACTATTGAAATGGCGAAAAAAGTATGTTATATTGACTTAAAGCCTGTTTAATGACGAATATTTTGATATATAATCAAGAGCATAACCGGTCAAATGTCCTCGGTAACATTATTCCCCAAAAAATAAGGCTCTTTATGTCCTTGGTAACATTATCTACCAGCCGCCCGAACAATTTGTAGGGGCCCGACATACCTGGACATTTTGAATTTTCAAAAACCTGGACATTTTGAATTTTCAAAAATTTTAAAAACATCGTACAGTCATGGGAAAAAGACCTACAGAATCGGCACTAAACGGGCTGTACACTACAATAATCCCCTTGCCTTTTCCTATTTATGGTTTTCCCACAGCGAAATAAGAAACAAAAAAAAAAGTTCCGATTCATTACCTGTGACAACTTTTGCTTTTTGCGCGTCATCTGTGCCGATTTTTATTCTGTTTTAATTCTGTAAGTATTGTTTATAAGTAATAAAAGTAGCATAAGAAGTATAATTTATTAATATGTACAAATATTTAATTCAAGCTTAAAGCAATTTCACCGGCGGCAGGAAGGTTTTACAGTTTATACTATGGCAACATTTATGTCCATCAAACTTAGGACAGAGTATCGCAGAATTCGCAGAGAACTTTCTCAAACGCATCTGTCGAAAGAAAATATAGCGTTCTAAAGAATTTGAAAACAGAGAATCGTAATCGCCTGCACAATGACACTGTAGTAGCGCTTAAGACCACTAGAGAAGGTATTAAGAAGAAAGGAAGGAACCACTGACCACATATTTTTCGAATGCCCCAAGAACCCTACATCCCTATACAATGTTCTTCCCAGTGATATCCCTAAACCCATTAATTTTAAATCTCTCCTGTGTTACGTAAACACTCCATTTATTAATGTTCTATGTGATTACATAACAAAAACTAACATAAGATTATAAGTATTTGTTCGTCTGCCCTAACATACTAACAAGTGTATATATATTTGTGTCCGTCTCTTTTTCAGAAATTTCAACAGCCACTCGGTTTAACACGTTGGTTAGCCTTTTTATGTACGCATTGTACTTTCACAATCCGTAATAAATAAGCAGAGTCAGTGGCCATCGACATATGAGATAAATCACAAGAATTAAATCTGAGCTAAAAACTGGATTCTGGCGAAATCAAAGACAACGCCATCAACCAAAAAAGAAGAAGAAGAAAGGAGGGAACCTAAAATTTGATCCTTCGAATGATATGTTGACAAAACGGGCATAATAAAGAGCTGCAATAAATACCTTGAAAATTATTAAATACTTAATAAGTAAATGTAATAAATATATTTGATTTATAAAAACAGTACTTTTATTGCTTTCCTGAAAATTGGTGGGGAAAATGTGGGGAATATTAATTTTTTTTCCCCCAAAATTGGGGATTTTCAGTTAGGGTTTTGGGTAATCGAGACCGTGCTAGTTGGCAACGCTGCTGGCTACCTTTCCCTTCAATCCGAAACACAGCGAACTGTTTCACGGCTGAAATAAGAAAGGCGGTGGTACCTACCCAGACGACCCTACATACGGGCCTACCACCTAGTAAGAGATGTTTAGCATACTGTTAATTTTATTTATATAATAATCGTAGGGGTACGTACAATAAATGACCTTTGATATACTTATGGTAGCCTGGTACTTCAGATTGGAAATATACATTTATTTAGGTGTAAACAGATCAAATGAATTATTAACAACGGACTGAATTACTTTCTCTTTGTCGCATTGTCGGTTTAGTTTTAATTAGAAACAATTATAAAATAAAAATAAAAAAATTAAAATATAAAACTAGATAAATTTCACGTCTTGAGGCGGGATCGAACCCGCGACCTTTCGCAATCCGGGCGACTGCTCTAACCAACTGAGCCACCCAGGACTTGGGATATCCCTGTGAAATTTATCTATTATCTGTATTTGCGTTATGAGCTATCGTCCACCCTACAATGTCGAAATGTTCTATTTCAACATCCGAAAGAGTATTTTTACAAATACCACGCCTCAGGACGTGAAATTTGTCTAGTTTAGATATTTTAATTACTAAGTAATTTTACAAACATTTTTAATAATGTTAAAATAAAAAATTAAGAATAGGTAATAACTCCTTAATAGGGTCAATCAAGACACGCAGGCGGTGGCCGAGCGGTTCGTGCGCTCGGGTTCCGATTGCGGAAACAAAGCAACTTTCGTCATGGTTGGTCCCGGGATGGGTCAATCAATTTACTCCATTAAGCCGTTGTTTCCGGTTGCTCTAACCTACCAACCCACATTGGGCCAGCGTGGTGGTGCTATGGCCCAAATTCCTCGTGTGTCTCTCATGAAGGAAGGCCTGTGCCCAGTCGATAATGGAGACACACTGATCGACAATTTGCCCATACAAAACAGCACAATAGAATGGGAAGCCGTTATGCATAGCCAAGTCGTCGATCGCCGGCGATCCGTGTAAGTACCTATATTGACTGGGGGTAGGAAACTTTTTTAAGTTCAGTTCCCAGTTCCAGTACCTAAGGCGGAATATTTCTGCTCAGTTTGATTGTTGGTAGGGCTATTTTAAGTCCGCCTAGCTAGCTACCACCATTATACCAGAGTCTTCCGCCATAACAATAATGTTAAATCATTGTTGTGTTCCGGCAGTTGGAAGTAAGATAGCCTATTCCTCTGTGGTTGAAGATCCGGGTGTAGCTCGCTAATTACATCTCCGGTCTTATCTTCACTTAGGGTTCCTCATGGCCTTCATATAAACAGATGGTAAGCAATGATAACGCCGAAGATAGAAGCGAGCTACATCCGAATCCTCAACCATAGAGGCACTGGCTATCTATGACAAGATAATAGGTGTGAATGTAAAAAAAAATATATCTGCCAACCCGCTCTCTTGCACTCTAATGGCGGCTATGTGGAAACCTTATTTAATATTGACGACCGGCTGGTCGAGCGGTCTGTACTGTTAAATGAGGTTCAATGCTAGACATTTAAATTTATAGTTTGTAGGAATTGACATGTGGTGTTGCTTAGTAACGTATCTGTGTTATTTGGTTGATGTCAAAAAGTTAAAATATATTATTCCTATGTTTTTCGTTTTTCCATCTACAGCCTCTGAATTAACAATTTAATATGTACCCCTTGCTATGCAGGCTACTCGGTCAAGAGGTCCCGGGTTCGAATTCCTGTAGGAGCAAATGTTTGTATGATGTGTACGAGACTTTGTTTACGAGACATGGATGTTTATTTAGTATATTTGTAAAATTTATATACATCATATTATTATCAATATTTCTCCGTTATCTAGTATCCATAACACAAGCTCTTAATGATGCTTACTTTGGGCTAGATAATAGGTGTGAGTGTATAAATATTATTGTTATCAATGTCTTCATTGAATAAATTTTGTTTTAAAAGTTCATAATTGTTTATTTGCTGCCCACTATGATATTGACATGTATTACCTACCCTGACGCACCCTGTAGAGTCTAACACCTATTCAACAACGTTTATTATCCAACAGGTGCGTGGCTGCCGCCCTGATTCCACCATTGAGGGTTGATATGGATGAAAACGACATGCTTCAAGCGTCACTACATTACAGTAAACTATACGAAAAAGGATTGAAATAGAATGAGAAAAATATAGCTGAGATGCACCACAGTTGCCCTCTTTAGCAAATTTACCTAATTTAGAAAGTGTTGCTCAATGTAGCAACAGTTGTCTAATTTAGAAACTTTTGCTCAATTTAGCAACACTTGCTCATTTAGTCACCGTTGCTCAGTTTAGCAACAGTCAACTAATTTAGAAACTGTTGCTCAATATAGCAACAGTTGCCTAATTTAGAAACTGTCGCTCAATATAGCAAATATTTCTCAATAAAGCAACAGTTGCCTTATTTAGAAAGAGCTGCAGTTGCTCAATTTAGAAACAGTCACCTAATTTAGAAACTGTTGCTCAATTTAGCAACTCTCATAGTCAATTCAGCACTGTTTGCCCATTCTTGCAATATTGCGTACATATACGTTAAACGAGTGTCTCAGTAGAAGTTCTTGCAGGCCAATCCGTGTTAAGCGACAAAAAGTCGCAAGCAACAGCTGTCATATTTCAGAGACAAAAATTATTAAACATAATAAATAATATAATTGACATTGGCAGCGTTGCGGTTGGAGAATTTTCGGGGTCTGAGATTCATTGCAAATTGTACTGCTGGTGTTTAATCAAGCGATAGTTGCTTAATTTAGCGGTAGTAGCTAAATTCAGCGACAGTTGCTAAAATTGCGCGATATTTAGGTACTAACCTTCTCGTGTCGATAACGTTTGGCTAGGTGCGTTATATTATAGTCTACAATGTTAAAGCCTATAGGATAGGCGATAGTTTGCGACATTTTGTAAATATTAGAATATAGTATTTATATTTGATAAATAAATTATAGTTAGACACAAGAGTTTTTTTATTATTTTATATTTAGTAGATACAGGATCAAAGAGAAGTTCACCACCCTAAAAAATCTCAAATATTTCTACTAGGTGCTAGGCCCGTATGTAGGGTCGCCTGGGTAGGTACCACCGCCTTTCTCATTTCAGCCGTGAAACAGTTCGCTGTGTTTCGGATTGAAGGGAAAGGTAGCCAGTGTAATTACTGGGCATGGACGGCATTTCATCTTAGGCCTCGGGATGACAACGCACCTGCAATACCAAGTGGTTTTTTCCTTGTTATTGCAGGTGTCTATAGGCGGCGGTGACCGCTTACCATCAGGTGGGCCGTCAGCTTGTTTGTCATCTAGAATCTAGTTGATTAAAAAACATCACACATCATGATAAGTATCATAATTTAAACCTAAATAAAAATAGATTATAAAGAGACCCATTTACAATGCAAGTTTCTTGCCTGCACCGTACAGTTAAATTGAAGCAAGGAATGACTCCCATAGCATAATGTGTAAGAGTTGTGGGTGTTGTTAGTGGAGCTGTTGGTGATGGTCTTGAAGGGCAGCGGTGATAAAATATAAATTAAAAGGCCAAATTACTGGAGAGCACATAAAACGTGTATTCTTGTTCAGCACAGTCGGTAAAGAGAGAGAGAGAAAGCAACAATGATGCTGTCTCATACATATTAATGTTGGTGTTGCCAACATAATGTGATGTTAAGAGTATGCAAGTCATTCGTTGCTTACCTTGCATTGTATAAATGGGCCTGAAAACGAGCGAATCGGACTGTAATAATTAAATAATAGGCTGCTTTAAATGCATAATTTACTGAATGAAACCCAAGAGAGCTAGTAACGCACTGGTTTATTGGCGACAAACAGTCTAACATTCCCGGAGGGCGGGGTGCGGGGTGCGGGGAGGTAGTAGATGTGTAAGAGCGAGGTCACGCGCACCTTCATACATTACATTTACAAAAGCCGCAAAATTGAAATATCGCGCCAGCCGGCTCTGAAGGTGGTTTTCCACAAGAGTGGCGAGACGAGGCGAGGCGAGACGAGAATTGAAATCGCACAACAATAAACCTATCGCGATAAGCGTGTTTCTGTTGCCGAGTTAATTTATACTCTACATCGGAAGCAATACGGTTCATTTTTACAGAAACAAATATTTCAATTCACGCCTCGTCAATCCTGACTATTTCCACCAAAGATGCGCGAGGCGAGGATTGAAAATTTGCCATACAAATTTTAAATCTCGTCTCACCTCGTCTCGTCCCTCTGGTGGAAAACCACCTTTAGCGCTGATTTGCTTATACCAAATTCTCATTTAAACAACTCCCAGAGAATCCCAAACAATTTCAGACAAAGAAATGAGTAGAAATATCCAAGATATTATATTTTTTCTTCCATCATGTGAAATAAACAAAAAGCACATACGCGGTATTGCAAACTGCTCTTACGCGGTCTTGCACGCCCACCGACGATAACAGATTTAACTCGGCAATTTAGACAATAATTTCAGTAACACGTAACCTAGCAACCATACAAAATTCGTACAAAAAAGTAGAACTTAAAAGAGGTTGGCATCCAGTCGCCAACATGCTTTAAATGCATAACGGATTTATTTACTTAAATTCACTTAAATGCTTCCGGTTCGCTCGTTTTCTGGGCCATAAGCTGTTGGAAAGACCAAAAAATTAAAAAAATTCGTATTCCTTTTTTATCTGTATCTACTAAACCTTTTGAAGCCCGTTAAACCAGACACGATTGAATTTCAATTGTCATGTCAACTTAAGTTGCCGTTTGGGCATTAGAGAATTAATATAAGCTGAGTGCTAATGTTTTAACTGTTTTTGTTTTTTTTTAATATACCTATTTATTATTCTAATAAAAATACCTTTATATATGATTACTTAAATATTTTTTCCATTTTATTGTTTTAAAGTCAGTTTTTAATTTTGTTTCTTATTCCAATGTTTTGACAGCTGTGAATAAGGTGCTGGAAATAAAAGGCATCATAAAAACTAAATATTTTCATTTAATTAACAACACTAGACTATTTATACACGCTGCCCGCTCGCGGTCGGATCACAATAAATTAGTTGCTTTATAATTTATAATAAAGAAATAATTTCGATTTAGCTATTGTCGTGTCAGCTTGTTGATTGGACCTGAAAAATAAACGAAATATTTTAATAAACGCATAATAAGAGATATTCATCATACTAGGCTATGGTGCCCACTGCTGAACAAAGGCCTCCCTCGCCGATTTCCAAATGGAACGGACCTGCGCAGCCCGCATTTTTAGTTTTAGAAATTTTGTGTTGGTATGCGGGGGTGTATTTGAGTGTACATTTGCAATTCAATGTAACAAGTGGAGAAATAGAGAAAACACATAATAATGGATTAAAGCTTTGCCGTCCGCGTTTCTTGAGGAAAAACTCGACAAAAAAATAAAGAAAAAAAATCTGTAAAATGTGTTTGTTTACTAGTTTTGGCTAAAATTGTAATATTGAAAGAGTAAAAAAAACTATTAAAAGTAAAAAAAAAAATTTTTCCAAAGCTTAGTATTTAAATAATCAAAATCAGAGTCAGTAAATCAAAACCTACTTTCATAAAAATTAAATAAGGCTCAGTTCATTTTCAAGAAAAAAAAAGTAAAAAAAAAAAATGTTTTTTTTCTCAAAAAAATTTTTTTTTTTTTTTTTTTTTTCAAAAAAAATGTCCCGCTATACCTGGCTAGAGGAAGGTGGCGCCGACGCCGAACTGCAGCCCCGGCGCGGGCACGTCCCCGGCGCGCGCGCGCACGGGCACGCAGTAGTTGAGCTCCAGCCGCGCCGCGCGCCCCAGCCGCAGCGCCACGCCCGCGCCCACACACACACGCGTCGCGGACGCTAGCCCCCACCACCCGCCCCGACCCCACGAGCCCTCCGCTGTACCACACGGACAAACCACGCCCACACTTACTTTGGCTAGTGTACACAAATAACGCAAAAAAAACCGTGAACTTACAAAATGTGCTTATAATTGTAGGGTAGTTCACAAGTTTTTCTCTTCCAACTACACAATAATTTTATCATAACTTTTTTTATTTATTATTATTCTACTAAGGTGGCAATCAAGCATACGGCCCACCTGATGGTAAGCGGTTACCGTAGCCTATGGACGCTTGCAACACCAGGGGTATCACTTGCGCGTTGCCGACCCTGTAGAAACCTTTTCACGCCTTTTTTGAAGAACCCCACGCTGTACTCATTCGAGAAAACCTCTGCAGGGAGGTCATTCCACAACCTGAGCGTACGCGGGAGAAAGTTTCTCTGGAACCGCACAGTACGAGACCATTTTAGTTCCAATGTGTGAGGATGAATTCCCTGCCGATGGCGAGCGGTGCGATGGTAGAAAGAGGCCGTGGGCATCATGTCAAATAATTCCTCAAAACACACTCCGTTATACAACCGGTAGAACACACATAAGTAAGCAAAATCTCTCCTGCAGCTACTAGCGTGTTAGGAATGTAACATTCCATACCCGCCAGTATAGTCTCAAAGACTGCTGCTGCACCGGTATCAGGATTATCTGACGCGAAGCAGAGCTGCTTCCACGGGTACGATGCGTAAAACTCACGCAACCCATCCCAGTCTGCTGACTTGTAGTGCCACATGCGACGCCACCCAGCTGGCCGGGGGGCATCAGGCAGCGCACTGTGCACTTGGGTCCGGACGAGGCAGTGGTCTGATGAGCCTAGAGGCGCATCCACTGAGATGGAATATCCGTCCGGACGCGTAGTCAGCAGAAGGTCCAGTAAACAGCTCGTACGGCTCTCGATATCTGGTATTCTCGTAGGAGAATGAACCAGTTGAGAGAATCCATAGGTGAGAGCGAATTCGTGAGCAGACCTTCCCGCGTAGTCAGTGGACCGAGAACTGAGGCACTCGACATGGTGGGCATTGACGTCTCCTAATATCACTAACTCCGCGGTAGGGTACTGCTCGAAAACTTTGTCGGTCGTCAATTGCAGGTGCTCAAAGAGTCGAGTCGTGTCTGAGTCACCGCTATGGGACCTGTAAAGGCACGCGTAGATGCGGGTGTGGCCGCCGTGATCGATGCGAACCCACAGAATCGACAGGTCCCTGTCTTCAAGGCCGTGAAGACGGCGACAGCAAATATCCTCCCGGACATACATACACACCCCGGCACGACGCACAAAATTGTGCTCGAGCTTGTACCCGGGGTAGAGTAGGTACGATGAGTCGGCCGGGCAGGATATTTGAGTCTTCGCAAGAAAAAGTAGGGTCGGTTGCGCAGTCTCTAGATGTTGGTGGACTGCGTCGATGTTACTGTGAAGTCCCCTGATGTTGCAGAAATCCACTCCTAGCGTGGAAAAGGAAGCCGCTGAGTAACCATTTTTCTTATTCTTTTTTCTGGCCATTAAGGGTTGAAAAGGATTTTTTTAAAGGAATCTCCGTATTGGCAGCAATATAAACAAAAATACGGTTAGAACCCGTCATGGTACTGCGATGTACCAGGATTGCAGCGAGCTGGCGCGGCGGGCGGAAGCCCCCCCCCCCCCCCCCCCCCCCTGTGGCAGATGCCGGGTACACTCCAGTCTCCTCCTCCGGCACGACAACTACCACAGGGATTTTTTTTTTATTTTTTTTTATACAACTAGATGACAAACAAGCTGACGGCCCACCTGGTGGTAAGCGGTTACCGCCGCCTATACACACCTGCAATAACAAGGAAAAGCACTTGATATTGCAGGTGCGTTGTCATCCTGAGGCCTAAGATGAAATGCCGTCCATGCCCAGTAATTACACTGGCCACCTTTCCCTTCAATCCGAAACACAGCGAACTGTTTCACGGCTGAAATAAGAAAGGCGGTGGTACCTACCCAGGCGACCCTACATATGCGTCTACCACCTAGTGACACAAACTGGCGGAACTGGCGGTGGCTGGTGGTATTTTTCACAAACTGGCGGTTCAGCCTCCCAGGGCGGAGATTAAGTAATCCCTGGGTTCGGGAACCCGTTCAGCCTGCGGGCGGCCACTGGGTCTCCCTGACCGCCATGCCAACACGATGCACCCACACGAGTAAATGACGGTGTTTAAGACACCACAGGTCTACCCGCTGCCAATACGGCGACTCCTTGAGGAGCTCTGGCAACCTTACTCACCGCAGGAACACGACACTACAGAAGCAGCGTCATTTGGCTGCGAACTTCTGTAAGGTGGAGGTATTACACCAGTCGGGCTGCTCCAGTTCGAGCGAATCAACGCTATGCCCTACCTCTTTTAAAAACTTACCTAAATAGCGAGAACAAAGCAGCACTTTTCTGCTTCAGAGTAAAAAAGTGCAGTAAAGTCTGTATGAAACTTCATTACTGCATTGTTTTCGCTCCAAAGCCACAAATCTCAGGTGACTGTCCAATAGCAGCTTTCATCTTTACGATCATGGTGTAGTGTATGCCGCGTCTCCTCGCATTAGGTTATGTTTAGAATTAAGGTATAGTATGTAATTAGCGTAGTTCTTTAGTAATAAACCATCGATTAACTGAAACAGTCGTTTCACTATCAGCTACTCCCGGGTCCCACATTGCACCTACTAGAGTCCCTACTAGATTTATACCAGCCAATCATCGCTATTCTGACCACACAACAGGCCAATCGCAGGCTACAAGCGTGACTAACTAGTTTTCTACCAGGCAATCAGCGCTATTTTCATTCCCGGGAACAATGGCAGGACAAATGTACAACCGTTGCCAAAAAAAATATTCTAAATAAATTGTTTCTACTTTATTGGACTTCAGTTCTTTATTCGGTAGTTGGAAGAAAAGCAGATTATGAACCGCAAAATTGACACAATTACACTCGTGTTTTAGAGAACACTCGATGCAATTATAAGTCACTTGCTGCTCGATGCAACAATCTACTATTTTATTCTATAAGTAAGAAGTTTATAACTCATAAAGAAATATTGCAGAAGAAACAGTATGTTTAAGATTAATAGTTTTAGAGATACAGTGGTAAAGTTTTATGTGTTGCGACGTATCGTCAAAAAACGCTATTACTACAAAATGTATGGGCATATTGACAAAACCAGTGGCTGATACAGTGTCACAGGTGTAGTATGTTAGTACTGACCGGTGTCGGCTAGGCAGCCACGTTGTAGTATGTTAGTACTGACCGGTGTCGGCTAGGCAGCCACGTTGTAGTATGTTAGTACTGACCGGTGTCGGCTAGGCAGCCACGTTGTAGTATGTTAGTACTGACCGGTGTCGGCTAGGCAGCCACGTTGTAGTATGTTAGTACTGACCGGTGTCGGCTAGGCAGCCACGTTGTAGTATGTTAGTACTGACCGGTGTCGGCTAGGCAGCCACGTTGTAGTATGTTAGTACTGACCGGTGTCGGCTAGGCAGCCACGTTGTAGTATGTTAGTACTGACCGGTGTCGGCTAGGCAGCCACGTTGTAGTATGTTAGTACTGACCGGTGTCGGCTAGGCAGCCACGTTGTAGTATGTTAGTACTGACCGGTGTCGGCTAGGCAGCCACGTTGTAGTATGTTAGTACTGACCGGTGTCGGCTAGGCAGCCACGTTGTAGTATGTTAGTACTGACCGGTGTCGGCTAGGCAGCCACGTTGTAGTATGTTAGTACTGACCGGTGTCGGCTAGGCAGCCACGTTGTAGTATGTTAGTACTGACCGGTGTCGGCTAGGCAGCCACGTTGTAGTATGTTAGTACTGACCGGTGTCGGCTAGGCAGCCACGTTGTAGTATGTTAGTACTGACCGGTGTCGGCTAGGCAGCCACGTTGTAGTATGTTAGTACTGACCGGTGTCGGCTAGGCAGCCACGTTGTAGTATGTTAGTACTGACCGGTGTCGGCTAGGCAGCCAGCGTTGAGGAAGGCGTGGCTACGGAACAGTGACGTCAGTCCGTTCCTGGCGCTAGCGAAGGGTAAAGGCGCCACCACGCGGATCCCGCCCGCCCAGTACACCTGACACACACGAACACTTATTTAACAAGATATAATTTTATTTTTGTATTTTAATTAGTCAGATAGCTAACATAAGGAGGAGTTCAGTGATGTAGTAATTTAAGAGTTTCCCCTTGTTCGCTAAGTCAATAAATAAATTTAATGTAAATTCCCGGTACTTCTAGATTTGTGGTTAAAATTTGAAATCTCAGGTTGAGAGGTACGGGATTAAATAGTCTTATTTTTTATTTTAACATTATTATAAATGTTTGAAAAAAATATTTACTAATAAAAATATATGAACTAAAAAAATTTCACGCACTGAGGCGGGGATCGAACCCGCGACCTTTCGCAATCTAACCATGTAAGCTACCCAGGACTTGGGATAACCATGTGAAATTCTTCTAGTCTGTGTTCTGTATCTGTTTTAGTTTTTCTAATTTAGATATTTTTATTAGTACGGGATTAAGATATATAATACTATTGTCTAGGTCTAGCGTGTATATATAGGAGTATAGTAGTGCACTCACGTTGCCGCCCAGGGCTCCGCCGTCGGCGTGGGGTCCGACCCCCCGCTGTCGGAAGCCCCTGAGGCTGGTAGGACCCCCCAGGAACAGGCGGTCGGCCAGGCTACACCCGAACACGTCGTGCAACACCCCCCCGGCCGCGCCCACCGATATCGACTTGAAAGTAAGAAAAAATATTTTAGGAGTGTTTGGCGGGTTTTTGTGGCGTCAGTCAAGTTTTCAAATCGTATTTTTTTTTAGTATCTTTCAAATAATATATCGCCCAGGCTAATTGCAGGCGTCGACAGCGAGACATTGATAAAAATAGAGATACGTCTCCTCTCAGAGTCAGCAAAATAATGATTTGTAAAGATAAAACCGAATCAAACGCCAAAGTATGAGTTTGAATTTTGAATTTATGTTGCTTTAAAGAGGTTCCCAGACATATTTTCTCACAGGCCACTTTCAAAATTTAGCTGGTTCCGGTGGACCCCCTGCAGCTACATTTCTACCATATTCCCAAAACTCGACAAGAAATACGTTTTTTTTTTGTCACGCCAAAGTAGACCTGCGTCGAGTCTCCCGTGGCCCCTGGGGGACTTTGGGAACTAAGGTAAATATTGCAAGGAAAGAAAAGAGGAACGAGGTGCTATAACATAGCAATGCTATAGTGACACAGTACTGACCAGGTCCTCGGCCAGGGGTAGGTTCCCCTGGAGGTGTAGCTCCGTCTTGAGGTGCGCGACCCCCCCGCCCAGGCCGGCCACCTCGCTACAGAACTGCACCCACGAGCCCCGCGTCGGGAACACGGGCTCGTCCCGGTGGTCGATGCTTATGATGTGGCGGACCACAGACTTCATTTGGGGACCTACACCGTAAGTAAAGGTAAATAGTAGATTATTAACCAAGGGGATAAAGCAGTGTCTTCTGTCGCGGGTGACGATTTGAATCGCGAGCGTAACCAAGGACTCGAGGTTTACTCCCGAGCGTAGCGAAGATGTTAAAAGCTTAACTCACGACCGTAGCGAGGGATTTAAGACGAGTCCTGAGTGTAGCGAGGGATTTAAGTTCACCCAAGAATAAGACAGCTTTATCACCGAGGAAAATACTCTACTTTTGGTACCATTTGCGAAAAAATTAACACAATAATAATATGAGATAAGCATTTATTAAAAGTAATGACAATTAAAAGTAAAAGTTAACATTCGAAACATTGGTCCAATTATTGATAGAGAGAGTCACATTTTTGTGCGTATTCCTTTTCCAAATAGATGTATAATGCTTTATATACAAACTCAATGGTGTAAACACAGATGTAGTTCAGTATAAATTTCGGTAAGTATTCCAAATTTAAATCACATTCTCCCCCTAGGCTAGAGGATGAATGAAATTCAGTACAACTTTCTTTCCCTGTTTTTAACAGATTAAAAATGACTATTGTTATGTTCGCTTTTTGTGGCATAGAATGTCACTTTTTTGAGCAAGTGGTACGAAAAAGAAATATTTATTTGCATGAAACATGTGTAAAACATGGTTCAACATGTCCCGCCTCATTAGGCGTACAAATTTTAATATTAGCACTAAAATAGTCTAAATAAAATTGTAGAAAATATTTAAAATAGAATTGAAATAGTCGTATGTCAAATTATATTATAATAAAAACTTCAGTTGTATAGATTAAGCATGCTCAAAACAGTCAATAGAAAAAATCTAAATGACAAATTATTATAGTATTATACAATATATAATCATAAGGCAAAGTCAACAATATAACAAACAGGCAAAACAATAATTATAAACAAATATTACAATAATTAATTAAAATTTGTAATTAAAAAAGTCGTTTATATTATAATAACATTTGTCAATAAGGAGCTCTTTGGCTTTTTTCTTAAAAGTATTAAAATTCAGATCTTTAAATGTCACAGGAATTTTATTATATATTTTTGGTCCCATACAATAAATACTTTTCTCTCGGTAGTTCAACTTTCAGACAGACATGACAAACAGACAGAGTATATGACGTTGTTAGTTAATATATTTTCTGTGATAGTTGTAACAATGTGTTTTTTTTTGACGATTTAAAAGTGCTTCTTTGTGGCCTATTTAAATAAAATATTTTTTCTTTCTTTTCTTTCTTTCTTTCATAAGTACTGTCCTAGCCGCTTGTGTCCGTAGCTTATATATTATATCCGAAAGTAAGGGAAACAAATAAGGGTTCTTTTTAACAAACATGAGCACCTCAAAAATGTAGAGACGGAAGTGAAAGTAGTCTAATAAGGTCTGCAACTATCAGTTGTTTGTAAACCAAACATGGCTCTCTCTAATACAACGTTTTTGCATTTTAAATGCTATATCTTTTTCTGTGGAGTTGCCCCAGAATACAATGCCATATCTTAGAACTGTATTACTAGGTGTTAGACCCATATGTAGGGTCGCCTGGGTAGGTACCACCGCCTTTCTGTGTTTCGGATTGAAGGGAAAGGTAGCCAGTGTAATTACTGGGCATGGACGGCATTTCATCTCAGGCCCCAGGATGAGAACGCACCTGCAATATCAAGTGATTTCCCTTATTATTGCAGGTGTGTATAGGCGGCGGTAACCGCTTACCATCAGGTGGGCCGTCAGCTTGTTTGTCATCTAGTCGAATAAAAAAAAATCAGCAAGTGTAGTGTATAACTGACCGCTGTTCTCTCGGACCTTGAAACTGGTAGTTTTGCTGAGCACCGACGTGTCCCTCACGAGGCCTTCCCACTGGAGGTTGTGTTTGGTCTGGAAAATACAACTAGACGTTATGCAAGCCAACAACTGACCCGGTGATAAGTGGATATGGTCAATTATGGTCGCCCATCACCTGCAAGAACAGGGAAAACATCGCTTTTCAGACAGAAATAATAGTATAGAAATAGAATTATATTTTTTGTTTTTAATTTGCGTTATTTTTAATTAAAAACATTTGTGAGTAAGTTTATGAGTGTAAAATTAAAGTTAATATAGTGAATAAAATTAAGAATGAAACGACTTCATAACGTCGACAAGACATTTACAATATTTCGTGATTTTTCAGCAAGGACAAGATATTTAAGAAAAAATTTTTAGAGCTGTCGCCCGGATTGGGAAAGGTAGCGGGTTCGATCCCCGCCTCAGGACGTATTTTTTTTTTTATACAACTAGATGACAAACAAGCTGACGGCCCACCTGATGGTAAGCGGTTACCGCCGCCTATAGACGCCTGCAATAACAAGAGAAAATCCCTTGATATTGCAGGTGCGTTTTCATCCTGAGGCCTAAGATGAAATGCCGTCTTTGCCAGTAATTACACTAGTAATTTTTCTAGTTTAGATTTTTATTAGTATTTTTTTTTCCAAACATTTATCATAATGTTAAATAAAAAAAAATAAGAATACACACGTCTGTAAATGTCATAATCTAATTCAATGTAACAATGTATCGTCATAAGCCGTACTTAAGTTATTATTAGTATTATTAATCGAGTAGGCCTTACCACTGGCGAGGTCCTGAAGCCGAGGTCCAGTAACAGTCCGCGGTCCAGGAGTTTGTAGCCCGACCACGGGTACTCGTGGTTCTGTTGGTACACGGACGCTGATACGCTGCACAAGATGATGAGGATAGGCTAGTTGACTAGTTTTTTTTAATTTCATAAATAAGAAGTTTTTAACTCATGAAGAAATATTGCAAAAGAAATAGTATGTCTTAGATCAATAGGATATAGTGATATGTTTGATGTGTTGCGGCGCGTCGTCCAAAAACGCTCCATAGAAAAAAAAAATTAAACAAAAATTAAAACCGACTCCAAAAAACTGAAAAGGATAAAATAATTAAATTTTAGTAGGTACTCATCCCCTAGGAACATATTTTTGGAGTCGGTGCTTTACTATCTATTGTTTTTGGAAACCACTTAGCACCAACTCCAAAAATATGTTTCTAGGGGATGAATACCTACTTTTTTTTTCTTTTTTTTAAGGACTTTTGTCTATAAGAGACATGACAGTCCTATCATAACCTAACCTAGTTATGTTACTATTATTGTATTAATTCTATCTTAAATATTATTATTTATTCTATCATTACATTTACTGGTAACTAAATTACAGAGCATTTTAGCTGACTCCGACAAAGGTTCTGCCAAGATGCCCTGGAATGTACCCACATATCTTAGGTTTAGTTTATAGGTAGTCAACAGTATCTGTCGCTGGCTTTCATTCCGGACACATTCCGACAGTAAATGTTGGACATCTTCAATTGTTCCGCACACCTCGCAATTAGGAATTTTAATTTTTGTTTAAATATTTTTTTTCTTCACAATTTTTAGTGATAACTTTTGAAGGTCAAAGCTAGATGGGTGACCGTGAGCTTGAATTGATTTCTACTATTGTATCATTTCACTAAAAAATCATAGGAAAGCAAAAATCCGCAATTTCGCATATACATATGCGACGACTTCATTTTTCCAGTTTTTTTGATTTAAAAACCAAACTACCCAATGGATTTAAAAAAAAAAATATGGGACCAAATGGGAACTATTCCGCATCGAACAAAAAAAGAATCATCAATATCGGTTCACCCAGTCAAAAGTTCAGAGGTAACAAACATAAAAAAAACATACAGACGAATTGATAACCTCCTCCTTTTTTTGAAGTCGATTAAAAACTACGGAACAGGTGACGTCACATGTTCCCATATTACTAAGAAATGTATGGGCATACTGACAAAATTGATAATAACTACCTATGTATTAAGTATGTTTTTATAAATAGTTGTCATAATAATAGTTGTTTTAATTGATGTCAACAATCTAATTTCATTAAAATTTTTGATAAATTTCGAAAAAAAACTGATCAATTTTATAAACAGTATAACTCCAACCACTACCCATATTTTTTTTTGTTAAATTTTTATGGGTAAAATGAGCGTATATTTTCCGCGTTTGTGAAAAATAGCGCCATATTCAAACTTAGACAACATCCCAATTTGGATGCGAGGCCACAACCAAGATTGGCGACGTCGCCAATAAAATGTACACGAGCAAGCTACGTCTCACTCACTCACTTGGTGGCCAACCGGTCGCCAAGACAGACGCTCCACACACACGGCAAAGATATAAAATTGAAAATTTTAGGTAACCCGTAATTAATCATATATCTTAATTCATCATTAATCGTATACCTTGAGATTATTCTTATGAGCCCAAACACGCTATATCTGCTGTAAGTTCCTGAAGAATTGAGCATCCCGCAGACTATTTGATGGTACAGGATCAGCTCAAGATTGGCGTGTCTTGGAAATACCACAGAAGGAACAGTAAACTAAAAATCAAATCAATAGGGCACGACAAATGACGTCACACCACCTGATGTGAAGCGGTAAGAAGAGTCCTTATACGAAGACAGCTAGACTTAGTGCAGGTTGAAACACACTGTGCCGCCTGTTTGCCTTCTCTTATAATAAAATAATATTTACCTTCGAAAGCCGAGGCCGAGGCTTTACTAGTGAGTTGTGTGTATGAATTGTGCGGAAAGGGCCTAGTGGCCTGGACGCTTTAGTTGGACTTGGACGACGAGCGATGGACGGGTCTGTAGTGTGTAATATAGTAACTAAGTGAATGAGTGATTGAGAAAATACGTGAGTAAGTGACAGAACTAGTGAGTGAGTGGGAGAACTAGTGAGTCAGTGAGTGAGTGAGTTACTTACACTGGGACCAGCGGCTTGTGCGGGAAGGGCTTGGTGGCCTGGACGCTATAGTTGGACGACGAGCGGTGGCCGAGGCTGTATTCGCATTGTATTCGTTCACCGCGACCCAAAACGTTCGGCATCTTTACGCCTACATACAAACGAACGAACATACATTAGATATTCTATTATTACGGAGACTGCGAACTAGTAAGGGGCAAATTAATGGATGCTACACACGGCATCTATGCGCGTAGTAAGATGTCAGTTTAGATTCACATGTTAAAGACTTCTAGAACACGTGGGAACTAAATAAATATACAAGCATCCATGACTCGTGAACTGCCCCTACGGGGATTCTAACCCGGGATTGAGAGCCTGTATAGTGAGGGGTCACCAGGGGGTCAGACCACTTGGCCAGAAATAGTGTTAGTGGCCATATAAATCACATGAGTCGCCACAGGTCCTTTAATTTTTTTTAGTCTTGAATTATAATTTCAAAAGTACTCTATAAATCAAATTGTTGGCGATATTGTAATTATTTAAGTGTCGAAAAACACTCTGATTATTATTTAATACGCCACTCACTACTCGCACTAGAAGAATGTCGATCATTCGTTCTCGACTCACTCACCCAAAACCAAGTTGCCTTCATTCTCGCTGACTGTGGTGTTGACGCCGCCGACCACTCGAGACAGTTCCTTCACTTGGAATGTTACCTGTTGAAAAATTATACATTAAACAATATTTTGTGTAATTTCTTATTGTTCAAATTCTTTCCTATACAGCGAAGGCAAAGGTATCTAGCCATGTCTTAAGTATCTTTTATATTTCTGCATTCATTGCATTGAATTCAGATGCAAATCTCAATGTCTTTTACAGCAAATTCACCGAATTTTCCAATTGCATGTCAACACAAACACTTGCTTCACAAAGCTACACTAATTTTATACCACAACATTCGCTCAGTCAATTCTGTAATTATTGTAATCAAAATTTTGACTGACAACGCCAATGAATGTCACCGAACACTCCCCTTCCAATGACGTCACACCACCTGAAGTAAGCGGTAAAAGGAGTCCATAAGAAGACAGCCAATGCTTGAGCACATTGCTCTAGCCGCCTCTGCCTAGACCAACTTTAAGGAGCCTTCACACCTCTTTAAGGAACCCATGTTATAGGAAGAAGGGAACACATACTGGCAAAGAGTTCCAAGTCTTAAGTACGACAAAGAAACGAGTTACTAAACTTCTTTGTACGTGATGTTGAGGTAGAGGCAGCGAAAAGTAATTCACATCTCTCGATCCTCCGTGCTTCGTCGTGCATGTTAATTCCATTAATTCACATTGGGCCATCGTGGTGGTGTTATGGCCTAAACTCCGACTGTTTCTCTCATGTACAAAGGCCTGTGCCCAGAAGTGGGACTTATAGGCTGGTTTTGATTACCTCGAGTCCTTCAGGACTGGCTCCGGGCCCTGAAGACACGTCGATGAAGACTCCGATGTCTCTGAAGCAGCCCATTGAGTCCAGAGCGCGGCGGACCTAGAACAGATAGACACACAGATACACATACAGATACGTCAAGCATAAAACATCCCATCTACCTTTTTGCGACGGGGGTTAAAAACACTCACCTTATGTGCCCGTAGTATGACATCTTCAAAATCTGAAGCTTGGAACAACTCGTCGACTGTACTCCTTATGATGTCATCCTTTGTGCGGTTCAGGCCGTCAACGTGTACTCTATCTACTCGCGCCTGGAAAAACAATAGCTATGTTCTATGGTATGTTTAATTACAATCATCACTATCCAAGTTGTATCTTTTTAAAAATATAATCCGAAAGGACACACGTTTTCATACATTTTATTGTAGAATCAGAAAACAGTTGGCCCCCACTGTTATAAAGCTTAGCTTTGGGTTGGAAAAATGAATGAAAGGGTTTATTTAAAAATAATGATCCTAAAGAGGAGAATAGTGGGTGTTTCCAAATGGATATGTTGCAGCCGTCTGGTTAAATTAGCTGCTTAAATAGACGACTAGCCCGTTGATTAAACGCCAGCATCCAATAAAATGTCTACGTAGATAGTTGATTGAACTAGACTCATTCAACACTTAACAACATGGAATATTAAAAGTCCGCTCAATTAGATGCTTAGGCGGATTGTCGTGTATTGAAGAGGTCCTCAAGACTTGAGGGGCGAATTCGCTTCTTGAGGATTTCTAATCGACAGGCATCACCACCGGGGGAGGTGTGATGATGAGCCATGAGGGAGCGACAAACCTGAGGGTGCCTCTAAGGGCTCGGACCTCGGCTCAGGTGAGTCGTGTCGTGGAGGAATGGGAGAGAAGCGCCCAGGCACATGTCTGTACCTGGTAAAGCGCGACGAGTGTGGGCCGGGTCTTCGCTCCCTTGTTCGCCGAGTGGGGTGTATAACAAACGTGTGGCTAGTGCGTGATGTGCTAGTGTGTGCGAGGGCATTTGCGATCGTCAGGGTCGTGGAGGACATTCCTAGACCTATGTAAACGGGTCGGGGCATTCACATCAGGAGAGTAGTCGGAGGCTCTTACAATGAGCGGGTTAGAGTGGTGGGGTGCTTTGTCAAAGTAGCGCCTCGAGGCGTCTTTCATGACCTGGGTAAGGGTTGGGAGGTCGAAGTCCCTGTGGAGATCGACATTGCGCATGTAGCAGGGACACGCGGTGGCCATGCGCATGAAACAGTTCTGTATAACCTGTAGTCTGTAGGGATTGGACTGGGAAGAGTTTTGGTGTTATGGGTATGTTCACGGTTATTTTTTATGACCACTTATAGCCAAAACGATTTCGGTTATGACATCATCATCATCATCAGCCTATATACGTCCCACTGCTGGCCACAGGCCTTCCTACATGGGAGAGACACATGAGCTTGGGCCATAACACCACCACGCTGGCCCAATGCGGGTTGGTGGGTTAAAGCGGTTGCAGTAACATCCGGGACCAACGGCTTAACGTGCCTTCCGAAGCACGGAGGAGCTCGAGATTATAAATTTGATTGACCCATCCCGAGACCAACCATAGCGAAAGTTGCTGTGTTTTCGTAATCGAAACCAGAGCGCTCAAACCACTACGTCACCGAGCTCCTTCTGTCGGTTAAGTGGTCATAAAAAATTACCTTGAACCTACCAATCACTCAAACAGTCACACAAAAGCTTTTCGATTTAAACGACGTGTCTAGGCGTCCAATTGAATGGCTAATTTAACCAGAAGGATGACATTACGTTCAGCTATAAGGTTAAATGTTGCGTTCAATGTAATTACTGGGCATGGACAGCATTTCATCTTAGGCCCCAGGAGTCATCCTGCACGCACAACGCACCTGCAATATCAAGTGATTTTTCCCTGTCTTTGCAGGTGTGTATAGGCGGCGGTAACCGCTTACCATCAGGTGGGCTGTCAGCTTGTTTGTCATCTAGTTGTATAAAAATAATAACAATGAAAAATGATAATTTTAATGAAAAAATAATAACAATGAAAAATGATAATTTGACGACCGGCTGGTCGAGTGGTCTGTACCCCTTGCTATACAGGCTGCTCGATCGAGAGGTCCCGGGTTTAAATCCCGGTAGGGGCAAATGTTTGTATGATGAATACGAACCTTTGTTCACGAGTCATGGATGTTTATATGTTTATTTAGTATATTTCTAATATTTATATACATATTATTATCAATATTTATCCGTTATCTAGAATTCATAATACAAGCTCTTAATGATGCTTACTTTGGGCTAGATCAGGGGTGTCCAACTCAATTTTACAAAGGGCCATATATTAAAAAAAAGGGCCATAAATTTAGTATGTGTAGGCGGGCCAGATTAAAATAAAGAAAATTAAAAACTTCCATAGAGGAACATGATTCTTCTTTTTGTGGCAAATTGCGATCCCAGGCTGTATTGATATCAATGCGCGGGCTGCATCCGGCCCCCAGACCGTATGGTGCCATATCTTTGACATGAGTGGGCTTGATAATAGGTGTGAGTGTTGAATATTATTATTATTATTAATAATAATAATAATAATGATCCTTCAAATACCTAGGCCTCCCAAGAAGTGAATCATCAAAAATCCCATTGGTATGACATCACAAAAAAATAGTATTAACTAACAACATCATAGTGTCTATCTATCTGTCTGTGGTGTCTGAATATACGATAACTATTGTTAGTTAATCCTAACTAACCCTACTGGAGACACGATCGTGTCTCCAGCAATAACCTCATGCAGTCACTGTTCTAAATATTAAGTTACAATGATGATGATTATAGGTATAGGACAGCTAACCAGATGGTTTGTCAAGCTATACATTAGTTTACAAACAATAGATTTACAGTTGACTCACCCTGACTCCATCTAGTTTGATCTGAGGCTTGGGCATTGGTTCATCCTCCAGTTCGATCGGCTCTTCAAATTCAAACAAACCCCCACCCACCTCTCCAGTACTGTCTGCGGCCTGGCATTCATATAATAATTAGTACAGTTACCATCAAACTGAAACTCAAAAATATCTTTGTTCGTATAGAAGCTCTTTGGAGGCCTTTATGTCACAAGGACACACCAACCAGGTGGATTAAGTTTCAAGAGCACTAAGTAATGGTTCTAAACACCCTTTTGTATGGGCTATTAAGGCTAATAGTATAAAAAATAGGTCTGGCACAAACAAATATATATATTAAAAAACTAATATTAAGTAACATAAAGTTACCCAACAGTCTAAAAAATTCTGTCTGTCTGTCATGTCTGAAGTTACACTGTATTCAAAAGTTGAACAGAAGAAAAGAAGACTCCAGCATCAAACTCTACACAAGTTTGTAGTTGGAGTCTTCTCTGTAGTGACACTTTTCAAATATAAAGTAAACCATGTTAGTAGTTATGTCAGGCTTAATGTCCCTAAAAACTTTACTAAACACGTCAATTAACACAACACTAATTAATCACTTATCATACTAAAAAACTTGCACTGATATCACTTCAAAGTAATCCCTCAAGGTGATGCAGTGTGTTGTGTATTACATAGTGCGCTTAAATGAAACATAATGGTCATATATGGATGACCAGGTGATCGAAATTAACCAAAAAACAATAATTAGGCATACCTAACTGTAGTTTTTTGGTTAATTTGGATTTCGATCAAGAATCTTCCTTTGATGAAGCATGATAAATAAGGAAGATTCTTAAAGACCATAAAGCTAATTGAATAAAAGCAACAAAAATTCTCAATTAGGTAATTAGATAAAAATAATTTCAATACAGTACCAGGTTCTAATAAGCCACAGAAAGCTTATTGGAACCTGTATTATAGGGGTACTGTGAGTTGACCGAGTTCTATTTAAATAATATTGAGGGCATTGCTTAGATCTTTATACTAACACAAATCTTAATTTCATTGTAAAGAACATTATTTTGGGACAAAATATTATTTCATAACCTGTAAACTTTGATAAGCTATACACAAATGAAAATTAAATATACCTTGGCGTGTACTGCTCCCATTTTATGCCGGTGTCTATATTATTTAATTTTGTTACTTTACAACTCTTACAAATAACTCGATAATTGCAATTTTGAATTTTTTATTTTGAATTACATAAAATACACAAAGTTGACAGATTGACAGCAGTCCAACGCGAGTTTTGTAGTCTGGCAATTTTTCAAATTGTTTCAAATATTTTGATTTTTGAGGGGAGTTTTTAGTGATCGATCAAAAGAAAGCCAAGAAATTAATTCAATAAATATTTGAAAAGACGCAGTCAGCTACTATTTATTAATTTTAAAAATGGTTTTATAAATATGAGTTTTATGATAAATAAGGACTTCGTTGGTTGCTCTACTTTGTATTATCTATTTATCTACTAACATAAAATTATTTTGATCTTTACTGTCGTTTATTAACTCTTTAAAATTAACACATTGCAGTAATATGCATATAAGACTCATGACATTTGAAATATTTTACTTTAACAATGATTTACATGAGAGATCTAAGCTGCATGAAATGAAAATGATTATAAGACCTTTGACATTTAAACCAGCTATACGAGGAAATATAGACTCTAATATCTTGGGATCGAAATCAATTTACAATAATAGACCACTGTATTTATATTATTCCCTGCAGTTTATCGCTCCGCCTAAATTATTGGAACACATTTAATTTCTTTTTTTAAAATGGACCACAATGCAATATTCGGTTTTTGTAAGAAATTAGGATGTTGTGATGCATGTTGTCTTCGATATTTGGGGATTAGGAACCCGAACGCATATGAGAAATTGAAGGAATTCGCTCAGAAAGTATGTTTGTACTTTTAATACTTAACTATTTGCAAATATATAAATAGATATTTGATAGTTAAGCGAACTTTTTATGTATTTTAATGTTTTCAACAGTATTAGTCTTTTTAAGTAGTACAATTTAAAGTTACAATATGTAAACAGAATCCTAACCTATAAAAATAAAAATAAATGTTTTACATTAAGTACATGTAATACCACCACGCTTTTAAGCTTGATCTCGTTGTCCTCACTTTACCTTTTCTCTCACAAAACTGTTAAACAATAACTACAAAAGCACTAGACACAAAATTTACTTGGGTTTACAGTAAACCAATCTGCTTATTCGAAAACTATATAATAAAGAAAATGCAACGAAAAAGCCATATTATATGCAATGCCCAAGTTAACCGAAATTGTAGGTATTCGGAAAATACTATCTAGTTTGGGTGTTGACACTGGATATTTAGACAATATGAGGGTAGATGCTTACTTACACAAATACAGATTGGCTATAAAAATCCATAGGGTTATCTTGAATCTTTGATAGCTTAAAAACAGAGCAGTCAATTTTCTAAAAATCTTTCAAAAATTCATTATACTAAAAATTAATTGAAAATAACTAAAATATATTAATATAGGTAAACATCCTTTAGCTTTATTTAGAATATTAAAAAAATAAACATGAAATACCTACCATATTATTATTTGGTCCAATGACACAAATATAACATATACTACTTTTCTTAAAACATAATTCATTTAATTTCTTTTTTTCAGTACAAAGATCTGCCCGAAACAGATACGGTCATAAAACAGGAATCACTAACCACGGAGTCTACAAATGGTACAAACCATTCAAATGGCAATGGTGACTCTCCCCCGGTGAAGAGACGTAAGGTTGAGGGCTGTGTCAGTTGTCTTGGAGTGCTACAGGAAGATGTGTGGGAGGAGTGCAATGAAAAGGTCAAAGAGATGCTGGAGAAGAAACAGTAAGCTCAATAATTATCTTATATCTTATCTTAGTGTGGGGCCAGGACTAAGTCACAGCGCACTTCGACCCATTGGGATCTTTTGTGCCTCCCCTTTGTTTACTCTTCCTGTGTCCAGAATATAGATGCCATTATTATCATTAGCCTTACTATATCTTTAGGCAGAATGCATGCAGCCTGTAGTCTTCTAGCTTTGGATATGCTACTTCCAGAAGGCTCATTCTAGCTCTAGCCAGGGCATCACAATAACACAAGAGATGCATCATTGATTCCTGGCCTTCACCACATGCTCGACAAAGTTGTGTTCAATAATTAATCACTTAGCCTGTCAAGCCACAGATTTTTTCATACAACTAAATGATAAACAAGCCAACCACCAGTTGTTTAAGTAGCTTCTCTGGCCTATAGACACCTACAACAACAAGGAACATATCACTTAGTATTGCAGGTTTGTTGTCAGCCTGAGGCCTATGATGAAATGCTGTCCATGCCCAGTAATTACACTGGCTAGGTTTCCCTTCAATCTGATACACTGTTCCTGATCGAGGACTGGACTGCATAAATAAAACTAAAACTGACATGTGAAATGATGTATGATGGGTTATTTACAACGCAATAAAATTATAACTACCCGATTGACACCAGTTGTATTGAAAGTACTTAACTCTGTCTCTTTGTTTGACTATTTGTCTGTCTGTTATCTCTCCAAAAAATATCCTATATCCTTCCCAGGGTTCCATACTATCTACATACCAAATTTCATCTAAAACGGTTCAGCAGCTTAAGTGTGAAGAGGTAACAAACAGACAGACATAGCAACTTTCACACTATAATATTTGTATGGATAATAAAACCCATATTTATCATTTATAATATTTGTATGGATATTAAGACCCATATTTTGCATTTATAATATTTGTATGGATATTAAGACCCATATTTTGCATTTATAATATTTGTATGGAATAATAAGACACATATTTTGCATTTATAATATTTGTATGGATAATAAGTCCCCGTGTTTTGTTCTTTAGATATGATTGCACAAGCTTCGCTTGCGCCCTGTCCGCGCCCATAGCCACTATACTAAGAGAAAAGGCTATGCTTCTGCGGTTAAAGGACACATTTGCTGATTATGATACAAGTAAGTAGGACCCGTCTACGCCGATCAAGGAATGTCCGCCGTGGTCCTGACAAGTGTTAATGCTCTCGCACACACAATAGGATAGATAACAACTTTTTTTTTATTTCATAAATAACTCATAAAGTAATATTGCAAAAGAAATAGTATGTCTAAGATCAATAGTTTCACAGATTTAGTGGTATGTTTGATGTGTTGCGGCGCGTCGTCCAAAAACGCTCCATAGAAAATCTACAGAACAGGTGACGTCACATGTTCCCATATTAATAAGAAATGTATGGGCTTACTGACAAAATTGATAATAACTATGTATTAAGTATGTTTTTATTAATAGTTGTCATAATAATAGTTGTTTTAATTGATGTCAACAATCTAATGTCATTAAAATTATTGATAAATTTCGAAAAAAAAATAGACCATTTTTTTAATTTTCATAACAGTACAACTTTAACATAATTCCATATGTTTTATGTTTGAATTGTTTTTATGGGTAACAGTAGCGTATATTTTCCGAATTTGTGAAAAATAGCGCCATATTCAAACTTAAGCAACATCCCAATTATGTATTGTTAATGTTAGATTGTCTTGTATTTTCGCGAGCACTACACATTTGAAATAAAACCACTTTACTTAATTGTTTGATTAGATATTACATATTTTATACCCGACGTGTCGATTACTTAAATCGATCGTTATTAACTGCCATCGTGGTCACGGAGGACCACATTATTATGAAAGGCTTAAAATAACGTAACATCTTCAGTGTTCCCGCGACCACGATCGCTGTAAAGTAATCAAAACGTCGGGTGTATAATAATAATGTAACATCTAATTAAACGCGAGTTAGATTGGTTTTATTTCAAATCTAAATAATCCTTTTGTAGACACCCTGACACCATTGAAAGAAGCCTGGAAGTGGTCGTTTGGCACCCAGCTCGCTAGGTACGTCGGCAAAACTCTGGACTCCGGCAGCGTATCGCCCCTTCTGATCACCCTGACCATGGAGTATCCGGATGACTTACAGGTGACTGTGTGTTAAAATCAAAAATTAAGAATATTTGAAAGCACTGCCCAACTTAACCGAATCGTAGGTATTTGTAAAAATACTCGTTTCGGATGTTGAAATAGAACATTTCGACATTGTACGGTGGACGTTAGCTCATAAACGCAAATACAGGTACACTAGGAGAATTTCACAGGGATATCCCAAGTCCTGGGTGGCTCAGTTGGTTGGTTGGTTAGACCAGTCGCCCGGATTGCGAAAGGTCGCGGGTTCGATTCCCGCCTCAGAACTTGAACTTTTTCTAGTTTTATATTTTAATTAGGTATAAGTAATTTCTTAAACATTTAAAATAATGTTAAAATCAAAAATTAAGGGTTAAAGTAACTTTTACAGATCCGATTGATTTGAAATTTTGGGATTCGATTCCCGCCTCAGAACTTGAACTTTTTCTAGTTTTATATTTTAATTAGGTAATAAGTAATTTTTCAAACATTTAAAATAATGTTATAATCAAAACTTCAGGGTTTAAGTAACTTTCACAGATCCGATTGTTTTGAAATTTGGTGTACTGTCACTTCGGTGACATTCCCAAGACATGCTAACCTTGAGCTGATCCCATACCATCAAAAAGTCTGCAGAATGCTTAATTCTTCAGAAACTCATAGCGTGCTCTTATGAATAGTCTCAATGAGATGGTCTTAAATAGATGATTAATGACGGGGGTTGCTTAAAATTTTCAATTTCATATATTTTTAGACTAGCCTATAACTTGCTTATGTATTGAAAGTCTTATTAGAATCGATTTGTTCATCTCCAATATTTTGTATGAAAACCCGTGCGGCAACGTAACTAAGTGTGTTTTCTTTTACTTAGGAACTGGAAATCCTAAAGACATTGTCGCCAGACCTATTCGAATCCCGAAGTAAACAGAGGAGGCGGTTCGCTGTGGAGTTCACGCGTCGCTCAGCGGAACAAGCGCTCGAGACTGTGTCGCTTGGAGCCCTCGCTTCGCTTGTAGGATGGGAAAACGGCTTGCCCAGCGCTGGGCGCGGGCTGGGCTGTGTGAGCGTTGTCTGTACGCGGTCACCTCTGTATATTGGTGGCAGGTGAGTTTGAATCCTTACTTCCATACTAATGTTATACATGCGGTAGTAACTCTGTCTGTCATGTTCCATACTTCCATACAAATGTTATAAGTGCGTTAGAATTGTTAGAAACTATTGTCACGTTCCATACCCTCATACTTATGTTATAAATGCGTTAGCAACTCTGTCTGTCATGTTCCATATGTGTGTTGAATAATCTATGGATATTTTTAGTCTGTGCTTAACTTCATATTAAGTAAGATCTCCTAAGATTTCTAGCATAAATACTCATGTGCAAATCATAATAAAGAATTACAATCATCACGGTATTTTAACTGAACTCATATCAAGACCACCAAATAAGAGTTTCATACACCATACTTCCATACAAATGTTATTAATGCGTTAGAAACTATTGTCACGTTCCATACTTATGTTATAAATGCGTTAGCAACTCTGTCACGTTCCATACTTCCATACAATTGTTATAAATGTGTAAGTTACTCTATCTATCTGTCTGTCTGTCTGTCTATTAGCGTTTCACGCTTTAACGCCGATTTAGATGAATTTCGGCATGGAGTTAGTTTGAGACCCTGGGAAGGGCATATGACACTTTAGTTTAGACCGACATACAGAGAAATAATATATTAGTTTCTAAATTTCTTCAGTTATTGCATTAAAATGCGGGTGAAATACATTAAGAGTTTGTCGCCAATTATATGATGACAGACAGGCCCAAGCTCCTCATGTGTGTGTTTTTTTAAGAGGTCTTTTCGGAAATAAAATGTGTCGAGGCTCCTTTAATAGTGTTTTTGTAAGTATGAGTAACGTAATATGAACTTACGTATATATGATTTTTAGATCCTTAAGTTCTTTCAGCGACCTATGACATATTACATATATTTTTTATCTGTCGAGCGGCGTTATGCCTCCGGGGGGCTATGACAATTTAAAAATCAATTGTGTCTGGAATCTGATGCTTGACGGGCTAATGGCATTAAAAAAAGTACAAAATACAAATTTAAAAATTTAAAGTTACCCCTACGTCGTTATTAATCATCTATCGAACACCATCTCATTGAGACTATTCATAAGAGCCCAAACAGGCTATATCTGCTGTAAATTTCTGAAGAATTAAGCATTTCGCAGACTTTTCGATGGTATAGCATCAGCTCAAGGATAGTATGTCATGGGAATGTCACCGAAGTGGCAGTACACTGAATTTGAAATCAATCAGATCTGTAAAAGTTAGTAAAACCCTATAATAATGTAGAAAATGTGCTGATAGTCATCAACCGCCTGAACCTTCATAAATTATAGCTAAGAACCATCGTAGTCACATCAGCTTTCAAACAAAAAAAAACGAATCAAAATCGGTCCATTCGTTTAGGCGCTACGATGCCACAGACAGACACACATATACACAGACAGACACGTCAAACTTATAACACCGCTCTTTTTTCGTCGGGGGTAAAATGACCTTTATTATCTGTTACGTTAAGGTACATAAAGCTGTCCCGGGAGCTCCCCCAGACGCCGTGGTTGGTGAACGGACGGCGGATGATGCAGTCTTCAGTGCAGGAGATCATCTTCGAACCGCTCGCCAAAATATACGGGTGAGTCTTGTAATGACTTTTTTTAAGGGGCTACCTCGTGCACACTAGCGACACCAATTGATTGTTATTAATTATAGTGAATTTAGAACTTAATAAACAAAAACATTTATAATAATGTTAAAATCGAAAATTAAGAATATTTGAAAGCACTGCCCCAACTTAACCGAATCGTCGGTATTTGTAAAAATACTCGTTTCGGATGTTGAAATAGAATATTTCGACATTGTAGGGTGGACGTTAGCTCATAAACGCAAATACAGATAGACTAGAAGAATTTCACAGGGATATCCCAAGTCCTGGGTGGCTCAGTGGTCAGAGCAGTCGCCCGGATTGCGAAAGGTCGCGGGTTCGATTCCTGCCTCAGGACGTAAATTCTATTACTAGGACTAGTTCTATTCTATTTTAATTACTAAGTAATTTTTCAAACATTTATAATAATGTTAAAATCGAAAATTAAGAAAACAAAAACAATTTAGAGAGTTGCTAAAGAACGGTATTTGTAATTTTCAAAGATGTATCTTGTATAAAGGGTCTACGTATAAGTAACCAAATTTTTTATTATTGTTAAAAGTGGCCACTTTCGGCAATAATGAAAAAATAGGTTACATGTAGAGGAATATCTTATACCGAACACATCTCAAAAAATTACAAATACCACTCTTTAGTCATTCACTAAAGCGTTTTTGTTTATTATGTTCTATATTCACCACAATTAACATAAATCAAGTGGTGTCGCTAGTGTCGACGAGGTATGCCTTAATATGTTGTGTTAATATTTCACTTATTGGGCCTAATTCTGGAGATACACTCTAAGTTTAAATTTAAATACAGTTTATCTCTTTCTCGCAATATGTAATAGGAAAAAGATAGCAAGAATCTGTTTAGAACTGTCACTTAAATTTAGATAGATTTCAAAGAAACCATAGACAATTTTAGACGGCATGTACGGAGGTGCCTCCTAAACACTGCATTATAGCACGTTCAATAAGGTCGAAAATTGAACGCACGTTTCTGAATGTCAAATTATATGATAGCCAGCCTTTTCGTATTCATTTTGAGAGAAAGAGATACACTGAACTTAAATTTAGACTTAGCATGTGTTCTCCAGAATTAGGGCCATTGTCTATTCTTATACAGGGTGGAAAAAATCTACGGGCCCTGGAGGGGAACTATTTTAAATCGTTTAGTTAGATCATTTTACTGAAAGGAAACATTCCTTTATTTTAAGAAAGAAACAAAACTGCTTTCGTTTCTTTTCGAAAATAAAGGAAAATATATCTTCTAAAATTCGCTAGTTTTCTATATGTGGATTTAACCAGTGTTTTTTTTTCATGTACATTACCTGTGTAACAAAGATAAGTAGGTACTTTTGTTTTTGACATCTCAATGGTTCCACCCGCGTATTTGTAGGTTATCAGAAGCGGACGCTGAACACCGGCTGAAGTTCATGTCGGCGGGCAGAGAAGACGTCGACGTGAGGTGTCTGGGCGATGGGAGACCGTTCGCTATCGAGGTGAGCTACTATCGGTTGAGAAGAGTGCCTGTTCGGTCTAATTATACCGAACAGCTCAGCAATTATAGTTTAGCGTAGAATTGCAGATGTCGCAATATCTTTATAGCTTAATTAATTAATATTCATTAGAGGTTCTTAGTCAGTATGTGATTAACTACCATAGGCAACTTACCATTTTAACCATTCACCAATTTTTATTTATTTATTTATTTAAAGGTAACAGCGATACATAGATAACCAATCACAATATAATTGCTACAATAACTCTTGCATAGATGTTCGCCAATTACAGGTATACACAACGTTCACCATACAATCCAAAAGAAAAAAGAAATTGAAATAAAATGCACTTAATTTAAATGAAACAAAGAACTTACATAAATTTTAAATCATCAATTACGTGGAAACAGTGTAGCTTAATAATTTGCTTTTAAAGTTTGTAGGGGAATCATTAAATATATCTATATTGGTTACATTGATTGAGACATCGTTATATAAAGTGCTTATTCTAGATAGGGGGCAATGTAATCCCAAGTTAATTACATGACTCGGAATGTTAAATATCTTACCATATTTACCATAAGTTCATAATATATAGTTTCGATTAGTTTTGCATAGTGAAACTCTGAGACTTATTATTTAAATACCGTGAATTCTTCTTAATAAAAAGGTCAAAGCTAATCGCCGAGCTTTACTGCCTTTTGTGCCACCTACCTAATCCTAACCCTACCCCGACCCCCACTACCTAACTAATCACCTACCTAACCTATGCTTCCTAATTAATCATTTTGGTTTGGACTCAACTTTCCGGTTGACTGGTAGAGAATGCCTAATGGCATTAACTCCGCCAAATTGTAACTTATTTTGTACAATTAAAGATTAAATAAATAAATAAGAGTGGCTACACGAGTTTGTTGCCGTAATCTTCTCGGTAGTTCTACTTTTGGAACTGGTGTAAATTCAAACATTATGATAACGTTAGTTAATGTGAATTCAGACATGACAGACAGACGGACGGAAGGTTAGCATGTCTTGAAAAACCCGCCGAAGTAACAGTAAACCAAATTTCAAATCAATATGTGTCTGTGTTAAAGTTAGTAAAACCCTTTTGTCAAGTAGGAAATGAGCTGATAGTCATCAAACGCCTGAACTGATCTTCATAAGTTATAGCTAAGAACCATCGTAGGCACATCAGATTTCAATATAAAAAAACCGAATCAAAATCAGTCCATTCGTTTAGAAGCTACGATGCCACAGACAGACACACAGACAGACACATCAAACTTATAACACCCCTCTTTTTTCGTCAGGGGCTAAAAATAATATTAACTGATAATGTTTGTCTCTCTGTCATGTCTGGATTTACGTAAGCTAACAATGTCATAATGTCAATCTGTCCTTCGGTTGTCTGTCGATCTGTCTGTCGGTCTGTCTGTCTGTCTGTCTAGCTGTCTGTCATGTTTACACGGTTCCAAAAGATTAACTACCAAGAAGGTTCCGGCAACAAACGCGTGTAGTATTTATTGTTGAGTAAGAAGAGTTTTAAGCTTTTCATGCAAACCAAAAATCCCAATAATATCCTTATTTTTAGACTTTTCTAGAAAAAATCCTTTAACAACTATTTACACAAGTCTGACCTGCTTATTCATGGAAAGTTTTAATAAAATAGGTTCGTTTGTTTCAAATTTTTCCGACTTAAAAGATTGTATGAAAAGCAGTGCGGCGTATACCCCAAAAAATCATTACGTTTATTTACTTTTAGATAACGGACCCCAAAAGACAGTTGACAGAAGAAGAATTAAAAGATATCTGTGAAAAAATATCGCGGGGGGGCCAAGTGGAAGTCAAGAAGTTGGTGCCTGTCACGAAGTAAGTTGACTGTTTCATCATCAGCAGCAGCAGCAGCCTATATACGTCCCACTGCTGGGCACAGGCCTTCCTACATGGGAGAAACACATGAGCCCGCCTAGCATGACCACCGAAACGCGATATTATACGATATGATAAAGCTATTTATCGCTTCAAACTGTCAAAAATCATTGGATATAACCGCCATCTTGAAATTTTATCGAAACTGCGAACTTGTATTGTATATATACATGTTCGCAGTTTCGATAAAATTTCAAGATAGTGGTTATATCCAATGATTTTTGACAGTTCAGAGCGATAAATGGCTTTATCATATCGCGTTTCGGTGGTCATGCTAGGCGGGCTGGTGTTGGGCCATAACACCACCACGCTGGCCCAATGCGGGTTGGTGGGTTAAAGCGGTTGAGGACCAACCGGGACCTACGGCTTAACATGCACGACGAAGCACGGAGGAGCTCAAAATAATAAATTTGATGAACCCATCCCGGGACCGACCATCGCGAAAGTTGCTTTGTTTTCGTAATCGAAACCAGAGCGCTCAAACCACTACGCCACCGAGCTCATCTAAGAACCTTGGAAACGATAAATATGACTGTTTAGTAATTATTCTCTCGGGACTATTAGACGGCTTAATAAATTAATAATATTATCAAAAAAATCTAAGTTACGAAATTTTTTTTATTACAGAGACGATTTAACGGATCTAAAGAAAGGCGAGGAAATGAAATGTAAAACTTACGAAGCCTTGTGTATTAAACTGACGCACTCGGACTATGAGACGGTAGGTAAGCCTTATTAAAAACGGTAAATGTTATTGTTATTTTCCACTTGTCCCCACCACGATCGTCTTAGCCTCCTAATAAAGATTTTTTATATTATCGACATACCGAGGAAGGCTTGGAACAAGAGTAAAATAAAACGTTAGAAATCAAATAGACCTATGCATAGCAATTTGGTGGGCCCAAGTGGATTTTTTTTAGCTGTCGTCTATCATTACAACTATTTGCTTGTTTATTCATAAGCATACAGTTCTTGTGATATGAGTTTTTTTTTATTTGCAATGCTTTTTCAAGCACTTTTTATAGGGCAATGGATCCTAAGCCGCAACCTTTCACAAACTAGCTTACTTGAATAAACAATATTTGATCATATTTTTTTAGTATAATTAATATTTTTAACGTTAATTTTGGAATGCTACGAATACGAATATTATTAATCGTATTCGCCGAATATTGGTCTTTTTACGAATATTCGTATTCGTCGAATATTAAGAGGACCATTCTTATAGTAACCATAATCCAAGCTCTTAATGATGCTTACTTTGGGCTAGCTAGATAATAGGTGTGAGTGTATGAATATTATTACATATTATTATTTGATATAGGTAATCGTTAAAGTACTATCCGTTGCATCCCTAGTTAAATATTTACATGGTGACATTAACTTTGTATGTTATTTTGTCGCGTCTTTTCTATAAAAACCCGTTCTTTTCTGTAGCAAGACCCAACCGCACCTATAACGGTGACAGACGAAGATATACGTCGATTCAACTCGTATACGAACACGGAGTCTCCGTCCGTCCGCGTGGAGCTCTCCCAAAGGACTCCCATTAGGGTGCTCCATCGGCGTCCGCTGTTAGTGCGTTCAAGACAAATCTTAGACATGACTGCACATCGCTTACCTGGTGAGTGAAGTTTTGAGACCGTTGCATTACAATGTGGTAAAAAACAGGGGATTTTTGCGATTTCAATTTGGGACCATTCATTTATTACGTAGACGATTTAGGGGGGGAGGGTCGTCCATGTCTTATTTTTTCTTACAAGGTGGTGGGTAGTCTCGATAGTTCTTACGTAAGGTCACAAAAATGCGCTAAGTTAAAATTATACTTTGAAAAAGCGCGGGAAAACGCGCGAGTGTCTAAGTTCGCTCGGATGCGTACAGGTACAAATAAACATTACTAATAATTGTTACTTTGAAAAATAAACAAACCAAACGTGTATTGATTTTTTCCTTTAGATTCTTACGTAATAAATATTAAACAGGGGGGAGGGGGTTGGCCTATTCTTATCTTTTCTTCAGGAAGGGAGGGGGTCGAAAACTAGCAAAATTCATCTTACGTAATAAATGAATGGCCCTTTTGTTTTTTTTAACAAACCGTCTTTCCGTGTTCCTTCGTTTAGGAGTGTTTCCCTTACACCCTAAATATATATGTCTCCACTTGTGCATTAAGGATTTTTTATGCAACTAGCTGGCAAAAAAGCTGACAGCCCATCTGGTGGTAAGTGGTAACCGCCGCCTAGTGACACGTGCAATAACAAGGGAAAATCACTTGATATTGCAGGTGCGTTGTCAACCTGACCATGCCCAGTAATTACACTGGCTACATTTCCCTTCAATCCGAAGGGTGAAGTTTTCTACATAGTAGCTACACTTTGATATGATCTATGTTGTCTTGAATTTAGGTACATGTATTTGTAATTAGATTTACATCTGGACTACATGTTAAGACTAGAATACTCAAATGCCCCTTTGAATATTTAGTATTATCAAAGTTAATTTGTCTGGCTGTTAGCACATTTTTCTGCTGACACAAAGATTATTTGTTGTATAAATAGAATGTAAGCTGGCCGAGTGGTCTGTACCCCAGGCTACTCGGTCAAGAGGTCCCGGGTTCGAATCCCGGTAGGAACAAATGTTTGTATGATGAGTACGAACATTTGTTTACGAGTCATGGATGTTTATATGTTTATTTAGTATATTTCTAATATTTATATACATATTATTATCATTATTTCTCCGTTATCTAGTATCCATAACACAAGCTCTTAATGATGCTTACTTTGGGCTAGATAATAGGTGTGAGTGTATGAATATTATTATTATTATAAAAATATTATAACATTAGTCGAGGCTGATTACTCTCCACGAGAATATAGTCCCGCGCGTCTATAACCTGCTAATTTATTCACCGCTTTCTTTCCCTTTTTCCAACGTTTTTATCAGGAGACGTGGGTTCGAGTCCCGCCTGGAGCATGTATTTTTTATAATTAATTAAGTTTTCTGTGAATCTCGAGGCTTCTAACGAGTAAACATCTACTTACCTACCTACTATCATTGCTTGATTTGAGCCCCTAATGTACAGTTTGTATTCCTCAGACCACCCGCAGCTGTTCATACTACAACTGCAAAGCTCAGCCGGGGCTTACATCAAGGAAGCCATCCACGGAGAGTTTGGCAGAAGCCAACCAGCGCTAGGAGCGGCCATAGGCGCGCGCCTCGACATACTGGCATTAGACGTTGCCAAAGTACACTTGAGTTGGCCAGACAAATAAACGAGTTATTTGATATAAATATTACTTGTTATTTATGCCCTTTTTCAACCCTCCACGAAAAGACAGAGGTGTTAGTTTGACGTGTCTGTCTGTATCTGTGTGTCAGTCTGTGGCATTGTAGCTCCTAAACGAATGGACCTATTTAGATTAGTTTTTTTTTGTTTGAAAGCTGACGTGACTAGGATGGTTCTTAGCTATAATTTATGAAGATCAGTTCATTTTCTACATGATAAAAGGGTTTTACTAACTATTACAGGTTCGATTGATTTGAAAGGTGTACTGTCATTACATACCTACCTTGAGCTGACCCTATACCATCAAAAAGTCTGCGGGATGCTTAATTGTTCAGAAACTTACAGCAGATATAGCAACTTTTGCTACGGGGCCTAATAAATCAGCTAGTTCATACAAAAATGCAATACCACTTTTGCACTTTTGTATGAAACAGCTGATTTTTTTATCGCGATTTCGATGTTGGTCCCATACCAAAAGTTGTTTGTGTGTACTGTCGAAATAACCCTGTGAATCAGCTGTCCCCGTTCTTTTGTACACCCGGTATAGTGTATCTTTTTAGGACAACTCCTTTATTCAAGTATTTTATTCAAATATCAGATCTTGGTGAGGAATCAACAAAATTTTAATTTACTAGTAATTTTATTGAATAGTTCAACATGTAATCTATCTATGTTGGGGCAGTCGTGGTGAGGTCTTCGCCAGTAGTAGTGGTAGTGCCGTTGCCACCGCCGCTATCAGTACCAGCTGCGTCGCTCACAGCACCTATAAAAACAACGTAGAAAAATTATCATCATCATCATTACCAGCCTATATACGTCCCACAGCTGGGCACAGGCCTTCCTACATGGGAGTAACACATGAGGAGCTTGGGCCATAACACCACCACGCTGGCCCAATGCGGGTTGGTGGGCTAAAGCGGTAGCAGTAACAACTGGGACCAACGGCTTAACGTGCCTCCCGAAGCACCGAGGAGCGAGAGATAACAAACTTTGATTGACCCATCCCAGGATCGACCATGGCGAAAGTTGCTTTGTTTTTCGTATCGAAACTAGAGCGCTCAAACCAATACGCCACTGAGCTCCTCAAAAAGAATCCCTCCCCATCTCCTGAGAAAAATTATACACACACATATATTTTTTTTCTTTCTACACAACTAAATGACAGGCAAGCTGACGGCCCACCTGGTGGTAAGTGGCTACCATCGTCTATGTACCATCATCAGACAGCTGCAAGGAAACAATCAGTATTGTACATATGTTGTCATTCTAAGGCCTAAGATGAAATGCCGTCCATGCCCAGTAATTATACTGGCTACCTTTCCCTTCAATCCAAAATAAATGAATTGCTTTACCGCCGACATAGGAAAGGCGGTGCTAACTTTCTGACTCGGTAATTTTAAAACCAGGGGAACATATTTGAGAAGGGTTCGTATATGTTGTATAAAAAAAAGGTGACGCTATATTTGATTCGTTTATTTCATAGGTCGTATGATACATTAGAAACTTTTTTATATGCTTCTTAGTAATTTATCAAAAGAGGTAGATACCACTTCCAAAACTGTTTTAAAGGGAAAGTTTTTTTTTATTTGCCCTGCAAAACTGATTGTAATCTTCAATAAAATCTTAAATAAAATACATCAAACTCTTGCTTGATTGCATCCAACTTGATGCAAGCACAACATGTAAAATAATACATAAAGGGGTATATGGTATATTATATTAGGGAATAATTAAGTAGGTATTTTAATATAGGTAATTATTTTTATAATTATTATTTAACTCACTGTTATTGCTGGCTACAGACGGTGTAGGTTTTTGTGTTATCCATTTTCTGTAAAATATATTATAATGTTTAATTATTACAAGTCTTATCATTAAGTAACTAATCAAATAAAAATTAAAGCCAAACAATTTGTTTGATTGGGACCTATTATCTAATTGGTAATAAACAGACCTTAGGTCTATAGATACTTGATAACGAGTAGACAAGAAACAAATAAACAATTTTGTAAACACCCGTGGCTTGCGAACAACCCGTGTTCATCACGATTCGAACCCGTGACTATGTCCAAGACGGATCATGTCTATTCTTACATTACCATTCTGTGACATTACTAAAACTTTAGCCTCTACAATTGCGTCGAGAATCGAGATATGGCGTCGCTTCGCGCCTTCTATCAGCTAATCTAGGAGAGTGCTCTAAAGAGCTTTTTGACCTTATACTTCCGTATTTAGACGCAGTGCCGGTCTTCGGAGTCACTAATTCACTGTTTCCAACTCAACATTACGCAACAAGTTTAGTAACGAGTTTATTTGACGTACTTCCAAAACTTAGAATTTTTTACCAGCACATGTGTTCCCCCTTCCTTTCTTATAACATGGATTTCAACATGTTTAAGTGTAAAGTCACCTTATAGTTTTTTTTATACCACTGAGGTGGCAATCAAGCATGACCACCTGATGGTAAGCGGTTACCGTAGCCTATGGACGCTTGCAACATCAGGGGTATCACTTGCGCGTTACCGACCCTGTAAAAACCTTTTCGAGCCCTTTTTGAAGAACCCCATGCTGTAATCGTTCGAGAAAACCTCTGCAGGGAGGTGATTCCACAACCTGAGCGTACGCGGGAGAAAGTTTCCCTGAAACCTCACAGTACGAGACCATTTTAGTTCCAAAGTGTGAGAATCAATTCCCTGACGATAGCGAGGGGTGCGATGGTAGAAAGAGGCCGTGGGCATCATGTCAACTAATTCCTCAGAACACACTCCGTTATACAACCGGTAGAACACACATAGGGAAGCAATATCTCTCCTTAGGCTTAAGGGTTCGATACCGCTTTGGATCGTCGACAATTCTCATAGCGCGTCTTTGAACTGCGTAGGTGGAGGCCACTAGAACAGTGTGTCCATCCTGCACTAGCTATTTTTGCATATAGACAAGAGTCTATATGCAAAAATAGCTAGTGCAGGATTGGAAGATCTCTTTGCTTCTCATCAGGTGTGACGTCATATGGTATGGTTTGTATAAAAAAAACTTACATTGTTACTCTTGTGGTACTCGGCATCACTCTACCAGCAATCGCTCGTACCTCCAATATATCTCTGTGGGAAAATTATGCTACATAATTAGTTTAGTTCTAACTACACCCATACTAATATTTTAAATGCAAATGTAACTCTGTCTGAACCCATTTAGATAAAATTTGGCATGAAGATAGATTATATCCTGAGAAAGAGTATAAGCTGCCTTCTAATGCGAGAACCGACATCTACGCGAGCGGAGTCGCGGGTGACCAACAGCTTACTATAATGTTAAATATAAAATCAAGACGCATCATCATTTCAGCCGAAGGTCCACTGCTGGACAAAGACCCCCCTAATGATTACCACGACGATCGGAGCTACGCTGCGCACATCCAGGGGCCATCCTGCAGAACCACCCCAACGGCTATCGGTTCTGTAAGCGAGATTTTTACTAGGTGGTAGGCCCGTATGTAGGGTCGCCTGGGTAGGTAGGTACCACCGCCATTCTTATTTCAGTCGTGAAACAGTTCGCTGTGTTTGGATCGAAGGGAAAGGTAGCCAGTGTAATTACTAGGCATAGAAGGCATTTCATCTTAGGCCTCAGGATGGCAACGCACCTGCAACACCAAGTGATTTATTCCTTGTTATTGCAGGTGTCTATAGACGGCGGTAACCGTTTACCACCAGGTGGGCCGTCAGCTTGTTTGTCATCTAGTTGTATAAAAAAAAAATCCTGCCTACTGCCACTTTAGTTTCGCAACTCTTTGAACTATGTAGGTGACTTTGGTTCTCCCACGGATCTTCTCATTTCTAATTCGATCGATAAGAGAAACTGAGAGAACTCGCTCCATTTGAGCGACTTAAAATTAAGAATATGATTTAGTAATGACACAAACTTGAGCAGCCTCACGCTGATCTGTGCGCTGGGCAGCCGCGCCTCCACCGGATTGCTGATCATCAGTATTGCGTTCTCGTCGACTACACCGTACGTAGAGTTGTCCTCCTCGTAATACATCTCGTTTGAGTCTATTTGGTAGTAGAAGTAGTTCATCACGTTCTGCGAAATAGGATATTCAAAAAAAAAAATTGTAATAGTAAAAAAAAAGTAGTATACAGGGCGTCCCACGGCCATGCCACACGGAGGGAAAGTATATTAAATATTGAACGTAGGATATTTTACTAAAAGAAGACATCGTTTTATTTTTAATAATAAGTAGTTTCTCTCTCTCTCTCTCTCTCTCTCTCTCTCTCTCTCTCTCTCTCTCTCTCTCTATCTCTCTTCTCTCTCTTCTCTTTAATACCAAGTAGATCGAGATTGTTTTACTACTGTAATTTAATTGTCTAATCTAAATAATGAAAATCTATAATTGGCAATATGTTTAATAATATTGAGATGTACCTACCTATTATCTTTAAGTGCTGTGGATTTTTTGTAAAACCAATAAAAAAAATTAAAATAAAAAAGTAGAACTGCATACACAGATTTTTTAAAAATCGCCTACCTCAACCGGGAATCGAACCCGCCAAATGTGATAGAAAAATTACATGTATTTTATAATAGCGTTTGAAAGGGCTACTCATAAGCATTATATTTTGTTAAATTATCCACCATTCTTTTCAACACATATCGAGATGGTGTGCGTCTATCGGGATATCTTTCGCGGTACCACCGCAAAGCTAATGAAATGTCTTTGTGATTTAAAAAGTATGTTTCTATTAAATCCAAATTATTTTGGTACGTCATGGTAAGTAAATTAACACAAAAATTGCTAATAAACGAAAATGAAACTCACAATAAACAAAAGAACAGACGCTTGAAAATTTACGTGTTCCATTTTCGAATTATTTATTTTTACTAATATCAGCCAGTTGCATGGTAATTGTGAGCTCATGAAGGAATGCATACAAGTACCTACTACACTTCATGTATCGCTTTATTATTATCATGTACTTACTGTACACCACGGAAATCTCGTATCTCAAGTGGGTAGGTCTTTGAAATGATAACGTTAATTGTTGGAAGCATGGCCAAGTCAGAGGAAATTTCCCTGAACAAAATTTTAAATAAAATGAAAAATTTTATGATCTTAGTTTCATTTAATATGCTAGGTTATTTAGGAAAAAATAATGCTTATGAGTAGCCCTTTCAAACGCTATTATAAAATACAAGTAATTTTTCTATCACATTTGGCGGGTTCGATTCCCGGTTGAGGTAGGCGATTTTAAAAAAATCTGTGAATGCAGTTCTACTTATTATTAAAAATAAAACGATGTCTTCTTTTAGTAAAATATCCTACGTTCAATATTTAATTTACTTTCCCTCCGTGTGGCATGGCCGTGGGACGCCCTGTATATAGTAATGGGAATACGAGAAACAGTTTTCCCTCGTGGTCACATTAATGTGACAAAACTCCGACACGAGAAAACAGTGGCATAAATTATAATTTATATGTTGCGATGCTTTAAATTCCCCTAGTGGGGCATAGTGGAATTTAAAGTAACCGACTGGGGAAGCACCTTTACCTTACAGAAGATCGCAGAAAAATAACACTACGTTGTTGTTTTTCCGTGCAATGAATAACAATAATTTCTTTATTATTCCTTCATAAACATTACAAGTTTAAGAACACCTTAGAATAAATAATAAGTAACCTAAAATTGTGAAGGACTGGCGCCCGAAATGGTTTTCTTTAACCTGTTCCACAGGTCACCAGACCCGCAGAAAGGATAAAAACTAGTTCTTTACAAGTACTAAGTAGGTAATAAATTGAAACAATGATAATATAAATACAATTGACTAGTAATGTCATTGATGAATCGTTGAGTTGGAACACGATAAGTTGTCTCCTACGCTGTTTTTACATGGATGACGTGTGAGTAACTACGGTGTTACAAACATTTATAGGCTACGGTAACAGTTCACCATCAAGCGGGCCGTATACATATTAATATTATTGTAAAAAATACATATATTCTAAAATTTTGAGCAAGATAATTTGATACTCAATTTATAGATTATTTAATGGCGCGTCAAGGACAAATCGTAATTTGACTGCGAGCTAAACTAAACTTTAATTTATTTTAGCTGACGTAGTTACGTTCGTAGAGTAGAAGGGTTATTCGTGACAATAGAAGTAACTCATTTCTAAGACCATGACATGCGTAGCCCTTTTTTTATGAGCACTTGTCATGGGTTGGATGTTAACCATTTCTCAATGTGTTCATTACCTTAGACAAGCTGGGAAAGTGCTTAAAGCTCTGTGGTCGGCTCATAAAACGCCGCGTGGGCTGCAGCATCCTACGAAGTGCGCCGCGGACCTCACTGGCACCAGGGCTGCTTTCAATCAGTGTCAGGAGGTGGGACACAGAGGTGAAGTCCCATCCCGGGGAGTCCACATAGCCATCAGGGCGTTCTTGGAACGCCGCTGGTAAAAGGTAATAGGTTATTTGAATATTTCAATAAAATAGGCTCAATATGCCATGCGCAATTGAATACCACCAGCCTTATTGTCTCTCCTTATTGTATATTCCAAAAAACCGCACCAAGCACTACAATCATTGTTTTTTGTCCAGCTATGGATCATAATTAGGTAACACTGGGCTTGACCACGTAGATGTCGGTTGGTCGCACCAAAAAGTAACCTATGTCCTAAATCTCCATGCTCTATGTCGAATATCATTTAAACCAGTAGCAGACAGAGTTAATTTCACATCCATACCATTTCTATTTCAATATTCATTGCCTAATAATGTTACGAATGCGATAGTAACTCTGCCTGTCTGTTAGCTTTTCACATATAACTCCCTGAACCGATTTAGATATTTGTTATGCAGATATTTTGAGACCCTGGGAAGGATATAGGATACTTTTTGGAGTCCACGCGGGCAATGCCGCGGATGTCCACTAGTTTATAATAATTGTTATTATTATTTTTGTTTAATGCTGTTATATTTTCACCTTTAAGGTTATTTTACCTGTAATCCGCACAGGAGCTTCCTGATTCACATCTTTTACGAACTCTCGTTTCTGATACTGCACCAGCCGGTCCAGCCAGCCAGCCGGCCTAAACTCGAGGTTGGCGAGTGCTGAAAGACATACTATGGCTAGTCCTGACGTGAACCACTGAAACAAGATTATTATTAGTGAAATAGTTTGGTGAATGCGCTGCATCAATCAGCTAATTAAACTAGATGATGGGTTCTTGTGGAAGCCAAGAAAATAGCTTAGTGTTTAGTTATATTATCTATAGATCACTCTAGTAATTTAGAGTTACTAAACCGCTTGCATTTAGACATTATTATTACGTCAGACAGTGGTTAGACGTCATTACTTTAGGCGTGTCGCACGCGCAGTCCCCGGTGTGCCGCATGCATACCGCACTCAATGCACTCCTAGACCATCACCCCGATATTGATGTGTTTTTTGATAAATGGAGTAATGTCTCGTCAACGTGCTTATCTTTCTGTGAGAGTTGTAGTAGTTTTATTTAGGACATATAGCTAAATTTTTAAGTTTGATTTAATTATATAATTAGGTATACACCCGAGTAATTAAATAAAAAATAAATAAATAATTATTCCCAATGGCCCCACTGGTGGAACTAACTGGAAAATTAAATATATTTTTTACTTACAAATAAATACATTATCAAGTCCACTAAAAATAGCTAAGTACTGTAGGAATATTAAACACATTTCATTTTAATTACAAGCCTCATAAACAATGTAGTAATTAAATTATTTGAATGTTAATTAAAATGATGATTAGGACTATACAAACACGCACGCCCGATGCAGAACCAAGACAAGGCTAATATATACTTCTTTTACCATAAGCTTATAATATACCTCTTAGACCACAAGAACAAGATAAACCTATTCATCTATGTGCACCGTTTATATAACGTTAAATAAGAAAATAAAGTTTTCGCAGACTACCGCGAAAACTTTATTTTGTATTTTTTTTTATTTGGTCATATTTGTAAGTAGGTAGGTACCTAGGTACTAACCTTCTGAGGTACTAACCTAGGTACCTATCTACTTACAAATATGGCCGGTTTCAATCACAGGGTACTTTTATATTTCAATATTCTGTCTATGGTTAAAAGTACCCACCTAAGCCTAATAAAGTTTTGTTGCCTAGCATTCATTATTAATTTACTAAAGATGACAAATATTGATACATAACAATACTGGGTTAGGTCTATTTCTATTTGTCGATAGAATATTGAAGCCGGCATTAATCTACAACATTTTCCATCTGTACAATATAGTTAATAAAGAACTTAATATTTACGGTAGACTTTATTATAAATGTAAGGAAATTGTTCCCAAATGGCTTCGTTCTAAAACTTATGAAGAGACGGAGAAATTACTGGAAAGAATATCTTAATACTTCATACGCACACATAAATACTCAAACACGAACCCACACACACGCTCACATGCACACACCCACTCACGCACACACACACACACACACACACACACACACATACACGCGCTACTTGAAATTAAAATTTGAGTTTTTTTTATTTTTTTATTATTTATTTATTTCATTTTATATAAATTGAATTTTAAACTTTTATCTAAAGAAATATCTTTGGAACACATGTTCGCTCGCTTCTGTTGTGAGTATTAAAGGTATCTACTTAGGTATGTTGAGTTATAGAAGAGCGGTGCTTCCTGACACAAGCAATACCATGCTTAAAAGGAGGCTCCAGCCACAGTTCTTATTATGTAACCTAATTGAAAAATAAAGATTATTGTATTATATTGTATTATTGTATTATTATTTTTTCGGATTATGGGTCCAATACGCTGAACTTAAGTTTAGCCACCGAGGAGAACTAGAGATGTGTTAAATTATCCCTCGGTGGGGTGGGCTGTGGTGAGGTGACTAAATCTCATCAAGTAGTAACCAAAAAGGAAGGGATAAGTATTTAGGTAAATGATATTCCTACACTCATACTACCTAATTAAGTAAGTACCTATTCCACAGCCAGGCCAAAATATGCAACATTAAGAGCATGTGCTATAGATACCCAGATAAAGAATAAAGTTATCATAAGCAACTATGACTCGCGCATATTCATGATATATCCGTTCGCGACCACCATACAAACATCTGCCTTTACAGAGATTCGAACCCAGCCTGTAATTATAGCTTAGAAATAAGACCATAGTAATAATATTATAAATAATACCTACGAAAAAAATGTGACGTTAAATTATGATTTAAAAATATATTAAAATTTGCTCCGTTGAAATAAAATATTACTATAAAACTTAAAACTATGGTTAGAAGAATAACTCAAAGTTTTGATCACTCTGGCATATAACCTTAACTTTTTAACCTTTTCAAACTTTTTTTAGCCAAGAAGGTCGAACATGAAGATTCACCAAAACGAAACGCTTACGCAACATTAAATATTATAGGATTACGAAACGCAATGTCAATTTGACATTCCCCTAATCGCGAGTGGACGTGTACAAATGTCTCCGTTGTATCGCGAAAATGTATTTGAATTTTGATTATCAATTGATTATAAATATAAGTTTCAGTTAACAAAATATAAAACTAGTTAAATATTATAATAAAATTTAATATCGCATGTTACTAAATTGTCTTTGATACATAAAAATGTGTAAATGACGTGAAATAACAATTTCGAAGTGCACCTGTGAATGTAAACAAAGGACTTTTTTGAAAATTCTAATACAATGCATGTGGGATTTTAGTTTGAATGAAAGGCGTTCTAAAGTTCTTAAAGATTACTAAGTGTAAAACGTATTTTATAATGAGTGGTGTGAACAGGGACGCGCCGTTTGGTGTGCAGTGTTTGCAGAAACTTAGTAATAGTTTATGTCCTCGATGGCAAATAAACCGATTGAGATGGTAAGTTCTTTTATGGCTTGCGTTTTTTTACATGAAGTCATGCTTGTTAAGGCTCATTGTTAATGCATGCTTCATTAACTTACATTGCAACCTACGATAAAGTTTTTCTAGTTATTATTCACAGTTGTGAACATGAGGTGATGGAAAATGTATTAAAAATTAAGTTTGGCTTTAGTATAATTATTATACAGTGACAAACTTAACTCTATCTTAAATATTACTATCTTATAAAAAATTAAGTAGTATGATGATTTCTTGTGTTAAGGTAATTGAAAGTTTATAGTATATTAATTTTAATATTAGGTTTTGGTAAAAAGAAAACGAATTTGTTAGGTTTATTAGCCAATATTTCTTAATTTTCAAAAATTTCATATTTATAATTGGCACTAAAAATTATCACCATCATGAATGCTGATACCTAAATAATTCAAATATGTTTATTGTTATCTTACTTTAGACAAGATAATTAATGTACAGTAGTTAAAAATTTTTTTTAGTAAAATTATTTTGCCTTTCCATTTAATTGGATTATAAATATAATTTATTATATTAATCAGGTCTATGCTTTCATAGCACAAGTAGTGCCCCTGGTTTAATACAATATTTATAGACTATATTAACCAAGAAAAAATTAAAGATTTTTTATTATGAGGCGGTTTGTATGCTTGTTGTACACCCTTATGACATAATAGGAAGTATACATTTCTGTTCAAGATCAGTACCATTATTTGTATGGAGTTGTGAGTAATTTTATGTGTGTAATAAATAAAAACATTAAACTCTTTAATCTGTCAAGCGTTAGCCCTCTATGAAGTAAGGCAATTGAAAAATCAATTGTGTCTGTAATCTAATGCTCGATAGGTTGAATATGTAAATGGATGGACTCGTACAACATTCTTTTAATCATTATCTTTGCTTGTCCTACCACTGTTTCAATGAATATTTTAGCTAAGAAGAAGCAGCATAAGCAAGTCATTCAGGATTCTATTTGTAGTGACATTTACCAATGGTAGCATATGTCCTTTCTCAGGATGTAATCTATTTCCACACCAAATTTCATTTAAATCTGTTCAGCGGTATAGGAGTGAACACGTAACAGACAGACAGATTTACTTTTACATTTATAATATTAGTACGAATGGATAATTCCATTGTATAAATATGTATATGAAACTACCTTTAACCTGCAACTTTGTCTGCATGGAGTTAGTAATTTGCCTTTGATTGCCTTTTACAAATTTCCACCTTTTTACCCACTTAAGGGCTGAGTTTGGGGATAAAAACTTCTATATCCTTCCCCACAACTCAATCTATTTCCTTACCAAATTTATATAAATCAGTTCAGCAGTTATTGAGTCCCCATACAAACTTCCACCCCCCTTTGCCCCCCTTAAAGTAAAATCTATTGCATGTTCTTTCCCAGGACTAAAACTATCTTTAAGTGTAAAGATAGACACACTTTCGCATTTATTTTAGTATGGATATGTTACTATTATTTTTATGCATTGTTTTTAAAAAAACACTTAAGCCACAGATTAGCTAAGCTGGGGTATCATTGAGATAGTCAGTGACTTTGTATTTGGTTTATACTAACGAATGGAGACAGACTATGCCCTTCCTACTCACTCTTACCATATTCGCTGTTCACTTGAACAATAAGTTAATAAATAAAAAATTAAGTAACCCTACTCTGCCTCATTAATCATGTAAGTTAACACCATCTCTTCTTAATTTTTGATTTTAACATTATTATAAATGATTCTATTTTAATTACTAACACCATCTCATTGAGACTTTTCAAAAGAGCCCAAACATGCTATATCTGCTGTAAGTTTCTGAACAATTAAGGATCCAGCAGACTTTTTGATGGTAAAGGATGAGCTTAAGGTTAGTGTCATGGGAATGTCACCAAAGTGACAGTACACCAAAAAAATCAATCCAATATGTGAAAGTTAGAAAAACCCTTTTATCATATAGAAAATAGCTGATAGTCATCAAACTGTAGCTAAGAACCATCCTAGTCACGTCAGCTTTCAAACAAAAAAAAAACGAATCAAAATTGGTCCATTCGTTTAAGAGCATATTACTATACCTAACTTATAAATAATAATAACTTTCTCCCACATATGCTCAGATTGTGAAATGAGCTCCCTGCAGACGTTTTCTCAAATGAGTACAGCATGGGGTTCTTCAAAAAGGCGTGAAAAGGTTTTTACAAGGTTGACAACGCTCAAGTGATACCCCTGGCGTTGCATGCGTCCATAGGCTACGGTAACCGCTTACCATCAGGTGGGCCGTATGCTATTACCAACGTTACGAACAATGCAAGCGCCTTGGGCCAAATTGAATACGGTGCTATGTCAATGTGCGCTGTTTGCGTGCAATCAATCTGACACACTTTTGCTCACTTGTGAGTATGCCTGTCAATGTCCGTAACAAAAATGTTCTAAGATCATACGTTTTTATCAAAGAGTAAATTTAGGAAGTATTTGTAGCATATCAAGTATGACAACAATTATTATCTATTCAAAAACAAAATGTTTACATTTTTCACCAACTATACAGGGTGGTGCCGTCAATACGACAATAAATTAAAACATGGGCTATATTAGTTAATGCTATGTGATAAGATAATTTTATGACATTTCTATGAAATGTTGCAGCCAACGTTATATTATTTCATACAAATGTCATGAAATTATCAAATGAATAAGATGTTTTTGAAAGTGTCAAACCATTTCTATGAACTAATGTAGCCCATGGTTGAGTGAAGGTAGAGGATAAAGCACGCGTTTTGCTGAGTTCTTTCGTTTTTGGTTTCAATTTGGTTGATTAACCTCAGGATTGTGTTGTTTTTACGTGCTTAATAACTGTGGTGTGTATATATTTGTGTGTTGTCCCGTATGTAGTCACTAATTATCTGTTTGTGAACGGTGATGGAGACAAATGACTTGCCCCCAGATGGGGGCCGTGAAAACGCTCCTCCAGACATTGAAATGGTGCCTTCTGACAACGTAGGTCCCAAGAAAGCTCATAAGAGGCCTTCAGTATCAGGTGCAATTCCTGAACCATCAAATAAAAAAACATCTTCTCCGGGTGATTCAGTTCAGAGCACATATACTCGTCCCGAGTTTTCTACAAATAAACTCCTTTATGGAGATAAAGATGCTTCCCCATTTATTGTTCATGTTTCACGAGTTGAACCTGACCCTGCTGCTGGCCTATCCATTCGTTTATTAAAATTTGCACAACTGCTCCACAAATATTCTATCAAAGGTATTGTTAGAGGCGGTATAAAATCGGCTGGCCGTAATAGGATGGTAGTTGAATTTAGAAATGCAGAGATGGCTAATAAATTTATTGATCATGATTTATTAAACAAACATGGATTAGTTGCTTCAATTCCAAAATTTCATGTAACACGCAGTGGTATTGTTCGTGATATCCCCTCAGAATGGTCTATGGAAGAACTAGTCCAATCAATTGAATGTCTGGATAATACTCAGATTATTAAAGCCAGGCGCCTTAACAGGAAATCCTTCAGAGATGGTAGTGTTGAATGGATCCCTACTCGTACAGTTGTACTAACGTTCCAAGGCCAAAAACTACCTGAAAAAGTCTACTGTTTCCACACTGCCCTCCCAGTATCAATTTACCAACTACCCACAATACAATGTAACGCTTGCTGTCGTTTTGGCCATATCCAAGCACAATGCCGATCCAAACCACAGTGTTATCGGTGTTCACAACCACATTTAGGGGAATCTTGCCAAGTAACAGAAGACAATGCTACTTGCTTATTTTGTTCAGGCTTACATTTTGCTTCTAATCGTATTTGCCCAGAACACTCCAGACAAAAAATGATAAAATGTGTTATGTCTGAAGAGAATATTAGTTACTCTGAGGCTTCTATTCGCTACCGCCCAGTGAGACGTTCATATGCCGATACTGCACGACAAACTCCTCCTTCAAGTCAGCCAATTCCTGAAACTTATACATCCCAAAGTTTATCCCAAATACCATCACAATCAGTTTCATATAATAAAACCATATTTATAAACCGTTCCCCAAGAACAACTACTAATAATGGATATGATAAGCAAGCCCATAATGACATAGTGAATACCCCTATATCATCACAACCTAATGGTTGTGCACTAGTTAGTAATTCTACCTCTTACAGTCCCAATGAAGATATGCCAATATTAATGGTAAAACTTCTTGTTAACATTTTAGCTAAATTTAGTGAAACCCTACCGTCCACTGTCTTAGAACCGCTGAACCAATTGATGATTAATATTCCCGAACTTAATGGGTTATACGACCCTACAGTGGAACTGCCGAAGCATTAGGCATAAAAAGACTGAGTTAAACTTCTTAATTAACAAATACAACCCTCTAATTTTAGCCATATCCGAAACCTGGTTAAAGCCCGGATCTGTATTCCGGATTTCGGGCTTTTCATGTCTGCGTGATGACAGTGTAGACGGTTGGGACGGATGTGCCCTCCTCGTCAAACGATCCCTCACCTTCCAACATATTCATGTTCCCTCTCATTCCCCGGGTATTAACATTGTTGCTGTCAAAATAATGAATATTTTTTTTATCTCTGTCTATATTCCCCATCCGAATTCTTCCCTTATCTCTGAGCTAGGTACTCTACTCTCCTCTTTTAATGGCCATTTAATAGTCATGGGTGATTTTAACTGTCATCACACCCTTTGGGGTTCTTCCTCTTGTGACTCTTTTTCTTCCAGGTTATTGGATGTCCTAGATAATTCTGATTTATGTATATTAAATGATGGCTCCCCAACAAGAAGAACAGCTCCAACCCAGAACCCCAGTGCAGTCGATTTATCACTCGCCTCTTCTAGCCTTGCCTCCTGCACTACATGGAAAATCCTTCCTTTCTGCTATGGTAGTGACCACCTCCCCATTTTAATCAACATTAATGCTCAAATTACCATCCAACCTTCAGCTCCCCCCCTTTTAAAATATAGATTGAGTGAAGCCAAATGGGATTGGTTTTCCTTAGAAGTCTGGGACAAAATAAGTAAACTTCCTCCAGTTTCTAATATTAATTATTTAGAACTTTATGATAACTTCACTTCAATATTAATCTCAGCAGCAGACATCACTATCCCGACTAAGAATTCCTCTTGTGACCGAATTCCTTCTCCTCCTTGGTGGGATGCTGAGTGCACCAGCTCCATTCGTCATCGCAAGGAAGCTGAAAAAAAATACACATTGAATCTTAGCTTAGAAAACTATTTAGATTTCCAAAAAGTCAATGCCAAGACTAAGAAATTGTTAAAGAGTAAAAAACACCTAGGGTGGATTCGCTTTTGCGAAAACTTATCACCCCGCTCTCCTGCTTCTATAGTTTGGAACCACCTTAAAAAATTTCGCAGATCACTATCTGACTCTGGCCCACTATTAACCAACGACTCATCTCTCTGGCTTAATAAATTTTCAAATAAGTTGTGCCCTCCGTTTGTCCCCAATGAGGACTGTTTCTTTTCTCATAACTTGTCTACCTCCTTATCTTCTGATAGAATGGATAAAGTGTTCTCTTTTGACGAGCTGTCTGGCGTCTTGAATAGCTTACAAGATTCAACTCCTGGCTTTGATGGAATTACGTACTCATTTATTAAAAACTGCTGTAGGAACACTAAATTATTTTTTTTAAATATTATAAATAATATCTTTGTAACTGGCACAGTTCCTGAATCTTGGAAACACCAAATCATTATTCCAATTTTAAAACCACAGAAGGACCCAGGAGACCCATCATCCTATAGACCCATAGCTTTATCTTCAGTTCTCTCAAAAATAATGGAACATTTAATAAAGAATAGGCTTGAATGGATTCTTGAAAACAGGCGTATTCTTTCAAATTCCCAATTTGGTTTTCGCAGAGGTTTGGGCACTATGGATAGCCTTAGTATATTATCAGCCGATATTCGTTTGGCTTTCTCACGTGGACACAATCTGGTGGCGGCATTCTTGGACATAGCATCAGCTTACGATAACGTCCTTCTTCCAGTGCTCAGGCAAAAAATGCTTCAGCTGAGTCTTCCTGTGAGGATGATTAACGTCATCTGTAATCTGTTTACAGCGCGATCTATATCTGTCCGAGCAAATGGGTCATCCCTTCCTCCCAGATTGGTCTGGAAAGGTCTCCCACAGGGCTCTGTCCTAAGTCCTATTTTATATAGTATTTACACATGTGACTTGGATAAGACCGTTGACTCTTTCTGTGACATTCTTTAGTATGCTGACGATTTAACCCTTTATTATGCATCAGATGACATTTCTGACTGTACTGTCAGATTAAATACCGCCCTCTACTATCTAAACCAATGGCTTATTGATCATGGATTAACATTATCTACAGCAAAAAGTTCAGTCGTAGTGTTCTCCAGGAAACGCTGGATTCCTGATATTGAGATTGCAGTAGAAAATGATCCTCTGCCAGTGTCTGATAGGGCCAAGTATCTAGGCGTTATCCTTGACTCCAGACTTTCTGGTACGCATCATCTTAACTATATAAAAGGCAAGTGTGAAAAAAACATAAATGCACTTCGAGCTGTATCAGGAGTATGGTGGGGTGCCCATCCATATTCACAAAAACTTTTATATAATGCCATTGTTCGCAGTCACCTAGATTATGGCTCTTTCCTCTGGGAGCCATGTAGCAAAATGAGCCTGAATGACTTGAATAAAATTCAATATAAATGCCTTCGAATAATTTCTGGAGCCATGAAATCATCTCCAACAAATGCTTTACAAGTGGAGTGCGTTGACGCTCCATTACATTTACGCCGCCAATTTTTAGCTGACAGGTTCTTCTTTAAGATCATCCAGATGTCTGACCACCCTCTGATTCCTCGCTTGTGTCAACTTCAAAACCTTATTCCCACAACTAAATATTGGTCTCACAAACAATCTCCTTGTCTTTTTAAAAGTTATGAAAGGTATATCTCTGGTCCCACATTATTCTGTTACCCTGGCAACCCTCTATTTCATGTTAATTATGATGCTCTTGTTTTTAATCCTAGTATTTTATTAAATTTTGGAATTAATAAAGACATGCCTGCTGCTGATACAAATTTTAAGTTTATTTTAGCTAACAAGTGGACTGACTGGTTACAAATTTATACAGATGCCTCCAAATTAACGGAGGAGGGTAATGTAGGATCTGCAGTTTGGATCCCCCGCTATAAAATCATTTTAAATTTTAAATGTCCCCCAAAGACCTCTGTCTTCTCCGGCGAAGCAATAGCTTTACTTGAAGCTGTGTCCTACATCGAGTCTCATAAGTTAGGTAAATCTCTTGTTTTCTCGGACTCACGTAGCTGTTTAGAAGATATTAGCAAATTCCCTCTTCGATCCAGAGATAACTTTACTATCACACTAAAGATTAGAGAGACTCTTTACCGATGTCACCTACTTGGTATAGAAGTTGTTTTGGCTTGGATCCCAGGCCATTGTGGAATCACAGGTAACGAAACAGTGGACGCGTGTGCTAAGGAGGCTACTATGTTAGGCTGCGATTTATACTCCAAATGCTTCGCTCGAGACATTCGATTAACTGCTAGGTCTATTCTTGCCGAGAACTGGAAATTAGAATGGGATACCTCACGCGCTTTGAAGGGCAAATTTTATGGAAGGATTCAGACAGATATCCCGACCAAACCTTGGTTCTTCAAACACCGATCAGCCGATAAACATTCCACTTCTACCATCATCCGATTACGACTTGGTCATGTCTGTTCTCCAGTTTTTTTGGCCAAAATTCGAATACGCGATCACTCCTTATGTGAATGTGGTCTAGACGAAGGCACCATAGAACATATATTTTTTAACTGCTCTAGACACCCCATATCTCTATATGATCTGCTTCCAAACTCTGTTCCACGTCCAGCTAATATGGGTTTTATACTCTCTCAGATTCAATCCATTCCTCTCATTATTTCGGTGTTGGTAAAATATATTAAAAAGTACAATATAAAACTTTAGTACCTACCTCAGACAAATTTTTAAATGTACTTACGTCCTTAGTTTAGTTTATTCTTGTAATACAATAACCTTTTAAATACAGTACAATATTATATATACATTTTTGTATTTATAAACATACTAACAACAACTAACCAACTTATTGTTTGTGCTTGTCCACAGGTTACCCAACCGGTTAATAATTCCCTACAGTCTCGTGTCTTTTCCAAAACTGGATCTTGGCGAAATTGTCAAATCTGACAGAGGCCATAAAACAAAAATTGAATTGAATGTAGCCCATGTTTTAATTTACTGTCGTATTGACGGCACCACCCTGTGTCTTATCCTCACATTTGACATTTGCGCACACACTGCACTAGGTGAGCAGCGATAGCACGACGTCACTCATGACGTCACATTACTTTCGTTGGCACAAATACGTTCAATTCTGTTCATTATGGATTATGGACCGTAGGGTTAGACTAGCCTCACTTGCCAAGCTTTGTTAGAATCGGTTTGTTTGTAGCCAATGTTTTCAACTTGAAAATTTGCATGAAAAACTGTGTGGCCTGATCGCTCTTAAAGCACATGTGATTCACCGTTAGTGAATCATATGTCACATTGAATAATAAATGAGTATAGCTAGCACAGTCACAGTGTATCAAGTAACAATGGCCCTGCAAAAGTTATTGCTAATATTGTAATCATTATCTAAACACACCTCAATGCTCTCATTCATAACTTCTGTTACATTATCATTGGGTTCTTATATTGTTACTAGCTGACCCCAAAATACGTTGTATAGCCATAAAAAAAATGACAAAAAAAATAGATAGTAGCCGATTCTCAGACCTACTGAATATACATACAGGGTGGTGCCGTCAATACGACAATAAATTAAAATGTAGGCTATATTACTAAAACATCTTATAATAATGCAACCAATGTTATAATATTACATACAAATGTCAGAAAAATATCAAAGAAATGCGATGTTTTTGAAAGTGGCAAACCATTTCTATGGACTAATATAGCCCATGCTTTAATTTATTGTCGTATTGACGGCACCAGCCTGTATAAAATTTCAAAACTAAATTTGTGAGTCGAGAATTTTATAATATGAAACAGGGGCATTGTTGCACTTTAAGAATTTAGATAGACAAGGTTCCTCCTAACCCCTAAGACTTTCTCTGCCTGGGAGAGTTTTTAAAAATGTCTTTCTAAGTTACAGTTAATAATCCTCGAGTTATATACACTCACAGATACAGACAGACAACAGACAAGTCACAAACGCCCGCACGTACGCATGAACAAGCGCACGCACGCAAAAAAGAGCTTACGCATGCATATGACACACACACACACACACACGCTGGTAATAAATATAATAATAATAATAATATAATAATATTTTTACACTCACACCTGTTATCTAGCCCAAAGTAAGCATCATTAAGAGCTTGTGTTATGGATACTAGATAACGGAGAAATAATGATAATAATATGTATATAAATATTAGAAATATACTCAATAAACATATAAACATCCATGACTCGTAAACAAATGTTCGTACTCATCATACAAACATTTGTTCCTACCGGGATTCGAACCCGGGACCTCTTGACCGAGTAGCCTGGGGTACAGACCACTCGGCCAGGCGGTCGTCCCAAATATGAACCCAAAATATGGGTAAAAAGAGCAGAATCCCCTAGTGCAGGCGGCTTAGCTTGAAAGGAGACTCCAATCTATCACATACAAAATATTCAATCAATCAATACAACTTATTGCACAAGGACACAAAGTAACAGATAACATAAGAAAAAAGAATACAATATTAGCCTTATTGCTAAGCAGTAATCTCTTCCAGGTAACCTGCAGGGAAAGAACATATAGTAAAAGGATAACAAAAGGGTGCAAGAAATAAGGAAAATAATAATAATATGTAATACTAGCTTTAGCCCTCGGCTCCGCCCGCGTGGATGTCGTTTATCGCTCCAAAAAGTATCCTATGTTCTTACCAGGGTCTCTAACTATCTCCATAGCAAATTTCATCTAAATCGGTTCAGCAGTTTAAGCGTGAAGAGGTAACAGACAGACTTTCGCATTTATAATATTCGTATGGATACAGATAACACGCTCGAAACATGTCCATTGTATAAATTAATAATTTATAATAAATGTTTGGTGAGTCACAGGATGCAATGATTGGACTTTATTTGGGTAACAATTACTTCATATTCATATTCGGAGGGTCATGTTATTATTGTAACCGAAGCTGTGCTTATCTGTGGGATTTGGTCAGCGTTCTATGTGGGTGACGTTATTATACTTGAGCCAATTTAATAAAATTATACAATGCCACAACATAAAAAATTAAAATATAACAATTTACCACCTCTGTGGTCTAGTGGTTGAGACCACCTGTCTCAGATCTAGAGGTCCGGGGTTCGATTCCCGTGGGGGCAGAAATTTTCTGCTTGGTTTGGTTGGTGGTAGGGCTTTTCTAAGTCCGCCTGGCTAGCTACCACCATCTTACCTGAGTCTGTCGCCATAACAATAATGTTAACAGCATTGTTGTGTTCCGGCAGTTAGAGGTAAGATAGCCAGTTCCTCTGTGGTTGAGGAATCTGATTGACCATCAGGTAAGATGAAGGCCAAAAGTTACCCCGTTAAGGTTAAAAAAAAAAAATTAACACCTAGCCCCAATAATCATCCATCTAAAACCATCTCATTGAGACTATTTTTATGAGCCCCAACACACTACATCTGCAGTGAGTTTCTGAAGAATTTATCATCCCACAGACTTCTCTTGGCATAGATAGGATCCAGCTCGAGTTTAGTGTGTCATGGGAATGTCACCAAAGTGACAGTACACCAAATTTCAAATTAATCAGATCTGTGAAAGTTAGTGAAACCCTTTTATCATGTGGGAAATAAGCTGATAGTCATCAAACGCCTGAACTGTTATAAATTGTCTTGTCTTCATAAGTTGCCTGATCGGTTACCTATCTGTGTAATGTACTAAATTATTATTGTTATAAATTATAGCTATGAATCATCCTAATCACGTCAGCTTTGAACAAAACAAAACCAAATCAAAATCGGTCCATTCTTAAGGGACTACCTCGTGCACACTAGCGACACCAATTGATTGTTATTAATTATGGTGAATTTAGAACATAATAAACAAAAACGCTTTAGAGAATTGCTAAAGAACGGTATTTGTAATTTTTAAAGATGTATCTTGTATAAAGTGTCTACCTACAAGTAACCAAATTTTTTATTATTGTTAAAAGTAGCCACTTTCGGCAATAATGAAAAAATAGGTTACATGTAGAGGAATATCTTATACCGAGCACATCTCAATAAATTAAAAATACCATTCTTTAGTCATTCACTAAAGCGTTTTTGTTTATTATGTTCTATATTCACCACAATTAATATAAATCAAGTGGTGTCGCTAGTTCCGACGAGGTATCGCCTTAAGGAGCTACGCTGCCACAGACAGACACACAGATACACAGACGTACACTTGAAATAAAACCGATTTAAGGGATTTAACTCGCGTTTGACATCTTCAGTGTTCCCGTGACCACGATCGCTTTAGAGTAATCGAAACGTCGGGTGTAGGTATGATAATAATGTAACATCTCAAATCCGGTAAATTACTAAGTACAGGACAATACTGCACACAGACACGTCAAACTTATAGCACCCGTCTTTTTCGCGGGGGGTTAAAATCATTTTATTTATTTATTTAACAATTTATGTACACACAATAAAAAACAACAATGAAAACATAAACAAGGACAACAGAGTACAAGGGAACTGCTTATTCCTAAAAGAAATCTCTTCCAGCAGCCCTACGACTAGGAGAATGAATAAATAATGGTAGAAATGGTGTGTACTAAAATATAATAAAAATTATAATTATATAAATAATATGTATATAAACAAAAATTCCCAACAATACATACAAATATAACTTAAAACACAAAATAAATAATCATATTGTATAGGGCCGACCCTTTCACTGAAATGCGGGATATTTTAATGAATCTTGGGAGAGTGCAGCGCCAAATATCATGAAATTATCAAATGAATAAGATGCTTCAAAACATTTCTATGAGCTATTAACCCATGTTTTAATTTATTGTCATATTGTCTTCACCACCTGTATCATCATCATCATCACCAGCCTATATACGTCCCACTGCTGGGCACAGACCTTCCTACTTGGGAGAAACACATGAGGAGTTTGGGCCATAACACCACCACGCTGGCCCAATGCGGGTTGGTGGGTTAAAGCGGTTGCAGCAACAACCGGGACAACGGCTTGACGTGCCTTCCGAAGCACGGAGGAGCGAGAGATAACAAACTTTGATTGACCCATCCCAGGATCAACCATGGCGAAAGTTGCTTTGTTTTTCGTATCGAAACCAGAGCGCTGAAACCAATATACCACCTGTATAAATGTTACAAAATATTAGAGAAGTATTCAAGTATGATGTAATATTATTATTGTAATAAAAATCTGGACAGTCGCCATTAAAAAAAAATTAAACAAAATTAAAACCGACTTATAAAAACTAAAAGGTAAACAGCTAAATAATCATCCCCTAGAAACATATTTTTTGGAGTCGGTGCTTCACTTTCTATTGTTTTTGGAAACAAATTAGCACCAACTCCAAAAAATATGTTTCTAGGGGATGAGTACCTAGTTAAATTTAATTATTTTAACCTTTTTAGTTATTTGAAGTCGATTTTAAGTTTAGTTGAAATTTTTTTTTTTTTGCAATTTTTAGTGAAAACTTTCTAAGTTGATAGGTGACCGTCAACTTATATTGTTTCCCACTATCGTATCGTTTCACTAAAAAGTCATAGGAAAGCAAAAATTCGCCAATTTCGCATACGTAGGCGACTTAGTGATTTCAGTTTTTTTATATAAATAAAAACCAAACTACCCAACTGATTTTGAAAAAAAATTTATGGGACCAAATGGCAACTATTCCGGATCGAACAAAAATAGAAATCGGATCAGTAGTCTTGGCGTAATCGGTGTACATACATAGAAAAAACATACCGGCCGAATGAGAACCTCCTTGTTTTTGAACTCCACTAAAACCCATGTGTTCTCCACAGCTACCAAGCCAGCGTCCTGTTCCTGACGTTCTTCACGTACATGACGTACCACCTGACCCGCAAGCCCATCTCCGTGGTGAAGAGTGTGCTGCACCGGAACTGTAGCGAGGTGGTGCCGCCGCCGGGCGTCGACCCCGGCAACGACGACTGGTGCGACTGGCCGCCTTTCAGTGAGTGCATGCTTCACTACAGCATTGTTGTGTCTCAACGTGGTTTTCCACCAGAGTTGCGAGACGAAACGAGGCGAGACGAGATTTAAAATTTGTATGGCAAATTTTCAATCCTTGCCTCGCGCATCTTTGGTGGAAATAGTCAGGATTGACGAGGATGTGCGAGGCGTGAATTGAAATGTTTGTTTGTGTAAAAATGAACCTTATTGCTTCCGATATAGAGTATAAATTAACTCTGCAACAGAAATACGCTTCTCGCGATAGGTTTATTGTTATGCGATTTCAATTCTCTCCTCGCCACTCTGGTGGAAAATCACCCCGCGCGAGCTCGCGCGGGCATTTTTTAGTGGAAAAGGGTCAGTGCGATTTTAATTCTCGCCTCGCCCCTCTGGTGGAAAACCACCTTCAAGGTCAAACTGTTACGCTTGATGTGCCGATGACTGTACCTGTACCTGTACCTTGTAAGTTTTAGATATCCATATGTTATTTGAGTTTGGATAATTTGACGACATTCTGGTCGAGCTTTGTGTAGGTACCCCTTGCTATGCAGGCTACTCGGTCAAGAGGTCCCGGGTTCGAATTCCGGCAGGAGCAAATGTTTGTATGATGAGTACGCGCATTTGTTTACGAGTCATGGATGTTCATAGTATCCTTCACAAGCTCTTTATTTACTTTTTACTTTTATATTTATTACTTTGGCCTAAATAAGTGTGTAAAAATTTTTTTTAAAAAAAACCTAATGATACCCGAATTTCGTGTTTATTTATTATATTATTTAACAATAAGTACACAGCACAAACTTTGAAAATCTAGTACGAGCATAATATATTTATTATTATTTATGCTATACAAACATTAAGCCAAATACGGACCTACATTTCGTAGTCAGTTTACGATTCTCAGTTAATTTGATTTTTTAACCGACTTCAAAAAAGGAGGAGGTTATCAATTCGACTGTATGTTTTTTTTTTAAAAGTTGTTACCTCAGAACTTTTGACTGGGTGAACCGATATTGAGGATTCTTTTTTTGTTCGATGCGGAATAGTTCCCATTTGGTCCCATAAAAATTTTTTGAAAATCCATTGGGTAGTTTGGTTTATAAATCAAAAAAACTGGAAAAATGAAGTCGTCTACATATGCGAAATTTCGGATTTTTGCTTTCCTATGAAATTTTAGTGAAATGATACGATAGTAGAAATCAATTTAAGCTCACGGTCACCCATCTAGCTTTGACCTTCAAAAGTTATCACTTATCACTAAAAAATGGGGAAAAAAATATTTAAACAAAAATTAAAACCGACTCCAAAAAACTGAAAAGGATAAAATAATTAAATTTTAGTAGGTACTCTTCCCCTAGGAACATATTTTTGGAGTTGGTGCTAAGTTGATTCCAGAAACCATAGATAGTGAAGCACCGACTCCAAAAATATGTTCCTAGGGGATGAGTACCTCATCACCAGCCTATATACGTCCCACTGCTGGGCACAGGCCTTCCTACATGGCAGAAACACATGAGGAGATTGGGCCATAACACCACCACGCTGGCCCAATGCGGGTTGGTGGGTTAAAGCGGTTGCAGTAACAACCGGGACCAACGGCTTAACGTGCCTTCCGAAGCACGGAGGAGCTCAAGATTATAAATTTGATTGACCCATCCAAGGACCGACCATGGCGAAAGTTGCTTTGTTTTCGTGATCGATACCAGAGCGCTCAATCCACTACGCCACCGAGCTCCTCCGGGGGGTAGGTACTCATCCACCGGGGGGGGGATGAGTACCTACTAAAATTTAATTATTTTATCTTTTATTTTGTCGGTTTTAATTTTTGTGTAAATATTTTTTCAATTGTCATAGCCCTCCGGTGGTATAACGCCGCTTGACAGATTACAGTGCTTTTTCAGTACCTAATTTCATGTAGGGTTTTTTCGCCAGTACCAGTGAGATCCCTACGCCTGTTTCAGATACCACCGATGCCAACACACTCCTGGGTGCGCTGGACTCCGCGTTCCTGTTCTCTTATGCCGGCGCTATGTTCATTTCAGGTAATGCGACATAATAATGAATTTAAATTGAAAAATATTTAGTGGTTATAAAAATAGAAAGAATGAAAAAATATTATTTAAATAGGCCACAAAGAAGCACTTTTAAATAGAACGTTTACCGCTTAAAAAAGACCTACACAATCGATATCCAAATAGAAATAGTGTTAGCTTTATTTTTCAAAACGACCGGTTTCGATTCCCGAGCTGAGCACACGTTTTTTTTAAATGTATGAATGCAGTTTTTCTTATTACTAAATTCGATGACATGGTTCCTAACAAGAGGTTTTTGCATGTCCTATAGTTTCAGACTTTCCCATACTGATCGATCTAAATGTGCCACCCTGTATAGCCAAATGGTCTCTTCGCAGCTTATCACACACACTCACACTCACACACATACACACACACACATTCTACTTTCTTTTTATCATTCGTTTGATTACCGACCAATCTGACCATATTGGTATGAATGCGCCCGCGTCACAAGACAAAACAACTTGTAAGCACACTGCACAAATATTAGTTTTGTACTCGTATTTAAATAAATGCTATACTGATACAGTTTGTTGTTCGTTTCGTGTCTTATTTGTTCAATTGTCTTGATCAAACAATGATACTTTGTTTGTAGCCCCCGACGGAAAAAGAGGACTGTTATAAGTTTGACGTGTCTGTCTGTGTATCTGTGTGTCTGTGGCATCGTAGCTGCTAAACGAATGGACCGATTTTGATTCGGTTTTTTTGTTTTTAAAGCTGACGTGATCAGGATGGTTCTTAGCTATAATTTATGAAGATCAGTTCAGGCGTTTGATGACTATCAGCTCATTTCCGACTTGACAAATGGGTTTTACTTACTTTCACAGAACTGATTGATTTGAAATTTGGTTTACTGTTACTTTGGTGGTATTTGAAAGAAAGAAAGAAAGAAAGAAAGAAAGAAAGAAAGAAAGAAAGAAAGAAGACGTTTATTTGGTCATAATGTAATTGGTAATATATTTCCAAGATATGTTAACCTTAAGCTGGTTCTGTGCCATCAAATAGTCTGCGGGATGCGCAATTCTTCAGAAAATATACCAACCGAATTGAGAACCTCCTCGTTTTTGAAGCCGGTCAAGTATAAAATACGTTCTAAGCTAATTATCTTTGTACTAGCTCTTATGTACTAACTCAAAGCATGGATCCTTGATATCTGAATCTGAAAGGATAAATTTAAATTTTAATAAAGGTGGCAACACACCATTTTTTTATTTATTACTAGCTGACCCCGCAAACGTTGTTTTGCCAGAAAATAATAATAAAAAAAATAGATAGTAGCCGATTTTTAGACCTACTGAATATACGTATAAAATTTTATTAAAATTTCGGAGGAGTACCTACCTATGGTCACTAAATTTGTGACGCGAGAATTTTATATTATATTTATTTCAGACACATGAATACAGTTCATAGTTTGTTAGTGCTTGTTAGTAACAATTTTTATCTTACTTGACTAAGTTAGTAGTGTCAGTGAACATGTCTTGACTTTGGCCCTAATTCTGGAGAACACATGCTAAGTCTAAATTTAAGTTCAGTGCATGTCTTTCCCTCAAAATGAATATGAAAAGGATGGCTGTCATATAAATTGACATTAAGAGAGGTGCGTTCAGTTTTCGACCTTATTGAACGTGCTAAAATGCAGTGTTTAGGAGGCACCTCCGTACATGCCGTCTAAAACTGTCTATGGTTTCTTCGAAATCTATCTAAATTGAATTGACAGCTCTTAACAAATTCTTGCTATCTTTTTCCTATCACATATTGCGAGAAAGAGATGTACTGTACTTAAATTTAGAATTAGAGTGGGCCTAATTCTGGAGGCACACTCTTAAGTTTAAATTTAAGTACAGTATATCTCTTTCTCAGAATATATAATAAGAATGAGATAGCAAGAATTTGTTTAGAGCTGTCATCTAAATTTAGACAGATTTCATACGAACCATAGACAATTATAGACGGCGTGTACGGAGGTGCCTCCTGAACACTGCATTTTATCAGGTTCAATAAGGTCGAAAATTGAATGCATGTTTCTAAACGTCAAATTTTTTGACAGAGATCCTTTTCGTATTCATATTGAGAGAAAGAGGTAGACTGAACTTAAATTTAATCTTAGCATGTGTTTGCCAGAATTAGGGCCAGTGTGTCTTCAGAATCAGGCCCATTAGCTAATTAAACCTATCGCCTGCTCTATCGTGTGTCACTGAATACGACACTCGGACCGGGAACTGATTAATTTTATAATGCTGTTATCATTGCCACGCACGCGATAAAGAAAAGAGGCCGCTTTTTCACGCATAACGGCGTGAAAACCATCAGTGCGTGCCTCCGCAATCCCCCAAGGTGGCAATCAAGCATCCTGCCCACCTGATGGTAAGCGGTTACCGTAGTGACCAGTACTGCCATCTGCTTTTGTTTGAAAATGATAAAAAAATTAAATGAAAATATGTTTATTCAATTAGGCCCCCTAAGAAGCTCTTTTGACTAGTCAAAAATCCCTTATACAGGGTGGTGCCGTCAATGCGTCAATAAATTTAAACATGGGCTATATTAGTCCATAGAAATGGTTTGCCACTTTCAAAAATATCGTATTCATTTGATAATTTCATGACATTTGTATGGAATAGTGTAACGTTGGCAGCATTATTTTCATGAAATTATCGAATGAATACGATATTTTTGAAAGTAGCAAACCATTTCTATGGACTAATATAGCCCATGATTAAATTTATTGTCGCATTGACGGCACCACCCTGTATATCTATCAGAAAAAACAATATTAACTAACAATTTCATAATGGGCCTGAGTCTGAAGACACACTCTAAGTTTAAATTTTGATACAGTGTATCTCTTTCTAGCAATATGTAATAGAAAAAAGATGTGATGAGCTGTCAACTAAATTTAGACAGATTTCAAAGGAACCATAAACAATTTTAGACGGCATGTACGGAACTACGGAGGTGCCTCCTTAACACTGCATTTTACTACGTTCAATAAGGTCGAAAATTGAACGCACGTTTCTAAATGTCAAATTATATGACAGCCATCCTTTTCCTATTCATATTGAGAAAAGGAAATGCACTGAACTTAAATTTAGACTTAGCATGTGTTCTCCAGAATTAGGGCCATTGTTTGTCACTGTCTCTCTGTCGTGTCTGGATTTACGTAAGCTAACAATGTCATAATGTCAGTCTGTCAGTCGGTCAGTCTGTCTCTCTGTCGGTCGGTCAGTCTGTCTGTCGGTCGGTCAGTCTGTCTGTCGGTCGGTCAGTCTGTCTGTCTGTCGGTCAGTCTGTCAGTCTGTCAGTCTGTCGGTCTGTCGGTCTGTCGGTCTGTCTGTCTCTAATGTCTGAATTTGCACCGGTTCCAAAAGTTAACCTTACGAGAAGATTCCGGCAACAAACTCGTGAGGCATGTGCCAGCCATCGCTCCGCTCAACCATATTATAGTTTTCGAGGACGTTCCCCTACACCTTGTATAATATTAGTTAGGGTTATGGATGCTATCTTCCTCAGGCATGGTGGCTGAGCGAGTGGACCTGAGGTACTTCCTGACGCTGGGCATGCTGTTCTCCGCTATATTCTGCTATATGTTTGGCGTGGGATACACGTATGGTATCCATAACATATCATACTATTTGGTCGCTCAGGTGAGGACTGCTAGACATACTTGACACTAGATATAATGAAATGAGTCTTTGTTATAATTTCTGTATTTCTAGTCTACGCATATTTTTTTTATACAACTAGATGACAAACAAGCTGACGGCCCACCTGATGGTAAGCGGTTACCGCCGCCTATACACACCTGCAATAACAAGGGAAAATCACTTGATATTGCAGGTGCGTTGTCATCCTGAGGCCTAAGATGAAATGCCGTCCATATTTTATATTGTTTAGTTTTAAGTCGTTGATTGAGAGGTTTATTAAGGAGCTTGGTGGCGAAGTGGTTTGAGCGCTCTGGTTTCGATTACGAAAACAAAGTAATTTTCGCCATGGTTGGTCCCGGGATGGGTCAATCAAATTTATGATCTCGAGCTTATCTGTGCTTTAAGGCACGTTAAGCCGTTGGTCCCGGTTGTTACTGCAACCGCTTTAACCCACCAACCCGCATTGGGACAGTGTGGTGGTGGTACGGGCCAAACTCATCGTCATCCTGAGGCCTAAGATGAAATGCCGGCCATGCCCAGTAATTACACTGGCTACCTTTCCCTTCAATCAGAAACACAGCGAACTGTTTCACGGCTGAAATAAAAAAAGCGGCGGTACCTACCCAGACGACCCTACATACCTACCATCTAGTGAAGGTGCTTGAATAATTTGAATTAGAGTTTAGATATTCTCCCACCCACCTTCCCTCTTCCTGCTCAGGAGCACGCGTCCGATATGCGGAGTCATCCATTCACTGTCTCCACCTCAACATCACGCACAAAGAAATTATTGCCTCGTTTCTTTGTCGTACTTTCAGAACTTGGAATTCTTTGCCAGCGCACGTGTTCCCTCCTTCCTATAACATAGGGTCCTTCAAGAGAGGCGTGGAAAAGCAGCTTTTGGGCCGGCAAAGTGGAGGCGGCTAGTGACGGCAATTGACCCAACATCACATAGAATAGAATAGAATAGAATAGAATAAAAATTTATTCAGCACACACGATACAAGAATACAATGTTACAAAGTGCGATACAAACAAAAAAAAAAGCTTAACTTATATAAATTGTATTGCGGTACTGAACAGGAGCCCAACTCAGCATATGTCGGGCGTCTAATACGCCACGACGCTGGTCTTCCGTGGACACCTTAAACATCAGGTGATGTTGGGTCAATTGCCGTGATTTGTATATAAAAAAATTCTGTCGTGTCCAGGCGGGCGCCGGGATAGCGCAGACGACCGGCTGGCCGGGAACCGTGGCCATAGTCGGCCAGTGGTTCGGGAACACCAAGAAAGGACTCATCTTCGGCATCTGGAACTCTCATACCTCGCTTGGGAATATATTAGGTGAGCGTGTAACTGAGCTTTTTGAATGTGGACTGTTTAAACCTTAATTTTTAATTAACTTAATTTTTCCCACGTTTTTGCAACACTTTTAATTAATGCTCAGCTCCTATTGATGGTAGCGTGATGTTATATAGCCTATATAATACCTCGATAAATGAACTAACCATTTGTTCCTGAGATTTGCGCGTTCAACCAACCAAACAAACAAACAAACTTGAAGAGTTTGTTTATAATATTAGTATAGATTTAGCACCTATATTTTATTTTTTTATAGGTCACATGTATACTTTTCTTTGATCCTTAGTAATAACTAATATTATTCGTTTAAACAAGCTACCTAGACAACTATAAATTGGCGCCAACTGAAAACCATCGTTGCAGCCCCGGTTGTAGCATATGCTGAGTTGGAGTCCGTTTCGGCAGTAATTTGTTATATTCTGTTTACTTTTTTTTGTTGATATTGTATTTTTTGGTTACATATCATTGTAACTAAAGTTGTATCGACTATTCTCGAAATAACTACGGTTGATTGGCATACGTTCATAACGCTTATTGGACGACTGAACTACTGCTTAACTCACCTAAATTCGATTAGACAAAAGTTAATTACACTAATGAACGATTAACCTAACATTTTATTGAGCTAATGGTTGTTTGAAAAAAACCATTTTATCCAGAGACAGTTTCAATTAAAATTAAAATAATTTAACTAAAATGTTGCTATGAACCTAAACAACCTATGCGTTTTAAAATTGAAGCGGTATAACGGATATAGCGGGTAAGATAAAGACTCCGCAGCGCCGGAGCCGTGACAGAAGCCATGCATGCTGCATGTTTGCTTGCATGCTGTATGACCTTACATAAATCAACGTTAAGTGAATCGTCCATTACTTCAAACAACCTTACATAAATCAACTGTAGGTGAATCGTCCATTAGGAATTTCGTTCATTAGTTATTATACACTTACGTGAAACGATCTTTAGATATTTTAAACATTAGGTATTTCGACCATAGTTACTTCGACAAAAGTCGATACAACTTTAGTTACAATGATACGTAACCTATTTTTTTTATGCCGAATAAATTTTCTTTCTTTCATTCTTCCTTTCATAATCCTAGAGCCATGTCTTGTGGTGTCATTTTTACAAACTATAGTCGTTGGAGCACTGCTTCCTTTCTTACACTGTGGCGCCCCCCAGGCACGTTGTTGGCGGCGGAGTACGTGGAGAGTGCCTGGTCGTTGTCGTTCATCTACCCGGCGGCGGCGATGGCGGGCGTGGCGGTCGCCGTGTTTCTGTTTCTGCCGCCGACGCCGCGGCACGTGGGCATAGTGCTTACGCCGCACTCGGACCGGTCCTCGGTGAGTGCACGCTTATTTTGTTTATTTGTTATTCCAGGTAGTTCATTTTGCCGCTGTGGATTCGGACATGACAGATAGACCTTATGGCAATGTTAGTTTACCTAAATACTCATACATGACAGACAGACATTATGACATTGTTTGTTAACGCAAATTATGACATTAAGACTTAAATTCAGACATGACAGAGATTATGACGTTTTTAATTACTTTGAATTCAGATATGACGAACAGACAGACATTCTGACATTTTTAATTAACTTAAATTTAGACATGGCAGACATTATGACATTGTTAGTTAATGTAAATTCAGACATGACACAGAAATACATTATGACATTGTTAGTTTACGCAAATTCAGACATAACAAAAAGACCTTATGACATTGTAATTCAGATATAACAAAAATACCTTATGATATTGTTAGTCAACGTAAATTCAGACATGACAGACGGACAGACATAATGTCATTGTTAGTTTACGCAAATTCAGACAAAAAGGCCTTATGACATTGTTAGTTAATGAAAAATTCAGACATGACAGACATTACATATGACATTGTTAGTTAACGTAAATTCAGACATAACTGACAGACCGACATTATAACATTGTTAGAGAAATTTATTCCTTATGATGGAATGAATACAATGAGAGTAAGAAATGTCAACATATAAAAGAGCACTCCTTATAGAGAGAATTCAACAAATAAAAAACAATTTAATGAAAAGAGGTTTTACTAATGAGTTCATATTATAGAGCATTGAACTTCCTAATGCTCTAAGGTTCATATTTCCACAATATTCAAAAGCCATTTTAAGCCACTTGGAATTCTCCTTACCGCTTAACATCAGGTGGTGTTGAGTCATTTGGCGTGCTTTCTATAAAAAGAAACAATGAATGTGTTTAATCATCCACAGAATTTCCAAAAATCGGCCAAGCAAATTTCTAATTAAATACAAAAACAGTATGGTAATTCCAGTTTGCACAAAATACTTTATACGAAACGGCAATTTCATACTTAAAGACCTAATATAGGCATTTGAGAGGTGAATACTTGAATCTTACACTCGGGGTAGGTACTGAAAAACATTTTTAAACCGCATACAAATAACTCCATTATCTAATATATCTTTGCAGCCATCAAGACAGTCCAGATCTGATGATGAAGAGGAATCACAAGTCCTAGTTGGAGACCAGGTAAGTTTATCTGTTTCACTCATGTTTGCACGGCATTGAAGTAATTTTTATTTACCTAATAATTTATGAAGAAATTAGTAGGTTACACCTAGTGCTTCGGTGGCGTAGTCTGAGGGCCGAGACAACATGCCATTCGATAATCGATAAGCGAAAAATGATTAGGATTTGACATAAGACATCGAACGACTATCGATAGTTAATGTCAAATTCCATACATTTTTCATTTAGCGATAGCGATGGCGATTGTCAAATGGCATCTTGTCTAGGTCCTCTGGCCGGACCCCAGAGGCGCGGGTTCAATACCCGACAGCATATAATTTTTTAATCGTTTTCTTTATTGACTTGTAATTAGAATTTTAAAAATACGCAATCCGTGGAATAATATTTATCTTAACTAGGGATACAATTCAAACACAATCGGCAATGTTTCAATGTTTACATTTCCTTTAAAAATCTCATCTATTTCCACAAATTACAATTGTCAACGGACTCTTAAGATGTTAAAAAACGGTATTCAGAGAAATAATGGTGGTAATTTTTTATATAGTGCTGCCACGTACAAAAATCTTGATATAATAATTTTAAAAAAATGTCGTAATTTATGTTCAACTACCCACATAAATGGGAATTGTGAATTGAATACGAAATCAAATGTTAATTAACAGCGTGTTGGCATTATCCTCATCATCATCATCATCATACCAGCCTATGATGTCCACTGCTGAACAAAGGCCTCCCCCATCGATTTCCAAATGGAACAGTTCTGCTCCGCCTGCATCCAACGGCTCCCCGCGACCCTGACCAGGTCGTCTGTCCATCTAGTGGGAGGCCATCCTACTTTGTGACCCTGACTACGTCGTCCATCTGTCGCAGTTGGACGACCACCCAATTGGACGGCTAGCCCGTTGATTAAACGCCGGGATCCAAGTGAATGCCTAGCCGGATAGGTAATTGAACTAGACTCTTGGCGTATTGAATGGATCGTCTTGTAGTGAAATGTTTTGGTTGATTGGTAGGTTCAAGGTTATTTTTTTATGACCATTTACAACCGACATCATTTTGGTACTAAGTGGTCATAAAAAAGTAACCTTTAACCTACCAATCACTCAAACAGCCACAAAAAGCTCTTCGACTTAAACGACCTGCCTAGGCATCCAATTAAATGGCTAACTTAAACCAGACGGCTGACATGACGTTGAGTCATCTGGTTATAAACGTTGCACTGAATGACTTGGCTATTTTTTTTTATATACAACTAAATGACAAAAAAGCTGACGGCCCACCTGATGGTAAGCGGTTACCGCCGCCTATAGACACCTGCAATAACAAGGGGAAATCACTTGATACTGCAGGTGCGTTGTCATCCTGAGGCCTAAGATGAAATGCCGTCCATGCCCAGTAATTACACTGGCTACCTTTCCCTTCAATCCGAAACACAGCGAACTGTTTCTCGGCTGAAATTGGGTGGCTGATTTAACCATACGGCTGCGACATATACATTTACTTTGCGCGCTATCATTATCATTGCCTTTTAAATATTCGATTTATATATCATGTTGTCAGATAATGGTAATCCGTTTGTAATTCACGGAAGATGACGAATTATCGCTTGATAAAGTGTAAGCAGAAGATAGCATAATTCACCGAACTTAACTGATAAACTCTTTCAGTACTTTAAGCGATAACGTTTATTATGACACACTGGTAATATCGCCACGTGAAAGATGACTCGGTCGAGCAGTTCGCATGCATAGCGGTATGAGTGCTCTGGTTTCTGTGACCACCACGACTGGTTGCCGTCACGACTGCTTGTTGACTATCAAATCATATCAAATGTGTCTATTGCATTCATGTGGTATAACAGGTGTGATTATAAACATTGACAGAACCAAACATGAACCCTGTCAGGCTATCGCAACTTATATAATAATACATTTTGCAATAGTTATTATTATTATTATTTATTTAATTAATCGAGTGACAAAGACTCATTATTGTTAGTGACAAAGGAACCTAAAAAAAAACTAGGTTAGTAGTACATTATATATAAATTCAATAATAATTTCAAATCAGAATCAATTTCAAATGAATTAAAAATCAACATTAAATTAAAACCAAATTGAATTAAAAATCAAACCAAAACAAAATTAAAATCAATAATAATTAAGAAAAACAAATTATAATTAAAATCAAAAACAATCCAAGATTAAAATGAAATTAAAATCAAACTAAAATTAACGTCACATTAAAATTTTAATCAAATCAAATTAAAAACAAAGACAAATCAATATTGAAATAACATTATATATATGCTCAAGGGTACCTACTTAAATTAAAAAACAACAAAATAAAATATGGATAATTACTTAACAATAATTTTTTGCAACATTAACTATAACTTTTTATATAATTTAAATTACGAATAATTGTACTTGTGTAAACTCTATCTGCTATATACCTAGATAAAGCAGAATACGGCAATGATATTGAGAAACTCTTGCGATGAATAGAATCATTTTTCAATCAAAAATTACTTTAGGGCTATTTTAAAATTATCTATAGAAATTTCAAGTTTTATTTCTTCGTGGACATTATTGTGAATTTTCACAGCCATTGCGAAGGGACCAAATGAATTAATTTTAAATTTGTAGAAGGAGGAGCTAACTTTTTGTGTGGCCTTAATTTTTTGGGGCGTTCTTGTCGAGGGATGATTCGTACACCAAGCATACAACTGCTTTTTATTTTATACAACTAGATGACAAACAAGCTGACAGCCCACCTGATGGTAAGCGGTTACCGCCGCCTATACACACCTGCAATAATAAGGGAAAATCACTTGATATTGCAGGTGCGTTGTCATCCTGAGGCCTGAGATGAAATGCCGTCCATGCCCAGTAATTACACTGGCTACCTTTCCCTTCAATCCGAAACACAGCGATCTGTTTCACGGCTGAAATAAGAAAGGCGGCAAGGTGCTTGTTGACTATTCATACACATCAACTCGAAGGAACTCGGTAGCGTAGACGTTTGAGTGCTCTGGATTAAATTACGAAAACAAAGCAACTTTCTCCATTTGAATTAGAATTATAATCTGGATATTTACCATGTAATTTGTTACTATATTTAGGAACTTTTTGTGTGCGCAGACCTCTTAAATCGACAAGGTAGATGAGGAAAATAAGATTGGTGCGGGTGAAAAGTGGTCATTCCAACTCGTTTATTACGTATTCTATAACTGTGGCGACGAACGGCTGGTCTGTACCCCTTGCTGTACAGGTTACTCGGTCTAGAGGTCCCGGGTTCGAATCCCGGTAGGAGCAAATGTTTGTATGATGAGTACGAGCCTTTGTTCACGAGTCATGGACGTTTATATGTTTATTTAGTATATTTCTATTATTATAATTATTTCTCCGTTATCTAAAGCAAGGCCACTGAGACGAGATAAAGAACGTAAACAAACTTTCAGGGGTTAGAAACATTTTAATTGTAAGTTGTAATTGTCGTCTGTCTGTATTAGAGGAACATGTTTCATCAGAAGAGTCTGAATCAGCCGTATTTATTACAAAACTATCTATTGTATAATCAATCATGTTGTCAATTTTGCTATAAAAATTGTTCTTTACTTTTATGGCGTGATCCACACAATTTCGCCATTTGTCTGCAGATACATTTTGGATTCCTTCTTGTAGTTTTTTTTAACATTTTACATCTTTTAAATTTAATTGTGGTATTTTTAGTATCCATAACACAAGCTCTTAATGATGCTTACTTTGGGCTAGATAATAGGTGTGAGCGTATAAAAAAATGTACAGTACAGCATATTTCTACATTACTTACTACCACCATTCTTTATCTGATCGCCACCCGGCAAACTATAATAAGTACTAACCGCATAATATTTTCCAGGCAGCGAACCTACGACCAAACAGACACTCCGCCAACAACCCCCCGGTGAGTTGCACTTTGTCGTTCATTCATTCACTCAAGCATTTGATCAGCAATTTTAACGATCATTCGTTCACTTAAGATGTAGTTTGTTTTCATTGTATCTTTTATTTAAATATTAAAAAAGTGTCAAAACACACACACACACACAAAACCTCATACAACCTCATAATGATGGTTAATTTGAGCTAGTTTCTTATGTTAAACTTTATTTTCGGAACAATGTTATGTATTTCAACTAAAGACTAAGAGACAGGCAACTTGATAGTGCTGACGGTTACCCATCTAGCTTTGACCTTAGACAATCACTTAAATAGAAGAAAAGAATTTTTATTGAACAAAAATAAAACCAACTTTAAAACACTAAAGAGGAAATATTATCAAATTTAAGTACCAAGTTACTTGTCTCCTAAAAATACATTTTTAGGAGTTAGTGCTAAGTCCAGAAATAATAGAAAGTGAAGCGCCAACTCCATTTTTAGGAGACTTAAATTTAATTATTTTTTCCTCTAGTGTTAAAAGTGGGTTTTATTTTTTAAATAAGCTAAAAAAATACATTCTATACCGCATTGTGTACTATAGCAATTGATAAGGTTGTATGTCTCTCATTGGTGAAAATTAGAAAATTGACCACTAGTCAGTCCAAAAATTTTATTTGTAAGTAAACACTTATCACAATTATTGGTACGTTCCAGCCTTCAGAGGAGCCCACCGAGGAGACGTCTCTGTTACGTCGGTCGTCCCACTCGCACAGTAGCGCCATCTCTCTCTCGCGCGCGCTGGCCATCCCCGGCGTGGTGGAGTTCTCGCTGTCTCTGTTCTTCGCTAAGCTCGTCAGCTACACCTTCCTGTTCTGGCTGCCTTTGTATATTAATAATAGCAGTGAGTATCTTTTATTTATTTATTTATAAAAGGTACTTGAAAGCTTACAGACAGGTCCAAAGCGCTAACAAGTTAACTTAAGTAAAGGTTATCATCATCAATTAAGCATTTCATAAGATACTAGCTGACCCCGCAAACGTTGTTTTACCACATAAAAAATTTACCAAAAAAATAGATAGTAGCCGATTCTCAGACCTACTGAATATATATATGTAAAATTTCATAAAAATCGGTCAAGCCGTCTCGGAGGAGTATGGTAACTAAATTTGTGAGTCGAGAATTTTATATATTAAGTAGATAAACATACAATTTACAATTATCAAGACTGTATCAAAATTTAAAATACAAAAAAGAAAGTTGAATTATATTATGTCAATACAGAGTGAAATAATATCAACAATACCAAAAACACAACACAACACAATTAAAATTTCAAACACAAACTAACAATTATTAAGGTAAAAAAAACAATTTATATAGAGTGGCTCGGTGGCGTAGTGGTTTGAGCGCTCTGGTTTCGATCACGAAAACAAAGCAACTTTCGCCATGGTCGGTCCTTGGATGGGTCAATCAAATTTATAATCTTGAGCTCCTCCGTGCTTCGGAAGGCACGTTAAGCCATTGGTCCCGGTTGTTACTGCAACCGCTTTAACCCACCAACCCGCACTGGGCCAGCGTGGTGGTGTTATGGCCCAAACTCCTCATGTGTTTCTGCCATGTAGGAAGGCCTGTGCCCAGCAGTGGGACGTATATAGGCTGGTGATGATGATGATGATGATATAGAGTAATAGTGATTAAAGTTTTAAAACGTGAATTAAGGTCTTATGGACTTTATTATTAACGATGCAGTGGACATTAAGTGACCCTTAGTCACGTAATGTCCACTGCATCGAATTGTCCACCTTATAGAAATATCCAGTGTTCTGTTATCAAAATGACCACTTTACTAAAATAGTAGACTTTGGTAAAGTGGTCATTTTGACATACTGCCATAACGTCCACTGTATCTAAAACTAAATTGTATCAAAACTACCTAATAGTAAGGATCGACTGAGACAGGATTGATTTTCGCTCTCGGCCGAGGCTGAGACAGAGAATAGATAGAGAGACAGAGAATAGATAGATCGTGAAAAAATAAAATTTTGCATAATATTGATAGTAATATGCAAGATTTTTGCATAATGTCATAATTAACAGCTAACTCCCGCACTGACACCCAGCGACGAAGTTTAATCCCATATCGTATAAATTTTCCGCTATGGTATATAGGCCACTTTTAGCCGAGAACCGCGACCGAGTTCCCGGTCGAACCTTGCCTAATAGTCTACTCTGCCATAGCTTCCACTGTATCGAGATTGTATAACAATTGACCATTTTACCAAATAGTCTACTCTGCCATTGTGAAGGATTTAGGCTCATTCAAGGTATCAAAATATCAAAAATAATAAAATGATATACAGCCAGCGCGCCATAGATTAAGATTTGTTTTAAAAAATGTCATGCAAAACACTTTGTATATTTTACCTAAAATTAGCATTAAAACTATGCAGTTTCCAACAGCCGGAGCGTACACTGTATCTACATTGTATCAAAATGACCACTTTACCAAATAGTCTACTCTGCCTTATCGCAAACTGTATCTAGATTGTCGCAGACCTGTCGGCTAATGGGGCGGTAAAGTTGCGGCTACGTACCGGAACTGCACAGAACCATTCCGTTTAGAATCGACGGGGGAGGTCTTTGTTTAGCAGTGGACTTCAAAGGCTGATGTAATCGTCTGGATTGTATCGAAATGAGCACTTTACCAAATAAACAAGTGGCGTATGTTGTAGCGCACCTGACGCCCAAGCAGTCGGGCGACCTGAGCACGGTGTTCGACGTGGGCGGCATCGCGGGCGCCATCAGCGCGGGCCTGCTGGCCGACAGCAGCCGCAGCCCCGCCCTCGTCTGCTGCGCCTTCTACGTGCTCGCTGCACCCGCGGTGAGTCCTACCCTGCCTGGACATAGGGGCCGGCACTGGCTGGAGTCCTACCCTGCCTGGACATAGGGGCCGGCACTGGCTGGAGTCCTACCCTGCCTGGACATAGGGGCCGGCACTGGCTGGAGTCCTACCCTGCCTGGACATAGGGGCCGGCACTGGCTGGAGTCCTACCCTGCCTGGACATAGGGGCCGGCACTGGCTGCCCCCGCGGTGAGTCCTACCCTGCCTGGACATAGGGGCCGGCACTGGCTGGAGTCCTACCCTGCCTAGACATAGGGGCCGGCACTGGCTGCCCCCGCGGTGAGTCCTACCCTGCCTGGACATAGGGGCCGGCACTGGCTGGAGTCCTACCCTGCCTAGACATAGGGGCCGGCACTGGCTGCCCCCGCGGTGAGTCCTACCCTGCCTGGACATAGGGGCCGGCACTGGCTGGAGTCCTACCCTGCCTAGACATAGGGGCGGGCACTGGCTGGAGTCCTACCCTGCCTAGACATACAGCCCGGCACTGGCTGCTGGCTGCTGGCTACCCCTGCGGCTTCGAACCCGGGACCTCTTGACCGAGTAGCCTGTATAGCAAGGGGTACAGACTACTCGGCCAGCCGGTCGTCAAGGTAGTGAAATATCATAATATTGGGTGCATTATTTTATACACATGAAATTATCAAATGAATATAATGCTTTTGAAAGTGGCAAACCATTTCTATGAACTAATATAGCCCACTTTCAATTTATTAAATTGTTTCAAAATATAGTTGACTGATATATTTGTAATGTAGACTTTGTTTAACGTGTTTAACTAATTTAAATTATTTTTATGTTTGACATAAGTTTTGACATATTTGTTTTTCTGTTTTTTATTACTTATGTGAAAAATTCACAATGCCTTGAAAAGGAGAATTTGTACAACATATGTAAGACCTTACCTACTTTTTAATGTACCATATTGTGCAAATTTTAATAAATGAATAATAAATAATGAATGAATAAGAATAAATGAATATGAATATATTGTCGTTATGACGGCACTAGCCTGTTTAAAAGGTGATATGTTATCCGTCAGTTGCTGGTGTACCAATGGTGGGGAGCCACGTCTTATATGATGAACGTCTGTCTCCTGGCCGGAGCCGGAGCCCTAGTCAACGGGCCCTACGCGCTAATCACGACGGCCGTCAGCGCCGAGCTAGGTCAGTATATAACTTAGCCAGCCGATCGGACGCCCACTGAATTAAAAGAATTGTTTTTGTAATCTAATTGCTTAGAGAGTTGAAGTTATTATAGACACTAAAGTCTATCGACTCCAATACTCTCCTTGGCACATTTTTATTGATAATTTACATGCATGATAACTAGATTTAGCTGTACAAATAGGTTCATAATGTTCTCAAACAGGCAATAATATCTTGGTTTACTAATTATCGTTAATAATCGTATCAGAAATTTCGAGTTTCTTTTTGTTTCTGCTGCATGTCACAAAAAAATCTTGTCTTTATAAATATTTGAAAATGAAAATATCTTTATTCAATTAGGCCCCCCAAGAAGCACTTTCGAATCGTCAACAGAAACTCTTTTCAATTATTAAGTTACAATGTTTAATTACACAGTAATAGTATTTAGCAGCGCAGTGTCGCACAGAGTATAAAAAAGGTATATTAACGTACCAATAAGTACCTAATGACAAGAATATTTACTGTATTTAAAGGCTGTCCGACAATGCACCATTTGTACGGCACAATGGCTGAAACACGTTGGGCAATGATTATTTTAAGACCTACATTGTAAAACTATGTACTGTCGTGTTTTCACAAATAAATAACTCACTTACTAAAAAAATATCTAATCTGTAAAGGTCTTTGACGTGAAAGGGCAAAATCAAACGTTAAGCACATTAAAATTGATTTATTCCCGATATCACTACTATAATAATTGAAAAGAGTGACTACACGAGTTCGTTGCCGGAATCTTCTCGGTAGTTCAACTTTTGGAACCGGTGTAAATTCAGATATGACAGACAGACAGAGACTACAACGTTGTTAGTTAATATATTTTTGTGATAGTTATAAAAATGTGTTTTTGACGATTTAAAAGTGCTTCTTGTGGCCTATTTAAATATAATATTTTTTCTTTCTTTCTTTTTTATGTATAAACATAAATGAAATAAATGATAAATGATGTATTATGACCAGAGATCGGAGTAGGTAGAGCTATTTTATGTACTTGCCATATGTTAGAATAATATGGATATTCCCCGAATGCCAGGATTTGCTTTTTAAGTAGAAAAATAATAAAAAAAACTATTCACGTCTTAGGGTAACAAGTGTCGCTAAACAATTGAATTCTAGTGGTGCAGAAAGAGTCAAAAACAAGTGCGTCGCTCTAGTGACAGAAACGGCCCGCTATTGTTTTCGTTTGTTTCCATAATGCGGCGATATCACGGGTTTCAACAAAGCGGCAACGATGTAACATTTACCATATTTATACTTATTGATAAAATTAATTATATTCTTAATTTTTGATTTTAACATTATTATAAATGTTTGAAAAGTTACTTAGTAATTGTGTTGTATTGTGACGTTAGCTCATAAACGCAAATACAGATAGACTAGAAGAATTTCACAGGGATATCCCAAGTCCTGGGTGGCTCAGTGGTCAGAGCAGTCGCCCGGATTGCGAAAGTCGCGGGTTCGATTCCTGCCTCAGGACGTGAAATTTTTTCTAGTTTTATTATATTTTAAAATTAATTATGTTCATTAAAATCCCAGAGTATCAATCAAAATCACGTGGAATGTCGATATTTTTTTTATACACTCACACCTAGCCTAAAGTAAGCATCATTAAGAGCTTGTGTTATGGATTCTAAATAACTGATAAATATTGATAATAATATGCATATAAATATTAGAAATATACTAAATAAACATATAAACATCCATGACTCGTGAACAAATGCTCGTCTTCATCACACAAACATTTGCCTCTACCGGGATTCGAACCCGGGGCCTCTTGATCGAGCAGCCCGTATAGCAAGGGGTACAGGCCACTCGACCAGCCGGTCGCCATATTAATGTTTGCGGTCAATGAACCTAAATAGCTCTACCTACTCCGATCAGTGATTATGACATATATACCAATGGTAGCGTGACGCGGTACAAATACAAATACAAATATTTTTTATTTGCTAATAAATAGGGTACAGGGTGTGGTGTTATTTTACAATTATTTGTGCTTTAACCTATTTAGCCATATAAACATAGCATACAAATATTTAGAGCAAGTAATTTTTATTTCATTGAAATTTTTTACAAGCAAAAATGATTCATAAATTCATGAAAATAAATAAATAAACTAGTGCATCAACCATTCCAAATATCTTTATTTATTAAGAACTCATCAACAGAATAAAAAGTCTTTTCCAACAACCAATGTCGTAATGCATGCTTAAAACGGTTGAGAGGGAGTAACTTAAATGAATTAGGAACGTTATTATAAATGGACTTACCCATTGGTAGGTACCCACAGCAGCCTGGCGGGCAGTTCTCAGGCGCTGGCGACCGTCACGGCCATCATCGACGGCACCGGCAGCGTCGGCGCCGCCGTGGGTCCCCTGCTGGCGGGCGTAGTGTCGGCACACGGCGACTGGTCCATGGTCTTCTATATGCTCATAGCCTGCGACGCGTTGGCCCTGCTACTGCTCACCAGGATAGTTAGGGCGGAGATAGTGAAGCTACGGCAGGGGAGAAGGCAAGCGTCGCGAGGCGTTAGGATAGAGTGAACATTTACATGTATTTTTAAGTGATATTTACGCATTTGCGATGAAACTTTGACAATACCTATGAAACCAAAAAATTGGCGACATTATATTTCAATATAATCAATGGTATTTGAAATAATAAAGGTTGCGCAGGACCATGGCCACTGAACTTAAATCAAGTATATCTCTTTTCTTTTGATTCATTTAAAGAAAGACAAACGGTATAAGATTATCATGCTTTATTTTCTGTAAATCTATTATAACAGAAGACATGACTGAAGTGTTTTCTTCGAAGTGACGATTTGACATTTACCCAAAATCGCCTGTCCCTATTTCATGATAATGTGGCTATTTTAGTTAATTCTAGAAGTTAAATAAACTTAGTCTTGTCTTTATTTGATCTGAAAATGTATTTATTATATTTATAAAAAATCTACGCTCAAATTCGGCCCTGTCTAAGTCAGTAGATTTATCAATAATCGAGTGCTCTGATTGGTCGACGTAATCCAGGACAGTACTCAGGTATATATTTGATTATATACTTTGAAATCTGTTACTAATTTATTTGTGTCCTTATACAAATAAGTAATAAAGTAATATCAGTATGTAATTTTAATAAATTACAAAAAAAAATATTCCATTTGAATAATTGACGAATATACCAGTATTCTTTGTCTCACGTTCGCGTTAGAGTGAGACAAAACGATATACGCACAATGCGGTTTGTATAAAAGTAAATGATTAGTATGTTATTGTGATTGAAAAATTAATGAATAAAAATGATTATTTATTGTCTATTTAATAAACAGGTTGGATCATTTATAGTGTGTACATTAGGCAGCGGAGTTTAACGGCTAAATCAAACGCATCTTAAATTTGTGGCTTTTTTAAGTTTTGTAAAATCCATAGTTTATTCCTATAGGAAATATTGAAATTAAAGTAACGTTTGATTTATCTGGCTATAGGATTACTAATTAGTCACGCAATGTCCATTGTCTCAAAATGTCCACAGTTTCATCATGTCCACTCTTCTCAAGGTCCACTTTACCATAAAAAAATCCACATCATCAAAAATCATTACAAGCACTATATACAAGGTGGTGCCGTCTATACGACTATAAATTTAAACATGGGCTATATTAGTTCATAGAAATGGTTTGTCACTTTCTAAAATATTGTATTCATTTGATAATTTTATGACATTTCTATGTAATAATGCAGCCAATTTTATATTATTTCATACAAATGTCATGAAATTATCAAATAAATAAGATGAGAAAGTTCCAAACCATTTCTATGAACTAATATAGCCCATGTTTCAATTTATTGTCATATTGACGGCGCCATCCTGTATATTATATATTTTGAAAATTTTCTGATATACATATTAAAATTCATAAAATTGTAACCGACTTAATTTTTTTTATGATAATAAAAACCAGCTTCGTAGGTAATCAGCTTGTTTGTCATCTAGTTGTATTAGAAAACACTATTTATACCCATAGTATGATTATAAATTAATAGTATGCTAATTATCTCCTACATAGTACATAAAATTACATGTCACTGATGCAATGTGGATAGTGGACGTTTGGTAGTCCTGTTAGCAAAATAAAAATGACCACTACTAAATATAGTCAAATGAAAATGACCACTTATAGTAAAGTGGTCATTTTGATTTTGCTAACTGGACATTTTAAAGAGACCATTCTTATACTGTGGACATTATAAGGTGGACTATTCGATGCAGCGTGTAACTAAAGAATTCAAACAATATTACCTATGGAGTGTACCTATAAGCTGTATAACTGTCTGTATATTTTTCTAATTTGTATTTTGTGCCACAAAGAAATGAATACAAAATATGTCCGCTAGTCCGTGTCAAACGCCGCTATTTGCGGCAAGTAGCTAAATGCCCTGGATAGATTGCAGCGTCGTGCTGTCCGTATCATTGGCGATGTAGAGGTCACCAACAACCTTGAGCCTCTGCAATTGCGTCGAGACATTGCATCGCTAAGCGCCTTCTATCGGCTATATCACGGAGAGTGCTCTGAAGAGCTTTCGATCTTATCCCACCTTCCCCCTTCCTACTCAGGAGCACGCGTGCCGGTCTTCGGAGTCATCAATTCACTGTCTCCACCTCAACATCACGCACAAAGAAATTTAGTAGCTCGTTTCTTTGTCTTACTTCCAGAACTTGGAATCCTTTGCCAGCACATGTGTTCCCTCCTTCCTATACCATTGGTCGCTTCCAAAGAGGCGTGAAAAAGCATCTTACACAGTGTGTATCAACCTGCACTATCTGTCTTCGCATATGGACTCTTCTTACCGCTTCAAATCAGGTGGTGTGACGTCATTAGTCGTGTTAAATACAGTTATTTCATTATGGTCCAATGATAATCAAAATGACATTAAAATTTACTGTCAGCAGTTTTAATTAATAATATAGTTGTTATATCAACTATTATTAATATTAATCAATAATATCAGACTATAGTATTCTGAAACACATTACTAAAACTTAAAATTATTTTAGAGTGATGCTGTCCCTTTACAAAAGACTAAAAAAAAGAATTAGGTAACTGTATTTTTAGTAGTATTTTGAAATTGATTCCGGAGTCAAAATGTAGGTACATATACTGCCATATCATAAAAGAAACCTGATTTAAGACTTCGGCGGTCTCATTTTTAGAAAAATCTTGTCCTGCGGCGGAGACCGAGCCCTGGACGTTTCACAATCCGTGTGTGTCTCGCTTTTGTTAAGAGCAAGTACAGTCGACGGCACATCAATCGTAACAGTTTGACCTTGACCGCCCTTACTATGTTCGTAATAGAGGCGGGTTTCGTGTGTTACTGTGTGATACAAAATCTTAAGTCGATTATATTGGAAACGATTTAAACCGATTCTAACAAGACTTGTCATGTATAAGCAAGTCAGAGGGCTTAGACAAGATGCCATCTGACAATCGCTATCGCTGTATGAAAAATATGGAAGTATGGTATTTGACATTCATCAACAATCAAAGCCGTCGATAACGCCAGTTTAATTACTGGGCATGGACAGCATTTCATCTTAGGCCTTAGGATGACAACGCACCTGCAATATCAAGTGATTTTTCCTTGTTATTGCAGGTGTGTACAGGCGGCGGTAACCGCTTACCATCAGGTGGGCCGTCAGCTTGTTTGTCAACTAGTTGTAAAAAAAAATGTAGGCCAAATTGTTCCGGAACTTCCGGGGGAACCCATCATGGGACTCCACAGGCACTACTGGAGATACACGGTTAAAGGCAGCACTAAGTCTTACATTATACCACGTTTTATTATGTTTGTAGTGTTTCAGAATTCACACCACCAACTACCACTACCAATCATTATATTAATATGTGTATTATAAGTTAATAACCTGTGTATATAATTATCTGTGTATAGTAAAATGTACAAAATGTATGAGCTTTCTATGAAATGAAATAAAGGTTTCGTATTTAATATGTCAATTGTTTTATTTCTTTAAATATTAAGTATTTACAAACTTAAAATAATCCTCGCTTCTTAAAAGAAGACAACCTCAGTCGCAAAATCAAATTCCACACTAATATTATGCATTTTTACAAGGATCTGATCCTAACTTTCCCATTACTGTTGATTATACTTAAATACATATGTCAGTGATGACTTATCAATAAATTATTTTAATGGAGGCAATTTTCTCGATAAACAAAAAAACATGCGTCTGGCGGCGTGAAAAAGCACCTTTTGGGCCGGCAAGGTGGATTTGACAGTTAGAAACGTGCGTTCAATTTTCGACCTTATTGAACGTGATAAAATGCGGTGTTTAGGAGGCACCTCCGTACATGCCGTCGAAATTGTCTAAGGTTTCTTTGAAATCTAATAATCACCAGCCTATATACGTCCCACAGCTGGGCACAGGCCTTCCTACATGGGAGAAACACATGAGGAGCTTGGCCCATAACACCACCACGCTGGCCCAATGCGGGTTGGTGGGTTAAAGCGGTTGCAGGAACAACCGGGACCAACGGATTAACGTGCATGACGAAGCACGGAGGACGGAGAGATCACATGCTTATATTGACCCATCCCGGTATCGACCATGGCGAAGGTTGCTTTGCTTTCGTAAGCAAAATTATAGTCCCCATGTTGCCTTTTCGGTGAGGTGTACGAACCACGATAAAATATTGAACTAAGATGGCTTCTATAGAATCCATATAGTCTAGTGTTTTTTCATGAGTTTTAATGATCGTTCAAGAAGCAGAGGAGATTTCTTACATACTAAATTATAAATTATTGGATTTTAAATACAATTATTGTTATTAAATGTGAAGAAATATGTTTACATCAATTGCAGAAGTAGTTAGGTACTTACTATTTCCTAAACAAGGATGTATTGTCATACTCTGATACCAATCTATCGATAGCGGTATTGATAGATTGATATCACATCCCTAGTTAGTGTCATTTATACATTAATGGATATATTCAGTATATTTATTATTCATTTATCCAGTTATCTTAATCCACTCAAGAAATCTAGTTCAGTACATTATTGACATTAGGGCAAGCAAGGTTTCCCAGTGTGTATGCAGTGGCACCAAGGACCCTGAGATATCGGTATACACCCTCAAGATTCCTATGTCACTAAATAGGAATCCACTCAGAAAAAGATAAGGAATCCTTGGATTTATTGATTCTGATCTTCCTTGGATAACTTTTTAAAATATTAGAAAGGTATTTATACTGTACATGAAAATAAATTATTAGTATTTTCCCCAGATACAGCACTTCTCCTGATTTTTTGATATAGTGTACACCCACATGGTCAGATATGAAACATTTCCTTCATTAGTCAGCAAAGGCTTATAATTAAAATTAATCTTAGCTCAGTCTAAGGTTGCTTAAGGTCTTCCTAGTGGTACAATGAAAGACAGAGAGTCTCCCGTAGCGCCCCATCCCGCCCGCCGCAGTTGGAACACCGTCACCCACGCTATGAGACCTATGGCCCAAGCTAGGGAGCCCCCGGCACTTAGTAGAACATCTGGGGAGGAAGGAATTATTTAATTATTGATTTTTCAGTATATAGCATGGCATCAACTCAAATCAAATCAAAATTGTTTATTGTTTCATGTGGTAAATTAGGATATTATACAATTTACAGTTGATCACACATGAACCCTGTAAGGGCACTACAATAATAATTATAAAACTATAACTAATAGGAGTTTTTTACATTATTAAGTAAAAAAATTATAACAATTACCTAATCTATATAAAATCTATTACAACCCTTCAACAGAACATCAATAAATATTGAACACAACATTGAAATAACTGCAAAATAAAACCAAATTATTAAGGTAAGGAATATTGCAAATTAAACAATACATATATATAAAATAGCAGGCAATAATTATAGGTATGCATCATTTCTTCCATCTGTCGTCAAAAAACTCTTGTACATTATAAAAGACTTTGTGTAGCAAATATTGTTTTAATATATTTAAGAACTTTTTTGTATCTTGTTCATCCCTTGCATGGCAAATGCCTCAACTGTGTGAAGCGGTAAGAAGGACTTGGTATGCTGTTGCTTACAAAAATTGATAATTAATATTAGGCAATAAATAAATAATATTTATTATTTTTACTTTGGTTTCTTTGTTTTGAATATAGGATGAGATATGCAGGTTGGTAGCCAATCATAAAAAGTGGAGCTTCAATTTTTTATTATTAAATAATTATAATAATAATCTTCTTGAATCTAGGGACTCTCGTAAAATCTTCATACAGTCACAGCAGTTTTGCTCAGACGCACACAGATAACATGGTGTTCAAAAGATTCTCCGCTAATAGAGAAACCAGTATTCAAAAATATTTCAACACAATCTCCTTAATTTAAATTGACAATGATGTTACTTTCTCAACTGACAACTAAACATTAACTACAGAAATAAACAGCTTACACTGTATGTGTATGGCTTTAATTGATAGGTTCATATCAATCTAACGATGAAATAATGTTCTATACAATCAGAGAAAAACTATAAAATAAAAATGAAACACTAACTTTCATATAGTTGAAAAAACTTACATTTCTTAATTTGTTTTTGTTCTTCAAATGCTGGCTTCACGAATGCTTCCTTGAAGAACCATATGAAGTTCACGGCCCAGACAAATGGCAGAAATAAACAACCAACTGTAGACAGATAATATATGATTAGAGATTGATGAAAAATATGAATATGAATCATTTTGGATAAATGGTTAAATAGAATTCAAAATTTTCGAGTACAAAGTAGACAATTGGATATATAATGTCTGTAGAGCTGCCCAAAAGATAAACAATGGGTCTATCAATGCCAAATAATGAATAATATTAATTGTTCAATGATGTGAAGTTATAAAAAATTACACTAATAAAAATGTATCTAAACTAGAAAAATTTCACGTCCTGAGGCGGGGAGTTTTTCTAGTTTAGATACATTTTTACTAATGAATAATTTTTCAAACATTTATACCTAATAATGTTAAAATCAAAATTAAGAATAATTACATTACCTTTAAAATACCATTTGCAAAGTTGTAATTTCTTATCGTTCGGAAGCCTGTTAAGATCCATTTTCTGTAAAATATGAAAGAAAGCTCTAAAATCACTTGGTTCACTTGTAATTGTTACTTTTAGATTCAAATCAAAAACAGGGTGAAAGAGGAAAAAACTATAGAAAAAACATCATTGATTGATTTGACAACAGCTAATGTCAGTTGACAATGTTGACATTGACATCCATCAATTTGTGTTGTTTTACGGGCCTGGATAAAAGTTAAAATGTCTTAGTTAAAAAAAAATTAAACAAAAATTAAAACCGACTTCTAAAACTGAAAAGGATAAAATAATTTAATTTGAGTAGGTAGGTGAGTACCTACCTACTCAAATTCAAACCCCTTAGAAACATATTTTTTGGAGTCGGTGCTTCACTTTCTATTGTTTTTAAAATGAAAACAACTTGTGTAGAAGCAAGATGGGTCTTGGATGGAACCGTCAACGTATATTGTTTACCACTATCGTATCGTTTCACTAAAAAGTCATAGGAAAGCAAAAATCCGCAATTTCACATTCGTAGACAACTTACTGATATCAGTTTTTTTTATTTAAAAACCAAACTACCCAATTGATTTTGAAAAAAATTTTATGGGACCAAATGGCAACTATTCCGCATCGAACAAAAAAAGAATCACGTAAATCGGATCATACAAAGAAAAAAAATACGTAGACGACTTACTAATTTCAGATTTTTTTATTTATAAACCCCAAACTACCGAACTGATTTTGAAAAAAATTTTATGGAACCAAATGGCAGCTATTCTGCATCGAACAAAAAAAGAATCACGTAAATCGGATCAGTAATCTCGGCGTAATCGGTGTACATACAAAGGGAAAAAAAACATACCGGCCGAATTGAGAACCTCCTCGTTTTTGAAGTCAGTTAAAAATCATCTTACTGATTTCTACTTCACAGATTTTGAATTGTAGATTTTGTAGTAGTTTATTTTGCTTAAAATATATGGAAAATGGCACATTGCTACTCCTTGCTAGTGGCAATTCCAAAAAAGCGTACTATTTCGTATCGTACGATACATAACACTTCAGATAAAATACACACACAAAATCCACGCACATACTACGATATCGACACTCCTTGCGGAGTTCTGTAACACCCCGAGCGAAAATTCTGAAAATATGTGGTTTTTGTCGTTTGCTGTCGAAAGAAGATCAAAAGCTGTAAAATCCCTTATACTTTTCATTTATCATTAGAGATAGCGATTTTTCTAAAAGAGTTCAATCAGTTGAACGAACTCTGTTTGAAAAATCGCTATCGATCAACCACCGAACCCAAAGTGGTTGATTTCAAGTGACTATCGATCAACCACTTTGGGTTTCAAGTGACTATCGATCAACCACTTTGGGTTCGGTGGTTGATCGATAGGGATTTTTCAAACAGAGTTTGCTCAACTGATCGAACAACTGAAAGCCATATTATTCATATCACACAACGGACTCTAGCATTCAAAGTACTCTGTGACTGTGACCGTAAATGCAACCGTAAAAAAAAAAGAAAATAAACATCAAAATAAAAATGGCGTGTCGTTGACTGTCATCCTGTAAAAATGTATAAACAACATTAAATAAAAATGTTTTCATCGATAATGTACTTGTTACTAAGTGGGATCCTCTTTATTTTCACATTAGAATCATGTGAGTACTATAGAATTGGTCAACAATCTATAATAATATTTTATGTTTTGATAGAAGCATCTTCGACCCCAAAATTCCTCGTTTTGAGGTTCAAAAATGTCCTTGTCTCGATAAAAACTGGCTTTTGACTGTTAATATGTTAATATAATCAATTATGCTGATGGTAAGGATAGCTAGATCCTGTAAAACTTGTAAAAAAGTTGTTTAATATTGACATGCTCTCTACAAAACGTTATTATGGTCATGACTTTTGGAAAATCCTTTCACTTTTCGCACATTTTAGCCATTTTTGCCTAGAAAGTAGATTATTGACACCAATAATGAACAGTATATATTTTATCCTTTAATATTGTACTTACTTAACTCTGAAACATTTTTTTGTAATTAAATTTTTATTATTCCAAAACCAAACCAACTACCACCAACCACGGACCACTCTGACCAAATGTTTTATATCAATTTTATGCTTCTACATTTTGCAAGTTACTTGCCTTTAGTTTAGATTTAAATTGAAGCAAGAAATGACATAGTCTAAACAACACATTAGACTGTGCAAGACATTTCTTGCTTCGATTTAACTCTATGCTACAGGCAAGAAACTTGAATTCTGTAAATGGGCCTTAAGTCTACAATATAGAAAATGCTTCCTAAATGGAGTTTATCTACTTGATATGTATACAGTAAATTGTTTATTTGTTTAATTCAATACAAAAAAACAGTGCTACAGCAGTTATGAATGTAAGATGAGAGATTACACTAATATGTGTAACAGTGTAGCACATTAATTACAATCAAAGTAATATTGCTATATGAAAGTTTAACAATAAAATTACTTACTATTAAACTTGAATCTCAAGCATATAGATTACAAATGTTATGATTACTTAAAATGTAGCTAGAATTCTTCAATGCTGCTTCTAGCATTAAAATATTGCTTAATCATTTTAATCCCTCTTATGGGATAACTCCACTTGAGGGATTAAAATGACAACTGAAAACTCAATTGTGTCTGGAATCTGTTGCTTGATGAGGTAATAGTGATTTATCTAAGTTGAGTATTTATACAATAAAGGTGGCTGCCAGCGGCTTCGTATGCGATGATGTTGGTTATCATGCCAAAAGGTGGCCTATTATCATACCTAATTTAATCTAAGCCCGTACAACGGCTAAGGAGTCATAATATAACACACAGTCGTGACTGCTATGGTTTTTATGATACTAGTAAGAATTTAATTTTTTAAAGGACTTCCAACTTATAAAGGATGATCTGTGAATGTCAGGCACTGCATCTTACTGGTCTAACAATGTGCTATTTGTATCAGTTTTGTGAGAGTTGCGTGTAGTTTGATTGGGAAACAATGCATTGACAGATAACATACTTACACATAAATACGAGACAGGATGTTTTGTTGTCCCGTGGTTCACAATCAATGTTATGCATAGATAAATGTTATCTTTGTGTGAAAGTACTTTTCCAATACAGATCTGTTTTCATTCATGTTCTTTATTGCACTTTCAAATTTTAAAAAAAAATTAGGAAAGGATGATTTATGTTGTAAATTGAATTTTATGTGACATGTTTATTTAGTTAATTTGCATGAAATAAGAAAAACTGTTGAACAACCTCAATTGTAGAATGGATGGTGCTCTATTTCTGACCTTAACCTGTCAAGAATAATATTCCAGAGATAATGGGGTTTTTAACTGACATAGCTTAGGTTCTAGAAAAAACCTTCTTATATGTGTTGTCTATGGTTTCTATAAAAGGTGTTCTGCTGTTCATTTTTTTTTGTCTTTTATAAGTGACCAAAAAAAAACCTTAAACCTACCAATCACACTAAAACTCTTTGTACACACAATTTGCCTAGTCAGATTACTTCCTGATTCAACCATCAGCCTTATGTACAGCATTTTATTGGCACGTCCACGGCTGGGCTTAGGCATCCCTCAAAGACCTCCAGGCCGATCGGATCCGTCCAAATCTTCGGTCAACCTTTTTTGGCGGCCCACCAACTCTGCGTCACCTTGTACACGTGGCGTTTTCGCCCTAACGGCCGCCACTCCTACTTTCAATGTGACCTGCCCACTGCCACTTGAGGCTGGCAATTTGTTGGGCTGTCGGCGACGAGGGCCATTACACCACCACGCTGGCCCAATGCGGGTTGGTAGGTTAAAACGGTTGCAGGAACAACCGGGACCAACGGCTTAACGTGCCTTCCAAAGCACAGAGGTGCCCGAGATTATAAATTTTGATGGACCCATCCCGGGATCGACCATGGCGAAAGTTGTTTTGTTTTCATAAACGAAACCAGAGTGCTCAAACCACTACGCAACCGTACTCCTCCTCGGTGGCATTAGTTCATAGAAATGTATTGAAATTATCAAATGAACTACATTTCTTTGGTAGTCCCAAAAGTATATGGATTGGTTTAGCCAACATTTTAATTTCGTCGCACGTTTGGCTGTATTTATGCGTCGCCGGCCATGTCCTGTAAGCTATGCCCTCACACCAGAGTAAAAAATGGAAAGAGAAGAGAGATTCCAAATCATTAAATAGCTTTAATTTATCAAATCGTAAAATTTGTCTGCCGTCGTTGGTGTACAGGACACGCTCGCCTCTCTTGACGGTCAAAAAGTTAAAGGTAGTGTTTTCTCCCCAGGTATAGCAGAGCTCCTGGCCCCTCCGGCCCTGTATCTATACAGCCCTGGGGACTTGGAGTATCTAGACGTGATTGTGAAACGCGTAGGCGATAACCTCACGCTAGAGTGCGGGCTCCGCGGCGAGGCGCCCGCGCTGTTTCTCTGGAACTACGTGCCACCAGTACATGAGCCGCAGCCGCTGCAGATGTATGTATCTGTCATCATAATATCGTCTATCGGAGACAATTAGAACTGAGCAATTTTAGAATCATTTTTCTAAAATTACTCATTTCAAAGGTTTAAAAAAGATAGATAATTTTAAAGGCTCATTAGTAAATAACCATGAACATCATGTGAATGTTTCGGACTTGCTCCAATAGTGTATCGGATAGACATTTCACTTTGAAGTTGAATCCTATAATTAACTCAAAACCTCAAATTTTTAGAATGTTCCGGTACTGTCTCCGATAGACGATATTATCCTAAGATGTCCACTGCTGAACAAAGTCCTTCCCATAGATTTCCAAACGGAACGGTTCTCCGCAGTCCGCAGTTGTCTGAGTCTGTGCAACCGCCTCTGTGGTCTAGTGGTTCAGACCACCCACCTCAGATCTAGAGGTCCGGGGTTCCCGTGGGGGGCAGAAGTTTTCTGCTCCGTTTGGTTGGTGGTAGGGCCTTTCTAACCCTGGCTAGCCACCGCCATCTTAACTAAGTCCGCCGCCATAACAATAATGTTAACAGCATTGTTGGCCAGTTGAGGAATCTGGGTGTAGCTTGCTTCCATCGTCGGCCTTATGTTCACTTACCCTCGGGTGAGATGAAGGCCAAGAGCTACTACGTTAAGATAAAAAAAGTCTGCTTCCAACGGCTCCTCGCGGGAGGCCGTCCGTCGCAATGCTAAAAGTTTAACGCCCCATCGGCCATCCGTTCTGCGTGCTATGTGCCCTGCTGCCAATTCAACTTGCTAATCTTATGAGCTATGTCAGTAATTTTGGTTCTGTTACGGATTTACTCAATTCTGATTCTATCCTACTTCTAACATAACGCTTTCCATAGCTCGTTTGGGGACTGTGAACTTGTATAGAAAGCTCTTAGTAAGCGACCACGTTTAACAGTCGTAGGTATGTCATCACTAGCAACACACTGGTCGAACACTTTTGACTTAAGGCACTCGGGAATTTCGGACGAGAAAATCTTACGCCATTTCCCGTATGTAGGGTCGTCCCTACATACGGGCCTACCACATAAATGATTGCTTATTGACAGCATATCAAGGGTAATAGTTTGACCTTGAGAGCCTTTATTGCGTTCGTAACAGAGGCGGCATTTGTAGTGCATCTGTCACACTTGATGTACTGTGGTCTGTACACTGTGTTTTTTTTATACCACTAAGGTGGCAATTAAGCATACGGTCCACCTGATGGTAAGCGGTTACCGTAGCCTGTGGACGCTTGCAACACCAGGGTATCACTTGCGCGTTGCCGACCCCGTAAAAACCTTCGTAAATACTCGATGATGAGGAAGTACCTAGGAACAGACTGACTGACCTGGGTCGCTGGTTGCTGGCCTTGCCGTGATGGTATTCAGACGGCGTACGTCCCTGCACTCCTCAGCACTTATTTGATTTTCTATATAAGTTGATTGTAAGGTGATTACGCGGCGCGAACCGTGTATGAGTTTATATGGTGATGTCTCTTGGGAAAACGATGCGTGCTATCGATTCCGCTGATTGACCGTGAGAGCACCACGAGAGTCATCAGTCTGTAGGAGTGAATGAAATTGGAATGGGATAGGTAGGGAGGAGCTAACGCAAGCTACCTTCGTCTAAACAAAAAATATGAAATTCGCGCTCCTACAACTGTATTGTTTACCCATCACTTGAAGAACATCATGCTGTACTCATTCAAGAAAACCTCTGCAGGGAGCTCATTCCACAACCTGAGCGTACGCGGGAAAGAGTTTCTCTGAAACCGTACAGTACGCGACCACTTTGGTTACAATTTGTGTTGTTATTTTTTTCAAAGTCATGTAGCTTAGCCTGTTCCCATCAGTGGCGGTGGTGTATAGGTCGGTGCTGTGATGTGACGTTTGTTGCAGCCGGCCGTACGAGATCAAAAAGAACGGAACTCTTACCAGCAGGCTGGTTAAGGAGGACCTGACGGTGTCAGACAGCGGCCGCTACATCTGCACCTCGCCGCCATACAGTGCCACTAAGTATATACTGGTGCAGCCCAATACAGGTAAGAATAGTTAGATGAATTAAGTTATATAGTTGGTTTTCCACCAAAGGGGCGAAGCGAGGCGAGACGAGAATTGAAATGACCCTTTTCCACTAGAAATTGCCCGCGCGAGCTCGCGCGAGATGATTTTCCACCAGAGTGGCGAGGAGTGAATTGAAATCGCACAACAATTAACCTATCGCGAGTAGCGTGTTTCTGTTGCAAAGTTAATTTATACTCTATACCGGAAGCAATACGGTTCATTTTTATACAAACAAATATTTCAATTCACGCCTCGCACATTCTCGTTTATACTGACTATTTCCACCAAAGATGCGCGAGGCGAGGATTGAAAATTTGCCATACAAATTTTAAATCTCGTCTCGCCTCGTCTCGTCTGGCCCCTCTGGTGGAAAACCACCTTTATACCGGGTGCTACAGATTTGCAAAATAAAAGGAGGATGCCAATCTTAGTATGAAGCTTTGCCCCACCTCAAACCGACACGTCCAGAAGTGACTCAGGGCGCAATTAGATATTATTAACACATAGTATCTTTAGATAACAAAACATTTTTGTTTAAAGATACTGTTTTTGAGATATACGCGAAACAGGATTGTAATAACAATTCAAACACTAGCAATTTTTGTCATCTGTCTAAGTGCGTTTTGTTATTTTATTCCTTTGAAATAAACTTGACAATTATTACTCATCATAAAATCAGCAAATTATTACTTTTTTATTAGACTTTTCTAAAAATCCTTTGCTAACTTTTTAGACTAGCCTGACATCCTTATGCATAGATAGCAGCTCTTGTTAGGATCGGTTTGCATATTTCCAATATTTTCGACCTGACCTTTATACCTTGCCTTTTATTTCATTTCCTTTTTTTCCTATGCCTTTTATTTCTTTATTTCTTTTTAATGTTATTTTTATCTTTATTTTTAGGCCTTATTGGCCTAAACATGCTTTCTTTCTTTCTTTAAAAGCATTAGTGTGTTCCGGCAGTTGGAGGTAAGATAGTCAGTTCCTCTGTGGTTGAGGATCCGGGTGTAGCTCGCTTCCATCTTCCGCCTTATCATCACTTAACATCAGGTGAGATGAAGGCCACGAGTTACCCCGATGATGTATCTTGTCAGGTGTTCGTCGCTGCGCTCGCGGCGCGTTCGCGTGCGATCTCCGATGCGTGTTACCGTCGAACGTATGCGACGGCCGCGCCGACTGCACGCGCGGGGAGGACGAACATCACGACTTATGCGGCCCTAGTCCGTGCTCGCGTGAGTATTGAACTGGTGGCAGGGGGACTTGTCTCCCGTGTTACCTTTCACCGTGCCCTGTGCGGGAACGATGGCGAATTGACCGTTTACTTAGACAATATAGATGTTGACTGTATTCAAATTAAAATGTAATTTTGACGCGTATGTTTTTTTTATGCAAAGCTCAGCAAATTACTCAACACCACCTGATGTGAAGCGGTAAGAAGAGTCCATATAAAGACAGCTAGTGCAGGTTGGAACTCACTGCTCTAGCCGCCTCCACCTTTCCGGCACATAAGGTGCCTTTTCACGCCTCTTTTGAAGGAACCCATGTTATAAGGAGGGAACACATGTGCTGGCAAAGAATTCCAAGTTTTGGAAGTTCGACAAAGAAACGAGTTACTAAACTTCATTTTGCGTGATGTTGAGGTGGAGACAGTGAATTGATGACTCCGAAGACCGGCACTTAATACCGACACCGAAATATTCTATTTCAACATCCGAAACGAGTATTTTTACAAATACCTACGATTCGGTTAAGTTGGGGCAGTGCTTTCAATTATTCTTATCCTTTTTATTCTTTTTGTTATTTTTTAAATTCTTATTCTTTATACTCGTTTCGGATATTGAAATAGAACATTTCGACATTGTAGGGTAGGCGGTAGCTCATAACAAAATACAGATAGACTAGAAGAATTTCACAGGTTTCACCCAAGTCCTGGGTGGCTCAGATGGTTAGAACAGTCGCCCGGATTGCGGAAGGTCGCGGCTTCGATCCCCGCCTCGGGACGTGGGATTTTTCTAGTTTAGATTTTTATTTGTACATTTAACAATTTACTCAATGGCCTGCGCAGACGACGGACTTTTCTCCGCGCCGTAGGAAAAAGTACGCTCCGCGAATAAAAAGTCCGCCGCGGATTTACCGCGAACTCAACGCACACGGTGTGCGATCATCGTCCTGCATACGTACGTCACTCTCGAGCGCACAACGCGGACTATAGTCCGCCATGTGTGTTGCTTCGCCTAGTCACACGAGTTCTATTTTTTTCGGGGACTCCCTCGTACTTTTGTCCGGTCCGCTCTCTGCATGTCCTCGGTTATTCGGGGGACTTTTTGTACGTGGTACTTTTAATCCCTCGTTAGCATTACTCGATACAATTGTAATCGATCTATTTTAGCGGACAAAAATCCTTAGTCTGCGCAGGCCATAAATATTACTCGTATGTCCAGGGTTGGACCGTCTCAATTGCTCGTCGGGGGGGTGCATCCCCGAGGCGGCGTGTTGTCTCACCCCCCACGCGCTGTGCAGCGAGCACGACTGTTGCCGCGAGCACCGACATACACACAGTCAGTACAATACTGTTTTATTTATACAACTAGATGACAAACAAAATAAAAAATAAAATAAAATAAAATAAACAAGCTGAAGGCCCACCTGATGGTAAGCGGTTACCGCCGCCTATAGACACCTGCAATAACAAGGAAACAATCACTTGATATTGCAGGTGCGTTGTCATCCTGAGGCCTAAGATGAAATGCCGTCCATGCCCAGTAATTACACTGGCTACCTTTCCCTTCAATCCGAAACACAGCGAAATGTTTCACGGCTGAAATAAGAAAGGCGATGGTACCTACCCAGGCGACCCTACATACGGGCATACTGCCATATAATATTACCATTTCTACAATTAACGCCTACTTTGTTCGAGAAACAAAAATTAATGTAAAAAAATGTATTAAAAACTGATCAAATTATAGCCTACTAAAATGGAGTACCTCAAGGATCTATACAAGGCCTTCTATCAAAAACTATAAATGAGTCTATAAAAAAACACGTCTAACATATTGAATATTCTTCACAGGATTCCAAAACCTAGAACTTCTGCCGCCAGTTGAGGATAGACACGCCCCAGACGACTATGGATTCATACAATCGACTATATACACAGTCACCGGTGAGTTTAGTTATAAAATTATTATTTGAAATCGATATCTGTTAGAAAAACTTTTGTAGAGGATTTTTATTATTTTTTCAGCAAAATTAATGTTTATAAACTAAACCAAATTTAGTGTGAATGCATCTGTTTCTATCTGTTTGAAAATATAAATATTGTATTCAAATCAAAGCCACACCTGCAATGGGCCTAAATCTGAATACACACTCTAAGTTTTAAGTACAGTATATCTCTTTCTCCCAATATGTAATAGGAAAAGATAGCAAGAATACGTTTAGAGCCGTCATTTAAATTTAGACATATTTCATAGGAACCGTAGACAACAATTACAATTAAGGCGATACCTCGTCGACACTAGCGACACCACTTGATTTATATTAATTGTGGTGAATATAGAACATAATAAACAAAAACGCTTTAGTGAATGACTAAAGAATTGTATTTGTAATTTTTTGAGATGTGCTCGGTATAAGATATTCCTCTACATGTAACCTATTTTTTCATTATTGCTGAAAGTGGCCACTTTAAACAATAATAAAAAATTTGGTTACTTATACGTAGACACTTTATACACGATACATCTTTAAAAATTACAAATACCGTTCTTTAGCAATTCTCTAAAGCGTTTTTGTTTATTATGTTCTAAATTCACCATAATTAATAACAATCAATTGGTGTCGCTAGTGTGCACGAGGTAGCCCCTTAAGGAAAGAAAACGCATCAAAAACATAAAATGTAACCATAGACAATTTTGGACGGCATGTACGGAGGTACCTTCTAAACACTGCATTTTATCACGTTCATTAAGGTCGAAAATTGAACGCACCTCTCTAAATGTCAAATCATATGACAGCCATCCCTTTCGTATTTATATTAGGAGAAAGAGATGCACTGAACTTAAATTTAGACTTAGCATGTGTTCTCCAGAATTACGGCCATTGTAAAATGAAACGGATAATACTTATTTTTTTTTAATCGCAATAAGTTCTAAACCAAAAGTGAAGAACTAAAAAATCTTAGAAAATTATAAAACTAGCATTTTTATCTATATTATTTAATGCTAATTGGCTATTTCATCGTACTAAATAAATTTTACATTTACACCCATAGACAATACCGTTTCGGAGCGAGAAGGTAGCTCTATTTATAAAAATAAATATACTATTTTTATAATTTTTATTATTTATTCGTTAAGCTACTTGAATAGCTAGTGCCCTGTCTACTGAGCCAGATGGCCCAGGGTTCGAGTCCCGATATGGGCAGATGTTTATGTTCACCTATATACGTCCCACTGCTGGGCACATGCCTTCCTACATGGGAGAAACACATGAGGAGCTTGGCCCATAACACTACCACGCTGGCCCAATGCGGGTTGTAGTAAATTTTTTTTTAAGTTAAACACTAATGTCGGCAATCGTCGAATTAAGTGCACTTAAATTTAATTCACGTTTTTGAGCCTTTAGATTTTTAACTAGAGTTGTGACAAACTCGAGTCTTTCGAGTCCTTATCTTTGAGCTCGTTGCGCAGTCCCCGCAGAATAAAATGATAACTGCCAATATCTTAGTTTTAGTGTTATCCCACTTTTGGGACCTGTGGGGGTTGGTAATACACCTGCTCAAGTTTTTTGAAATTTTTATACAGTTATTTCACGAAGTTACAAAACGTTATAATAGTATTCTTAGATTTAACACCGGCCTTAAATTACGAGAATAAGATTTTAATATATAAGAATACGTTTCTATAAAGAAACGTATTCTTTCTTGTTACTATGACAAACAGTTATACAATTATGTTCTCGTAAAAATATTCCCACTAGACAATGATAAATGCAGTTGATTAATATGCCAATGGATATTATGGACCAAAAACAATCACAATCCGTATTTCCTGAATACTATCTGTATTTTAATAATTAGGCATGTTTCACTAAATCATTTTAAACATACAAAAAATAACTTTTATTCAAAGCAATCAATCATAAGTCTGAGTCCAGTATTAGGAGCAAAAGACAATAACACGTTTTTTTTTCATGAAAAGTAGCATTTGTAATTATCATTTTATTCTCCGGGGACGGGGCGGATTGACAAATTGCACGATTTGTGACAAAAATACTCCAAGACCAGAGTATTTAAGTCTTTATGTGCACTTTATCGCAACATGAAGCTTGACTCTTTTTTTAGTGCCAAGACTCAAAGACTCGAGTCTTTACAACTCTATATTACAATGATATAACGATATTTACAACGTTTTATTGTTTGTGTATTTGGCAGCGTGCGCGCTAATATTCATGATAGCGGTGGTGCTTCTCGTGTCGGCCATCTGCAAGATGCATATGAAACGAGCCGCGCTAAGGAGCTACGCGCACGCCGACGATAACACGAGGGCCCACTACAACATGCACTACGCCCAGGTGAGACTGACACTGACACCGACACTGACACTGACACTGACACACGCCGACGATAACACGAGGGCCCACTACAACATGCACTACGCCCAGGTGAGACTGACACTGACACCGACACTGACACTGACATAGACACTGACACACGCCGACGATAACACGAGGGCCCACTACAACATGCACTACGCCCAGGTGAGACTGACACTGACACTGACATAGACACTGACACACGCCGACGATAACACGAGGGCCCACTACAACATGCACTACGCCCAGGTGAGACTGACACTGACACCGACACTGACACTGACACACGCCGACGATAACACGAGGGCCCACTACAACATGCACTACGCCCAGGTGAGACTGACACTGACACCGACACTGACACTGACATAGACACTGACACTGACACTGACACACGCCGACGATAACACGAGGGCCCACTACAACATGCACTACGCCCAGGTGAGACTGATACTGACACTGACATAGACACTGACACTGACATAGACACTGACACTAACATAGACACTGACACTGACACTGACACTGACACACGCCGACGATAACACGAGGGCCCACTACAACATGCACTACGCCCAGGTGAGACTGATACTGACACTGACATAGACACTGACACTGACATAGACACTGACACTGACACTGACACACGCCGACGATAACACGAGGGCCCACTACAACAGGCACTACGCCCAGGTGAGACTGATACTGACACTGACATAGACACTGACACTGACATAGACACTGACACTGACACTGACACACGCCGACGATAACACGAGGGCCCACTACAACATGCACTACGCCCAGGTGAGACTGACACTGACACCGACACTGACACTGACATAGACACTGACACTGACACTGACACACGCCGACGATAACACGAGGGCCCACTACAACATGCACTACGCCCAGGTGAGACTGATACTGACACTGACATAGACACTGACACTGACATAGACACTGACACTAACATAGACACTGACACTGACACTGACACACGCCGACGATAACACGAGGGCCCACTACAACATGCACTACGCCCAGTTGAGACTGACACTGACACCGACACTGACATAGACACTGACACTGACATAGACACTGACACTAACATAGACACTGACACTGACACTGACACTGACACACGCCGACGATAACACGAGTGCCCACTACAACAGGCACTACGCCCAGGTGAGACTGATACTGACACTGACATAGACACTGACACTGACATAGACACTGACACTGACATAGACACTGACACTGACACTGACACACGCCGACGATAACACGAGGGCCCACTACAACATGCACTACGCCCAGGTGAGACTGACACTGACACCGACACTGACACTGACACCGACACTGACACTGACACTGACACACGCCGACAATAACACGAGGGCCCACTACAACATGCACTACGCCCAGGTGAGACTGACACTGACTCCGACACTGACATAGACACTGACACTGACACTGACATAGACACTGACACACGTCGACGATAACACGAGGGTTCACTACAACATGCATTACGCCCAGGTGAGACTGACACTGACACCGACACTGACACTGACATAGACACTGACACACGCCGACGATAACACGAGGGCCCACTACAACATGCACTACGCCCAGGTGAGACTGACACTGACACCGACACTGACACTGACATAGACACTGACACACGCCGACGATAACACGAGGGCCCACTACAACATGCACTACGCCCAGGTGAGACTGACACTGACACCGACACTGACACTGACATAGACACTGACACTGACACTGACACACGCCGACGATAACACGAGGGCCCACTACAACAGGCACTACGCCCAGGTGAGACTGATACTGACACTGACATAGACACTGACACTGACATAGACACTGACACTAACATAGACACTGACACTGACACTGACACTGACCCACGCCGACGATAACACGAGGGCCCACTACAACATGCACTACGCCCAGGTGAGACTGACACTGACACACGCCGACGATAACACGAGGGCCCACTACAACATGCACTACGCCCAGGTGAGACTGACACTGACACCGACACTGACACTGACATAGACACTGACACACGCCGACGATAACACGAGGGCCCACTACAACATGCACTACGCCCAGGTGAGACTGACACTGACACCGACACTGACACTGACATAGACACTGACACACGCCGACGATAACACGAGGGCCCACTACAACAGGCACTACGCCCAGGTGAGACTGATACTGACACTGACATAGACACTGACACTGACATAGACACTGACACTGACACTGACACACGCCGACGATAACACGAGGGCCCACTACAACATGCACTACGCCCAGGTGAGACTGACACTGACTCCGACACTGACATAGACACTGACACTGACACTGACATAGACACTGACACACGTCGACGATAACACGACCAGGTGAGACTGACACTGACACCGACACTGACACTGACACTGACACACGCCGACGATAACACGAGGGCCCACTACAACATGCACTACGCCCAGGTGAGACTGACACTGACTCCGACACTGACATAGACACTGACACTGACACTGACATAGACACTGACACACGTCGACGATAACACGAGGGTTCACTACAACATGCATTACGCCCAGGTGAGACTGACACTGACACCGACACTGACACCGACACTGACACTGACATAGACACTGACACACGCCGACGATAACACGAGGGCCCACTACAACATGCACTACGCCCAGGTGAGACTGACACTGACACCGACACTGACACTGACACACGCCGACAATAACACGAGGGCCCACTACAACATGCACTACGCCCAGGTGAGACTGACACTGACACCGACACTGACACTGACATAGACACTGACACTGACACTGACACACGCCGACGATAACACGAGGGCCCACTACAACAGGCACTACGCCCAGGTGAGACTGATACTGACACTGACATAGACACTGACACTGACATAGACACTGACACTAACATAGACACTGACACTGACACTGACACACGCCGACGATAACACGAGGGCCCACTACAACATGCACTACGCCCAGGTGAGACTGACACTGACACACGCCGACGATAACACGAGGGCCCACTACAACATGCACTACGCCCAGGTGAGACTGACACTGACACCGACACTGACACTGACATAGACACTGACACACGCCGACGATAACACGAGGGCCCACTACAACATGCACTACGCCCAGGTGAGACTGACACTGACACCGACACTGACACTGACATAGACACTGACACACGCCGACGATAACACGAGGGCCCACTACAACAGGCACTACGCCCAGGTGAGACTGATACTGACACTGACATAGACACTGACACTGACATAGACACTGACACTGACACACGCCGACGATAACACGAGGGCCCACTACAACATGCACTACGCCCAGGTGAGACTGACACTGACTCCGACACTGACATAGACACTGACACTGACATAGACACTGACACACGTCGACGATAACACGACCAGGTGAGACTGACACTGACACCGACACTGACACTGACACTGACACACGCCGACGATAACACGAGGGCCCACTACAACATGCACTACGCCCAGGTGAGACTGACACTGACTCCGACACTGACATAGACACTGACACTGACACTGACATAGACACTGACACACGTCGACGATAACACGAGGGTTCACTACAACATGCATTACGCCCAGGTGAGACTGACACTGACACCGACACTGACACCGACACTGACACTGACATAGACACTGACACACGCCGACGATAACACGAGGGCCCACTACAACATGCACTACGCCCAGGTGAGACTGACACTGACACCGACACTGACACTGACACACGCCGACAATAACACGAGGGCCCACTACAACATGCACTACGCCCAGGTGAGACTGACACTGACACCGACACTGACACTGACATAGACACTGACACTGACACTGACACACGCCGACGATAACACGAGGGCCCACTACAACATGCACTACGCCCAGGTGAGACTGATACTGACACTGACATTGACACTGACACTGACATAGACACTGACACTAACATAGACACTGACACTGACACTGACACTGACACACGCCGACGATAACACGAGGGCCCACTACAACATGCACTACGCCCAGGTGAGACTGACACTGACACCGACACTGACACCGACACTGACACTGACATAGACACTGACACACGCCGACGATAACACGAGGGCCCACTACAACATGCACTACGCCCAGGTGAGACTGACACTGACACCGACACTGACACCGACACTGACACTGACATAGACACTGACACACGCCGACGATAACACGAGGGCCCACTACAACATGCACTACGCCCAGGTGAGACTGACACTGACACCGACACTGACACTGACATAGACACTGACACACGCCGACGATAACACGAGGGCCCACTACAACATGCACTACGCCCAGGTGAGACTGACACTGACACCGACACTGACACTGACATAGACACTGACACACGCCGACGATAACACGAGGGCCCACTACAACATGCACTACGCCCAGGTGAGACTGATACTGACACTGACATAGACACTGACACTGACACTGACATAGACACTGACACTGACACTGACACACGCCGACGATAACACGAGGGCCCACTACAACATGCACTACGCCCAGGTGAGACTGACACTGACACCGACACTGACACTGACATAGACACTGACACACGCCGACGATAACACGAGGGCCCACTACAACATGCACTACGCCCAGGTGAGACTGACACTGACACTGACACCGACACTGACATAGACACTGACACTGACACTGACACACGCCGACGATAACACGAGGGCCCACTACAACATGCACTACGCCCAGGTGAGACTGATACTGACACTGACATAGACACTGACACTGACATAGACACGGACACTGACATAGACACTGACACTGACATAGACACTGACACTGACATAGACACTGACACTGACACTGACACACGCCGACGATAACACGAGGGCCCACTACAACATGCACTACGCCCAGGTGAGACTGACACTGACACCGACACTGACACTGACACTGACACACGCCGACGATAACACGAGGGCCCACTACAACATGCACTACGCCCAGGTGAGACTGACACTGACACCGACACTGACACCGACACTGACACTGACATAGACACTGACATAGACACTGACACACGCCGACGATAACACGAGGGCCCACTACAACATGCACTACGCCCAGGTGAGACTGACACTGACACCGACACTGACACCGACACTGACACTGACATAGACACTGACACACGCCGACGATAACACGAGGGCCCACTACAACATGCACTACGCCCAGGTGAGACTGACACTGACACCGACACTGACATAGACACTGACACTGACACTGACACACGCCGACGATAACACGAGGGCCCACTACAACATGCACTACGCCCAGGTGAGACTGACACTGACACCGACACTGACATAGACACTGACACTGACACTGACACACGCCGACGATAACACGAGGGCCCACTACAACATGCACTACGCCCAGGTGAGACTGACACTGACACCGACACTGACACTGACATAGACACTGACACACGCCGACGATAACACGAGGGCCCACTACAACATGCACTACGCCCAGGTGAGACTGACACTGACACTGACACCGACACTGACATAGACACTGACACTGACACTGACACACGCCGACGATAACACGAGGGCCCACTACAACATGCACTACGCCCAGGTGAGACTGATACTGACACTGACATAGACACTGACACTGACATAGACACGGACACTGACATAGACACTGACACTGACATAGACACTGACACTGACATAGACACTGACACTGACATAGACACTGACACTGACACTGACACACGCCGACGATAACACGAGGGCCCACTACAACATGCACTACGCCCAGGTGAGACTGACACTGACACCGACACTGACACTGACACTGACACACGCCGACGATAACACGAGGGCCCACTACAACATGCACTACGCCCAGGTGAGACTGACACTGACACCGACACTGACACCGACACTGACACTGACATAGACACTGACATAGACACTGACACACGCCGACGATAACACGAGGGCCCACTACAACATGCACTACGCCCAGGTGAGACTGACACTGACACCGACACTGACACCGACACTGACACTGACATAGACACTGACACACGCCGACGATAACACGAGGGCCCACTACAACATGCACTACGCCCAGGTGAGACTGACACTGACACCGACACTGACATAGACACTGACACTGACACTGACACACGCCGACGATAACACGAGGGCCCACTACAACATGCACTACGCCCAGGTGAGACTGACACTGACACCGACACTGACATAGACACTGACACTGACACTGACACACGCCGACGATAACACGAGGGCCCACTACAACATGCACTACGCCCAGGTGAGACTGACACTGACACCGACACTGACATAGACACTGACACTGACACTGACACACGCCGACGATAACACGAGGGCCCACTACAACATGCACTACGCCCAGGTAGACGTGCGCGCCGCTCTCGGCCCGCGCCGCCGCCGCCGCGACGGCGGCTCGGCGCGCCGGGGGCGGGGAAGGGGTAGCAACGAACAGCCGCTCGCTCGCACGATCGTCCATTTTTATCGGTTCATTTCATGCGATCAGTTGATAGTGCGCATAGAAAATGACTACATTTAATAAGACTAAATCCAAACAGTTTTCAGTCTATGTTTTATACGATACGACGCTAAGATAAAGTCAAGCTTCTGTTTTTGCAAGCTTTTGTGTTGTGCTTTTAAGCGAACTCACAAGGGCTATATTGGCAATTCCTGCCACTAGCACGGCAAATCAGCGAGTTTTTCCTATAGCAGGACTAACTGTCACTGCTAAAAGATCGCGACTAAGTCCACTACGCGTGGATAAAATTATTTTCATCCATGACAATGTCCAATCCATGTCAAATTATTTTCATCCAATTATGTATTCATCATCATCATTTCATCCGAGAGACGCCCACTGCTTAGCATAGGCCTCCCCCAAAGATCTCCATACCGATCGGTTCTGCGCTGTCCGCATCCATCGGCTTCCCGCGACCCTCACCAGATCATCGGTCCACCTTGTGGGAGGCCTACCAACGCTGCGTCTCCCTGTACGTGGCCGCCACTCGAGAACCTTTCCGCCCCAACGGCCGTCAGTCCTCCTTGCAATGTGGCCTGCCTACTGCCACTTGAGGCTCGCAATTCTTCGCCCTATGTCGGTAACCGTTGTTCTCCTATGGATCTTATCATTTCTGATTCCATCACGCAGAGAAACCCCGAGCATAGCCCTCTCCATTACCCTTTGGGTGACATTAAGCCTTCTTATGAGGCTCATTGTAAGCGGCCACGTCTCAGTTCCGTAAGTCATAACTGGTAACACACACGAATTAAAGACTTTCGTCTTGAGACACTGCGTTAGTTGGGCCAAGAATATGCAGGCAAAGCTTCCCAGAACGCTGAACTATCTGTCCCAGGTAAATTATATTCGTCAACAACTTCCAACCTTTACAGGAGTGGGTACGACATGGGAATTCGACATAATTTTCGTCTTATCCATGTTCAGTTTTAGACCCTCTTATTGGGAGACTCTACAGAGGTCGTCGAGCATAGTGCCTAAGTCTTCCAGGTTTGTAGCCATGACTACGATATCATCAGCAAAACGAAGGTGAGTCATGTACTCGCCGTTTATGTTGATGCCAAGTACTCCTCTCCAGTCCAAAACCTTAAACACATCCTCCAACGCGGCAGTAAACAGTTTCGGCGATATAGCATCGCCCTGTCTCACACCTCGCTGAAGACGTATTGGTTCCGAGGTTTGGTCCTGAAGGCGGACTGACATAGTGGCGTTTTCGTAGAGTGACTGCAGTGACTGAAGCACGGCCCAGCCCCCTTATTCTCAACTGTCGGATCACGGATTCGATTCGAAAAGTCACATACCGTCTCGCTTTGACGCAGCGCGATAAAAAGTGACAGGTATAGAGTTTCCGAAATTCGAATTCTTTTCGACAGTTGAGAATAAGGAGGTAGGTCTCGACAGAATCGAAGGCTTGCTCCAAGTCTAGGAACGCTAAGCATAATGGCAGGTTGTACTCTTCGGCCTTCTGTATAACCTGCCGCAGCGTATGTATGTGGTCTATGGTACTAAAGCCTTTTCGGAATCTGGCTTATTCCGGAGGCTGGAAGTCGTCAAATCTGCGTGCGAGACGATTCGTTGCAACTCTCAAATACAGCTTGTAAACATGACTCGGGAGCGCGATGGGTCTATAATTCTTCAATTGGGTATTGGAATTATGTATTGTGCAAACAAAACTGTACTTTTTAAGTTATTTACCTCACCTACTCTTTCTTTCCTTTCCTACTAATGCTGAGATGCAGTTTTGATAGCATTTCAAGTAATAATTTTTTTAATTCCACTTCTATTTTTTACTCGCTCTAATTTAGTTCTTATGCTCTTTTTCAAAAATATTCTCTTACAACTTTCTAGATCTCTGTATCCTGCTTATGCGTATAAAGTTTTATTAGATACAGTCTATTAAATTCCGAAAAATTTGGACTTGAAAATTTGTATGAATATCCTGGAGAATGAAACCTCTTAAAATGACGGCAAAATATACGGCCACGCCGGCGCGGCGTCGCCACGCCGACCATGTATGGTCTGACACCGACACTGACACTGACATAGACACTGACACTGACACTGACACACGCCGACGATAACACGAGGGCCCACTACAACATGCACTACGCCCAGGTGAGACTGACACTGACACCGACACTGACACTGACATAGACACTGACACACGCCGACGATAACACGAGGGCCCACTACAACATGCACTACGCCCAGGTGAGACTGATACTGACACTGACACTGACATAGACACTGACACTGACATAGACACTGACACTGACATAGACACTGACACTGACACACGCCGACGATAACACGAGGGCCCACTACAACATGCACTACGCCCAGGTGAGACTGATACTGACACCGACACTGACACTGACACTGACACCGACACTGACACTGACACCGACACTGACACTGACACACGCCGACGATAACACGAGGGCCCACTACAACATGCACTACGCCCAGGTGAGACTGATACTGACACCGACACTGACACTGACATAGACACTGACACTGACACACGCCGACGATAACACGAGGGCCCACTACAACATGCACTACGCCCAGGTGAGACTGACACTGACACCGACACTGACACTGACACTGTCATAGACACTGACACACGCCGACGATAACACGAGGGTTCACTACAACATGCACAACGCCCAGGTGAGACTGACACTGACACGGACACTGACATAGACACTGACACTGACATAGACACTGACACACGCCGACGATAACACGAGGGCCCACTACAACATGCGCTACGCGCAGGTGAGACTGACACTGACACCGACACTTACATAGCCACTGACACTGACATAGACACTGACACTGACACTGACATAGACACTGACATGGACACTGACATAGACACTGACACTGACATAGACACTGTCACTGATACTGACATAGACACTGTCACTGACATAGACACTGACATAAACACTGACACTGTCACTGACATAGACACTGACATAGACACTGACACTGTCACTGACATAGACACTGACACACTCCGATTATAACACGAGAAACCACTACAACATGCACTACGCACAGGTGAGACTGACACTGACACTGACATAGACACGGACACTGACACAAACATAGACACTGTCACTGACATAGACACTGTAACTGACACTGACACTGACACACGTCGACCACAACACGAGGGCCCACTACAACATGCACTACGCCCAGGTGAGACTGACATTGACACTGACATTGACACTAACATAGAAACTGACATAGACACTGACACTGACATAAACACTGACATAGACACTGACACTAACATAGACACTGACGCTGTCACTGACACTCACACTGTCACTTACACTGTCACTGACACTGACACTCACACTGTCACTGACACTGTCACTGACACTGTCACTGACACTGTCACTGACACTGTCACTGACACTGTCACTGTCACTGACACTGTCACTGACACTGTCACTGACACTGTCACTGTCACTGACACTGTCACTGTCAGTGTCACTGACATAGACACTGCACACTGACATAGACACTGTCACATGGCGACTGTAACACGAGGGCCCACTACAACATGCACTACGCCCAGGTGAGACTGACATTGACACTGACATTGACACTAACATAGAAACTGACATAGACACTGACACTGACATAAACACTGACACTGACATAGACACTGACACTAACATAGACACTGACACTAACATAGACACTGACACTGTCACTGACACTGACACAGACACTGTCACTGTCACTGACACTCACACTGTCACTGACACTGTCACTGACACAGACACTGTCACTGACACTGTCACTGTCACTGTCACTGACACTGTCACCGTCACTGACACTGTCACTGACACTGTCACTGACACTGTCACTGACATAGACACTGACATAGACACTGTCACATGGCGACTGTAACACGAGGGCCCACTACAACATGCACTACGCACAGGTGAGACTGACACTGACATAGACACTGACACTGACACTAACATAGACACTGACACTAACATAGACACTGTCTCTGACATAGACACTGAAAAACGGCGACTGTAACACGAGGGCCCACTACAACATGCACTACGCCCAGGTGAGACTTACACTGACATAGACACTGACACTAACATAGACAGTGTCACTGACATAGACACTGACACACGCCGATTATAACACGAGAACCCACTACAACATGCACTACGCACAGGTGAGACTGACACTGACATTGACACTGACAGAGACACTGACATAGACACTGACACAGGGCGACTGTAACACGAGGGCCCACTACAACATGCACTACGCACAGGTGAGACTGACACTAACACTGACACTGACATAGACACTGACACAGACACTGTCATAGATACTGACACTGACATAGACACTGACACTGACACCGACACTGACACTGACATAGACACTGACACTGACACACGCCGACGATAACACGAGGGCCCACTACAACATGCACTACGCCCAGGTGAGACTGATACTGACACCGACACTGACACTGACATAGACACTGACACTGACACTGTCATAGACACTGACACACGTCGACCACAACACGAGGGCCCACTACACCATGCACTTCGCCCAGGTGAGACTGACATTGACACTGACACTAACATAGACACTGACACTGACACTGACATAGACACTGCCACTGACATAGACACTGACACTAACATAGACACTGACACTGACACTGTCACTGACACTGACACTGTCACTGACACTCACACTGTCACTGACACAGACACTGTCACTGACACTGTCACTGACACAGACACTGTCACTGACACTGTCACTGACACTGTCACTGACACTGTCACTGACACTGTCACTGACATAGACACTGACATAGACACTGACATAGACACTGTCACATGGCGACTGTAACACGAGGGCCCACTACAACATGCACTACGCACAGGTGAGACTGACACTGACATAGACACTGACACTGACACTAACATAGACACTGACACTAACATAGACACTGTCTCTGACATAGACACTGAAAAACGGCGACTGTAACACGAGGGCCCACTACAACATGCACTACGCCCAGGTGAGACTTACACTGACATAGACAGTGTCACTGACATAGACACTGACACACGCCGATTATAACACGAGAACCCACTACAACATGCACTACGCACAGGTGAGACTGACACTGACATTGACACTGACAGAGACACTGACATAGACACTGACACAGGGCGACTGTAACACGAGGGCCCACTACAACATGCACTACGCACAGGTGAGACTGACACTAACACTGACACTGACATAGACACTGACACAGACACTGTCATAGATACTGACACTGACATAGACACTGACACAGACACTGTCATAGACACTGACACTGACATAGACGACCACACGACATAGACGATAACACGAGGGCCCACTACAACATGCACTACGCACAGTTGAGACTGACACTGACATAGACACTGACACTGACATAGACACTGTCACTGACATAGACACTGACACTGACATAGACAGTGTCACTGACATAGACAGTGTCACTGACACACGCCGATTATAACACGAGGGCCCACTACAACATGCACTACGCACAGGTGAGACTGACACTGACATATACACTGACACTGACATAGACAGTGTCACTGACACACGCCGATTATAACACGAGGGCCCACTACAACAGGCACTACGCACAGGTGAGACTGACACTGACATTGACACAGGCATTGACACTGACACTGTTATAGAATAAATAGTATTAAAAAAATAAGTAAATAGACAAAAATTAAACTGTTTTTTTTTATAAAAACTTCTAACGCAATTCCATCAGTATTTGCGTTAGAATCTAACGTATATCCTACATTATCGAAATATTCTATGTCAACATGAGAACAAGTATTTTTTCTAATTCCTACGTTTTGGTAAGAAAGATATTTAATCTTGAAAAAGTCACGTCTCGTGAACATGATTTTTTCAAGATTAAATAAGCGGGAATTGTACCCGCGGCCTTTCACAACTCGGGCGATATCTGCCATCTGAGTTACCACTTAGTGACTTAACATAATCCCAATTATAAATATTTTTTTCACAATTCATATGGTCTGACTAAGTTTTCAATAGATAAATGGAGAATTGGAGCATTAAATAGGAAAAAAATAGTTTAAAAGCATTATAATTAATTTTTAATTGTTGTAACTATTAAGAATTATTCTAGTGTTCTAAATTTAGTTTATCAATCATTATTATTTATTATTATTTTTATTATATACACGCAATTGATATACAAGGTGGTGCTGTCTATACGACAGTAAATCAATACATTTGCCACACTAGTTCACAGAAATATATTGATACTATTAATTTATTTATTTATTTATTATTAAATATACATGCGAGCTTACAGATAAACATCCAACACACTAGCATGCTATACATTTAACAAAATTTACCCATTATCTATTATTAGTACTACTAAAACATTCACAATAATCTCATTATATTTTTTTTTTAAATTATACAAAGAAAAATATGGTCGAAACGTAACATATTTTATTAATTTAAGCGGTAAGTGTCCCGGGAGAAAGTTAATTCACTGGAATATTTAAAACTAAAAAAAAACTATATATATATTAAAATCTAAAGAATATTAAGTAATTAATATAATTATAGAATCAATAATAATCATCAATGCTCCTCAGTTATCTTAAGTCAGATTTTTATGATAAAGAGTGGTTATAGGCGAACTTCTCGTACGTGAGAAACCTACTAATTACAAATTCATTTTCATTCGTGGCAACACCATTGTTTTCATTTTTCCATGGGAATAACCAGAGTAACCATAATCCAAGCTCTTAATTATGCTTACTTTGGGTTAGATAATAGGTGTGAGTGTATGAATATTATAATAATTCAGCTTTAATGGTTTTTAACTGTCGCGGACTTTTTTTAGAACTTTTAAAGGGAACAATTCCTGCATACATGATTTTTGCGATACTTTGCAACACTTTTAATAAATGCTCAGCTCCTATTATTGGTAGCGTGATATTCTATAGCCTATATAATACCTCGATAAATGGACTATCCAACACAAAAAGAATTTTTCAATTCGAATCAGTAGTTCCTGAGATAAGCGCATTCAACCAAACAAACTTCAGCTTTATGATATTAGTTATAGATAATAGATTATTAATGTGAGTATTTGTATATCTCCGCAGAGGCATCGGTTCCCTCCGTGCTATGAGGCGTCGGACCTTTTGGAACAAGCCGCGCAGTCTCCCCCCAGTCCTCTCAGGGAAACCCAGGTAATAATCATTATATGAGGTGTCTGATCATTCTGATTCGATTTCCTCATCATCAAACTCAAACTCAAATATTTATTGCAAATTAAGTGTTACAAGATCTTAAGTTAATATTGTTATTACAGCACTTTTCGAGTATAGCAACAAAAAGACAATACATTTCCTAAAACTCTATGAAATTTTAACATTAGTAACAATATAATTTCATTAAAATGGTACATAAACGAAATTGTATAAAATAAATCAAATCTTGTTAATATAAGTACATTTGGGTATTTTAATGTTGTAATAATATGTAGATATGTGAGGTATTAATTGATTTTTATTATTAACCGACTTCAAAAACGAGGAGGTTCTCAATTCGGCCGGTATGTTTTTTTTTTCTTTGTATGTACACCGATTACGCCGAGATTACTGATCCGATTTACATGATTCTTTTTTTGTTCGATGCGGAATAGCTGCCATTTGAACCCATATATTTTTTAATCGATCGGGTAGTTTGATTTTTAAATCTAAATAACTGGAATGAGTAAGTCGTCTACGTATGCGAAATCCCGGATTTTTGCTTTCCTATGACTTTTTAGTGAAACGATACGATAGTAGGAAGCAATATAAGCTGACGGTCACCCATCTAGCTTTGACCTTAGAAATTTGTCACTAAAAATTGTGCTTTTTTTTAACATAATTTAATAACCGACTTCAAAATACTGAAAAGGATAAAATCATTAAATTTAACTAAGTAGGTACTTATCCCATAATTTTTGGAGTTGGTGCTAAGTTGTTACCAGAAACAATAGAAAGTGAAGCACCGGCTCTAAAAAATAGGGGATATGTAACTACTTAAAGGAGAATGCTCAAACATGCCCACGATGCGCAATAATCAAACGTATCTTAAAAAAAATATCTCGAATTATTAGTAATATATTGTTAATTTAAATGTAAAAGCGGGGTGGGGTTAAAAAGTTAAATTAATATTAAATTGTTGCACTGACTTCCTACTTCGTATACTACATTATTAATCTGCGGTGTGTGTGTGTAGTTCATTCTCCCTACAATGGGAAGGCAACGGAAACTAATGTACATACAGCCATGTCTTCAGTATTTCTTATTTCTTCATTTATTGCATTGAAATGCTGATGTTACACATTTCAATGCATCTTAAGAGTATTTAACGCGAAATATATGATGACAGTCTCCATATGTGGTACTTGGTGCGGTGCACTTTTATTCTAATAACCTTTTAGTTGTACGTCAACACAAACACTTTGTATATAAAACTACACCACTTTTATAACCCAAAGTTCGCTCCGACACAGTTTTTAATTATTAAAATAAAAATCTTGACTGACACTACAAAAACCCGCCAAACACTCCGAAATTAATCTGTGGAATAATACAATATATTTGTCCTTTACTTGAAGGGCAAAGAATTTACGTGTATGCAGCCGCATCGTAATTTTCATTAATAGATCGAACTAGTTTAAATAATTGACTGCAAGTCTATTTAATTTATACTGCTTAATAATGTTAGGTACGTTTCAAGTATTAGTAAATATCTTAGAACTACAAGCCTACCGCGCCGCCTTAAATCCTGCCCGTTGAACCAAAAATGTAAAAGGTGTCTGATGAATTTGTTCTTTTTATTTTCTTATTATTATTATAACTGTTTAGGTAGATAAAAAGACATCTACGTTTTAATACAAACTCAAAGAAAAAGATACAAGATGTGGATGTATATGATAGGTACCTTTGCCTTCCCTTTGTAGGGAGAGTACTAGTCTTTGTCGCTATTGTGTGACATCTGGTGAAGATTTTTCATATTGTGTCGGAAATGAACATTGTCAAAAGCGTATTTTAGCGAATCAAGTGTCTGTGTTGACTAAATGTATCACTTTATGAGGTAGACAGGTGCATACTTGTAGGTTACTTGTAGATTTCTGCGACTGAAGAAATTATTATATTGATAGTTTCTGCATATAATCCCAAGATGCATTGAAATGTGTTTGCAGAAAAACCTAATGAAATAATTGGCTGGATGTTTATACCTTTACCTTCGCCTATCCCTCTGGATGAATCAATACTACTATTACTGTCAATCTGTCAAATATTTTAATAATTATAACCTCAAAATCAGTACCAAAAATTATGATTTCTCTAAACTGCCACACCATAATTTCGTGATATTTTCCCTACATAATTTATAGATTTTTCCCATTCTTTGGCACTCATTTCATTGAAGCGCAATCATGGCCCAACTCTCATAGTAAATTGGGCATTGTCCTTTGTTTATTTTAGCCTTTTCAGTATTTGAAGTCGGTTTTAACTTTTTTTTAAAATCCTTTAGTCACGCACTGCATCGCATTGTTCACCTTATAAAAATGTCCACAGTATCGGAATGGTCACTTTAAAATGTCCAGTTATCAAAATGACCACTTCTAAATATTTACCAAAATGACCACTACTAAATATTCTACTTAAAAATGTCCAGTTACCAAAACGACCACTACTAATTATTCTACTTTTAAATGTCCAGTTACCAAAATGACCACCACTAAATAGTTTACTCTACCAAATCGTCCACAATATCTAGATTGTATCAGTTACATGTTTTATAACTTGAAGTACCAGGCTACCATAACTATGTAGATGATTAGCATACTGCTTATAATATATTTCAATCCTGAAACAGTTCGCTGTGTTTCGTATTGAAGGGAAAGGCAGCCAGTGCCATGTTGATTCATATATAAATTAGAAATAAAACTTTAAAAAAATGGAGAGTAAAATAAGTTCAGCTTGCTTTGCCCTTAGAAGTCTCCGTGATGAGATCGCAATTGATCAACTAAAAGTTGTTTATCATGCTCTAGTGGAGTCTCACTTAAAATATAACCTACATAGAGCATTTCTGCTTCAAAAGAAGTCGGTTAGAACGAATTCAGCGCTTACAGACTCGTAATCATAATCATAATCATAATCATTTATTTATTTGTGATACACAGGTAAAATTAAGATGTGAAGTAAAATACAGTGCAAGCTGTGATCAGCCTTATCGGCATACAAATGTTACAATTAATATAGCTAGTAGCCAGGTCAACATTTAATTTAAATTCATAATCACTAAAATTAAAATTCTATAATAGCTTATATATAATAATTAATATTAAATAATAAATATGAATAATTGAAATGTCAACATTTAAATTAAATTAATAATAAAGGAGTAGTCAGATCAAAATATAGAGGCAATCAGACTAATTTAAAAAAATTCAGAATGTCAAAATTAAATTGTAATTTAATTAATATTTTAATTGTAAGAATTCATTAATTGAGTAGAAAGAGTGAACAATTTAAAAATTGAATAGTTTTTGCTTAAATATACTAAGATCGTTGAGTTTTTGAATGCTGCTTGGAATTTTATTATATATTCGCGGTGTCATTGCAAAAACACTCTTGTCATAAAGAGCTGTTTTATGAGGGACCGTATCCACCGTATAAAGAACAACCCTGCCACGGGACTTTTGAGTACTTTTAAATAAGGCTGGGTTTTTTTTTATTAAAAAGTGCTATCTCAAGTATATAGAGACCGGGCATTGTCAATATTTTTAAGTTTTGAAAATATGGTTTGCAGCTATCGGTTCTTTTTAAGCCACACATAGCACGTATGCACTTTTTTTGACAGCGAAAAACTTTGTCCCAGTTGGTTGCATTGCCCCAGACAATGATTGCATATCTCAACCTGGAAGCTGCAAACGCATGATAGGATGTCAGCAGTGTATCGATGCCTACTTTTTTAGATAGATGGTAGAGACTGTAGGAGGCTTGGCAAAGTTTCTTGCATACAAAGTCTATATGTGATTCTGCCATTTTAAGTTATCGTCTATCAATAGGTCGAATTATGTCGTCTATTCAGTCTAGCCTTGAAGAGCTCCAAGTTGTATCGCTCGGGGAAAATATCAGGAGGCAGGGAATTCCACTCCGAATTCCATTCCATTCCATCTGTGAAACTATTGGTCTTAGACATACTATTTCTTTTGCAATATTTCTTGATGAGGTACTCATACTTCTAAAAAAAGTTGTCAACTATCCTATTGTAAAAATCTGAACTGTCAAAGGGCTCATGAGATTTGAAATAGATTATAGTCTGTTATAATTATTTGCAGTGCACAGAGGAAGTGTCGACGCCAAGCCCCACCAATAGCGACAGGCGGAACACTCGGCTATCAAACTTGGCGTCAGTTTTCTCAACGAGATATAGACCGGTAAGTTTTTTACTTGGCAAATGTTTCACATGTCATTTTTACGGACCATTTATTTATTTATAGTTATCTTTATATAATTAGGCCACCAAGAAGCACCTCGAATCGTAAAAATCATATTTGTATGACTAACACATAAAATATACTAACAAAATATACTAACACCGTCATATTGCCTGTCTGTCCGTCTGTCTCTCTGTCTGTCGTCTTTTGGGACAGTACACAGCTCTATTGTATTTAAATAGATTTAGCATTATTATCTAACGTAAATTCAGACATGATGAATAGACAGGCACTATGACAATATTATCTAACGTAAAGTCAGACATGACAGACAGACATTATAATATTGTTAGCTAACGTAATTCAGACGAGACAGACAGACAACACGACATTGTTAACGTAAATTCATACCAGACAGACAGACAGACATAGTTACATTGCTAGCTAGCGTAAATAAAAATGCGACAGACAGACATACAAGTCTAAAATTTGTATAGAAAAAGTCATTAAATTAAACACTTCTTAAAATTTTAACATTTTCTCTTAGTGAAAATGTTCCTGAATCTTCCCTTGAAGTCAGTTCTGGAGATAAAGGAATTGTTTGAAAAAAATGTCGTTCAACCTCAAACAGAAAATAATTCGGTAGAAAATCATGGTTTGGACATGACAGACAAACAGACATTGTGACATTGTAAGCTAACGTAATTCAGACAAGACAGACAGACATTACGACATTGTTAGGAAACGTAAATTCAGACATGATAGACAGACATTATGACGTTGTTATTTAACGCAAATTCAGACATGACAGACAGACATTATGACATTGTTAGCTAATGTAACAATGTCATAATGTCTGACATTGCTAGTTAACATTTTCTTTGTGATGGACATACCTTCCGATTCGAAAGAACTTCTTGGGCCTATTGTAATCAATATATTTTCGATTGTTCCTAGGTGCCGACCTCGTGCACAGATGTGGAGATGTCGTCAGTAGGCCCCCGGGGGCCTTGCTGCGAGCCAAGCGGTCTGGACGACCGCCACAGGTAGTTGCATTATTATTGTTATTATAAATCAAATCAGATTATTTATTTGCGATAAATAGGGTAATTTACAAGATGCTTACAATTTCAGTACCTATTTAGCCATTATCAATAATAGCATGAAAAGAACAATGGCGAACTCCCATACAAATTTTTGTCAACCAAATTTTTTAGCGTCTATAGATGAAAAATATGTAAAAGTATAGAGCTAAATTTTCTTAATAAATTAGTGTTTATTTCACTATTATTTCAAGTTTTGATAAAAAGATATTTCAATTTAAACTTTTTCATGATATGTATTACAAAACAACACAAAAATATACTTTTTCGTACCACTTGCTCAAAAAAGTGACATTCTATGCCACAAAAAGCGAACATAACAATAGTCATTTTTAATCTGTTAAAAACAGGGAAAGAAAGTTGTACTGAATTTCATTCATCCTCTAGCCTAGGGGGAGAATGCGATTTAAATTTGGAATACTTACCGAAATTTATACTGAACTACATCTGTGTTTACACCATTGAGTTTGTATATAAAGCATTATACATCTATTTGAAAAAGGAATACGCACAAAAATGTAACTCTCTCTATCAATAATTGGACCAATGTTTCGAATGTTAACTTTTACTTTTAATTGTCATTATTTTTAATAAATGCTTATCTCATATTATTATTGTGTTAATGTTTTCGCAAATGGTACGAAAAGTAGAGTATTTTCCTCGGTGATAAAGCTGTCTTAGTCTTGGGTGAACTTAAATCCCTCGCTACACTCAGGACTCGTCTTAAATCACGAGCGAAGCGAGGGATTCAATTAATTAATTCAATTAATTATTATTCAAATATGTTACATAGAAACAATAATATTCAACATAAAATAATTAGATTTACAATCTTGAATAAGAAGGTAAAAGGGAAAAATAATAATTAGTCCATCTTCAACACTATTCTGTGTAGAATAAAAGATGGTGCTATAAATAATTGTTACTTTAGCAGAATTTAACAATGAATCAGAAGAGCAGTAAGCATTTTGACAGTTGACACTATTACCGCAGAGTTGCTATTAAATGAAATTAACATTGCTTAGTTATTTTATAATTAAAATATATCTAAACTAGAAAAAAATCACACCCTGAGGCGGGGTTTTTTCTAGTTTAGATATATTTTAATTACTAAGTAATTCTTCAAACATTTATAATAATGTTAGAATCAAAAAATTAAGAATAGTTCTTTTTATGTTAAATTATTGTACACACGACAGCACATCAAGTGTAACAGTTGCATTACGAAAACCGCCTCTATTACGAGGGTAGTAAGGCCGGTCTCAAGGTCAAACTGTTACGGTTGATGTGCTGTCGACTGTACCTTAAAAATGATTTAACATACAGGATGTAGGGACTCTCTAAAACTAAGACCGATGGCAGTGGTGGTGGTCGAAAACACGATTTGTTCTAATGGAGGCGACCACAAAATGTATGAAGGCTGGGCTTGAAATAATTATAGTATTTCGGAATTAAATGAGATGTTTCACATCCGGCCAGATAAAAAAAATCAGGAAAAATCTCCTAAATCCGGGAAAAATACTAATAGTTCGTTTTCATGCAAAGTTAAGAAAATTTAAAAAATGAATAATAAATTTTTTTTTTACAATATTTATCAAGATATTAGATTGCTGACATCAATTAAAACAACTTTTAATCTAAAATCAAAATAAAATCAGGAAAAATCTTCTGAATCCGTGAAAAATACTAATAGTTCGTTTTCATGCAAAGTTTGTCTGTACAAAAGTTGAAATGTTCCGTCGTTTTCACAATTATTTAGTATGGCAATATGGCGGGGGACATAGAAGTCAACGAAACGTCACCAAAGTGACAGCCGCCATGATGAATATTTAACTGTGTTGCAGTTTTTTCTATGAAATTTAATGTTTTGTACCACGCAACAAGTCGAATAAAAATAAAATGGACAATTGAACAGTGTTCTGCATATTTTTATCTATTTTTCAGTATAGTGTACATAGACCTGGCCGGGGCTCCATACATTTTTGAAAGATCTCTTTTTGATTGAACCATCCCAGGACCGACCATGGCGAAAGTTGCTTTGTTTACGTGAAGTAACGAAAAATAAATAAAAAATGTTCAAGCATTTTTTATTTTTAACTATTTTTTTTAGTAATATAAAACTAGAAAAATTTCACGTCCTGAGGCGGGAATCGAACCCGCGACCTTTCGCAACCCGGGCGACTGCCCGAGCCACCCAGGACTTGGGATATCCCTGTGAAATTCTTCTAGTCTATCTGTATTTGCGTTTATGAGCTAACGTCCACCCTACAATGGCGAAATGTTCGATTCCCACCTTTAGGATGTGACATTTTTCTAGTTTTACATTTTAATTACTAAGTAATTTTTCAAACAATTATAATAATTTTAAAATCAAAAATTAAGAATTGTTTATTTTCATTTTTTTTAGATTGACTCTCCAACTAGGCAGGTTCCACCTCAGCATACCGAGCTTCCGCCGGGCATCAGAACCGAGGCCCGACACGCCAAACGTCGCCGAAATCAACATAGACGACATCGATTTTGTCAGATTAAACTCAAACGACACTTACACGTTAAACGGCAGAACTATAAGGCTGTTGGGGGGTAACTTTGAGAATTACCCCATGTTAGGGGGCAGCAATCCACCCCCGTACACTGAAACTATGAGATACAAGTTATACGGACCCCCACCGGAATATTTCAGCAGGGACAGGCTGAACAGAACCAACAGCGTGGACGAACAGGCCAGGAGTAACGTTGAAATGCCCCCAGGATACGAAGAATTGGGTGAGGGTAACGCCGGCAACCGGAATAACGGTAATTTCAGTAGTGACGCCAACCAGTTGTCGCCTACTTTGGACGAGGCCACCAACGCAGCGGTGACGCCGGAGTCTTTTTGTGATAGGCTAAGTTTGGGTAACAACGGCAACCTAACAGAGGTTGCGGCGGCGGTGAGTAATGTTAACTTGTCAATCCATAGCATTAACGGGAATTACGACGTCTGCGAAACTTTAAATTCGGTCATAGATAACTTGCCAGCCATAGACAGTGATGTCAATGCGAACGACGAGGTTTTCGGTAACAATAATAATTTAGTTGCGTAGGCGTTTTGATCTGATCAAATAAACAATGTATTATAGGAAATTTTCATCGGCACAAGTCGGCTGTCGTCGGCTAAAGTCGTTTATTACCTATTTCTCTCTTTCACGTGATGTATTGTGAGCAAAATTGCAATATTTAACATTTAAACTCGACACGTTTTCTGTCATACGATGTTTGAAACATTTTATTTTAACATTTTAAATCAATGATATTGTTTTAATGATTAGGGAAATACGCGACATCCTTTCGTGCGTTTTCTGTGGCTTGTTTTTGAGGAAAATTATTTTAAAGCATTAATTTCTCCGTCGTGAAATCTCAACAATTTAATTTTATGAAACTAGCTGAATTTTTTTAAAGGTTTATAACTATAAACTTTTTACTTAAAATAACTGAAAGCATATTTTTTATATCTGCAGTTAATCCACGTAAATATTAGTTCATTTAAAGGAATAGATATGGAGCCATTCATTTATTGTGTAAGACGATTTGGGGGGGAAGGGGGGTCGACCATATCTTATTTCTCACAAGGGGGTGGGAGGGAGTCTCGGTAGTTCTTACGTAAGATCACAAAAATGCGCAAAGTTAAAATTATACTTTGAAAAAGCAATACAAACAAAACGTGTATTCATTTTTTCCTTTAGTTATAAATATTAAACAGGGGGGGAGGAGGGGGTCGGCCCTATTCTTTTTTTTCTTATATTAAGGGGGTGGGAGGGGGTCGAAAACTAGCGAAATTCGTCTTACGTAATAAATGATATCGATCTGTGGATCTCTCAAATTGTAGTTTGGTACTAGATCACGAAACACCAATGCTATCACGTAACCGAGAAAGTTGTGTACGCCAATCACGCAATGTCGAATCTATAGGCTAAGAAAATTAGGTCGCGACGAGCGAAGCTACGAGCGGTTAATAATTGAAACCAAGCGAGCGAAGCGAGCGTTCGACCGTTGAGCGGCAGAATCGTAATGATCTCGATGTAAGCACTACTTAGGGGCCATTCATTTATTACGTAAGACGAATTTTGCTAGTTTTCGACCCCCTCCCCCTTATTATTAGAAAAAATAAGAATAGGCCGACCCCCTCCCACCCTGTTTAATATTTATTACGTAAGAATCTAAAGGAAAAAATCAATACACGTTTGGTTTGTTTGAATGTTGATTTTTCAAAGAATCAATTTTTAGAAATGTTTATTTGTTTGTACCGAGCGAACCTAGACACTCGCGCGTTTGCCCGCGCTTTTTCAAAGTATAATTTTAACTTTGCGCATTTTTGTGATCTTACGTAAGAACTATCGAGACTCCCTCCCACCCCCTTGTGAGAAATAAGACATGGTCGACCCCCCTCCCCCCCCCAAATCGTCTTATGTAATAAATGAATGGCCACTTACTTGCTTCTTGGTTTTGTTTATATGCTTTCGTGATGGCGTGATTGGTGAATATTTTTATTCATGTTCCATATTTCGTGGAGCACAACATCCTTCAAATTCCACCATCGCTTCCTGCTGTATTATGGAGATGTTAATACAGTCGACCACAGAAAAAGCTGGACACTATAGAATAGAATAGAATTTTTATTATGCTAGAATGCGGTTCACATAAAAGTTGTTAATCTTAATATTAAATTGTACAATACACATTCACCCAATAAGGGCATGCAAACATAATAGTAATAAATCAATAATTAAATTAAATACAATTAATATCATTAAAGTCAAATTCAATAGCAGGTCAAGTTTTATGGTCAAAATATTCGTTTAAACTATAAAAACAATTTTGAATTAGCCATGTCTTTTTTTTTTTTGTTTATACTACTAAATGACAAACAAGCTGACGGCCCACCTGATGGTAAGCGGTTACCGCCGCCTATAGACACCTGCGATAACAAGGGAAAATCACTTGATATTGCAGGTGCGTTGTCATCCTGGGGCCTAAGATGAAATGCCGTCCATGCCCAGTAATCACACTGGCTACCTTTCCCTTCAATCCGAAACACAGCGAACTGTTTCACGGCTGAAATAAGAAAGGCGGTGGTTCTACCCAGGCGACCCTACATACGGGCCTACCACCTAGTAAAAGCCCAGCCTTGCCTTGCTAGCCTAGTCTTGAGCTTTTTCCGCAATTTAGTACAGTCATGTCAAAAAGTCATGTCGTATCAATACGGCCCGGGATCGCAATTTGCCACAAAATGAAGAATCATGTTGTTAGAGCTTTTAGACTTCACACGATTCCTCTACGGAAGTTTTTAAATTTATTTATTTGAATCTGGCCCGCCTACACATACTCAATCGGGATGTTGCCTAAGTTTGGATTGGGAGATATTTTTCACAAATTTGGAAAATATACGCTACTGTAACACATAAAAACAATTCAAACTTAAAAACTATGGAATATTGTTGAAGTTGTACTGTTTTGAAAATTAAAAACTGGTGATATTTTTTTTTTCAAAATTTATCAAAAATGTTAATGATATTAGATTGCTGACATCAATTAAAACAACTATTATTATGACAACTATCAATAAAAACCTACTTAATACATAGTTATTATCAATTTTGTCAGTATGCCCATACATTTCTTAGTAATATGGGAACATGTGACGTCACCTGTTCCGTAGATTTTCTATGGAGCGTTTTTGGACGATGCGCCGCAACACATCAAACATACCACTATATCTGTGAAACTATTGATATTAGACATACTATTTCTTTTGCAATATGTCTTAATGGGTTAACTTCTTATTTATGAAATCAAAAAATATTTGTCAACTACCCTATTTAATATATGGCCCTTTGCAAAATTGAGTTTGACACTTCTGCTTTAGTATCATGTCACACCGATCTTGTGCACGTACTTTATAGTTGCTGCCGTACTATATTGACGCTAGAGTCGTTGTGACATAGTACTAAAGTGTTTAGCTACTTCTGTGGTCGACCGTACCTCCATGGTTCTGTGACATTGGTTTCTTATAGTAAACAGATTATTAGCTGGAATAGGAAATAGCATGACTTCAATCTTAACTATCATTTTACGAGTTCGACCACTCGTGTGAGTGTATACTCATTGAAAATGTAGTTCAAAAAGGCATTTATGCGACGCCTTCAAAGCCTTCTAAGCTTAGCTGTATTATGTAATCCTTTCACATATCTCGTTAATATTTTGATTACAGCGTGTAACTTATTACAATTGTAATTGCAGTTACAATTACAGTTGTAATTATGGTTATTACCGCGTTCTAATAGTTGCCATATGTATAAATACCACTTATTTCTTTATTAGCATTATAGTGATACTAGATCGTAAGTGTAAATAGAATAAAATATATATTTATCATATTAATCCCGTTGATGAAATGTACTTGTTTAGTTTTTTTATGATGTTATTAAATGTTTCACGGTTAAATGTTTGGACAGTACCGTTGGCGACACAGGAAATGTAACAGAAAACCACTCTTAACCAGATTAAATACGTAGGAAACAGATGTAGATAAATTGTCTTCAAACAAAACTGCATTTAGTCATAAAAATATAAAAGTGAAATTTCTAAGTAACCCCCCGCCCTTTTTTTATCTAACTTGTGTTGGGCGGAGTTACGTTTGAAGGCCATCTGGAATAAACAGCCATACACACAAATTAGGGGATGTTCCCGTTGAGTCACCATTTTGTGTCACATTGGGAATAACTACAAAATCAAAAAAATTAAGTAACCCCCGGCGTCATTAATCTTCTAACACCATCTCATTGAGACTATTCATGAGAGCCCAAACACGCTATATCTGCTGTAAGTTTCTGGAGAGGTAGGCATTCCGCAGACTTTGACGGTATAGGATCAGCTCAAGGTTAGTATGTCATGGGAATGTCACCGAAGTGACAGTACACCAAATATCAAACCAAATCGGATCTGTGAAAGTTAGTAAAACACTTTTATCATGTAGAAAATGAGCTGATAGTCATCAAATGCCTGAACTGATCTTCATAAATTACAGCTAAGAACCATCCTAATGACGTCTGCTTTCAAACAAAAAATACCATATCAAAATCGGTCCATTCGTTTAGGCGCTACGATGCCACAGACAGACACACAGTTACACAGACAGACACGTCAAACTTATAAAACCCCTCTTTTTTGGTCGGGGGTTAACAAACGTATTCATTCTTTGATTCCGTACAACTGTTCCACTTAACGTGTCGTCAACAGTACATAATACTTTTTAAATGTCACAGTATGTAATACTTTTGAAATGTCAGAAAACAATCGTCAAAACAATCAACGTAATTATTGTATCTGAAAACGATTTCATTTTAAAATACTTTTAAACGTTTAAAGCACTTTGACGTGTTCTGAAATGAAAGTATGATAAAATATACGTTTTTTTTATTTTATAAAATATAAATAAATACATAACACCGATTGTTTTGATATAACTTAGCTTCTTATAGATTTTCATGAAAAAACAGCTATAGAAAGTAGTAGCGTCATATTTCGGTAACTTATGTGTAGTGCATCTCTTTCTCTCAATATGAATTCAAAAAGGACGGCCATCTTATAATGTGACATTTTAGAAACGTGCGTTCAATTTTCGACCTTATTGCACGTGATAAAATACATCCTTTAGAAAGCACCTTCGCACATGCCGTCTAAAATTGTCTATGATTTCTTTAAATTATTTGACAGTTCTAATTCTTGCTATCTCCTTCTTAATCATATTGAGTAAAAGAGATATCTCGTTTCTACAGAATTATCTCCATTGCTTTAAAATCTATAAGACAGTTAAGTCATTGTGTAGACTTCGAATTAGTTAAAGAATAAATGTACTACCTCCAACTTGTTTATCCGACCAAATAACGTTAAAGTATAGTGATACAAGCGATATATATTAGCGTACAGACAGCAAATGAAGTTTAACAGTGGCTCTACGAAATCCGCATCTATTACGTACGTAGTAAGGTCACACACTGTTGCGCTTGATGTGCTGTCTACTGTACATTGCGTAGGAAAAGTGAATACACGGATCCACTGTAATTAAAAATATACTAAGTATATTAATCCACGAAATACATTTAAGAGTATATGTTTTCATGTTTTCTGATTAAATTGATACGTAAAACTAAGTCATAAAGGCCTAAATCGCCCGGCGCATCTAGCAATCGCATTCCTACGGTCCGAAATGCACAATTGGCGCAGATAGCGCGCTAACAAACGCCAACGAGAGTAATGTGACGTCATGAGTGACGTCACCCTGCCCTGCTCATGAAAATTAGGTAGAGTTTCACTTTGAGTCTTTGAGAAATGTTGTACAGATTTAGGTTTTACACGAATTAATTCCACCAGCTCCCTTTTACCACTGAGGGACGTAGAATGGCTTTTCACCCTTATTTTGTGGATATTCCAACCATCCGCACAAAGCATTTCGCCAAGTCCTTTCTAATGCGAACTGTTGAATCAAATTCAAAATCAAAAATATATTTATTCAAGTAGGCTCCTAAGAAGCTCTTTCGAATCGTCAAAAATCACAAAATATGTACTTACCTATATCTAATTAAGAAATGGTCTCACAATGACATATTGTCGATCTGTCTGTCATGTCTGAATTAAGGCTAAGGAGTGGAACTCTCTGTCTGCCCATCTGTTTCCCGAAACCTACAGTTTGGACGTCTTTAAGGCTAGAGTGAACAGGCAACTTCTAGGTAAGCATGTATCATTGTAGGCCATGTCATTACTTAACATCAGGTGTGATTGTGGTCAAGTGTTTGCTTATTTAGCCGTCAAGCATAAGATTCCAGACACAATTGATTTTCCACTTGTCACAGCCCTCCGGCGGGATAGCGCTGCTTGAGTTTAAAGTGGGAAGGTTTAGAGTGGATTTACACTTCGTTTACTAAAAATACTTCTTAAATTTACTCCTTGATATAAACGAAAGATCTTAGAAATTTTTGCTAAGGACCCTAACAGTCCATATAGCACAGCTATGCGATTCTCTAAAGTCAGCAGCTTTGAATTCAGGGCTGGCGGCAGCGCTGTCATAGCTTTCGGCGTTTGTTTGACAACCGTTAGCGACAACAGCGTTCCGACGAGCACGGCGTGAGCCGGAACTAATAAGTTGTTTATTTCTATATCTTTATGTAAAAAATAATCAAATATTTAAAGAAGTCCGATACAATTTAAACACAAGAAAAACGAAGTCAAAAAATATCGATTGTACTTCATGTCGTATATCCAAAACAGTGACAATCATACACGGCGATGAGATCGACGTAGAGATTAGTGAATACGCTTGCGCGCAGCGCCGTGCGCAAATTCAAAATCAATGGCAGCTCGTCGTCTTGTCAGACGTCAAGCTCGATGTCGAATATATCTGTATATGAATCACACTGCTGGGGCGCGTTCAAAGCCTACAAGCGTGACGTTTGGCTGTCACAGCTACCCCGTTCCAAGCCTCGGAGAGTTGCAACTTTTTGGCGATCATTTTTGATGGTTAAAAAACACTCTGACGTTTAAAACGTCATATGTATTATATTAGTGACCATCCGTTAAATGAGATGGGGTATGTCAAATCTTAAAAAAGGCACTCCTTATTTTTAGTTTACTTTCATTAAAAGTGATTAAAAGTTTAAATACAGACTTAATACAGAAAATTTAATGCGGAATGGAAGCCATTAGATAATGATGGAAGTCCTTGTCAAAATTTGAGGTTATAAAAACAACTTGAGTCGTTCCACGCCTTAGAGCAAGACAAAAAACAACTCAGAGTGTTTGTAGTGTACTCTCGGGACGTACCCCTGTATTGAATTCGGTCAAGGCGTTTGCACTGCTCGCAACGATGGCAATGTTTGCGCATTGTGGACCGTAGGGCATTTCTTTAGGGCGACACTTCGTGAAGGTTATTCTTTTTATCAATTTCGTCAGAAATTTTTAATTTTATTAATGTTATACTAATTTTTGCTGCTTATAAAATTGAAATGACATTATGAAATTATTAGTCGAATAAACCTTTGTAAATAACGTAGTTAAATCGCAATAATCTTGCAAAATACCCACTGTTATTATTATGGAATCGCCGATTCAAAATTACCTAATATTTTAATTAACAATAATCTTGCAAAATACCCACTGTTATTATTATGGAATCGCCGATTCAAAATTACCTAATATTTTAATTAACAATAAAACTTGCCATTTTTTAAAATAATAATTAAATAAATAAAATACGCAAAATCTATCTGTAAGCTTACAAAATATGATGATATATTTTTTTTACGTAATATTGAGTATTCTATTTTTGTGATCGGTTGTAACTTCTAAATTGTACTTAATTATTTAATGTGCCTATTTCGATTCGGTAACATTTGATACCGTTTTTGTATCAATGTCATATATAAACGACAAATGTCATGTATAAACGACCAATTTTTGACATTGTTAGGAAGGAGGTAACTTGGAAATGAATTTCTCGATCGACTCAAATGAATAATATTATTTTATCTTCAACATAGAACGTTTAAATGTTGTCTGAGTCATTTTTTTTTATTGACAACCGTCAGTGTAATCATTTCTTATAACCAAACGTTTCAGTATACGGCCTTGAGTTAATTAAATCTTAATATTTACAAAGAAATTGTTGGTTATCCAACGACTTAAAATATTTTCGTCGGTTTGACGATTTCAGTCGTTTATATATATGACATTGTTTCAAAAACCTTAGGATTACGAAGAAAATAATACTCTGTAATTTAGCACAACTCATGAGTAAATTGTATGTTAATGTAGCTGTAAGGCGTATATCACACACACAATAATTTGTTACATATCATAGGAAATCATGGCGTTTGGGTTTTGTCAAACAAAATTAAAAATTCTTGTTTTGTTGGTGCAAGGGTTTTTTTTTTAATAAATTTAATTAATAAATAAAATATGTTTAATAACAAGGAATTATCGTCAGCAACAAAAGTCTATGAACATATAATTCCATATAAATTAGGTCACAAATAATGCCCGTAGGGTCAACTCAAAATTTAACTAGGTAAAAAAATTTTTGTTCCAACAAAGCAATAGTTTTATGCGTAGTAAATTTAAAATTTGCTAATTAATACACTACCCTGTTTTTCATGCTAAACTGCGGAAACTCGAAAAGTTGATTTTATCTAAAAGGTGTGTTAATTTTGTTCAATATTTGCCTTTATGATTTTAAAATGACTAAAAAAAACTTGATATTTGTAAAATGCTTTTTTAATTATCTTATAATATTATTTGTGTTATTTATTACCTGCTACGTGATTTTTAGAATATGTAGCAGGTAAAGTTAAGTTTTTGATGTTTCTCCAGTTTAGTATTGAACCAGCAATTAATTTGAGTTGCTTTACCAATATTTTAATTTGTTATGAATATGATTCATATAAATGAAAGTATTTTCGCTGTGTCTTAGTCAAAGAAATAATTATAACAGCGGGCTCTAATTTATTTAGACACTTCAACGCTCACTAGTGGTTTCAGCAATCGTTTCTGAAATTTGGATACTATTTTATTAAAATTAGATATTATCTATTTCTTTGGCTAAATAGCATTTGTAAAGTTACTTGAAATACTTATTCAGCTTACAACTCCTGGTAACTTAACTCACGCTTTTAAATTTTAAAAGCACGTGTTTATTAAATATTTGTGATGTTATAAATATTGAAAAAAAAAAATAGAAAAGAAAGTAGTTTTGAAATATTAATTATAAAATCTGTTTAAGTTTAAGTGGTTTCATAGTGGTATTTTTGCCAATCTCTAATAGAATAGTAGTCCTAATTTTGTACAGTTGACAGCACATCAACCGTAACAGTTTGACCTTGAGACCGTCCTTACTGCGTTCGTAATAGAGGCGGCTTTCGTAGTGCGACTGTTACACTTGATGTGCTGTCTGTAAGACACACGCTAAATACACCGTGTTCCTGAGGATATACATTAACTTTGAATAATACTTCTATAGCTCTTGTTAAACATATCGTACAAAGGAAGTAGTAGCTTAAATAGCATAGTTTATAAGTTATTGGTAATTTAAGTTTAACCTATTTAATTGTGTTGTGCAGTGAGAAAGAGTCTTTATCTGTGAGAAGTTGCCACTTTGTGCACTTTGCCATTATGTCATAGTTTCAAAAGTCAAAATTTTAAAAAACATTGTTAACGTCAAGAAAAGTTTATGTGGACATGTGGACCAAAGTTTCAAATGCGACGTTGCCAGCTCAGGTAAAGAGTAATTCATATTAGATAAATTACATCTAATCATTTAGTTTGTATGAAAAAAAAAAATGTTAAAGAAATTGGAATTAATAAAAGTGTCCATAGTAAAAAATGATCAATTTAATAGTGTGAATAACATGCCGAAGTTAATGTATAACCTCAGGAACACGGTGTATAAAGGAGTAAAGTTATGGGTTAGAGCACCTTTTCAGATAGACTAAAATGTACAGAATAACGCGGCTTTCTTTAAATAACACAAAACTCTTGTTTTTTTTGCAAAACATAACTAATATTTGAAAAACAAGCAACGCATGTCATAAAAGTGCCCAAAAGTGTGCTTTCCATAGCCACAGTGAATTTATGTCATATTGACATGATTCCGTGTAGCTCTAAGATTATCCCTTACAAACTTCCCTTACAAACAATTACTTACAAACTTTTACTGTCTTATTTGAGTTCAATGCATCTCGTTCTCTCAATATGACTACAAAAAGGACGGCTGTCATATAATTTGACATTTAGAAACGTGACATTCCAAAATTGTATATGGTGTTCTTAAAATCTATCTAAATTTAGTTGAGAGCTGTAAACAAAGTCTTGCTATCTTTTTCCTATACACACTGAGAGAAAGAGATATACTTCAGTTTTAGATTGCGTCTTCTGAATTAGCCCCACTGGGCCTGATTCTGAAGACACACTCTAAGTTTAAATTTGAGAACAGTTAGCTCTTTCTCGCAATATGTAAAAGAAAAAAGATAGCAATCATTTGTTTAGAGCTGTCAACTAAGGTCGAAAATTGAACGCACCTTTCTAAATGTCAATTTATATGACAGCTATCCTTTTCGTATTCATTTTGAGAGAAAGAAATGGACTGAAATTAAATTTAGACTTAGCATGTGTTCTCCAGAATTAGGGCCTATGTCTTCAGAATAGCACCCAGTAATGTTTAGACTAAATATTATTCGAGTTGCCAGGATTGTGAAGCTGCTATACAACTGTCAGTACAATGTGCGAGCGTCCAACCTTTCGATGCCTTATCACTGTAGAATTAAGGTACATAATAAATTTCATGTTTTAGAAATTACTTTGTGTTTTTTTTTTCATTTCCATAGTTAAATAGGTACACTCAGAAACAAACGTCGGTAAAGTCTACTCAAATACAGAAATGGATCCATTCAATTGTGTACTACTAATTCTAAATTCTCTGATTTCGAGTGTAAGACCGCGCAAGAGAATTTTGTAAATACGTCTCAAGGTTTCTTTATTTTACAGGAGGAAGAAAAAGTTTATTGGATATTTCTACACATTTCTTTGACTGAGCTTGTTTGGGATTTCTCTGGGTGTTGTCTAATGAGAGTCTAGTATAAGCGAACCAGCGCTAAGAGCCCGCTGGCGCGATATTTATATTTTGCGACTTTTGTAAATATGCGGTATTGCAAATTGCTCTTACGCGGTCTTGACTCCCACCGACGTTATTTACTTTTATTATAGTCAATGAGCTAATTATTTTTATAAATTTTCGAGGTTTTCTAAAGTTGGGTCTGTTTATCGACTTCATTGCTGACCAAACATCAATAAAAAAAAATGTGTTTGGCGGGATTTTGGGGTTTCAGTCAAGATTTTTATTACTGACTTTGTGTTATAAACTTGGTGTAATTTTATAAATCAAGTGCTTGTGTTGACGTACAACTAAAAAGTTGTTAGAATAAAAGTGATTATGGTGTGAAATACGATAACATCTCATCAAATAGCATCATAATGAGACTATTAACATATATTTCGCGGCAAATACTCCGGCTTTTCGAGCTCTCGCGGCTTCTTGCAGTGTTGTAAGACTTGTAAGTCTTAATAATGAATAAAGGTAACAAAACCGACTTCAAAAAACTGAAAAGGATAAAATAATTAAATTTAAGTAGGTATTCATCCCCTAGAAACATATTTTTGGAGTCGGTGCTTCACTTTCTATTGTTTTTGTAAACCACTTAGCACCAACTTCAAAAATATGTTTCTAGGGGATGAATACCTACCTACTTAAATTTAATTATTTTATTCTTTTCAGTTTTTTGAAGTCGGTTTTAATTTTTGTTTAAAATTTTTTTTTACAATTTTTAGTGGTCACTTTTTACGGTCGAAGCTAGATGGGTGACCGTCAACTTATATTGTTTCCTACTATCGTATCGTATCACTAAAAAGTCATTTGAAAAGCAAAAATTCGCAATTTCGCATATGTAGACGACTTAATATTTTAAGTTTTTTTAAATTTAAAACCAAAGTACCCAACTGTTTTTGAAAAAAAATTTTATGGGACCAAATGGCAGCTATTCCGCATCGAACAAAAAAAGAATCACGTAAATCGGATCAGTAATCTCGGCGTAATCGGTGTACATACATAGAAAAAAAAAAAAAACATACCGGCCTAATTGAAAACCTCCTCGTTTTTGAAGTCGGTTAAAAATAGAGAAAAAGAGACTTAATTTTGTCTGTCTATTGTTTTAAGGGGTTTAGTAACTAAGGTAGTTTAGTAGAATTCTTTGGCAGCACATGTGTTCCCTCCTTCCTATAACATGGGTTCCTTCAAAAGATGCGTGAATAGGCACCTAATGGGTCGGCAAGGTGGAGGCGGCTAGAACAGTGTGTGTCAAGCTGCACTAGCTGTCTTCGCATATGGACTCTTCTTACCGCTTCACATCAGGTGGATGTGTCATTTGCTGAGCTTTGTATAAAAAAATAAAGGGGTCACTAGAATTTTTCAACATGTAAAGGGATCGCGTATCTATTTAAAAAGATTGAAAAACTAGGTGGTAGGCCCGTATGTAGGGTCGTCTGGGTAGGTACCACGGCCTTTCTTATTTCAGCCGTGAAACAGTTCGCTGTGTTTCGGATTGAAGGGAAAGGTAGCCAGTGCAATTACTGGGCATGGACGGCATTTCATCTTAGGCTCCAGGATGACAACGCACCTGCAATATCAAGTGATTTTTCCTTGTTATTGCAGGTGTGCATAGGCGGCGGTAACCGCTTACCATCAGGTGGGCCGTCAGCTTGTATAAAAAAAACACACTAGTTACACAAAATACTTTTATTACTTATAATATCTACACACTCAAAGATACACGCTATGCCTACTGTATAACCATTGATCTCGTCTTTATTACACTATATGATGGCACTAACAGAATATATCGCTTCGTATAAATCTGGGTGCTCAGTGGAGCATATGCATTATTTTTTTAGGTTTTAAAATTAATACTAGATAGTATGTAAAAAAATATTGATGAATACCTAACTTGGGTACAACCCACAATCGTCAAAAATCACATTTTCACGACTATCACAAACATTACTAAGTAATTAACATTAGTCGGTCTGTCTGTCATGTCTGAATTTACGTTAGCTAACAATGTCATACATAATGTCTACTGTCTGTCTACACACCGGTTCCAAAAGTTGAACTACCGAGAAGATTCCGGCAACGAACTCGTGTAGTCACTCTTTTCAAATATTAAAATTATTAGACGACTTATTAGCAATAACAGTCGAATAAGACAGTACCTTTTCATGCTAACAATTATTGGCAAAGTCTTGACAATTTATTTGAACATTGTGAATGACGTAGAGTGACATGGTTCCGCGGTAATCGACTTCCGATGCTGTCCGTTCTATTTAGACACGGGCTTATACGAAGCGTTATTTTGTTCTTACAACGAAATTGTTCCAAAATAATACTGAAAATTTACAATAACAAGGAGATGTAACTAATCAAAATTAAATATTAAGTAATCGGCCTTCCCAAATTTATCATACAATATACTTCCAGCCCCAATATACTACCTACAGACATAAATTGGCCTACCATAGCTTAGTTACCAAGCAACCTTTATTATATTTATCTAGTAGCTACTTACTTATAATAATAAAAATTGCTGACTCCGTAACATGAGAGCGACAAACAAAACAACGAAAATAGTTGCGGCGACAGCACTTACAGCATCAAATGTTATAGCGACAGCACGTTACGGAACATATCATACATAAGTAAAATCGCAATCAAAGATCTTTATTGCACTTTTCATGCTGTACATACAGATGTGACAAAAAACAGAAACAAAAATGAAACCCTGCAAGGGCATAGCAACTATAAAAATGATTAAATCTAAGTGACCATTTATCAAATGCTTCTTTCTTAAAATTAATAGTATAATAACACTAAATTATTTTTATTCTCTACAGCTAAAAATATAAAACATAGCCATTTTTAAAAATTAAAGTTATTTAAAAAAGGATATGAATATATTAAAATAAATTCTTTATACATAATACAAGTTTAGTGTATTAACAATCGCTATACTAAACTTGTAGTAGTCAAAATTATAAAAGAAAATATTGTCACAGTTCTAACGTAACCATAACTAAGTATTATGGCCTGTGCAGACAAAGGATATTTGTCCGCTAAAATAGATCGCTTACAACTGTATCGAGTAACGCAAACGAGGGATTAAAAGTACCGCGTACAAAAAGTCCCCCGAATGACCGAGGACATGCAGAGAGCGGACCGGACAAAAGTACGGGGGAGTCCCCGAAAAAAAGACGATAAACCGCACACCGCGTGCGTTGAGTTCGCGTTAAATCCGCGGCGAACTTTTTATTCGTGGAGCGTACTTTTTTCTCCGCTGCGGAGAAATGTCCGTCGTCTGCGCTGGCCATTAGGATAAATTATTTTTCAATTCCTTTATGTGCAACGTGCTGTCGATGTTGCATTTGTTGCCGCAACGTGCTGTCGTTCTCACGTAACGGTAAAAAAATTTTTGGCAACAAAACTTTGTAAGCATAATAACTCTGTGGATAGTATGAGGGGACCGGACCGAACGTTAGACGAGATATCACAATGACGTCATAGAAAGTAGGAATTTGTCTGAAAGCGGGGATCATCTTTTAATATCTACTATAATTTTTATTTTATCATTAATTTTAATCTTTTAAAAAGTAAAGATTAAAAGCTATGCCCAATTTAACCGAATTGTACGTACTTATTTGAAAAAATACTCGCTTGGATGTTGAAATAGAATATCTTGACATTGTAGGGTATACGTTACCTTGTAACGCACACACAGATAAGACTAGAAAAAGTAAGTATTGCAAATCACAAATACTGCTTAATGTTCTTCCGTAAGACTTGATTTTTAACTTTGATATATTATTACAGAAAGACGTTGGGTCTGAGCCGTATAAAAATATTCCATTTGTGTCTAATCAAAAAAACATCTAAATGACAATGAAAGTTTTTCTGTCAAAGTGACATGCCTAACCAATGCAATTTTTTGTGTGGCAATAGTTATTGGTAATATTGAGTAATTTTATAATTTTCCTCTTCCGTTACTGTTTGACAAACTTCTCATTTACCTACTCCATTTACAAAAACCATGTCGACGCTTTTCTTTGTAAAATATTTTCATGATTATTACGTACAGACGACAGATTATCAAGTGTAACAGTTGCATTAGGAAAGCCGCCTCTATTACGAACGCAGTAAGGGCGGTCTCAAGGTCAAACTGTTACGGTTGATGTTCTGTCGACTGTACCTACCTACATAATAAAAATCACTTGATCAACACTGAGATTCATAAAGTGTACAATTTTCTTAATTTATGTCGGAAATAATTATAGCAAAGACCAGAAATTATTATGATTAAGACGAAATACTGTGCTGTCAACTTTACATTTATAGAAATATGTACATGAGCGGGTATATCTCATTGTCAACTGTAGGTACATTTACAAGCATCTGTTGTACAGAAATAAACATTTTAGCCTAGTTTTTTACCTGACCATACTGCCTCGAAAGCTTAGAAACAGGCTTAAGGACTCGTATCCAATGCCAATAAATTGAAAAAAAAGCTTAGAAACAAAGTTGCCATTTTTGTAAAATTATTACTTACCTACTCCATTTTAGTAAATTAAAAATGAAAAATGCACAAACTTTTTTATAATTTACGGCCGATTTTGCGAACGTTAAATGCAGATATTCTGGGGATTATTTTTGATGGTTTGACAGAACTTCTGTAAGTAGTTTGACTGTCATCTATCTTATTCTTAAATATTATCCGAGAATTTCAAGACCGGCCCTAAATTATTAAAATTTCACCGATTGCATTATACAGTGGTGTAGGTATAGATTTTTGACAATTTGTGGTTATATGTATAGGTATGCATGCAGTGAAGTGTATACCCATTATTTCACTTGACTGTATGTTCGTTTGTGTACATCATTTTGAAAGTATATAATTATCATTATTTACAAGATTTTGTGATATAAGTAGATACCTACTAACTTAAAATAAAATAAAAGTACCTAAAAATCAGACAAATACTTAGAAATAAAAACACATTTACAATGCTTAAGGAATTTTTAAATTTTATACCCAACAACCATTAACAAAAAGCAAATTTTTAATCAGTGTCTATATACATCACGTTCCCTAAGTATACACTTACAGACTTATGTGTGTCCGTTTTTACTTAACATTCCCTAGCCCTCGTGACTCATCAACTTTTGTCTCTTTCTATCTCCTTTATATAGAGTGAGCTTTGAATTAATACTGCCGCCATAAAAGCAATGGCGCAACTGCCAATGACCATTTCAGTCTACATCTGAAAAATGTCTGAAATTGGCTAGTTTTTATGTTTTTTTTTCAGATTTGTTTTAAGGTAATAAATGTCAAATCTTGATTACCGAAATAAGTACAAAAAAGTACAGATGCTTTTTAAGTCAAAAAATTTGTTTTTTAAATATGTCAGTTCTGCGTGCCGCCCTTTTGAAGGCGGAATACGTAATAATGACTTTTTACATAATTCATTGATCAACTTTTCAAGTAAAATTTCAAATGCCATAATTTACCATTTAGCGATGTTTTAAACCGCAGATTGTTTTAGTTTGAAATCCTACATATTTTCAAATTTTGACAAATGTAGTTTCAGATCACACTGCTTTGGACGTAAAGTGCTAGTATCTATGGCTATCTGTGTTTCGTCACTGCCGGCAGCGTCGGCGTCTATTTCAGTATTCAAAGTACTCTGTGGTCTATTTCCAATAATAATACATATAGTAAACTCTCCTGAAAAATAGTTTATGCGCGTAGCATAAACTATTTTTCAGGAGAGTTTTTCTTAGATTTGCTTGATAGTATTTTGCTTAAAATCAATAGACTATGACACAGGCCTAAGTATTTTATTAATGTAATTATATTTTTTATTAAATGACTTGTTAAACTAAACCATGACGTACTTAGGTACTTATGACGTCACAGTTCTGTACTTAATTAACTAACTATCGCTATATTTAAATGCACCCGCTCCGTAGGTATTGATATTATGCACACATCCGCAGATCAAGTTAAACACTGAAAGTGTGTCTGCTGTAACAAGAGTGAAAGAAGGCGTGACTATGTGACTCCCTTGCTTTTCTTTAGGAAAATAGGTCGTATTTTTGTAATTTTTTTTACAAAGTGGCGTTAACTGTAGTTTTGTATGGAAGGCAATATATGGGTTTGCGTAAGACGACTGTTGTCTCGAAGAGACATTTATGTACGTAGTTACATAGAAATAGTTGCGGATGATCCCATGCAAACAACACAGAGTACTTTTTAAGTCAATGTATAAACTACTTACAATATTTTGTTCAGGAGAGAAAAAAACATATTTTTAAATATTTGTTCCAAAAAAAAATTTCTCAAAAATTTCAAAAAATAACGATTTTTATGGTTACACTACTTTCACACTGTAAGTCTACAAAATGCAGTAAATTTAAAGTTTATACATTTTTAAGGATGATTTGATTTCTTTTAGGCTTAATTACTAAAGCATTTTCCTGCACTTTCAACTACCTTGGCGAAATAAATATATATTACATAAAATATGTTAATATTTATATCCACATATAAATAAATAGATATTAAAATTATCCCGTCTAAAGATCTAAAACATACATGTAACCTCCATGACTATATTAATTATTTTAATATTAAAGGATTTCTATACATAGGTACATTTTATTTACAAACAAGGCATGAAATATACCAGCTAACCATTAAAAATTCCGATAACTATATATAAATACAGTAGGTACCTATACTTTAGTTTTGAAAATTATCAACTTAGTGTGCTATAGTTTTAATTATATTACATAAAATATAAGCCGAGACTTGAAAAAAAACTTTTTGTAACTATATTTTATTTAAAAAGGATTTTTTTTTTTTACATATTTTAGTCAAGAAGTCAATATTTTTTAAAGAACTGTATTAAAGTACACATTTTTCTGTAGATATATAAAAATACATATTCATAATTTTAGGTTTTACACTTACATAGGTAATTAGAAAAATTTCTTAATGAGTCAATTTCATACGAGTTGGTGATAAAGTCACAGCTTTTACTCAATGGTGCATTAGTGCCACGAGACCAACGCTATTAAAAATATTTTTTATTTATTTTCTTAGGCTACAGATGCCCTATGCGATTTTTAGCTGCCCATCAAGTGTTACCATTGAATAAAATAAAAAAACCATTTTATATTTCCAATGTTGCCAGTAAATACTTTTAATTATTACCAAAATAATTATTGCTCCTATTAAGTGTAAGCAAGGTCTCTATATAACATCTATATTTATTGGATTTATTTGTCAGACATGAACTACTTTATGTAACGATAATATTGTAATATTTAAATGTATAAAGCGACATCTTGTTACTTCTTGTTTTTTATATAGTAACATTATGATTTATATTACACTAAAAAATACTTCTCATATAAATGACAAAGGAACCGTCAAGGATAAAAGATATTTGAATATGAGTTAAATCCGTTTTATTGTATTAAAAAAATATTATATTAGGCATTGACAAATATTTTCTTCAAAGAAAAATATCTTAAAATCGTCTAAAAATCAACTATTTGACCATGCTTTTTTTTACTACTTGTACACGATTTGAATATGTTTTTAAGGTGTATTAAAATATACTTAATAAGCAGAGAAACAACAAGAAGTAGACATTACGCTATTAGTTAAGTAAAAGATAGACACTTATTTTTGTTGATGTTCTCATGTATAATTTTCTCGTTTATTATTCAATCAGTAACGCAATATGGCGGGCGCGAATATACCTCACCAAAGTGACAAGCGCCTTGAAAAATATTTGGCTGTGTTGCTGTTTTATTCCATAAAGACAAAAAAGTAAATACACCGAAACTTGACTATTAAAACCTGTTCCGCATATTTTTGCCCATTTTTAGTATATTATACATAGACCTGGCCGGGTCTCCATACACTTTTGTCAAAAGCGACTTCAAATATCATACCAATGCAATTTCAAATATACAACGAGGAACATCAGTCCATTCCCCTCGCGGCCTGTCCCTCTTACGATGTCTGTGATGTGTCTTCGTCGCAGTCTCTGAGGGCGACCATGTCTGGCAACTTGAAGTGCTGCATGTGGAATGGGGGCTCAGGACTACTGCACGGCTTCAGCTGGAAAAGGTCACGTTTTGTAAGACGTCATTTTGTGGCAAGTCATTTTGTGAGATGTAATTTTGTGGCAAGTCATTTTGTGATATACCATTCTGAGTCGTCATTATTCGACATGCAATAGAAATCAATGTTTGTATATTGTCAAATACCCTCAGAGACCATTGATCAGAGTGTAATGAAACTTTGGTAGGATGATCTGGGGAACCCCGCGAAGGTTCCTTGATTATAAAACCTTTTTTTTATCTCAAAACCTGACATTTTCTCTTTACGGGCATTGCAAAGCATGCCGACTGCAGCTAGTAAACTATTATATGCAGTAAAGATGTTTCAGGTTTATATGGAGTCCCGGCTGTGAGTATGTACCTACAGTGGTTTTTTAGCTAGGACAATGGAAATAAAACATTTTTTTTTTATTTCATTTTGAGGTTGTTTTCCCGTACAAAATACTTTCTGATGATCAGTGACAGTTTTATACTTATCAATATAATGGCAACACTATAACGTCAAACTTGTATAATTATACCACTCAAAATCTAAGAAAGCAAAATACTTTATTCATCTGTCTCATCAGACTACTGAGTCCAAATTCCATATTACTAGACTAAAACGAACGTTTTTCCTAACGACTTAAAAATATGGCCACAGATTATGGCCTATACAGCCATATTTGTTTTTTATGGATGCTTTAAAATATTATTGTACGTGGTTAAACGGCTGAAAATATCACGCAAAATAATATGTGGTGGTTTTATTAATTTTTTGTCATTTCTTAATGTACCTACTGTACCTACATGTTCATAGCCGAAAATGAAACATCTCCTTTACATCATATGATTTTTGTGAGCCAATGGTGTGGTTGAATGGAGTAAATGATTTTAGTCAAATTACCAACTTGTGAACTGCGGCCGCGCCGCCGCCGCGGCAGGATGCCCTTGCGCGCCATGAAAAACCTGAACATAATAATAGTACCATTATATTATTTCCTGTATTAAAACCAAACGGATGAATATTTAAAACCCAAACTAAATATGTCTTGTGAAGTCTAAAACTTGGTATATCAAGTTTATTCTTATCACACCGTACTACAACAGTCTCGGATATGGCCGAGAAAGTTGATTTTTTATTCATACCGGACTACAACAGTGTCGGATATGTCCGAGAAAGTTGATTTTTTATTCATACCGGACTACAACAGTCTCGGATATGGCCGAGAAAGTTTATTTTTATTCATACCGTACTACAACAGTCTCGGATATGTCCGAGAAAGTTGATTTTTTGTTCATACCGGACTACAACAGTCTCGGATATGTCCGAGAAAGTTGATTTTTTATTCATACCGGACTACAACAGTGTCGGATATGTCCGAGAAAGTTGATTTTTTATTCATACCGGACTACAACAGTCTCGGATATGGCCGAGAAAGTTTATTTTTATTCATACCGTACTACAACAGTCTCGGATATGGCCGAGAATTTCGGCGCTATTTAGCCGAGAGTCGAGACTGTCGACAGAGTTTTTGGTTAAATTTGTAGCCGTGACCGAGATCTCGCTCGAGCCATACCTTATGGTAGAGATGGGTATGTTGAACTGTTCTGACACCGTTTGGAAGGTGTGCCCTCGGCTGACGCACTCGGCGGCCTGACGGAGTACTACCTCGCTGCGACGGATGCGTTTGTTGATGTTGTACTCCGGGGGGGTCGGCGTCGGCTCCTGCCATAGTGCATTTTAATTGGTTTTGAAACTAACTAACATGTTATAGGTAGATATTACCAAAAATCCCTAAAAACTACTAGATGGCAAACAAGCTGACGGCCCACCTGATGGTAAGCGGTTACCGCCGCCTGTAGACACCTGCAATAACAAGGGAAAATCACTTGATATTGCAGGTGCGTTGTTATCCTGAGGCCTAAGATGAAGTGCCGTCCAGCCCAGTAATTACACTGGCTACCTTTCCCTTCAACCCGAAACACAGTGAACTGTTTCACGTCACGACTGAAATAAGAAAGGCGGTGGTACCTACCCAGACGACCCTAAATACGGGTCTACCACCTAGTAGGTAGTTAGTAACTACTAAAAAAAAAATATTTTTAATTTTTAATCAGCTATATCGGAACGTTGTTTGGACCGAAACAGAGAAGGATAAGAGCAACTTCTCATCGCGAGGAAAAAAGAGAACAATAAATAAATATCCCTTGTCTTCAACTGTACCTGCGGCCTGTCCCCAACGTGAATGACATTGACAGCTTGCACGTACGAGGGACCTATCGTCATGATCTTGGGGGACACCTCCACGAAGGGTTGCGTCCCCGCCTGGTGAGCCTGCGAGGCCTGCAATGAAATGAAAAATGGTTGGTTGTGTTTTAAGGGTCTATATCACGTGTTACGACAAGGGAACTTTCCTTTTTATGGTTGAATTCACGAAGGGAAGTCACTAAGCTAAGCTTCACTTCAAGGTCGAAATGGGAAAAGTGGCGTTATTCAAAGACCTTGGTTTGCTACCGTTTCAGTCATTATACATTTGTGAAATTTGTAGGTACATTTTTTTTTACAAAGCACGGCAAATGACTCAACACCACCTGATGTGAAGCGGTAAGAAGAGTCCATATGCGGAGACAGCTAGTGCAGCTTAAAAAACACTGGTTCAACCTCTGCCTTGCAGGCCTTTTGAAGGAACCATGTTATATGAAGGAAGGAACACATGTGCTGGCAAAGAATTTCAAGTTTCGGAAGTCCGAAAAAGAAACGAGTTACTAAACTTCTTTGTGCGTGATGTTGAGGTGGAGATTGAATTGATGACTCCGGTGACCGGCATAGACAGACATAGTAGGTTATAAATAAATAACTGCTAGGTATGCCAAATATGTAAACATGTGAATAACCACCAGCCACATACACCCCACGGCTGAGCACAGGCCTTCCTACATGGGAGAACCACATGAGGAGTTTGAGCCATAACACCATCACGCTGGCCCAATACGGGTTGGTGAGTTAAAGCGGTTGCAGTAACAACCGGGACCAATGGAGGAGTTCGAGATTTAAAATTTTGATTAACCCATCCCGGATCGACCATGGAAAAAGTTGCTTTGTAATTGAACCAGCGCACTCAAGCCACTACGCCAGAGACTTATTTACTTATTTACCAAAATCAATATACTACTAGACCTAAGAGGCAATTCTGTGCCCTATTTTTCAAGACTCCACTTCGAAAGGCAGTCTGTCCATACTCACCGGCACATGGTGTATGATGAAGGCAGGAGGTTCGTCCCTCGTGTCATAGGTGTGATCATCACGGTGCGTGGTGGCTACCACCCTCTCTGGCTCTGTCTCCGTGTCGGAGCTATCGTACTGACACTGCACGTTCGCTATGGCATACTCCGCTGACTCTGAAATAGAGAATACTGATTTGAGTCATAGAAATAAATTACAGCGATAGGTAGATTGTTTTCTAAACGAATATCCGACATCGACCATGACGACGAGCCACCATTGATTTTGACGTTTGAGAAGAGCACTGCGTGTAAGCGTTCCCACTAATCTTTATTCACAAATCGATATTTTTCGATATAGTTGAGATATTTATTCATTATTTTATTGACTTGTAAGAAAGTAATGAAAATAAAAAACTTGTTCCGGCTCACGCCAAGCTCGTTGTCGAAACGCTAGTGTCGCCACCGGCTGTCAAACAAACGCCAAAAGGTATGATAGCGCTGCCACAACCACAAACTCGAGGCTGCTGTCTTTAGAAAATCGCAGCTGGAGTGAAACAAAATTGGGCGTGGTTCGAAAATGACTATCACTTAATGCTTTCATGTAGGTAGTCTGTAGTCCGGCCGTGCAGAGAGATGGACTTGGTTCTCCTTCAGCCAATTCGTTTCACTCCTGCCTGTTGTACGTTGTACAGTGGACAGTACATCAAGCGTAACAGTTTGACCTTGAGACCGCCCTTAATGCGTTCGTAATAGACGCAGATTTCGTAGTGCAATTGTTACAGTTGACGTGCTGTCGCCTGTACTCAAAAATAAATACGCTGTTTTAGAGAAGCAACCTTATTACTACGAGTACCTACGGTAGTAGAATCGTCGTTCACATGTTAAAGATTTAAGTGATGCTATAAACAATCTGCGATTCTGTTATAAGTAGTTGCTTTTCCGAAACATATATCTTTCGTCAATCAGAAAACTCATTCTGATGCTCGCTGTACGTATCCGTATGATGCTTGTATGGATGTCGCAGCCGTCTGGTTAAATGAGCCGCTTAACTGGACGCCTAGCCCGTTGATTGAATGCCGGCATGAAATCAAACTGATGTACAACTAGCCAAGTCATTGACCGGAACGTTAAACCAGATGGCTGAACGTCATGTCAGTCGTCTGGTTTAAATTAGCCATTCAAATGGACGCCTAGGCAGATCATTTAAATCGAAGAGCTTTTGTGTGACTGTTTGAGTGATTGGTAGGTTCAAGGTTATTTTTTATGACCACTTAGCACCAAAACAATGTCAGTTATTATAAGTGGTCATAAAAAATAACCTTGAACCTACCTATTAAACCAAAAAATTACAGTACAAGACGATCCATTCAATACGCCAAGTTATTAAACGTTAAGTGAATTAACTATTCGGGCTAGGCGTTCAATTGGATGTCAGCGTTTAATCAACGGGCTAGCCATCCAGTTAAGCGGCTGAGTTAACCAGACGACGGCGATATAGATATCAATACTATGAAGGGATGACCTAATTGAGATCTTATAAATATGAAAATGAAATGCTGTTCGTTGTCTCGATACAACTCAAAAACGGCTTGACCTATTTCAGTTATTCTGTTTCTACTTGGCTCGATCGATCCATGGCTAGCTTCATCCAGTTATTGCCAGCTACTCTGCGAATATCGTCACTCCACCGAGCCTGAGGACATCCCACACCGCGTTTGCCGAGCTGCGGTCTCCACTCAAGTACCCGTTTATTATGACATGGCCATGTAGTAGTATAGTAAGGGGGTACTGTCAGTTGAGATGACAAATTGGATATGTCGATGACTTCCGTGAGTAAACAATGGTGAGTAAAAATTAACTTGGCATAGTTCTTACGAACCATTTGCACCCAAGTGGATGTCGGTTTTAGCGCCAAACGGTAGCCTATGTCCTCTTTAAGGCGATTCAGTTTAAGATTAGAAACATGAAAGACAGTTTTACTGTCGAATTTTTGATATTAGTATGGATGATGAAGTAGGACCTATTATTAAGCATCGGCGTACCACTACACCTGTTTAGTATAACTTCGTCTCCACTACTTTCGGCTTCGAATGTCGCTTGTCAGTTTTCCAAAAAATGATGTAATTTTATAAGCAATAAACATTACATTTTTAATTGTAAAAAAGCACCGCTTCAGTGGAAACGCACCCTAAATGGTGTCCAAAAATATTTCGTGCTTTGGCTCATACTGGCAAAAATAGCCTAACTCTAAAAAAGGGATTTTACAAACAAATAAAACCAAGAATTTCACGACATAAATCTTATTATTATTAATAATACAGTCACCCGTAAGATAATTTATTATATAATACATTTTTATTTCGTCTTTTAACAAAAACAGACCAACACAAAAACTTATAAAAAAATCTTCATAAAAAAACTGTAACAACATGACTGGGTAATGTGTGTAAAGAAATCTAATGTTTCTGATGTGATTTTTTCTATGGCCACATATTGTAATAAATTAGTTTTAAACAAATACATACTAATGTTTGAATGACATTTTTGCAAATTATTTTGCATGTTGATCTTACATAAGGATTTATGCAAGTAAATTCTTTTGCAAATCAAATATAGTATCATTGCGAGTCTTAATTTTTATCACATAGTTAAAAAGAAAGAAGCAATAATGCATTTTTTACGAACAAGACAAAATCAGTACCATTTGTTTTATTATTATATCTAAAGTTTCATCACTAAATAGCAATTAATTTTAATTTATTGGTAATATTGCAAATATAATAATCATAAAAGATACACGTCATTAGATTATGATATAAATTTGGTAGGTATATGGCATAGCGATACGAACTAGATTAATAGCTGATCACCTGACCTAGCAAATTAAAGTGATTCTCAGTTTTATCTTCAGCGTAATTATTGCCCACTCACCCTCATGGTTACTGTACTGTGTTAAAGGAAAACTTCCAATATACCGTCGACAGCACATCAAGCGTATCAGTTTGACCTTGAGATCGCCCTTACTGCGTCTGTAATAGAGGCGGCATTCGTAGTTCAACAGTTACACTTGATTTGCTGTCGTCTGTATCTGTTTTTAAAAATCGATCAATAGAACTTTAGCCAAGTTCATTTCCCACTAGAAAGAGCGTCTTAGAAATTGCTAATCCAATGGATGGACTTTTATGCCCGAGGATTGCGCTATATTTAGTTGCTTGAGGAATAAAGTGACGAACCTTATTACAAAAGCGGTCTAAAGCTGTAAGTGTGTAGTTATGTTCGCTGTGCCCCCGGATGTATCAATCGACTAAATTTTATATTTTCGGAAGTCCACCCAAGATTTTTATTTTACTATTTTTGACAAAATAGCACAATGAAATGTTTTTTTTAGTTTTAGAGTTCAATTTTGTTGATCATTTGCACTACTATCAAACTGGAGCAGCTTGTATGTCTTTATTGGAAAAAATGAGACAGCCGTCGTTTTAAATTTAGACCACGTTCTGCATTAAGGCGTAATTTATCACGAGACCACTTAAAATAAAATCCAAAAGGGAAGGTGTGTGTCCAATAACTGATAACTGTCAGACGTATGATAGTTATGTTACATGTACTTTACACAAAGCTTATAATGAAATTTGATTAAAGAAAATAACTAAGTAATGAAAATAAATGAAATTCAGTCAATACATTAACAAATGGCGAATTGTAAACTAAAATACCAAAATAATTTAAACATTAAACTGCATATTTTTTTTTTATTCTGTTAAAAATATTCTTCAATATGTTTTCTGTATATTATTAAAAATATTATGTTCTAACCAGATAGAAAATCCCTCTTCATTATGATAAAAATAAAGAATTCCAATAAAGTATTCGTTGTTAGGTACTAAATTAATTACTGTATATGATAACAATAAAATAAGACTTATAAAACTACAACAAAAAGAAGCGGCTTTGGCGCGAAAGGAACGTTCATAGACCAATAAACAAATAAATCTTATTTTACTTGATAGCATTTGTTTCTTCAATGTTTGTAATCTAACTATGGCTCAGATAAAATATCTAGTATTTTGTAAAAAAAATGTTCCAGTTTCATAAATACATTTTCAATTGATTAGCTATGTGCTTGTTTATCTAATATAGCATGTTTTAAGATTGCGTCGGATAAGGTAGTCAAAACCATCCAAAAAGCGTCGGATCGCCCTAAAAGTACTTTATTTCCCTTTTTAAACATATTGCAACATACATAACTCTATGACTACTTGAACAAAAATAAACTCATTTTTGACTTTATAAAAAAGGGACATACAATAAAATATTTATTATTAAGCCGTTTTATAGTTATAGTTAAACTTAGATACAACTTAAAATTGCAGATGCAATTAATTAAGTACAAGATTTTTAAATAAAGTTATTAAATAAACTATGAGCTAGACTAGACTTAGCACATACAATGTTTGACCTTATAGTATAGGGGAAATTAAAACCTTTTGACATAAACGGAACTTAAGTAATAACTAATTTAATATCAATTTATATAAATAAATAGCATTTATAACTACTTTTTTTGTATAAAAATAGTTTTTATAGCAAGTCAACGAATTTCAGTAACAAAAAATACCTCTTGGTTTAAAAATAGCTGCCCAATAATAATATTAAAACATCCAAATATATATTGAAATATTATTTAAACAATAAAAAGATAAAAGGGCAGTCACGCTTTTAATTAATAAGACCAATGTACAAAATAATTTTGAATAATTAACGTTACGCTTATAAAAATTGAAAGGTTTAAGCAATTCCCTCTTTTAAACAGTTCACAGTATATCAAAATTCCAAATTAGAATAATGTGACAGAAACCCCATTTTAATATACATAAAATCATGGCACCCTTAAATAAGAAGCAAATATTTTTAATGTATTGATACATACAAAAATATTAAAACATATAAAGTGCATAGATATCTATATCGTTTATTTGTAGTTTAGTGAAACTGGCTAGCTAGTGCCATTTTATTGAATGCCAATTTGTGTTGTGAATATTGTAAGTGGAGTTGTTTCACAAAAAATAATAACGTCATACTTTTACGACATGGTCTCTTACCATGAGAAATGTTAAAAGTTTCATCAAAAAATTTTTTGTTCTTTTTATACTTATGCCATTTTCATAGTATCGGGCTATGTAACGACAGTGGATAATAGTATCCACTCTTCCATACGTAAAATTACTGTAAATATAATTAATAAATAAGTTTGGTTATTAATTAAAGTTACAAACGTGTTTCCTATTATCATTATTTTAATTTACACTTAAAAACTAATTCTTTGACAATGTTTTCCATTATCTTTGGCTCTTACATTTTTATTTATCCCTGTAAAAATATATAAGTATTTTAGAGTACATTTTATTCTATTTATTACTTATACCTACGTACCTATTGATAAATATAGTTAGGTACTTACAAATTCACTCAGTGTAGTGAGGACTATACGAACAGCTGACTTCAATATACCTGATATACTGTGCCTGATTCTGGATTACAATAACCAAATATTAACTTGAATAGATTACATCGATCTCTCTCTCTCTCTCTCATTCTCAATGTCGATTCAACAGAACAGCTGTCAATTAACTAGATGAAGTTAAACACAATTTAGAGTGCCGGTATATTTTTTCCATAAGAGCTGTTTTCATTTAAGAAATCTGCCAATTCTTATTTTATTGCCATCTTTTTTTTTATTTACATTGAGTGCAAGAGATGCCAATTACTGCACTTAACTTTGGTTCTAGACATTATAACTCAGAATCAGAACCAATAACTGATATACACATACTTATACCTTAAATAACCAACCTAAAATAGCAATTCAGTTTTATTTATGTATAATAATAATAATATTCATACACTCACACCTGTTATCCAGCCCAAAGTAAATATCATTAAGAGCTTGTATTATGGATACTAAATAACGGAGAAATATTTATACAGGGTGGTGCCGTCAATGCGACAATAAATTTAAACATGGGCTATATTAGTCCATAGAAATGGTTTGCCACTTTCAAAAATATCGTATTCATTTGATAATTTCATCACATTTGTATGAAATAATGCTGCCAACGTTACACTATTCCATACAAATGTCATGAAATTATCAAATGAATACGATATTTATGAAAGTGGCAAACCATTTCTATGGACTAATATAGCCCATGTTTAAATTTATTGTCGCATTGACGGCACCACCCTGTATAATTATTAGAAATATACGAAATAAATATACACACATCCATAACTCATGAACATAATTATTCGTACTCATCATACAAACATACCGGGATTCGAACCCTGGACCCCTTTCCAAGTAGTGTGTAGTTAGCAGCCGGTCGTCAATGTATAAATAAAAAGATTAGTTTTTCTAGTCACTGATTCATTATAAATGTATAGTACGCAGCGACATTTAACTGTCAAATAGTTTATTTAGATAATTTTGTCTACCCTAATTTTCAGGCAAAGTTTATAGTTTGAAGACGGGGTGTGTTATTTATATTAATTTAATTGACATTTCATGTTGCGAACCAAAAAGGAGGGTAGAATACACAAACACAACATTTGGTACACAAATAGGCCAATCTCGTCATAATGGTGCTCATTTTTTTTGTAATGATCCTACGTATTCGGTGAATACATAGTGAATACTAGCCTGAAGTTTTAAAGAACAATTTAGTTATTAAATTAATCTGAGTTAGCGATACCTGAAATTTATGTCCAGTAACGAAGAAATAGACTTTTCAATGACTTGCAAAATATGAAGTCGAAGTAGATGCCTAAGCTAGCCAAAAGGTTTTTTATTTTTCTGAAATGTGCGCTCATAGCTTTTTAATATTACACAAAAGTTTAGATTAACTACTTATCACATACCTAGCTTAGACATTGAGAAAATCTATACTCATAATTATTATGGTACAGTATCTTAAATTAAATGTATTTGGCAAGATTAAGTACATATATGTTTTAAAATTTAATATTATAAGTTATATAAATTTAAGTACCTATCGATACGTGTAACTGAACAACATTTTTCTTAGTAAGTAATTTACAAAAAGTTAAGTTAAATGCGCCCCTGGCAGAATAATGGGTCATTGACCGACACAGACGCGTTCTGATCAGCTGATTCATAGTTGACAGAACAGAGTTGGATTTAGGGTTTAGTTGATTTCACTAGTTAGAACTTATTCAGTTTCACGTATTATAATATTCTTCAATAGTTCCAGTAATATTTTATTGGGTTACAAATGAATTTCTAAACAACTTTGCTCATTTTTCATACGAAAGATAATTTCAATATTTTTCATGAGAAAGATTTTGGCTAATTGAGCATTGGTCTCGTAAAGGAAGCTGCCTGGATTATTGAAAATATTAACATATTAAAATCCTAAGATATTTCATTCCTGTTCTATTTCGTGACTTAGAAGACGCAAGGTAAAGGCGAAAATAAATATTTTTGTGTATAAAATTTTTGGTTCTGATAGCACTGTAAGTTTATGTGTTGAAATGGCTACTGCCTTCAAAATGCGTCCATACCCTACACCTTATAAATTACAAAGGGTCCTCGTACCTCTCCGAGCGAGTTTCCGTCATCAGATCCAACGGATCCAGGATCTGATTGGCCCTCGTCCCCCTGCGACCTTTAGAAAACTGACTCTTAATATCATACTTCTCCATCCAATTCCTCAAAGTCTTCCTCGGCACTCCATACTTATTAGACGCGGCATAAACACTATAACCTTTCTTAACTGCAATCAGTGCATCCCTGAGGTGTTGCGAAGAGTACTGCTTATAAGACTTCTCTTGAAATACATCTGTTTCTATATTGACTATAGCATTCGGTCTCCGTCCGACGATGCGTGGCCTCGCGTGTATATTAAGCGGTATACCATGGTCCATGTCAATAAAATGCCTGGTCACTATTTCGGTGGATGTTCTGACGCCTGCAACAAGCAAGGAGAGAAACAGCCCTTAGTAAAATGATTAGGTAAGAATAGAATTTGTGTTTGAAAACGGGCGTTCCTTTTCCTTGCTTCTCACAGGCGTACGGGACACTGATTCGTGCCCAGGGAAGGGGACAGTGTAAAAAGCTAGGAAAAGCCGCTCTAGGAGTCTTTAAACTACTCTCTTCTGATCGGGGCTTAAAGCGCAGGCCACATCGCAAGCGGGCGACCTAAGTTCCGCTTCTTTTCATCGTACAAGCTGCTGCGTAGCTTAGCTCTGTAGTTCATTGTTTGAACCACGAGAATTATGAAAAGTTACGCGTGCGGTGTGGCCTGCGCTTGATTCAAATTAAGCACAGTTCATCTCTAGGGTAAGTACTATCTGTATGTATAATATTATTTAAGAATAAAAGTATTTATCAGGTATAATACTTTCCGTCGTACAAAATACCCCTGCTTGTAAGTAATATTAAACTAAGGTTAGGGTTGGCTCGAAGAGATCTAATCGTAATACAGACCACAGCACATCAAGTGTAACAGTTGCACTTCGAAAGCCGCCTCTATTACGAATGCAATAAGGGCGGTCTCAAGGTCATAGTGTTACGCTTAATGTGCGGCCGACTGCACATGCATATAAATATATATATATATGTAAATTTTAAATGAATAAAGGTAACAATAAAGGTAATTTTATTTAATACGGATAGGAAAAAGTATAGCAAATACTAGTACTTCTAAAAGTAACAAAGTTTTCAGTAAAGCATACCAGCAAATGTTTTTCAAAATATGCGTTAATTTTATCGTGGTAGTAAAGGTTGACAATCGAACACCACCACACCTCGCCCTCGCTGCTCGTGCTTGTTATTAAGTTGCATAAAAAAAAATATGAAATATATCATCTACATGTAAAACTATTAACAAACTGTTTTATGTAGATGACATTATCAAAATACTAAATCTGAGTAAGCGATGGGTGGAATGTGCTTCGCCCCTCTTTAAATGCAGATTTATTTTAGTGCTGTCTTTTTTCCACCCATTTAGAAAGAAAGATATTTTCTGAATGAAATATTAATGACTGATTTTGACGAGTAAGAATCAACAAACTGGACCCTTTTTTGAAACCCTTTTCAGTTTTTTTTACTTTTTTAATCAACCTTAAGAACTAAGTGTGATCAGTTTTTCAGTATACAACAGCGCTGGTTTGCGGGCTCGTCTTATTTAAACAGTTACACTTCTTATTTAAACTCGTCTTATTTAAACAGAGAATTATTCTTCTATTCATCGCTGTTTTGTAAGGTGAGATATCACAATGACAATACAGTAAACCAGGACTGTCATATCAGCCTATGTTGTCCACTGCTGAACAAAGATCTCCCCCATCGATTTACGAATGAAACGGTTTTGCGCTGGCTGCATCCAACAGCTCCCCGCGACGATGACCAGTATACGCCTTAGAATTATTTAAAATTGACAACTTTTAGTTATCACGAATAGGCGTAACCACTGATTGACTTAGGCGTTAGGTGTTGATATCTCTAGTGGCGTGCAGTTCCGCGGTTATTTGGAGGATAAAGTCAAGCTGGCATCCAAGAAGCTTGGTGTGCTCAATAGAGTGCGGCGGTATTTCACTCCAGGGAAAGACTGTTACTGTATAAGTTTCAAGTCAAGCCCCATATGGAGTACTGCTATTTTGGCGGGAGCACCTAGATGCCAGTTTGGACCATTTGACGTGCTCCAAAGACGCGCTATGAGAATTGTCGACGATCCTGAGCTCACAAGCGGTATACCTTAAGCCAAAGGTAAAATTTTGCCTCCTTGTGTGTTCTACCGTTTGTAAAACGTTACGTGTTCTGAGAAATTTGACATGATGCCCACGGCCCACGATGAACTTTCTATCATCGTACCGCTCGCCATCGGCAGGGAGTTCATCCTCACAAATTGGAACCAAAGTGGTCGCGTACTGTACGGTTTCAGAGAAACTTTCTCCCGCGTAACTTCAGGTTGTGCAATGAGCTCCCTGCAGAGGTTTTCTCGAATGAATACGGCATGGGGTTCTTCAAAAAAGGCATTGTTTTTACAGGGTCGGCAACGCGCAAGTGATACCCCTGGTGTTGCAAGCGTCCATAGGCTACGGTAACCGCTTACCATCAGGTGGGCCGTATGCTTGATTATAGTGGAATAAAAAAAATTGCCTACGTTCTTTAAGTTATAACTTATGTCAATAGGTATAAGGAATTGAGTTAACGACTTTAAGAAACCGTGCAATTCTAAATGCACTGGTAGTCGCATAATAATAATAATTTTAAAGTGCTATGAAGATCCGTAGTTAAAAATAAAAGTTTTTTTTTTCCAATTTAATTTTATTAACTCTCAAGTTGATAGCAAAAAACTGGTACCATTTGTCTCAATAATTATTACATAATTATTATTTTACAATTATTATCATTATTAATAATAAAAAAACAGACATCGGGCGGCAATTGTGTGAACCAACTTTTATTTTCTATATATTACATAAGTACATTGATAAACACAGCATTATTAAGTTAACCAACCAGAAACACTTAAGTACTTATACAGGGTGGTGACGAAAATACGTCAATAAATTAACACATGGGGTATACAGGGTTACCTCGTAGACAGTGCACATTTTAATTTCACATTATTAATAATATTAATGAAACGTATTCCAAGAACAAAAATTTTATTTTATTTAAGTACTATAAAATTCAAGTAGTGTTGCCACTCTACCCTTGATAGTGAAAGTGGTAGGTTAAAGGAAGCACGGGGGTGACGAGCGCGACGCGGCGCGGGTTTAGTGACGTTCAATCACCAAGCGCAACCATAGAGTAGATTGAATATGTTGAGATAGAGTTATCAGTCAACAGTTTGTGAATAAAGTGACATCATCGTGTTTGCAAATTAGTGCTTAACATTGGCTGCATTATTTCATAGAAATGTAAAATTACCAAATGAATAAGATGTTTTTGAAAGTGGCAAACCATTTCTATAAAGTAATATAGGCCATGTTTTCATTTATTGTCGTATTGCCGGCACCACCCAGTATATTAACATTGGCTGCATTATTCCGTAGATGTTTTTGAAAGTTGCAAAAAATTTCTTTTATACACTATCCCAAAAAATCAGGAAAGTTCTACTGAATCCAGGAAATACCAATAATTCGTTTTCACGTACACACGGCAGCACATCAAGTGTAACAGTTTCACTACGAAAGCAGCCAAGGGCAAACTGTTACGGTTGATGTACGAGTGTACATAGACCTGCCCCCTGCTGATTCGCAAAAAAAAATTAAAACCGACTCCAAGAAACTGAAAAGGGTAAAATAATTAAATTTTAGTAGGTACTCATCCCCTGGAAACATATTTCGGAGTCGGTGCTTCACTATCTATTGTTTCTGGAAACACCTTAGCACCAACTCCAAAAATATGTTTCTAGGGGATGACCTACTAAACTTAAATTATTTTACCCTTTTCAGTTTTTTGGAGTCAATTTTAATTAAGTTTAATTTTTTTTTTCACTTACTTTAGTGATATTTTTTTAAGGTCAAAGCTAGATGGGTGACCGTGAGCTTTTATTGTTTTCTACTATCGTATCATTTCACTAAAAATTCATAGGAAAGCAAAAATACTCAACTTCGCATACGTAGACGACTTACTCATCCCAGTTATTTTGATTTAAAAACCAAACTACCCTATGGATTTTCAAAAAGTTTTTATGGGACGAAATGGGAACTATTCCGCATCGAACAAAAAAAAATCATCAATGTCGTCACCCAGTCAAAAGTTCTGAGGTAACAAACATAGAAAAAAAACATAGTCGAATTGATACCACCTCCTTTTTTTGAAGTCGATTAAAAATTACCATGCAACAATAAAACGAAACGTTGTGAAACATCAATTGAAAGGCAGTCCTTACACCGTTTGTGATAGAGGCGGTTGTTGTAGTGCAACACTTGATGGGCTGTCATCTATACATAAAAAAACACTGCAGATTTTGGCACTTGCCATTTGAGTCAGCGAATAAGGGGACGGTGTGGCGTCCATACGTTTTCGGACATCTTTGAAATAAGTAGTGGTGACCGGTTAAGTATCATAATGTGGTTTAAAAATAAATAAAACAAGCTCTAAGTCGAGCTTAAGTACAACCAAATACAGAAAAAAATGATCTTATACAATATACCAAACATAATAATACTGAATAACAGTTATATAGGAAGTATGAATCGAGAAATCAATTTGAGGTTTTAGTAACTTTTATTTTTAACATTGTTTAAAAAAATTGACCTTTTTTTATTTGAAACGAATGGCCATGGATGTCAGTTATCGGCCCAAAAAGTATCCTATGTCCTTTGCCTGGTCTTAAGCTATCTCCATATCAATTTTCATCTAAATCGGATCAGCGGTTTAAGCTTGAAGAGGTAACAGACAGACAGATACACTTGGGCATGAAACGTTTTCTTTCTTTATTTGTAATTGTTACAAGAAAGTTGAGCTATTCAGAAATTCTCGAATTGCTTCGAGTGATCGGAAGCGGTATTCTTATTGGCAACATTTCACACTAAACCTCGATGTAGAATTCGATGACTGCGAAAATACGAGATTCGAGAAAACAATGTCAAGCAGTGCCTTTGTTGTCAACTGTGTTTTATGTATTCTCTTTTGGATCTTTTGTGTGTGCAATTTAATTAAATAAATAAATAAATCTCGATCAACGAGATTTATGACCGAGAAGAGAATCGAAGAGTAATCTCGAATTCGAGATTTCGAAAGAAACGAGAATTGCTTCTGTAAAAAATTTTGTGGAAGTGTTTGAATAAATACTTAGCACTTCATTACGTCAAATTGATTCCTACAATTCAATATAATAACTAACATACTAATTAATTATATTTTAGTATCTACAGCGACTTACAAAACTATTAAATTATGTGTATATTATATTTAATATTCTAAGAGGCACTTGTTGAAAGTCTATAGTGTTCCATAAGTTTTTTGTAATAAAGTTAGTAAGAAAACTGCTGAAATTATTTTGATGAAAGTAGTCGGCAATATGCAAAATAACAGGGCAGTTTTTGTACCAAAATTTTACTTTTTCACGAAGGTTTTTTAACAAAAACTTACGAAACACTACCGTAAAAGGAAAACAAACTTTTTTCAAAGCAGTAAACTTATTCGTAACTGTAAATAAATGGTATTTTATACATTATCTTGGTAAATATTGTAACCTATTGAGATTAAAAATGACGAATTCTCTGTTGACCTCTTGCTCTGACGCTATAAGTGTGAGTAGGAAGCAAAATCAACGTAACTGTATTGAAATGCTCTGTAAAGGCTTTCCAGGGTAATTTTGGTTATTTTTTTTACAAAGTTTTCATTAAAATACCATTTATTCATTAAGGAACATAATAATTATCGTTATACTAATACGACTGAGTTTTACATAGACAATCGATTGCTTCATCGATTTCATGCAGTCAGATTAAGTACGCTTATTCCATTATATAATTATGTATAAATTTGAAATATATATTTTCAATTAAATAAATTAACGTCTCAGAAAACTCCAAGCGATCATAATAATTTATCCAATGATTCTTTTTGGCTGATTTTACATAGTTTAGGTTTTTATGAACGTGTTATTAATAATTTTTATTTATAATATTAAAATGCGTGGTGGTAAGCGGTTACCGAAGCCTATTTCTACATGCATATCAGCTGATTTTGATGACTGACTTAGCAAGTTCCACTCGTGGGTAGTATAAGTTAGCGAATGTTTCAAATAGTGTTGCCACACCTCTCGCTTTTGTTTTACCCAAAAAAGCCCATAAAAAAAGGAAAATATTAATTTTACAAAAAATAGTTTTGTAGTATTACTAATTTATCTTCATTTTGCAAATAAAAAATATTAATATCATGTCAAATTTGTTGATTTCATTAAATTAGGATTAAATTCCTTTAGGAACACGTTTTTTTGCTCCAGTCCCGCTTTATCCACATAATTCCCCAAAAAGTGACCTGGCAACACTGGTTTCAAATTTGTGTTTACTTCTTTAGAGAATGATTTATTACGGTCTGTTTCCGATCACTTCTGTTAAATTCGTATATAAAATCGGTCATAAAGAACAATTCTTAGCTTACAATAACACTAAAATTTTACAATCAAGTCTTTCGTTTGGACGAAGTCCTAAGCACACACTTTTCAAAAGGCCAATATTTTTATATAATTGTATAAAAGAAGAATATTTATCACTACCGATTTCTACGCTCCTGGTACTTTAGAATTATTACTACATAAGTTTAGTATACAATTTTAGTATTTTTTTTAACGAAATTGTGTCAACGCGTATATTTTGGATATTTTTAAGTGTGTCAAACAAAAAAACATACTGTGATTGTCTATGTAAAGAACTTATGTTGAATGCATAGGAAGACCTCATTGTAAGAACAAACCACTATTATACAAAGTAGTGTTATTTAGCTGCAATCTCCTGTAAGGCTCTGCTATCCTAGTCGCCCGCTTAATAGTCGACTGGACAATATTTCGTCTTTTGACAAAGCATATAGTAAAAAGTTTGTATGGGATTTGGAGCAGTCCATGAGAAGAATTTTTCGTGCAATTATTTCTATATGAAACCATCTTATCGTATCCGTAAAACTTGACTGATTACAGAGGCAAAAATATATTTTAATTTCCTGAAAACATCACGGAGATAGCCATTTCGAATAAAACAAAGTGTCGATGTCAAAATAAAACAAAATTATTGTTTTCTACGACTTCACATTGAATATTGTCGTTTTATTTCTTCATAACTGGTCAAACTATCCCGAAAATCCACAAAAACACTTCAAGGACACCCAAAACATTTAATAGTTGAAACAAGGAAAGACCAATATGATGTCAATATGACATTAAATTCAACTTTTACAGCAACAGCGCCATTGTGGCTATGGACAGTACACTTTTAGGCACTATTATAAGATTTATCTTGCCATTTTTATGCAATACTTATCGTATATGGTTGTTTTTTGCAATAAGATAAAAGAGTTTCGTGTTAATTAAAGGAAACTTTGTTTTTCAGTACCTTTTTGTCTACAATTGGTGCTCATGAGCCGGCCAAAATCTTTAATATCTCTTTTAACGAATGTTTGGCTAATTTGGCGCCTTAGTTTGACGACAGACTCCACAATGAGTCGATGAGGTATTTCAAATCGAAAATATTGGAAACCTATTCTACTAAGACTTAACATGCAAAACCAAGTCAGACAGTCTTATTGTTGAATAAAAACAGTTTTAAGCTTTCCATTAAAACCGAAAATCGACAATAATTTCTGTAATATTAGACTTCACGAATAATCCTATGATAACTTTTTAGACTAATCTGACTTGCTTATGCATGGCTCGTAGCACCTTGGGCACTAATCACGCGTTGCCTACCCTGGAAACATCAAGATAAATCGCTAAGTTGACAGCATAGGGGACAAGTCCCCCTGTTCCCAATACAACGCTTCCTCAATGAGTTCCGGCAACCTACCAGGAACACAGCACCACAATGGAGTCATATTCAGCTGCGATCTTCTGTAAGGTGCTGCTAACCTAGTCAATCGCTCTACACTCGACCATTATGACCTACCTTTTTGCTCATTATTTTAAATTTTTAAGCGTCTTTCACACTAAGCGATTGTTTATTGTTAATAACTCAGTTTAGTATTCAACACGGACATTTGTTTAATTAAAACTAACCCAATTTTCTAAATAATATCATATCCACTAAAGTCACAATTTAAGCCCTGTAATATATTTTTTATTAATCTGGATAGTGACAAATACTCTTCTCATATATTACATAATAATATAATTTACATACAAAATTCAACTAATACTTAATAATAATACTATAACACGAAATTATCATAAATAATATAAATAGTAACTTAGCTTAAGTCAATACTACCATTTGGTAGAATTTCTTTCGCACTGGCAACATTAGCTATGCCTTAGATAAAATTGGTGGATAATTTTATTTAGTTACATAAATTTGATTTTAGAAATCAATCTTTGGGTTTCAAATATTGCAACGGAATTCATTGTTTTTTGGAAACAAATATAATTTTATAATCATTTTCTTTGGATAAATAAGTACTTAATTTAAACATTTTTTCACTAATCTTTGCTATATCTTTGGCAGTAATTTTTTAGCATCGTTTATGCCAACAATATTGTTATATTGGCTTGAATATAAAAAAGAAAGTAATTGCTTGAAATTTAAATAAAATTTACAATTTAAAATCTAGAAAACACTAGAATGTTCTTTTCTCTAACAATCACTTTCAATTAAGCCACTTTGCAATCAAATCCTTGATATTAGGCAATGTTTTAAGATTTTTTAAATATTATAAAAATTATGTCTCCTTAATTCCCAAATTATAGACAATAATCTTATGAGACTAATATAGGCCTTGACTTTTAAACAAAAAATCATCTTTATTAGTCTTTCATAGCACAATGGGTAAAGTACAAAATTGCAATTTTCAAGTCCTCAATTTTTTAACGAAAAAAGCTTTCTTTTATTCGTGTACCGACATATCAACCGCTGTAGCGTCAGTAGGACTATGTTCAATATTTGTTGTATCATTTTTCAACTCATCATCACTCGATACTGTACTCATTAGGAAGTGTTTCCCAAAGTCCATTTCTGCGTCGTACGAAGCCACGTCCGTTTCAGTACCGCTTTTCTCATAATTCTGCCCCTCCGTGTTATCAACGGGGAAATTATCATAACTCTTATATTCCTTCTGCTTTTTACTATTCTCTACGAATTGTTTTAATTGCTGCGGCATCGGAAATGAGGATTTGATGTGACAGCGCTTCATCCAGTTCCGTAGGGATTTTCTAGGTACCTTATGTGTTTGAGCGGCTCTGAAAAAATGGTAGTAATAATTAAAAAACATATTATTTATTTACTCAAACGAGAAAGAGAGAGGATAAAGTGAAATTTACCACTTTTCAGAAAATCACAGCTAAATAACACTACTTAGTACTGGGGTAGCAGCACCTTACAGAAGATCGCAGCTAAATAACACTACTTGGTACTGGGGTAGTAGTAACCTACAAAAGTTTGAGTAGGCGGCCGGAACTCATTGAGAAAGGGTTGTATTGGGATCAGGGGGACTTGTCAATTTTTCTCTCGATTTTTACAAGGTGGGCAACACATGAATAGTGCACAAAATTCTAAGAGCGTCTACAGACTGTGGTGGTTGCTTTCATTCAATACACAACGTATAGAAAAAAAGTGTAATTTTTTTTACTCACCTATAGATGCTTCCCCCTTTCTTTACATCCATCAAAGCCGCCCACATCGCTTCGTTTGAATACCTCCTATTAGGATTAAACTTTCCCATCATAACTCTTTCTAGATCTTTCCTCGACAAACCAGACGAGCTAACTTCTTTTCCTTCTAGAAACTGGTCCAGATCCGACTTTAAAACGGTCTCTCCTATGTCTAGATTTTTGTCTTTGAATAAAGGAGGTCGGCCTCTGCGTCTGATTTTTTCAGAAATTTTCGGTATCAATTCCACTTCCGATTTTGCTGGTTGTTTGTTTTCCTTGACTTTCCTTTGGCCAGCTTTCAGAAGAGAAACTTCTAACTCGCCGTTTTGTTCTAGCCAGGATTTATAGTAATCGTTCTCGGATTTCTCTAGGCTTTTCTGCGTTAGCTCATCAGGAACAGTCGTGTTGAAACCGTATTTGCTGAACTCATTCCGTATTTCTGTCGGATTCATTTTAGATAGTCTGTGTATGTAATCGTTGTTTGCTTTCGCTAGGTTTTGTAGTTTGTTTTGAAAGAATAATTCGTTTTCTGGTTTTACTCTAATGAAAGCTCGGCGATCTGGAAAAGGGAAGGTTCCCTAGTAAATTATAAGCATGGATTCGTTTTAAGTCTAATTCAGAAACCTTCGAAAAGTAGTTTTACGCATACGAACTCTCAAACTATATTTCTCACTTTGAACTATTGCATTAAAAAGAGATAGACAGTTTTTCGAATGTTTCTCAATTTAGACAGAAACAGCTAAAGACAGACAACGTTTACGCTTTAGAATTTAATGATCTCGAAAATCAAAGTCGCAATAAAATTATCTAAAGAACTCCGGTCATATTAAGTCGGGAGTAGTTGGTTACAACCAGAGGCATGCGATAAAGTGATCAGTTGCATACGAAATCCGCCTTTATTACAAAAGGAATAACGGTCACGCTTGATAATCTATCGACTGTACATTGCAGTCTTTAAAATATAATATGCATCACCTGATAGTGTGACAAAAGAAATATAAGTGTTTTGACAACAAGAGCCGACATTTGATAGAGGCTAATTTAGATAATTGTATTGTACCTTGAGCTCAATTGGTTTTACTACAAAAAACTCAGCTACTTATTCATGAGAGAGCAACAAGAAAGCTGTTATAGAGCACCTACTGAAATAAATACAGAAGAAACACAACATATTTATAAAACCAATTTTGAATATATATTTTTTACACATCTTGAAACTTGTATAGGTCGTAAGAAAATTACGTAATACAGATTTTCACGAAAATACGGGAGATGACGAATTGTCTAGTATACATAATTATTCATATCCTTTATTAGTTAAATAAAAAGGACAAAGAAAAAGTGATAGTAGTTGGAGCAAACTTTGCATTAAGAAAATGAATGATGTGCATTATGTCTTCTGTATTTATTAAAAAATCTACATGTCTAGACAAATCATGCGTTGCGAACCATGAATGCTAGCGGGAGGGCTAAAAAAAATAAAACGAAAAAAAAACCGAAGCACAAAGGACAAATGTCTGTAAGATAGTCCTGTTTAAAAAATAAAAAATCAAATAAAAGGTTGGAAAAAACATGTTTTTTTCAAATTTAAAATATAAAACAAAACATTCATGGTTCATCTATATTAATTAACTACTACCAATTAATAATTAAAAACATTAGCCTACCTTACAGACATTTTTTTAGTATTGTATCTTCGTTTTTTAATGTCCATTCACAATCTTCTTACACACTTGAAATCACATTTTTTGTAGAAAAAAAACTTATTTTTTCAGTTTATTGAGTTAGATTTTCAACATTACCTTAATTTTTGTAAAAAAAAAAGATATTCCGGACATTGTTTTATTAATATTTAAATTGTCAGAAGGAAGCAGCGATATCAAAAAGTATTTTTGTTTTTTTCTCTTTGAAAAAAAAAATGGCTGTTGAGTACTCACCAGAAGTCTGTCCAAGACTGCTACCTGGTTTGCTGGGTTCTTCGTCCTGAAAATAAGTAAATTTAATATAAAGATTAAAGCGTTTCTAAGAGAGGTCATATAGCTTTTGTAGAAATACTGAAGCCATAGGTATTGTAGAAGTGACAAATACAATCTGTCTTTAGCTCCATGTCATTTTAATCATAGGTGAAATTAAATTAATCTAAAAGCAACAAAAAATAATGAAATGAAAGGATAGAAAACTTATGATATAATGCGAATTACAGTAAAGATGACTTACGAATAAATAAATTATTAATATATTTTTTTATATTGACTTTGAAAGTTTGTAGTTCTTGCTGTCATTTTCTAAAACTTATTTGTAATCACTTTTTTTTTATACAACTACATGACAAACAAGCTGACGACCCACCTGATGGTAAGCGGTTACCGCCGCCTATACACACCTGCAATAACAAGGGGAAATCACTTGATATTGCAGGTGCGTTGTCATCCTTGGGCCTAAGATGAAATGCCGTCCATGCCCAGTAATTACACTGGCTACCTTTCCCTTCAATCCGAAACACAGCTAACTGTTTCACGGCTGAAATAATAAAGGCGGTGGTACCTACCCAGACGACCCTACCTACTAGTAATTTAAATATGATACAACGATTATTGTGTTGTGACTTGTGATGCCCTTACAGGGTTAATGTGAATGATTACCTTTGCCCATTCGTTATCCTGTTAAATACATCAGACATGTCCCTACCTCATTATATTCCAAATTGTCGTTGTCCAGTTCTCCGTAGTAAAGTCCATCTTCTTCGACGGTCTCTTCTTTGACGTCAGTCCTGTCTTCTGATTTGCGTTTCTTTGGTCCGTTGGTTTGATTAGTGGGGTTGTTGGGCTTTTGGGGTTGCTGGGTTGTTCCTGGGGATTTTAAGCCTAATTATAGTGTAATAAACTTCGATTTTGTGCGATGGGGTGCAGTATTAGAATGGCATAAGTACGAAAAAATAGAAAAAAAACACATTTATATATTAAAACTAGCTGACCCCGCAAACGTTGTTTTGCCATAAAAAATGTCCCCAAAATTAAAAAAAAAGATAGTACCCGATTCTCAGACCTACTGAATATACTTTAAAAATTTCATAAAAATGTGTCAAGCCGTTTCGCAGGAGTATGGTAACTAAATTTGTGATACGAGAATTTTATCTATTAGAAGTATACGAGAATAACTCGGTGGCGTAGTGAGTGATTACGAAAATACAGCAACTTTCGCCATGTTCGATCCCGGATGGGTCAATCAAAATTTGTAATTGGTGCTTCGTCGTGCATGCAAGCCTTTGGTCCCGGTTGTCACTGCAACCGCTCTAGCCCACCAACCCGCATTGGGCCAGCGTGGTGGTGTTATGGCCCAAGCTCCTCATGTGAGCAGAGCATGATTTTCTTTATTCTTATTAGCTTTTGACCTTCATATCAGTGGCAAGTGATGATAAGGTCGAAGATGGAAGCGAAACACCCGAATCCTCAACCACAGAGGAACTGGCTATCTTACCTCCAACTGCCGGAACACAACAACGCTTTTTAACAAGATGGCTGTAGCTTAAAGGAGGACTTAGAAAAGCCCTACCCCCACGGGAGTAGAACCCCGGACCTCCAGATCTGTGGTACCACTGAGGCCGAAATTTTTTTAGTGTAAGAAAAGTGCAAATTAAACGATTATTTACCATTAGTATTGTTGTGCTGCGCCTGCGCAACCAACGCTTCGCTAGCTACTGTGTAGTCTTTATTGTCCGGTTTGCCGCTCAACTCCTGCGCTAAATTCGACGTATCGTTCGAACAGAGACCTGAGGAATATATGTATATTTTAAGACGATACCTTGGAATATGTAGCATTTTTAATAAGGATTTATTTGTTTATTTTATTTTACTAAAATCCACAGTTTACTCTGAAACAGATTACACGGTTATTACGGTAACCCTAAGTAAGCCGTAAGTTATCTTATTGTTGGGCCATGACTAAGTCGTGGTGCACTTTTTTTTTATTTTATACAACTAGATGACAAACAAGCTGACGGCCCACCTGGTGGTAAGCGGTTACCGCTGCATATAGGTCATCCTGGGGCCTAAGATAAAATGCCGTCCATGCCCAGAAATTACACTGGCTACCTTTCCCTTCAATCCGAAACACGGCGAACTGTTTCACGGCTGAAATAAGAAAGGCGGTGGTACCTACCCAGACGACCCTACATACGGGCCTACCACCTAGTAACTTCGACGCACTGGGATCTTTTGTGCCTCCCCTACGTTTACTCTTCCTGCCCGCCTAGCATGACCACCGAAACGCGATATGGTAAAGCTATTTATCGCTTCGAACTGTCAAAAATTATTGGATATAACCGCTATCTTGAAATTTTATCGAAACTGCGGACATGTATATATACAATACAAGTTCGCAGTTTCGATAAAATTTCAAGATGGCGGGTATATCCAATGATTTTTGACAGTTCGAAGCGATAAATAGCTTTATCATATCGTATCATATCGCGTTTCGGTGGTCATGCTAGGCGGGCTGTGTCCAGAATATAGTCCATTACCCTCACTATATTCATGGGCAGAAAGAGCCCGTAGTCTCTGGCTTTGGATATGCCACTTCCAGAAGGCTCATTCTGGTTCTAGCCAGAGCATCACAATGACACAGGAGATGCATCATTGACTCCTGGCATTCACCACATGCTCGACAAGATTGTGTTGTGGAGAGTTGCATTTTGAAAAGCATGTGGTTAGTAGCAAAATGCCCTGTGAGCGCCCCAATTAAGAAGCGAGCTTGTATTCTACCGTTTGTATAAATGTATTTTCTCCATCCTCCTACCTCCTCCCCTAGGAAGGTTTTGGAGTGTTTCAATCCCGGTATTTTATGTCGTTCAGCCTTGTGTCTGTTTTTGACATGCTTTTTAATGGTTGTGTAAGTTTGTTTGAAATCCTTGTGTCTCACCTCTGATCTGAAGCGCTTCAGCCGACTTCAGGAGGCTGGGTAGTTCCTCCTGCGTCACGTTCACCTCACCCTTGTACATGAAGTCTACTAAAGCTTGCATCTCGCTGAACCTGAAACAAACATCTCAATTTTAGGCGACACGTCGTCAAACTTGTTTCGGCCGACTGATTCGAAATTTCAATTGTACAATTAAAATTGTGAGACGTGTGTTAAAGTTCGTCCAAAATCATCCCCCATCAGTCCAAATCCAATAGGGCTTTAAAAATCTTACACGGCATGGTAGCCTAACTAGATGACAAACAAGCTGACGGCCCACCTGATGGTAAACGGTTACCGCCGCCTATACACACCTGCAATAACAAGGGAAAATCACTTGATATTGCAGTAGCGTTGTCATCATGAGGCCTAAGATAAAATGCCGTCGATGCCCAGTAATTACACTGGCTACCTTTCCCTTCAATCCGAAACACAGCGAACTTTGGCTGAAATAAGTAAGGCGGTGGTACCTTCCCAGACGACCCTACATACGGGCCTACCACATAGTAAATTTGTTGTTTTAATACAGTAAAATGAACACAGAAATGTAGGTAACCCACCTCATATCCCGCATGAGAACGATCGGATGTTGGCAGGGGTTTTGTAGAAGCAACCGCTCGAGGTAGGCCGAGCACGCCGACAGGACGAGCTTGTGGCATCGCAGCTGCCGCGACTCGCACGCCAGGGTCACGTCCGCGAACTGCTCGGTGAGGAGCAGCCGCGGGAATACTGCCTGCAGACAAACGAGCAAGGTCGTAGCTAGGAATTTGTTAAGGGGGGGGCAGACGTAGACAAACCAAGTATTATAACTAAGGTAAATGCTGCGTGAACTATGGAACAAGTTACGGTTTGTGAGCATCTTCTAGGGGAGGGGCAGCTGCCCCCCACTGCCCGTACCTCGCTACGCCCATGCAAACGAGAATGCACGTCGAAATAGTCAGACATATTTGCACCAGTCAATAGCTCCAACGTAGCAATTGCCAATTTATATTCTAAGATTCTTTAATTCCTTCGTATATTTTACTCATTTTCATTGCTTTAGTTGATTGTAAATTATTTATATAAAATGCTGTGTCATCTATAAATATGTATGCATCAGGTTACAGATTAAGTTTAAATTTTTGTTTTGTAAATGTTTTATCCTCATGTGCCCGCTGGTCATCATCATCAGCCTATATACGTCCCACTGCTGGGCACAGGCCTTCCTACATGGGAGAGACACATGAGGAGCTTGGGCCATAACACCACCACGCTGGCCCAATGCGGGTTGGTGGGTTAAAGTGGTTGCAGTAACAACCGGGACCAACGGCTTAACGTGCCTTCCGAAGCACGGAGGAGCTCGAGATTATAAATTTGATTGACCCATTCCGGGACTAACCATGGCGAAAGTTGCTTTGTTTTCGTAATCGAAACCAGAGCGCTCAAACCACTACGCCGCCCCTGCCTGTTTGCCCGCTGGTGTCCATTAATAAATAAAAATAATAAGTAATATAGGTACATAAACTCACACCTATTATCTAGCCCAAAGTAAGCATCATTAAGAGCTTGTGTTATGGATACTTGATAACGGAGAAATAATGATAATAATATGTATATAAATATTAGAAATATACTAAACAAACATATAAACATCCATGACTCGTAAACAAATGCTCAACTGATCATACAAACATTTTCCTACCGGGATTCGAACAGGACCTCTTAAATAAATAGAAATAATCTCCTATTGGGAAGTTGCTTACAATCAGGAACTGAAAAACCGCTATTAACTGGTAGCACAAAATTCAGGTATCATTATTTGGCTACCATTAATAATTAACGGTATCCAAATGCAGAAAGTCATGGAAGAGTCAGGAGGAGGCCTTTACCCGAAAAGGGATCCATATCTCCAAATTGTAATAATAATTACTAACAATTAGCTTAAGTAAATTTACTAACACATATTTTTTTAAGTAATGAAACATTTGTAAAAAAGGGATGTATGGAATAAATGGCTTATTATTATTATCCAAATGCAGTGACCCAAAAAGAAATCTAAAGTTTACGGTAGCGCTTACACACAACCGATATATCAAAACTTTTAACAGGTACCTTAAAGATTAGGGTATCTGTATTTAATCGGATACCGATCGCACGAGTTGGCAACATTACATGTAAACCCGTTTTGAAATACGGGTATCCGACCTAAAAATTAAGGTACTGTGGAGGCTTGGGCAGAGTGTGGCAAGCAAAACAATGGTCAGCTGATTAATGAATGTTTATTGAGAGAGGCGTGTTATATTTAAACGACTGTTGGACAGAGTTGGCTAGATAGGTAATTAGGCTGTCCTACTCGCACAGTATTAATATGTCCAGTCCTCTCGTTCGTCGTCTCAGTGCCCGGCCGATGGTCGGTTGGTGCGCACATCCATTTGTCTACGCTGCTCTGCGAGGCGGTGTGGGAGCGAGACACAACGGCGGTCCTCTCGTTCTAGACGTATAAATATGCCTGGACTCGTTACGCCACACCAGTACGGCGCTGCCGCGCCTCGGCCATGTTATGCACCATGACTCCCATATCACTCCCCCTCAAGAGAAGCGTACGGTTCTCTTTACTACACGACCGCTTCTCGTAATATAGGGTTGATTTGCAGATGCAGTGGTCGAGTCATGGGGAGGCGTCGTCGAGTGGTAGGTTGCTGCCGATGTTTGGGTGCTTGAAGTGCAGGCCTCGGAATGCATGTCTTCTGTCACGATGTAAGCAGGTTTCAGACGATCTAGTGACACAACTGCAGTCCGTAGTGGTAACTGGATCTTGTAGTTCTTGTCGTATCGCTTGAGTACTTCATACGGGCCATCGTAGGGTGGTGTGAGAGGCGGTCTGACTGTGTCGTTGCGAATGAACACATGTGTGCACGTTGCTAAGTCCTTGTAGACAAAAGGACGCTGAGTCGACGGTGAGCGGGGCGGGGCGGGTGTGAGTGACGACATCGTGTGAGCGAGACGGCGCACTAGTTCGGCGTCATCTATTCTTGCGTCTTGGGGCGTAAAGAAATCAGAGGGTACGCGAAGTGTAGTGCCGTATGTCATGAGGGCTGGACTGAGGTTGTTGTCTTGCCGTAGTGCAGTCCGTAGTCCTAGTAGCACGGTGGGGAGTTCCTCTGTCCACTTCGTGGTTGCGCCGCGAGCCATGAGCGCGGCTTTCATTGTACGGTGCCACCGTTCAACTTGGCCGTTTGACTGTGGATGGTAGGCCGTGGTGCGCAGTCTAGTGATGCCGAATTTTTTCATGAGCGCGTTGAACAGAGAGGACTCAAATTGGCGTCCCTGGTCTGTTGTGATGCGCAGTGGGCAGCCGAATCTTACTATCCAGGTGTCATATAATGCTTGCGCGACGATCTCAGCTGTGACGTCACGCACCGGAATTGCCTCGGGCCACTTCGTGCAGCGGTCGATGATAGTGACACAGTAGCGATAGTCATTTGATAAACGTAGCGGGCCAACTATGTCGATGTGTAAATGTTCGAAGCGCTGCGACGGCGGAAACTTTTCTAGTGGTGTGGCTACATGTCGATGTATTTTAGCACGCTGACAACTTATGCAGGCTTTAGTCCACTGCCCAACTTCTTTGTTTAAGGACGGCCAGAAAAATTTGCTTGTCATCAATTTTCTTGTAGTTCTGATGCCCGGGTGACATAATTCGTGTTGTGCTTTGTAGGCTGCATAACGGTATGTCGCTGGAAGATAGGGTCGCGGTATTGAAGTTGATAGCTCGCACGTGATAGGCCGATCTAGACCAGGTAGTGTTATCTGTCCAAACTTCAAGTTGCTCTGTGACTTTAATTTTTTTAGGTCTTCGTCTTTGTCTTGATCGATACTCAGCTGTCTGTAGTCGATGGTGTTAGGACACTGTATCTCATCTAGGCGTGATAGTGCATCGGCGACTGCGTTCTTCTCTCCCTTAATGTATGAGATCTTCGAGCAGAATTGACTAATAAAATGCAGCTGTCGTTCTCGTCTGGGCGTGTCACTGTTGCTCGCTGATCTAGTGAGTGCGTAAGCGAGTGGTTTGTGGTCTGTATAAATGACTACTTCACAGCCTTCAATGAGTCTTCGGAAGTGTTTTACAGCTGTGTACATTGCTAATAGTTCGCGGTCGTACACACTGTAGCGGCGTTGAGTTTCGCTCATCGATTTGGAGAAGAAAGCGAGTGGTTTCCATGCACCGTCTATTTTCTGTTGAATAACGGCGCCGAGGCTGCGATCAGATGCGTCGGTCATGATGGCAAGGGCGCTGCCGGCGACTGGATGGCTGAGTAAGGTAGCTTTTGAGATGCTTTGCCGGCATTTTTCAAAAGCTTCTTCTGCTTGCGGTGTCCAGTTGATCAATGTTTTGTCATTCTTCTTTTTGTTGTGCAGGTACTTATTTAGCTCAACTTGCAGCTCGGCTTGACGTTGTAGGCAGTCTCGGTAGAAGTTTATCATGCCAAGAAAACGTCGTAGTTCAATGATAGTGTTCGGCTTGGGGTACGAAGCGATTGCCTTGATGCGATCTTCACTAGGTTTGATGCCGTCCGCCGATACGTCGTAGCCCAGGAAGTTTATTGACGTTTTCCCGAATTCACACTTTTCTGTATTTAGTGTGACACCGTGTTGGTCCAGACGCTGAAGTACCTGGTGCAGAAGTTGTTGGTGACTATCTTCATTTTCTCCGCACAGAAGGATGTCGTCGATGAAACAAAAACATCCATCTATCCCTCTCAGCACTTGATGCATGAATCGCTGGAATGTTTGGCTTGCGTTGCGAAGTCCGAACGTCATGCAATTAAATTCAAACAACCCAAACGGCGTTATGATGGCTGTTTTCTCTGCATCTTCCTTGGCGATAGGAATCCAATAGTATGCCATTTTTAAATCAAGTTTGGAGAAGACTTTCTTGTTGTGAAGTTGATATGTAAACTCTTGTATGCGTGGTATGGGGTAGCGGTCAGGCTGTGTAACTGCATTAAGCCGTCTGTAATCACCACACACTCGTAGTCCACCATCTTTCTTCTTCACGACGTGCAAGGGGCTTGCCCAAGGACTCTTGGATGGCTTGCAGATGCCCATCTCCAGCATGCGTTCGAATTCTTGTTTCGCGGCTTGATACTTATCCGGTGGTAAGGGGCGCGGACGAGCGGAGAGTGGGGGGCCTGTCGTTTCAATATGGTGAACGACCTCATGCTTGCTCGGCTGCTTCAGAGACATTGGCCGGAGCACATCAGGGTACTGCATGAGGATCTTGTGGTAGGCTTGTTGGCTGCTAACGACGTGCACTGACTCAGAAGTTGTTGCGACTTCCAGTGCGTCCACGGATAACTCGGTGACTTTGTCAACTAGCTTCCTTTTGTCCAAATCGACAAGCAGCTTGAAGTGTCGCAAGAAATCAGCACCCAGGATGGATGTCTTCACATCAGCTACCACGAACGTCCATAAAAAGCTGCGGCGGAGTCCAAAGTTCAACCTCAAAGTTTTATCACCGTACGTGTTGATTGGTGAGTTATTTGCTGCGTATAACTTGTAGGCGCTTGAAATACTGTTTCTGTTTTTTTTATGTGTGGCGGCTAAAACTGAGATGTCGGCGCCTGTGTCAACGAGGAAACGTTCTCGGGTGTCGCGATCGAAGACACACAGGCGATGACTAGTATGTGCGACACCGACGTCCGCCACTGTCGATGTCGATTTTAGTTTTCCGCAGTCTTCTTCCTCCTGCAGCAGGGTGACTCGCATCGCCTCGCTTTATCTCCAAAGCGGAAGTGGTAACGGCACTCCCAGTCGGCGTCTCCAGGCTTGGGTGTGTGTGTGCGCTGCGTCGTCTGCGAGCGTGATCGGGATCGAGCATTGAATGGACGGCGACGGTCTCTTCGTTGCGGCCGGCCCCGTCGCAGTTCGGCGATCTCGAGTGTCAGCTTCTCTACCTGTTTGGCCAGGGCTTCAATTTGTGTCGTTGGCGTCGACGGGCTTGACACCGATATTGCAGCGACGCTGGGACCTTCCGCATACTCCACCATCTTGTCAGCCATCGCAGCGAGAGTATCCAGCGATGACTCCTTGTTCACCGAAAGTACGACTCGGACTTGTGCGGGTAGATGGTTCAGCCACTCGATCTTGAGACCTTCCTCGGTGATCATGCCACTGGCTAACTCTCGCATCTTTCTCAAAAGCTGAGAGGGCTTCTGGTCTCCCAATTCCAGGCCACTAATTAGTTTCTGGAAGTTCTTCACGTCCGACTTGTCATAAGCTTCAAGCAAACGCTGCTTCACTTTCTCGTACTTTCCAGTGGAAGGTGGATTGTATAAGATATCGGTCAGGTGCTGCAGGTCAACCGTCTGTAACTGTTGTAGTAGGTACCGGAACTTCTGGTCATCAGAGGTCCTCAATGGGTCGATTACGGCTTCGAACTGGATGAACCAGGCACGGGGAATTTCTCGCCAAAAGGGAAGAAGTCTTGATTGCACGGAGACAGCGCTGACGTCGTAGTTTGCCTCTGCAAAGTTTTTTTCTTGCTGTCCCTCTGCCATGTTATAGTAGGAGCTCCACAGAGTCCTTCTTGAGCTGCTGTTGTATAGCGGACTTGATCACGTCGGGGTCACCAGATGTGGAGGCTTGGGCAGAGTGTGGCAAGCAAAACAATGGTCAGCTGATTAATGAATGTTTATTGAGAGAGGCGTGTTATATTTAAACGACTGTTGGACAGAGTTGGCTAGATAGGTAATTAGGCTGTCCTACTCGCACAGTATTAATATGTCCAGTCCTCTCGTTCGTCGTCTCAGTGCCCGGCCGATGGTCGGTTGGTGCGCACATCCATTTGTCTACGCTGCTCTGCGAGGCGGTGTGGGAGCGAGACACAACGGCGGTCCTCTCGTTCTAGACGTATAAATATGCCTGGACTCGTTACGCCACACCAGTACGGCGCTGCCGCGCCTCGGCCATGTTATGCACCATGACTCCCATAGTACCTTTATTATTACCCTTACCCTTATTATTAGTACCCTTCAAATTATGGTATCCTTTGAATGATGGATTAGTTGATATCTAATTTTCATGTAGGTACCATAATACTAGGTGTGCCCACCACCTAGTATTCAATGGGTCGCGCAACATCAATGCGTCGCTAACATGGGAATGCTATGTTAAAAGACTAGACTCACCTGTAAATTTGTATGATAAGAGTTCCATCTCACACAGAACTGCTGAGGCGGTGTTGCCATCTTCTCAATTCTTCAAGTAATCAATTTAAAAACATAATGTTGCATATATTATATGTTATCTTTGGCATAAACCTATTCTAGATTGCACAATAATTAAAAAAGTCCACCAAAAGTTTAAATATCACAGCTATAGAACTAAGTTTTGATTAGTAAAAATATTTTTAGCATTTTTTTTAAGTACAAACAATACTTTTTATTAGAAACTTTTTAGACTAGACTATTGTTTTAATACTGGAACTCTGCTTGTTTGTGTACCTGAAAACAAAAGAATGTTCTTTAAATGAAACCAGTTCAATGAACAGGTATGGTCAGCAATGGAAGTAACTTAACCTTTTCTCATAAAACATATTTGGGTCCGAGCTGTTTCAAAAACGTACGGAGACCTGGCCAGGTCTATGTACACATTACTAAAAAATAGGCAAAAATATGCAAAACAGTTTTCAACTGTCCAATTTCTTTTTATTTGCCTTCTTTCTTGATACAAAACAAGAATCTTTATAGAAAAAACTGCAACACAGCCAAATATTCATCATGGCGGCTATGTCACTTTGAATGTTTGGTTGACTTCTATGTCGCCCACCATTTTGCCACATTGAATAAAGGTGAAATTGATGAATAATTTTGAATTTTGTACAAGTAAACTATACATGAAAACGAATTACTTATTAGTATTTTTCCTGATTTTTTGAGTTCACATATACTTGGCCAGATATGAAACATCTTCTTTAAGTACAGTATATCTCTTTCTATCAATGTGCATAGGAAAGAGGAAGCAAGAATTTAATAAGGGCTGTCAAATAAAAGTTAGCATAAAAAGAAACCATAGAAGATTTGTGTATGGAGGTGCTTCCTTAACCCTGTATTTTATTGTGTTTATTGAGGTCCAAAATAGAACACACCTTAAATGTCAAATTATGACAGCCATTCTTTTTGTATTCATATTGAGAGAGTGAGATACACAGAACATATAATTATATTTAGATTTAGCGTGTTGTACAGAATTAGGGCCATTAGCACATTCTTGCTAACTTTTTATGAATACAGTGAAAAACATTAGAGGCACTTTTTTATTTAATAGTCTATGAAGAAATGGAGGATTCAACACCTTTATTTCTACACCTTCTTTTATAATTTAATATTCATAGTCACACCTATAGCTTGTGATATGGACACTAAATAACAGAGAAATTATTGATAGTAATATGTATGTCAATATTAGAAATATAGTAAATGAACATACAAACATCTTTTGACTCGTAAACAAATGCTGATACTCATAAACACATTTGCTCCTGCCGGGATTGGAACCTAGGGCCCTGAACAAGTGTAGCAAGGGGTACAGACCACTCGACCAGCCAGTCGTCACTATCAGAACAATATTTAGTTTATCAAGTGCCAAAGAAACTTGGCACTGCCTTTTGTATCCTGTTCAAAGAAAATCAATAAAGACACCATTTCCAATGTCAGATAAAGTCCTCTTTTTACACTTAGAATCACAAAATTTATTTAACATTAAAAGCAGCGGAACACCTTTTTCATCCCATGTAAACATTTCGAATAAATTATTAGGGACTTTCTTCATATTTCAAATTACTAGGTATCACAAAGTTTTAGTTACGTTATTACTAGTGGGTATAATATGATTCTGTACACTTTATTTTGCTGCTTTAATATATTTTCAACAACAGAGAAGATTAAAATAAATCTTTTTTTTCAATAAAAAATCTTGAAAGTTTTCAGGAGGAAGTAATTTACATTTTCATTTTTTTGACATTGACAGCTAGAGAATGTTGCCAAATAGGGTTGCAAATTGATAACGTAATTCCACTCACACATAATTAATTGTATCGATATGGGATTTAAAAGGAGCTTTAAAATACCAGTATAATAACTGTGACCCTGGATAAAGTGCAATCCCGGAAGCAGGTGAAACTAGATCATAAATTATCTTCAAAAAAACGTAGATAAAACATTTACAAAAATTATTTAGAAAGTTATTGATTGATTATAATATTTATTACTTTCTACGGACTCTATTTACAAAAGACAGCACATCAAGTGTAACAGTTGCACTACGAAAGGCGTCACTATTGCGAACGGAGTAAGGGCGGTCTCAAGATTAAACTGTTACGCTTGATGTGCTCTCAACTGTACAAAAAATGATTTCTAAAAAAGTAGGAAATGGTTGTGTTATCTAGTATCTCTAACACAAGCTCTTAATGATGCTTACTTTGGGCTAGATAATAGGTGTCGAGTGTATAAATAATATTATTATTATTTTATTATTTCGTTAAAATAAAAACAATAATTGTAAGCACTTTGTATTGAAGATAAAAAAAAACTGTTTTTTTGTGGATAATTTATGTTCAACTTTCACCCCCTTCTGGCATTGTACTTTATCCAGAGTCACACTGTATATCTTATTTAAGGTAAAAAACACATATTATTAAAATATACATGGTGGTGCCGTCACCGTCAATACGACAATAAATTGAAACATGTGCTATATTAGTTCATAGAAATTGTTTACCACTTTCAAAAACATATTAGTATCATTTGATAATTTCATGAAATTTGTATAAAATAATATAGCATTAGCTGCATTAACACAGAAATTTTATAAAATTATCAGATACATATGATTTTGACAGTCGCAAAACATTTCTATGAACTAATATAGGCCATGTTTTAATTTATTGTCGCATTGTCGGCACCGCTAGTTATTATTTAAAGTTATGAACTGAACTTGTTTTTGCTGTTCGCACTAAATCTCTTTATTCTTAATTTAGCCAGGATTTTTTGGGCGAAGTTTTGAATCGGCCATAATATTCATTTTCAGTCAATATTTTTGCTACCGCAATTTGCAGGACAGCACAAAAAAGACCGACCAAAATTTATTCTTGTTTACAGTAAAGGATACAAAGTATTTAACTGAAGTAGATGTGATTCAAGAAATCGATCAGGATGAAAACCACAGCTAGATATAGGTAAATATCGCCGGTATCAGTAAGCTGTTGCAGGTATGTAACTAGCAAGTCTTTGGAGAAACTCTTTACCGCTATTGAGGATTACATTGCAACGAAAAAAAACATCTAGCTTGGCTATAGTGCATTACTCAGTCTAATATTTCATACTTAGTGAGCATTATAATTATTATTTGCAAACAGACTTTTTTGTATAAAACTACAATGATAGCACAGCACCTATCATAAACATAGGTAAGCCTTAGCTTTAACTTTGGTAGTAATAATAATAATGTATGCATAATTTTATGTAATTTTGTGGTTAATCACCTCACAGTTCACAGCTTCAACAACAAACAATAATATGCTACCTAAAAGTCTACAACTATCATACACACACTTGCACACACCGCCATCGTTGACAAGCATCTCTTTCTTCCTTGCCGTTATTTTTATAGTATTTTTTTTATTATTAATATTTTAATAATCCAAATGCTGTATAAATCTCAATGTATATTTTATATTGGCCTACATTCTAATTGTAATTGTATATATACTCTCTGGTAACAAAGTGTAAAACCGTATTGTCTGATGTTTTGTGAACATTATGTTACTAAATAAGAGTTTTAGCACTGTAAGCTGTGGATTTTTGTAAAGCAAAGCAAATAAATAAATAAATTAAACGCTATAGATACCATTATCTTCATCACTTTCATGATTGTAGCCAAGTCCGTTTGAATTACATTTTTATTACTTATCAGAATGTAACAAATACATTCGTAAACCTACTTAAAAATATAAATCTCCTTTTGACTGTAACACAAAAAAAAATCCGTACTTTTATTGTTTAAATCCTCGGTTAGTAAATTAAATACGTACATATAAGTAATTAAAAAACAGCAGTCGCCTGAATTGCGAAAGGTCGCGGGTTCGATTCCTGCCTCAGGACGTGAAATTTTTCTAGTTTTATTATATTTTAATTACTTACTAAGTAATTTTTCAAACATTTATAATAATGTTAAAATTAAAAATTAAGAATACGTACATATATTTTGTAATATTCTAACCGCAAAGAAAATTTATCCCTACGTACAGAATACCATCTCCAACAGCAGCAATTCAATACCTTCTTTAATATAACAGCTATAAAGTACAAACCAGTTTTGCTTATGAACCAGACAGTCAAACTTGTCGTATAATTGATCAACTTTCCACGAGAGTGGGAACGAGACAGCTATATGTCGGAAAAGCTTCCCCCACAGCAAAAGTTACAAACAAAAAGGTGGTTGAACATAAAAATCAATATGAGACGACGCTAAAGAGGGCAAGTCTGACCCTACACCATATTCAGGCTATATTTGTTGTATTGTTTATAAAATATGTGGGTTTACTAGCACAATATTAACGTCTTAAAGAATATTATTCTAAGATTCTTGATTTTAAAGGCTGAGACTAAACCATTTTTCAATTACTATTACTTACAAGATTCTTTTGTCATTTGTTCTAATCACAGCGATAAATAAAGTGATTCATACTAGTTATGTCTGAAAAACTATTCAATGGTTTTTGGCACTTAGTGTTTTTATTAGTGATAATTTATTAAGAACACTATTACATAGACCTTAACACTTTAATAAGTAGTTTATTCTGATATTTTGTTTTGTTCTATTCATTTCAGTTATAAGCCATAGATGACTATTAACTTAACTCGGGTTTAAAGGAGGCAAGAACCTTTGTATATTATACAGGGCGAACCTTTAGGAATGTTTTTAGTCGATAGACATCCCCCATAGCTCTCGCAGCCAAATAGTTTTATGGTGCTCTGGTCCATGAACTGTCTATTTTGTGTAATAAGTAAAAGCTTGCTTGGATAAACTCACCATTTAGATTCAACCATAGCACTCACACACGCGTTCTACACAATATACAAAAGGGAGGACTTCCAGACACTAACTAGCTTATCTTTACCCAAGATTTAAACATTATGCACATAATATGTTTACATTTGTGTGGGATTTATATCAATTAATTTAAATAACTAAAATTGTAAAGATAATGAAAAATGCTAATTTAGCATGTCAATAATTAATATATGAATTGCAACTTAACACTTACTCGAGTCTCGGAGGATAGAGGCGCTGGATACCGAAATATAGGCTCTCCACCTAGTTCGGTAACGGATGCGGCATAATATTTGTGTTACGTGTTTAGATGTATTTTTTTATTTCAAGTTTATGTTAATCCATAACAGTGTATTTTGATCAATAAATATATTATTATTATAGCAGAACAAACGTAGCTAGGCTTGCCAGCGGACTCCGAGCTTTCCTATCATTCTTAGATTCATGCTACTCCAACATTTCGTGTATATTTGAAATAAAACCAATTTACCGGATTTAATTCGCGTTTGACTACATGTTACATTATTATTATTATTATAAATCGGACCGCTCAAAATATAACACAATGTGACGGTAGTTAACTTATCAAAGACAATTGATATCTTCTCTCCCCGTGACTACGATCGCTGTAAAGTAATCGAAACGTCGGGTGTATAATAATAATGTCTCATCCAATTAAACGAGAGTTAAATCCAGTAAATTAGTTTCATTTCAAATGTGTAGTGCTCGCGAAAATATAAGGCAATACTATTTCGTGTATAGATTAGGCTTAGGTAGGCTTTTAAATTAATGACTTGTTGGAAGGAAGTGAGATGAATTCAAGAATGTATGAATGAACTCACGGTTAAGCCCCATAATTTATGTATGATTGTCGAGCGTTTATAAATTATAATTCTCATTTGCATAATTTTTGTGTATTTTAGAAAATTATAAAACCCGTCCATGAAAAACAGACACAGTCTTTTTGAAAATTATTAGTTATCATAATTTTATTTCATTATGGCTTGGTCATAATTCGTATGTACTCACGCAATGTAAAGCTGTTGAATGATTATCCAAAACATAACCCTGAAAGCGAGCGTCAAATCGATTGACAAATTAACAGCTCCAAAGATAGACGAATAATAACAAACGTGATATAGGCACACACGTAATATCTATAGAATGAAGAGGGGAGAATTCGAGAGCCGTAGCGTTAACATCCCTTTTTGATTGAGACGCTTCAAATTGAAGGGATTGCAATAAATTATGAACATGTAACCTGCAATTGAAGCAATTGATACACATCGGGAGGTTGCAGTCGAGCACCGGTTTAAAATATAGCTTCTTTAATCTGTTCGGATAAAAGCTCAAATGCACGCTAATTTTAAGTGTTAGGAACTATTATTGAGAGAATTTGTAATTGGAAATGACTCTTCTTAGCTTCTTACCAATTAAGATAGAGAATAGAGTATACATTGGAAGCAAGATAGGGAAGAAAGGCTAAAATAAAATGAAGTCTTAGAATGGTTTTGCATAAAGGATATATGAAGTGGAATGTCTTGATTTAATCAATTCAGTTCCACAGCTGGACACAGGCTTTCCTACATGGGAGAGACACGTAAGGAGTGTCGGCCCATAACACCACCACGCTGGCCCAATGCGGGTTGGTGGGTTAAAGCGGGTTCAGTAACAACCGGACCAACGGTTTACCGCGTTTCTTCTGAAGCAAAGAGAAGCTCCAAGAGATTACTTTGATCCCTTCCGGGATCGACCATGGCGAAAGTTGCTTTGTTTCCGTAATCGAAACCAGAGCGTTCAACAACCGCGCTCCTCCACAAAACTATATATTACCTCAAATAAAAGTATGTTTTTGCGTAACACTCTACAATTATGATACTTGAAAAATTACTTATTGATCTTTCTTTCATGATTTCTAGTGAAAAAGAGGTATTTATTTTGCCGGTTTTAATCCACGATAATTTAGAGCAGCTAAAAACTACTGCAATAGAACATCAGAAACATTAGACAATTTGAATTGCAATCGTATTGTTTTCTTAATATCGAAAGGCGATTTCACTAAGAGCCAGTTTGGTTTATATGGTAAATTATTCTGGAATTCATGAGTGGGATTTATGGTCATTGTGTATTTGGTAACAGGATTCAGAAACCAGTTCGCGTTCTATAATAATCTCTACGACTATCCAGGCGTGGACCAATATATTAAAAGAATCTTATGAAATCTTTTCCGAGGTTTTGCACGTTGTTCCCAATACAAGGTCTCTGAACATAGTTCCAGAAGGTACGGCACCGAATCCTACATTCATATTGGGAATTCTTTATCCTAAATTCAATAAAAACTTGAATATTAAGTAAAAATTTGCTTTGAAAAGTTAGCGTTGAACAAAGAATATGCAAACGCTATAAACGTATATACGCATAAGCTAATTTGACGGTCATGCAGAGTTAATCAAACACTAGAACTTCTTCTAGTGTTCAAAAAAATTTGAACGACCTCAGGCTTCTAGGTTCAAGTTCTATCTATTCATATTACTGTACTCAGAACTAGCATATCGAAATGCCAAACATAGCATTATACAATTTTTATATCACAAAGTTAGCAAATTAGAACACTGTCCTTATAAAAGCAAAATGTTTTGTATTCGAAGTGTCTGAAATAACGCCTAATGAGTAGCTCCGATAGTTATGTCTGTTTTCACTAACCATTCCCTAGGCATAAGAGACTCTTAACGACATTTGTCTCTTTCTATCTCCTTAAGATAGACTAAGTTTTTGCTAAGAGACTCTTAACGCTATTCAAATGTTATTAAAAACGAGCATTACTGGTGTTTCCCAAAATAGAATCAACATGATATATTTGCAGTCGATGCGTTTGTTATTTTATTGATTTAGGTACTTAGGTAGGACTCGTAGGACCATCACCAGTCACCACTGACAAAAACCTCAATGACATTAATAATAGTTAAAGTGCAAAGGCAGAAACAAATATAAGTATATGACTTAGCTATTTCTATTCTTTCCAGCACAAAATCTCGTAGTAAATAAATGACATATTGTTTTGACGAGCATAGGTCGGTAACGTATCAACTTCCGATGGGATATAGTTTTTAATTTTAACCTGTCAAGCCGCATATTACAGATACATAGGTATAATCCCCAGAGTCTTACTGCGGCTTATCTAATAGTATTGGTGATATAAGCACAGTCAAAACACGTAAAAAAATAAAGCCATGTTATAGTTTCCCTGATAGAGAAAGGTACCTATTAGCTGTACGAATATAGTGTTCCTGGCTTATAGTATATTCATCGTATTCGCGGGGGGTTTCCTTACTGTATTCTTTACCTCACCTCTAGGAAATATACTAAAATAGCTAGGCTGCTCGTTTACAAAGCAAGTTTGAAACTTATCAGACCTTTCTTAATCGCATTATCACTGTTTGTGGCTCAGTTTGCCTCACAACCAAACTTATCAAGCTGAAACTCACACTAAAGGGAGCGAGCGATATCGAAAGATAAGTAAAAAAGTCCCTCCCCAAGGGTCTGATGGGTCATTGACCCTGGGGGCGCGCCCGAAATAGTCCGCGCGGGGGTCTTGACTCTGGCTCGTATTTATACCTCGCAGCCAGACATGTTTGCTGGTAGCATACCATGTCTATGGTTTAGAAATAAGGCAACAAGAAAAATGGAATTGTTGCCAAAATACTGAGAGAGTGACAGAATGCGGTGTGTGTTGAAAATTTAGAATTATGTAGTGTGTCTTCATATATTTCAAATCTATATATTTTAGGAAACAGAATACGAATATGCCGTATTGGTATTATAATTCGGGGGGCTGTCGTCTCTGAAAAATCTGTTTATTTATAGCTCACAAAACAGGCTACCTACCCGAGACCATTAATTTTATAGTTAAAAAATGAAATTGAGCAAGAATATAACACTAGATTTTTTGTGAGATTCCAGAATCTCCAGATAGAATTATCACAAAAATGTACCTACATACTAAGCTATATTTTAAAGGCATGATTGCAACATTTGCAACATTAAAGTTTATTGATGTGATGTCATATCTTTGTATGATCGATTATGCATAACAATAGTTAAAACAATACGATGCAAGTTGGAGTATACATGTTGTTAAGGCACTGTGTATAAGGGTCTATGAAAGATATCTACGAATTTCAATCTAATATTAAGTTGACTAGAAACTAATTGAATGAATACTTCACATATAGGTGTACCCGGTAAAACTCGAAGTCGTATGTAATGAACAATAACATTTCTAAGTCTTGGGTTCGATATTTTAATCAATCTTCTATCTTGTATCCATAATTACTATTATAGTCAAGCAATGCAAATATTGCTTTGTTAGGGTAAGTAATTGTTTAGCGCCCACCCTTTGTCTATCGCTTCGCCATCAGAAAATTGCTCGTATTCATCAACGACAGATGGGATGAATGATGAGTGGTTCGAACGAACTAGTGGACTGTGGTGTCATAAATATATTAGCTCTAGATCGACGAGTGTCTCTCAATCGATATTATAATAATATGATAAATGCTGACCAAAAGTTTAAATACCCTTTATCCGCGATTCATAACTATTGTATAAACAATATTTAGAAGAATCTTACTTATTAGCAGCGAGGACAGTTTTAAACAATGATCATAACGAATCAGAGGCAAAATACATTATGTAAGGTAACTTTCTTGTATCAAATAACTTCCTAAAGATATAAAGAAATGTGTTTTAGCTTACAAATGGACAATCATATTGTGGATAGGTACTATTGCTGTTTTGGATTGACAGACAAACCCTCAGCTCTGAGCTGCGTCTCGATGCTGTGATAATATACCTTCCCTAGTTTGGGAGATCCCAAGTTTTATGAAGCAGGGATCCTCTTTCTCATGAGAGATTGTCTATCTCTCGACTACTTGTTAGTACCTACCTATCTTTTTCTTGATGTGTGTTTAACCAATAACTTAAAAAAGGTAAAACACATATCTATGTGATATCCTGCATATCAAGGCAGTTATTTGATACAAGATAGGGCTTCCTTACACAATAAAGGATGAAGTTCGCCCCTGATTCATTATCATCAATATTTAGAACCGTATTTGCTGTAAATCCTCAGTTCCCGAAGTAGTAACGTAGACCCCCGTAAAGGCTATACGGGGGTACGTTGGCGTGACAAAAAAAAACACATTTTTTGTTGAGTTTTGTAAATGCAAATGTAGCTGCAGGAGGTCCACCGGAACCAGCTAAATTTTTAAAGTGGTCTATGAGAAAAAAGCCTGGGAACCTCTGCTCTAAATAATAAGAAGGTACTCAAAGATAATTTAAAAACAAAACTTATGATTCGTGCATGAATGGTATTTTAATTTTAGTCAGTTATTTACAATATTATTGATTCAGAGATATGTTGATATAGAGAGAATATAACTCAGAAACTTTACTATAAAATACCCTGCGTAGGCGCTAATTATTTTAAAGATCTAGGCAACGATGAGGAGTGTGTAAAAGAAGACTATGAGGTGAGAAGTTCATTTTAAATTTATTTTGGAATATAACTGATATGACTCTGCCAAGAGACTTCTTTATTGCAAGGGTGTCTAAGAAATATACATTTGCGACAAAAGATCTGTAAAAAAAAGTGATGGCAACAATAGTATAGAGATAAAGCCCCTGTGCCTGTGGCCAAAAATGACGCTTCCTTGCGATACTCTGATTAAGTACTAAGTAGATTTATTTAGCTGTGATCTTCTGTAAGGTGCTGCCACCCCAGTACTAAGTTTTTTTATATAACTAGATGACAAACAAGCTGACGGCCCACCTGATGGTAAGTGGTTACCGCCGCCTATAGACACCTGCAATAACAAGGAAAAATCACTTGATATTGCAAGTGCGTTGTCATCCTGGGGCCTAAGATGCAATGCCGTCCATGCCCAGTAATCACACTGGCTACATTTCTGTAAGGTGCTGCTACCCCAGTACTAAGTAGTATTATTTAGCTATGATCTTCTGTAAGGTGGTGGCTACTCCACTCTGACGGTGGAAATTCGAGTGGTAGTAAAATAGAAACCTCTCTTAGAACATTTTCTGACATCAGGATAAATAAATAAAAAAATGATTTTACGGACTAGCCGCATAAAAACGTGTATCATTGAGATGATAAGTGGTAGGTACTATTTAAACTAACCACCATCAATTTTCGATAACACTGATACCTATAAAACCGCCAAAGAAAAAAAATGTGTAAAGACATTGATACAACCTCCAAGGTCTCGGTAGAGTCATATACCTATCTGTGTGAAAAACGATAGCAAGGGACTGAAAGTGATTGCCAAATCATGCAATACCGAGAAATGTAGAGACGTTCATAGTTTAGATACCTACTTATGCGCTTAAATTACCTACTTTAGATTTACAGTTTTGATATGGATTTATTTTTGATATGTTGTAGGTATATATTAGTTTACGTATACATAAAGAAATAGCTATTAATTAGCCATATAATAACTGTACGTACTTTTATTTTATTTATTATAATAAAGTAAGTTTAAAATTGAAAAGAACCTTTAAAATATTTGGGCCTCCAAATCTAAAGCCACACTTAAAAATATCTTATCGGACTCCTAACGTTGAAGCAGTAAACATTAGGTTCGGCTGAGTGACCGATAAAAATTGCATAGCGTCAAAAAAATAATTAAAGTAGGCAAACTCACCGGAAAAAATATCAAAACTATTGCAAGCGGACAGGAAACGTAGCACAAATATCGTCGTTATTTCCTTGCCAAGTACCTCACTGTCTTGAGCGCTTACGGGAGCATAATGATGGTTAAACATGAGCACAAAGCCAACATTTGGCCGTCCCAAAATAGTATACCGCAGGCCCCAACTAATGTTATAAACATTCGTGCGTGTTGGACACATGCATGGCCCCCAGAAGAAATAAATCAATAAATTAAAAATTTACAACCTCTTTGCCAGTCGCGAAAATAAGTGGACGCGATGCAACATCAAATGGTAGACTATAAACTGAAATACGGGAAATTTTCATGACCCCAAACCTCTAATGGTGGAAAACTACCAAAATAGAATAATACTCACAGTCGGTACCTCACGACACCACATCACGTATGCAATTAGCGTACGCCGATGTTTTTTAACGATGAAAAATCAATAATTTTTAAGAGCACAAAATTGTTCATATTTTTCCATAGGGGCCCCGTTTTTCTCCCGTCTCGGTCTCGCGGACACTTAAAAATGAAAAACCTATTGCAAGAAAACTGTGGAAACGAAAGAGATGCATATACGTCGCCGATTGTAAATAATGACAGGGGCAAATCATAACAATAGACAGAGACGGCGATAGAGTCAAGAACTTAAGCTTTAACAAAAACAAAACGTTACGTAATTTCGTCTAAAATACTTCTTCTTTAGTACTTACCAGTTTTTCGCGTTATTATGTTGGAGATGACACTAAATCGCGTATTTGAATTGTGTTTTTAACATCGCGAGTGCATTTTGACGGCGAGCGAACCCGTCACGCGGTCGCCATATGCAATAGCATGCATTCGACTCGCTTCTAATGACGGGTCATTGGATTGTAATTGCCACGCTTCATGCGTACAAATTACAAAAACAAAAGATATAATAAATGTTTTTATTTTCTTATTTATTGTTAAGGTAAATTATTTCAATTTATATTAGGTTTGTATTGTATGCTTCGTCAACTCAACATAATGAGTCAATTTTATTCATATGGCAACATTAGAATAAAAAGTCACGCAGCACAAAATGGCGGCCGTGGCGGGAATTATAAAAAGTTTTAAATTATTGTTTGCTAGATGTTTTATTGTGATTTATTACATTTTAATGTTGAAAATCATTTCTATTTGTTTTTAATTTGTAATTTCACACTTTTTATTTTATTATTAATGTATGCAATTTTAGTATTTAGTAACTATAATAGTTAAAATTTTTGACAATATATTTTTTATTTGTCTGAGCGCATGGGGGACAAGGGCTTAAATTAAATCAGAAATTCCTCTTGTATTGCTAATCATACGAATTATACGTATTGATATAGTACCAAGCGATACCGTCGTATTAATTTCATTGCATATTTACGCGTCGAACTAGTATAATGGCTTACTCCATACTGTCAAATCTAATAAAATATACGCGACCAAAAATAACAAATTTAAATGAATAATTGCAATAAAACAGCAAAGGTATCAGTCTGATATCTATCAAAGATACTATCAGGGAAACTATTAGATTTTTTTTATACTACTAAGGTGGCAATCAACAATACGGCCCACCTGATGGCAAGCGGTTACCATAGCCTATGGACGCTTGCAACACCAGGGGTATCACTTGCGCGTTGCCGACCCTGTAAAACCTTTTCACGCCTTTTTTGAAGAACCCCATGCTGTACTCATTCGAGAAAACCTCTGCAGGGGAGGTCATTCCACAACCTGAGCGTACGCGGGAGAAAGTTTCTCTGAAATCGCACAGTACGAGACCATTTTAGTTCCAATGTGTGAGGATGAATTCCCTGCCGATGGCGACCGGTGCGATGGTAGGAAGAAGCCGTGGGAATCATGTCAAACAATTCCTCAGAACACACTCCGTTACAGGTACAAACGGTAGAACACACATAAGGAAGCAAAATCTCTCCTTAGGCTTAAGGGTTAAATACCGCTTGTTAGCTCGGGATCGTCGACAATTCTCATAGCGCGTCTTTGAACTGAGTCAAACGGTCCAAGCTGGTATCTAGATATCATAAAAATGTATGTTACAAGAAATAATATTCATACACTCACACCTATTATCTAGCCCAAAGTAAGCATCATTAAGAGCTTGTGTTAAACCGGCGCCAACTGAAAACCAGCGTTGCTGCCCCGGCTGCATAATTGCTGAGTTGGAGTCCGTTTCGGCAATAATTTGTTACTTTCTGTGTACTTTTTTTTTGTTAATATTGTAATTTATTTAGCCGAATAAATTTTCTTTCTTTCTTTCTTTCTTTATGGATACTAGATAACGGACAAATATTAATCATAATAGTATGCATATAAATATTTGAAATATGCTCAAATAAACATATTGGTAAACATCCATGACTCGTGAACAAATACTAGTAAGTACTCATCAAACAAACATTTGCTCCAACCGTGATTCGAACCCGGCATCCATGACTCTTAGCCCGTATAGCAAGGGGCACATACCATTCGGCTAGCCGGTCGACATTATCGACTTGCTGTAGGTTTGACGGTTATTGTTTCGCACTAATTTCATTGTAAACGAGGTTTGGTAGGTGGGTGCCTCGGACGCATTTTTCATCGGTAGGATTTTTTCCCTATTCGCATTTTGCAACGATCGTGTTTTGTCACGTGTGTTTTATGTATAATCGATTTTTTCCTAATGGTAATTTGCGGCATGTTGTCTGATTCGCTTTTTAGTCTATAAATAATTTGCCTATCAGCATAGTCTTATATGCTTTTTGCCCTAGTGTAAATTGAAAGATTGCAATTTGCTTTTCTCTCTACGTTTATCACCCTTAAAATATAATAAATGTTTTAGTTACTTTTCATGAAAATAAAAAAAACTATATTGTTTTATAGCAAAAAGCTATATTCTTTTATACAAATGTCACGAAATTATCAAATGAATAACATCTACATACATAACTATTCAGGCTACTCGGTCAAGAGGTCCCGGGTTCGAATCCAGGTAGGAGCAAATATTTGTATGATGAGTACGAGCATTTGTTTACGAGTCATGGATGTTTATATGTTTGTTTAGTATATTTCTAATATTTATATACATATTACATTATTTCTCCGTTATCTAGAATCCATAACACAAACTCTTAATGATGCTTACTTTGGGCTAGATAATAGGTGTGAGTGTATAAATATTATCATCATTATTTTTATTACATATTTGAAAGTTGCAAACCATTTCTATGAACTACTTAATAGGTATAGCCTATGTTTTAATTTATTATGTATTGACGGCACTACTCTGTCTACATTTATTGGAATATTTAAAAACAATTTATTCGTAACGGCTATAATCAGTCTTCTTGTTTACTAGTTATATATAAAAATGCAGATAATGATCAAAATTTTGAAAATAGCATCCCAAAAAAGCATTTAAAGTATTTATTTGAAGTAGTGTGAGTAGTCTGACAGACAGCTTTTTATTCTGCAGCCCGCCTAGCATGACCACCGAAACGCGATATGATAAAGCCATTTATCGCTTTGAACTGTCAAAAATCATTGGATATAACCGCCATCTTGAAATTGTAATGAAACTGCAATCATATATTTATACAACACATGTTCGCAGTTTCGATAATATTGTCATATAAGTAAGTCTATGTCAATAGGATGACAACGCACCTGCAATATCAAGTGCTTTTCCTTGTTATTGCAGGTGTCTATACGCGGCGGTAACCGCTTACCACCAGGTGGGCCGTCAGCTTGTTTGTCATCTAAATTCGTTGTATATAAAAAAATGATAATAGGGTTTTACTAACTTTTACACATCCGATTGAAATTTGGTGTACTGGCACTTCGGTAAAATTCCCATGACATACTATCCTCGAGCTGATCCTAAACCATCAAAAAGTCTGCGAAATGCTTAATTCTTCGGAAACTTACAGCAGATATAGCGTGTTTGGGCTCTTATGAATAGTCTCAATGAGATGGTGTTAGATAGATGATTAATGACGCCGGGGGTTACTTAAATTTTTTAATTTTGTATTATACAAATGTCATGAAATTATCAAACGAATAAGATGTTTTTGAAAGTGGCAAACCATTTCTATGAACTAATTTAGCCCATGTTTCAATTTAGTGTCCTAACGACGGCACCACTCTGTGTAACTTTTTCGTATGACAGTTTGTGATCGGACTCCTCCGAAACGGTGTGTCCGATTTTCAGATTTTTTTTTGTGTATATTTGGTACGTCTGAGGCTCGATACTCCGTTGAACGGACACCCGGCGCGTGTCGGATAGGATACTGGATTTCGCAGTGTCGCTAATAGAATATGAACTGTGTGTCGATGGAAAGCTTAATTTGCGGGTAACAGAGCACTTTTGTAGCCCCTGAAGCCGCGCTGTCGCCCGCTTAACGCGGTTGCAAGCCTGAAATATTTCGTAGGCTATTTTTTACTGGCCCAAAATTGTCAACCTTCTACCACAACCCTATTTTTAACCTCCGACGAAAAAAGAGGGGGTTATAAGTTTGACGTGCCTGTCTGTGTATCTGCGTGTCTTTGGCATTGCAGCTCCCTAAACGAATGGACCGATTTTAATTCAGTTTTTGTTTACTCATAAAAATATCTAAACTAGAAAAATTTCGTCCTGAGGCGGAGATCGAACCCGCGACCTTTCACAATCCGGGCGACTGCTCTAACCATCTGAGCTACACAGGACTTGGGATAACCCTGTGAAAAATTACTTAGTAATTAAAAATAATATAAAACTAGAAAAATTTCACGTCCTGAGGCGGGAGACATTTATAATAAAGTTACAATCAAAAATTAAGAACCCTGTGAAATTCTTCTAGTCTATCTGTATTTGCGTTTATGAGCTAACGTCCACCCTACAATGTCGAAATGTTCTATTTCAACATCCGAAACGAGTATTTTTACAAATACTTAAGATTCGGTTAAGTTAAGGCATTGCTTTCAAATATTCTTAATTTTCATTTTAACATTATTATAAATGTGTGAAAAATGATTTAACTACCTAAAAAAATATAATACTAAAAAAATTCATGTCCTGAGGCGGGGATCGAACCAGCGACCGGATCAGTTTTTTTTTTGTTTGTAAGTTGACGTGACTACGATGGTTCTTAGCTATAATTTATGAAGATCAGTTCAGGCGTTTGATGACTACAATCTAATTTTTTACATGATAAAAGGGATTTGATATGGATTAAATTTTTCAATTATAGAAAATAATTACAACAGATCTATAAACATTGAAATCGGCTACATATTGAACACAAGCTCTAATTGACGTCCATTTTCAAGTAATAAATTTAAACAAAAACAATAATTTTATTCGTAAAATCCTGCTTGTATTAGACCTGTGTCGATCGATCATTTCCCGCGACCCGGGTCGATCACGACCTGTTAGGTTGGTGATCGACTCACAATGATCCGATCAAATGATCGATCGCGAGTCTCAAGTGTTTTCGAGCCGCACAACACATGATTCGGTTCTCTATGCTCACGGGTCGTGGATCACGCACGTCACGGGTCGCAACGTGGGTCTCGGGTCTTTTGGGTACTGTGTACGATTCGTGTCGCGCGCGCGTTGTTATAGCGTTATATAATAAACACGTAATTATGTTTCGAGGTTATAAATAATAGTATATTTAAGTATTTTAAAAATAATATCAATATTTTGTATAAAGTATTTTATAAAAAATAAAATTTGTTCGTTTTGTGTTATTAATTCAAATTCTTAATCACGATGATTAGATTTTATCACTGTGTAAATAGAAAATTTAGTCTTTCGAAACAAAGTGAGTGATCGAGTTAAGCGCGAAAACATCAATCTCAGTGATCGAATCTTTTTGTGGCTCGCGACCAGATCACTCCTGAATGAATAGTGATCCAATCAAAGTGATCCGATCAATACCGATCGACTCAGGTCTAGCTTGTATGCACTTTGAATATATTTAAAGTTGACATTATTAAAAAAACGACATTGGAAGAAAACGGCATTTTCATAGTTGAAGACCCATTATAAAAAAAGAAAAGACAAAACATTCAATTTAAAAAGTATTTATTGTAAATAATGTTAGTTATTATTAAAACTTAAAACCAATTTCTTCTTCTAGAGATTTTTCTTGCAATTCCGAAGTTGGTCGCGCATGTTTGTGAAGATCTTAAGTTATCTGAAACAATGAACAAACAATTAACACTTTTATATTGGTACAGTCAAAAGCATAAAAATCGTAAAATGAAAATGAAAATATCTTTATTCAATTAGGCCCCCCAAGAAGCACTTTCGAATCGTCAAAAAACCCTTATGTCTAATCACATAAAAAATATTAACTAACAATGTCATGTTTGTCTTTCTGTCTTGTCTGGATAACAACGTTATGATGCCAGTCTGTCGATCTGTCGGTTTGACTCTGAGACCGCCCTTACAGCGCTCGCAATAGAGGCGTCTTTCGTAGTGCAACTGTTAAACTTGATGTACTGCCGTGTGTAGAACAACTTTTTGAATGGAAAACGGATAACTTCATGTCCTCAGGCTGAATCCGCGACATCTCAGAATCAGGGTGACTGCTCTAACTGTCTCGGCTACTAAGGCCTTGGGCGGACCCTGAATATTTCAATATTGTGAGCTAATTTATTCGGGCTATGAGAAGCTAACGTGAAGCTTCTTATAGCCCGGTCAAATTAGCTTCTAAAATAGGGGTAAGGTTCGCACAAAGCTGAAAACTGCCAACAATTTGTCAAAAATCCCCATCGATCCGACGTGTGCAAAAAAATGTGCGTGTTGACTGTGTTACTAGGCTGTGTAGTGTGTAATAGAGTGTGAGGAGTTACTAGGCTGTGTACTAGGGTGTGAGGAGTTACTAGGCTGTGTACTAGGGTGTGAGGAGTTACTAGGCTGTGTACTAGGGTGTGAGGAGTTACTAGGCTGTGAGGAGTTACTAGGCTGTGTACTAGGGTGTGAGGAGTTACTAGGCTGTGTACTAGGGTGTGAGGAGTTACTAGGCTGTGTACTAGGGTGTGAGGAGTTACTAGGCTGTGTACTAGGGTGTGAGGAGTTACTAGGCTGTGAGGAGTTACTAGGCTGTGTACTAGGGTGTGAGGAGTTACTAGGCTGTGTACTAGGGTGTGAGGAGTTACTAGGCTGTGTACTAGGGTGTGAGGAGTTACTAGGCTGTGTACTAGGGTGTGAGGAGTTACTAGGCTGTGTACTAGGGTGTGAGGAGTTACTAGGCTGTGTACTAGGGTGTGAGGAGTTACTAGGCTGTGTACTAGGGTGTGAGGAGTTACTAGGCTGTGTACTAGGGTGTGAGGAGTTACTAGGCTGTGTACTAGGGTGTGAGGAGTTACTAGGCTGTGTACTAGGGTGTGAGGAGTTACTAGGCTGTGTACTAGGGTGTGAGGAGTTACTAGGCTGTGTACTAGGGTGTGAGGAGTTACTAGGCTGTGTACTAGGGTGTGAGGAGTTACTAGGCTGTGTACTAGGGTGTGAGGAGTTACTAGGCTGTGTACTAGGGTGTGAGGAGTTACTAGGCTGTGTACTAGGGTGTGAGGAGTTACTAGGAGGTCACTCACAGCACTAGGTCGGGCGCGCGGTCTTGTAGCAGGGTTGCGGCGGCACCAACGGCGGCGGCCCAGGCACCTACCCGAGCACCCATGGCTAGGGCTCCGGCCCGCCCGAGGGCTCGTGGGCGAACCCAGCGGACCGACACCGACGAGCTCACCTACAAACAAACATAGGGATGTTGCCTAAGTTTGAACATGGCGCTATTTTTCGCAACTTTGGAAAAATGTTACTGTTACCCATAAAAAGAAATCTAACTGTAAAGTTATGGAATATTGTTGAAATTGTACAATTTAAAAAAATTACAAAGATAGTCATTTTTTTAATTCAAAATCAAATCAAAATTGTTTTTTATTTATTTAGGACAATCAACAAAACGAACACTAAAACATGGTATAGAGTTTAAAGCTAAAGAATAGGTACATGAAGTGCTGACTTAATTATACAGGTTGGTGCCGTCAATGCGACAATAAATTCAAACATGGGCTATATTAGTTCATAGAAATGGTTTGCCACTTTCAGAAACATGTTATTCAATTGATAATTTCCTGACATTTCTATGAAATTATATAACATTGACTGCATTATTTCATAGAAATGTCCAGAAATTATCAAATGAATAAGATGTTTTAGAAAGTGGCAAACCATTTCTATGAACTAATATAGCCCATGTTTTAATTTATTGTCGCATTGACGGCACCAGCCTGTAGATTGCCACGACATGCATATAGTGGACTTAAAACATAACTTATATAATAATATATAGTGCAACTCACTCCAATCGAACAAAAAAAGGATAAATTCCAAAAAAAATATATTAAAAATGAAAATGAAAATATCTTTATTCAATTACGCCCCCCAAGAAGCACTTTCGAATCGTCAAAAAAAATCCTTATGTCTATCACATAAAATAATATTAACTAACTAACAATTTACTTTACTACTAACAATAAACTTCACTTATTTTGAATACAAAACTAGTGTAAAATTATTAATTTGCAATATTCTCTTGTACTGTACAACTTGGCGTTTAAATATTTGTGCTTTTGTGTTTATTGTTTTGTCTCTCTCTTCGACCGCGAGAAAGCGATAGAACACATTGTCTCCTAATAAGTAGACATAAATGGGGGAAAGAGATTTTGCCCACGGCCTGTGTCTATAGGCGGCGGTAACCACTTACCACCAGATGGGCCGTCAGCTTGTTTGTCGTCAAGTTGTAGGTATATAAAAAATGTTTGGATTTGCACCGGTTCCAAAATTCACTCTCAACGACTCCTTACCTGGTCAATGTGACCTCTGATCAGTTTCTCGGCCAGAGCCTTCATGACGAGGAGTTCCACCTCGTCGAGAGGAACACGCGCCTCCGCAGCGATCTCGGCGAAGGTCAACTTGCGTTGAGCGGAGTTACGCTTGAAGGCCATCTGGAATAAACAGACATACACACAAATTAGGGGATGTTCCCGTTGAGTCACCATTTTGTGTCACATTGGGAATAACTACAAAATTAAAAAAATTAAGTAACCCCCGGCGTCATTAATCTTCTAACACCATCTCATTAAAACTATTCATAAGAGCCCAAACACCCTATATCTGCTGTAAGTTTCTGAAGAATTAAGCATTTCGAAGACTTTTTGATGGTATTATACAATCAGCTCAAGACAAGGTTAGTATGTCATGGGAATGTCACCGAAGTGACAGTACACCCAATTTGAAATCAATCGGATGTGTAAAAGTTAGTAAAATCCTATTAATATGTAGAAAATGAGCTGATAGTCATCAAACGCCTGAACTGATCTTCATAAATTATAGCTAAGAACCATCGTGGTCACATCAGCTTTCAAACAAAAAAACTGAATCAAAATTGGTCCATTCGTTTAGGCGCTACGATGCCACAGACAGACGCACAGATACACAGACAGACACGTCAAACTTATAACACCCCTCTTTTTCGTCGGGAGTTAAAAATATTCCCGATGAGTAACAAACACTGTAACTAAAATCATTGTTCAAATTCGTATGTATGTAACTGGATCATCCCCTGAAGTACCAGGCTACCATAAGTATATGAGAGGTTGATGCCCCCCAAGAAGCACTTTCGAATCGTCAACAAAAAAACCCTTAAGTCTATCACATAAAAATAATATTGACTAACTAACAATTTCATAATGTTTGTCTCTCTGTCTTATCTGGATCTACGTAAGCAAACAATGTTATAATGTCAGTCTGTCTATCGGTCTGTCTGTCGATCTGTCTGTCGGTCAGTTTGTCAGTCTGTCTGTCAGTCTGCCTGAATTTACACCGGTTCCAAAAGTTGAACTACCGAGAAGGTTATTTATTGTACCCCTACGATTATATAAATAAAATAAGAGTATGCTAAACATCCCTTACATAGTTATGGTAGCCTGGTACTTCAGGGGATGATCCAGCTACATACATACGAATTTAAACAATGATTTTACCCAAGAAGATGTTACTTAACGGGAATACATCGTTCTGTTTAGTTACACTGTCACTCAACGGGGAAAAATTAGTGGCATTGAGTTACAGTGTTACTCAACGGGAATATTTTTCCCAATGTGTAACAGTGTGACACAAAATGGTGTGACTCAACGGGAAAAAGGACTTATCAACTTTCGCCACAGTCTATGGGATGGCTCAATCAAAATTATCTTTCTTCGTGGTGCACGGTAAGCCGTTGGTCCCGGTTGTCACTGCAACCGCTTTAACCCACCAACCCGCATTGGGCCAGCGTGGTGGTGTTATGGCCCAAGCTCCTCATACCTCAACCTATAGAGAGCTGCCAACCGTACTTTGACCCTGCCTCCACTATATATTTTTGCGGTTGCTGTATTCTTTAAATCTAACCCAGATTTATTTCAAAATGTTTCATCGTTCAAACCGTTTCGGAGGAGTATGATAACTAAATTTGTGACGCGAGAATTTTATATACAAGAAATTCTAGATAATAGGTGTGCAAAAAAATCGAAACGACCTTATGGTGTGATTTGTGTAGGTAATTTTATTTATTTATTTAATCACATGCAGGCTTACAGATTGTATCCAAACACCAGCAAGTTAACAATAGACAAACAGAAAAAAATGTATCTCACAATAAATAGTCCAAAATATTATGACTGTAAACAGTTAATTATCAATATTTTATTCAACAATTATTATATTCATAAAATAAAATGTCAATAGTCATAAGAACAAATTAAAACAATACAAATAAAATAATAAAATCACAGTCAATACTCACAAAAATAAATTAAACAACACAAATCAAATTACCTACAAATTAATAAAATAAAATGTCAACAATTGCAAATAAATGTCAATTTAAAAAAATGTCAATGTGTGTGTTAAAATGTCAATTTTTATTTTAAATTATAAACTGCTTAAATTCACTGACTACTAAGATACTTGTTGACGCTGCAACGTATTTTGAACCTAGCAACCATAGCCGTAACGCTCAGATTCTCCCTTTCGTTTGTAACAACCAATCAAGTGGCTTCCAAACTATTAGGAGGGGAACCAAACCAATAATGATTTTAATTTAATACACTTCTACTTACCACCTTGTATCGATCCGCAAGTAAATCCTAATATCTACAAAAACCTACTTTTATTTTCTCTTGTTCGACTAATCCTGAACAATACTTATATGAACAAGTAAAGTGAAGTAAATCCTAATATCTACAAAAACCTACTTTTATTTTCTCTTGTTCGACTAATCCTGAACAATACTTATATGAACAAGTAAAGTGAAGTAAATCCTAATATCTACAAAAACCTACTTTTATTTTCTCTTGTTCGACTAATCCTGAACAATACTTATATGAACAAACTCTAGGTAGCGTAGAGACACACAGAAACTAGCGTTAAATGTTATTCCCAAATCTGGCCAGTACAGCAAAACCTGTCTAGTCATGTGTGTGAGAGTTAAAAGGATTCCAAATGAATTCAAATCACTAAGGTATGGATTATTCATAAGAAAGTTGTACAATTAACATATATTACCTCCATCAGACAGAGCAGAGCCACCTTCTGCCGTATCTGCCGTTCGGCCTGATTCAAGTCTGGGTTGTTCGCGGCGGTCCTAACAACGTCGAAGGCTTGCACGTCGCCCGCCGCCGCAGCCTTTACAAGTTCCACCGCCCAGGCATCGGAGGTGCCTTCTAGGGACTCTAGGATCGGGTGCGCTAGCTGGAAGGTTTCCGAAGCCTGGTTGTTTATTCATGGAAAACTAACGGCATTTGAATAGCAATTGTAGATGAGGTTGATATTTTTATTTATTTATTTTATACACAAAACAGATTACAATTCATTAAACACTTAACTTATAATTATACAGTTCACATCTAGATTGTAATCCACAAATATGTGTATTTTATAAAATTTACGAGTTCGACATAAAACTCAGGCTTACATAATACTGCCAAATACAAACGAGAGAAGAAAAAAAAAGGGTCTTAAAATTAAACTGCAGAGACAATTCTCTACCCTACACGGATGTAGAGATCACACTGTCGTCGGGCTTGGAGTAGAGGATACTTTTTAGAGTTCTTAGGTAAGAAGTAAGTTTAGGTGTGAAGATATCGATCTCTGAGCGATTTTGATGGAACGGTTCCCTATAAGAATGCGTAAGTTTTAAAGCCATGAGCATTGGCATAGTATAATTACGCATAATGTTCATACGCATAATCCTATTTAACCATAAAAATTTCAGCATAATATACTAAACCATAATTATAATAATTGCAAAATTAAAAGATTTAAGTAGCCCTCGGCGTCATTAATCATCTATCTAACATCATCTCATTAAGACTATTCATAAGAGCCCAAACACGCTATATCTGCTGTAAGTTTCTGAAGAATTAAGCATTTCGCAGACTTTTTGATGGTATAGGATCAGCTCAAGGTTAGTATGTCATGGGAATGTCACCGAAGTGACAGTACACCAAATTTGAAATCAATCTGATATGTAAAAGTCAGTAAAACCTAATTATCGCCTGAACTAATCTCCATACATTATAGCTAAGAACCATCGTAGTCACATCAGCTTTCAAACAAAAAAATCCGAATCAAAATAGGTCCATTCGTTTAGGCGCTACGATGCCACAGACAGACACACAGATACACAGACAGACACGTCAAACTCATAACACCCCTCTTTTTTAGTCGGGAGTTTGAAAGGTATAATAGTGAATACTGGCAACAACATTATTGCATATTGCTCTTATAAAATACTTTTCGTATTTAAAATAAACATGTTGGCGGCTTATTATTAATACCATCGCCGCCGCACCCTAACCTACTATTAGGCATGTGCCTCATTTTTAGTTTTTTGACTTTACACTATGTCTAAAACCGTTATGCAAATTGCAATTATGTGTAAATCTATTAGTCTAAATTACAATTATGCCAAAATATATATTATGCAAAATAACGATTATGACTTTTTTTTTATATACTACTAGATGACTAACAAGCTGACGGCCCACCTGATGGTAAGCGGTTACCGCCGCCTATACACACCTGCAATAACAAGGAAAAGTCACTTGATATTGCAGGTGCGTTGTCATCCTGAGGCCTAAGATGAAATGCCGTCCATGCCCAGTAATCACACTGGCTACCTTTCCCTTCAACCCGAAACACAGTGAACTGTTTCACGGCTGAAATAAGAAAGGCGGTCAAAAATCTTCGAAAATTGCATTACGTAATACTTGAACGGCCCCTTAGAGGATCCCTAATAGAAAACAATGACATATGCATTAATCAGTTTTCGCAAATAGAAATCCTATAAAATCCAAAGCAGAGTAAGACAACTCACCAGTTCGCCCAAGTCATAGACAGTGGGTGCTATAACGGCGGCTAATGCGAGCCTGAGCGCCAACGCTCGTTGCTCGGGCAAAGGTAACGCCTCACTGCAGCCGAGGTAGCGGAGTGCCGAGCGGTAATAACGGTCCATAGGGCCGCGGACCCTGGAAACGTGGAGAATCGGTTTTCGAATTTAAGCCCAGTCATCATCACCAGCCTATATGTCCCACTGCTGGGCACAGGCCTTCCTACATGGGAGAAACACATGAGGAGCTTGGGCCATAACGCCACCACGCTGACCCAATGCGGGTTGGTGGGTTAAAGCGGTTGCAGTAACAACCGGGACCAACGGCTTAACGTGCGCCGAAGCACGGAGGAGCTCGAGATAACTTTGATTGACCCATCCCAGGACCGACCATGGCGAAAGTTGCTTTGTTTTTCGTATCGAAACCATAGCGCTAAAACCAATACGCCACAGAGCTCCTCGGTTTGTAATAAATTAATAAATACACTACTGAAAAAGTAAATGCTCCAGGCGACGTTTAAACACATCAAAACATATATTTTTTTATACCACTAAAGTGGCAATCAAGCATACGGCCCACCTGATGGTATGCGGTTACCAGAGGTAAATATTTAACTTACCAAAAAATGCTTAATATATTTTTCATATCTCATTGTAAATAAACTAATTTAAGTCTGAATGAGAAATAAAGGAGAGGACCACAAATGTATGAAGCCTGTGCTTAAAATAATTTTGATTTTGAACAGCAATTCTACCTATAATTGGTGATAGTTATGGTATAATTATTTTGAATTTTTAGTGCATATATAAATACTTTATATTAGTGCATTTAAAAATAATTTTTCATGTTCATCTTAAAAATAAAAGGTGGGTACCATTTATTTTTAAGACAAACATGAAAAATTCCATACTTTAGTTGCTTTTTGTGTTTTGTTATTGCATTAATTTAACTACTATTAATTCTTACTTTTGAAAAATGGAGCTGCAGCTGCTACAATTCAATAATTGGTGCATTTGACACATTTTACAACTTGCAAAACGGGGAAAAAAGGCAAATTACATTTAGATTCTGCTGGTACATTTTTTACTTTTGTAAACAAACGGGCAGCAGGAAAAGTCCGATTAATATCGATTTAAGTAGCTTATTTAATTAGCTTTGTGAAGAGGTGTATCACATTACTGTTTAAAATTATTCAGAATGAAAGCCCAAAAAAGAATTTTGCATAATTCTGCATAGACACCATTGATGCAACCACAGGTTAGAAGCACACTGATTTATTATATCCATTTATTATATTTATTATACATACATTTATTATACACCACATCAACAAACTTACCTATAATATTCAGAAGCAAGCTTGTAAAACCGTCCATGTACAGGGGTCACTCCGTCAGCATCCTCTAGGGTTCCTTCCAGCTGTGTTATGATCTTCTCAGTTGAATCTAGATCGTTTAGGTGTTCCAAATACAGCTGACCTTGGAATACCTGCAATTAGGGGATTGAAAAATTTCAGACAATATTAATTTGTGAGGTAGGAATTAAATCACTTCAACCAGATCAACAGAAGTAGGAAAAACAGATTGCCTAGACAAGATGCCTTTTGATAATATATGGGATTTGACATAAGCCTACAACTGCCTTTCGATCGAAATGTCAAATTATAAAACATTTCCCATTTAGCAATAGCGATTGTCAAATGGTATCTTGTCTAGGCCCTCAGGATTGTATCCTTATTAAGAATGTTGAAAATTCCAGGGGTAGCCTTTCAGTTCTGGACAGCACAGCATCAACTGTTCTGTATTGTAAACGTTTATAGGTAATATATAATATTACGTAGTTACGATCACAATAATTTGTTAAACATTTAACTTGATGCTTGAGTTTGGAGTTGATTGTAACAATAATTGATGTGTTCCACTTGTTTTACTTGGTGGTGCTGTGTGCCCATACTTTGGCTTATTGTCTAGTTATAAAACTATGTAATAAAGTAATTTAATGTAATAGTGACTGTAAGCTGTTCTGTGTACATAATAATAATAATAAGTATTGTAAACGTGCCCACCTTACACAAGGCTAGTGCCTCATCGTTCATCTTGACCTTCGCCTCCATTTTCTCCAGGAATGCAATGGCATCTTTCTTGTTGGTATACTGCTTTATTATGTGAGCAGTGATCTCCATCAGAGATAACGGGTTAATTCTGAAATTTTGGTAAATTTGTAATTAGTGACTCGTCCATATAAGCTTATTCTTAATTTTATTTTTATAATTGTAATTAATGTTTGAAAGATGCTTACAAAAATATGTTATCTAGAAAAAAAATCATTTTTTGGAGCGGAGACTGAACCGGCGACCATTGGAAACATTGAACTTGTGACCATTTACAGTCGGGGTTACAGTTCTAACCATTTCAGCTACTTAGAACTTAGGAAAGTATTAAAAGCAATGTAATGCAATATAGGCGACAGTAACCATTAACCACCAGCCCTGCAAACATGGATCTTGACATTTGGCTCAACGTAATGATTGTCATTTTACAAACTTTGACATTAAATGTGGATAAAATGGGTTTTGTTGAGATGAAACTTCAAATTTGGGTTATCGAAAGATCTATCCTCAGATCACAGGTTGGACTATCAGCTAGTATGACAGCTAGTTGTGTAAAAAAACCCAACTTAAAGTGAATCAAAGGTATTTGAAAAAATATTCATATGGGTATTGAAATGAAATATTTCCATATTGTATACATATAATGCATAATATGTGTTTAATTGCATTTAATGCAATTGTAGATACATCAGAAATACATTGGTGTGATTGGTGACTTGGTGTGTATTTCACAGATTAATTGCTATGGTCTGCCTAGAGGAATGAGGTTAGCCAATACTTATGCTAAAAAATACTCATTACTTTATTGAACACCACTTTGTAAATAAAATATTTTAACCCGTCAAGCATATTTCAGACACAATTGATGCTTCCATTGTCATCGCCCCCCGGTGGTATATCGCCACTTGACAGATTAATATGCTTGAGCTGGGTGTTATGGCACAAACTCCTCATGTGTTTCTTTCATGTAGGAAGGCCTGTGCCCAGCTGTGGGACGTATATAGGATGGTGATGATGATGATAATTCTAAGTATAATAAAGGTCAATAGCAGTGGTACTACCAATGAAAGAATAAGTATCAAACACTTATGTACTCAGTAAAGACACAAGCCCCTGTTTACAGCAGAATGCTTGGATATTAATCGCCGGAGACCTGACTACAGGAGCATCGTATAAAGGAAATCTCTGTTAGAGTATCTCTTTTGTCACATTACTATTGACATAATTCTACGTTTCCTAGCGTCGCATACATGAAGACATATACGCAATTAGGACTGACATTTTTAAGACGCTTTGTGTTACTTAGAACAAAGTTTTAGATTGTTTTATACGCGTAATTCAATATAGAACTTGTTAATAGTTATGTTTGACTCAATAAAGTCATAATCGAGTCCTAAGGCGACTAACCGGACAATAATGACTTGCAGATCTTACTTGTTCTCAAATGTTGTCAAAAAGTTGCTGTATAGTTGAATTAAGTTGTCGCCGGCTTGTAAGCTCGGATGTTCGACCAATTCCTGCAATTTTAGGGTAATTTGATGCCATAATCTGAAAAAACACAAAGATTAAGGTTAGAATTGTTTACAATCAAAATTTATTAGTATGTTATGGATTTATGAGGTAGTTACTCACTTTTTATTATAGAGCTCCTCTAATTTAGCCCAATCCGAAGCTATATCAGGCTCAGCTGCTTGCTTTTTAGATAGAAAATCATTAACATCAACAACAGCAAACTTTACGGAAGCCATCTTTCAAATTTACAGCACGTAATGGCATGAAGTTCGTACTAATTCCAAATAAGTACTGTCTCCGTCATTGAAATGTCACAGTAAAAAAAAAAATTGGCAAAGGAAAGAAATAATATCGACACGAATGAAGCAGGCTAGGTTTTGTGCTGCCATCTAGCGTCGGGTGGCTAAATCTTCTTAGTATATATAAAGAATAGATGGCGCTAGCCACCTACGCAAAATTAAAAGCACATTTTCAGTTTAGATACTTTCTTTTCTTTTGTCGTTGTTAAATTGTTACCATCAGTATAAAATTTTCTATCTCAATTTAAAAGAGTTTCTCAACAATGTGTGCCTTCAATATTACTTTTCATTGATATGATATATAAAATTAGAATTGTTTCTAAAATAACAATATCTCCTTGATTGAAATAAATGTAGAGTCGATATTTATTTTACAACTTTTCTGAAACTTGTGTGGAGTAAATTAAATCTAACTGCTGGCAATGTATGAACAAGAAGTACTTATCTGAGTGATAAAAATGTTTTGTAGAAGTTATAATACTTAGATAGGTAAATGTAGAGCTAGTAAAAGCTCCCAATAAAATGAAAACTATAAGCCTTAGTATGAGAAAATATTATTTTCTGTCCGATGAATATATTAAGTAGTAGTTATGTTTAGATTGAACCTTGATGTTAATAATAGTACAAATTTTCAAGCCGTGTAATGCCCCTGGAGGTCTATAAGACAATGAAAAACCAATTGTGTCTGGAATTTGTGGCGAGGTTAGGTCTAGCGCTAAGTTAATTGTATTTCAGGACACTGCCGCCATTGTATGGAGCCTTCTAGGCCGTACCTATATGTTGAAGTTTATAATTTGAAATGCCTAAAATTATATGAGTATGAAATTAAGTGGAGGTTACTTTATATAAATCATATTGTAAATAATGCCTATCTAATAAGATACAAGTCATTATAACAACCTAAGATAATCCATCAATCAATCAATCAAATATTCTTTATTGCACAATAGGACACTTACATATCAACAATACAATAAAAGTAAGATAAACAATACAATTGGCGGCCTTATTGCTAAGTAGCAATCTCTTCCAGGCAACCTGGAGTGAAAGGAAATAATACAGAAGGAAATAAAGAGAGTGGGTGCAAGAAAGACAAATAACATTAGAAAAAAAAACAAATTTATACATAATTACTAATAAAATAAATATACCTATAAGTACCTATTCATATATTAAATTCCATTGTAACACAGAAGTCGTTTTTCTATCTTATGCATTTTTCTAAGTAATCACTTAATTATTATGTCTATTATAAATATAATATAATATATAAAAATAATAAAGAAAGTTTTAAATAATTAGAGAATTGAAGTTATTTATCTATACCTCAGTCAAAGTTTAGTTACAAGTCGGTCATAAAATTATAATTATACTGCACCTTCTTTTTAATAATCAAATAATAATATTATGATTTATTCTGTCAATATACCACCGGGGGGCGATGACATTGGAAAAATCAATTGTGTCCGGAATCTCATGCTTGGCAGGTTAATGTGTGGCTGTTTTGGTGTAAATAAATTAATTATATACAGGTTTCTATATTTGTAAGTAGGTATGTAAGTTTTCTATCTAATATAGAATTACACACTGCTGGAATATAAAAGGCATTTATCAAATTTGTACCCACATATTTACCTACTTAAGGGGCTACCTCGTGCACACTAGCGACACCAATTGATTAATTATGGTGAATTTAGAACATAATAAACAAAAACGCTTTAGAGAATTGCTAAAGAACGGTATTTGTAATTTTTAAAGATGTATCTTGTATAAAGTGTCTACCTATAAGTAACCAAATTTTTTATTATTGTTAAAAGTGGCCACTTTCGGCAATAATGAAAAAATGGTTACATGTAGATGAATATGTTATACCGAGCACATCTCAAAAAATTACCAATACCATTCTTTAGTCATTCACTAAAGCGTTTTTGTTTATTATGTTCTATATTCACCACAATTAATATAAATCAAGTGGTGTCGCTAGTGTCGACGAGGTATCGCCTTAACTGATAACGTTTTCGTAAATGGTATAAGTATTTTTTTTAGTTTTGAGAAAGAGCGAGTCATCTCACACATAAGTAGTTATTGTATTTCATATAAATCACTAATCTCTCTGGCGTGGTCTCCACGCGATTAATGTTTTGAAAAATAACTATTTTTATGTTTTACTTTTCCGAAATTCGATGTGGCTACGGCTTAGACGACCTTTGTCCACTCTGTCTATTGGCCTAATCTAAGTAGGTATTGGTGATCGAACATTCGGTAGATACCTACGTCATAAATTTAAACTCTGTCTCTTCGGAATATTTAATACGTCAAGCGGCATAATCCCACCGGAGTAATATGATAATTGAAAAATTAATTGTGTTTGGAATCTGATGTTTTACGGGTTCATGATAAAAATATTTGACGTAAAAAATAACAGCAAGTTTTATTTTGCAGAGATAAGTTTGAGTGTTGCTAGAGCTAAAGAGGAATTTTATATTTTGCAACTTACCAAGTTTCCCCTGTAGCCACGTCATCAGACAGCGAGGTAGAAAGAACTGATGGTTTTAGTGAGTATGTGACTATGTAACCTAGCTATGACCTTTTAGCACACTAGGCTAGACTCGCTTTAAGAGTGAAATGGTTTATTAACAATGTATTGATCCATGAACTGTTCGCCAATAGACCATTTGACTAGTGAATGTTTCGTCAGCATAATCTTTTAACCATTAATTGTTTTTGCCTAAAGAACGTTTATCACATGCACTGTTTGCCAAAATAATGATTTGAAAATGGCGTTGTTTATTTTATAAATGGCGTCATCGAAAGTAAACGCCCCTTCAATTTTTATTTTTTTGGTCACAGTTATAACCTAACACAACTAATTCATTTTAGTTTGGAATGTCATATTATAGTTAGGTCTTTTAAAATTGATTAGATTAAAACTGTGACCTTAATAATTAGGTCATAGTTTAGAAAATCATGTTAATGTGCCAAACGTTCTTTGATCGAAAAGTTAATGGGTAAAATAATTAGTTGGGTCTGACGGCCTTCCTTCAGTCTTTGCAATGAGATGCACTACTGCTTTGGCGAGGCCATTAAAGCATACCTATACATAATAACAAATCGCTCGCTACTGTCACTTTTCCATCTAAATAGAAAAACACTATAGTAAGTTATAGTTACTTTATAAAAAATTTAGTCCTTGTCGCAAATTATTGGCCAATTTTATACTACTTACTAGTCCTTGCCAAAATATTCGAATAATTACTTTAACCTATTTTATCCTGGCATTTCTTGCATCTTATAAATTCACGTCAGCATGGCTTTATGAAAGGCAGATCTACGGTAACACACCTAACTACATTTCTAAATGCTGTTTCCCAGAAAAATGATAATTACTTCTGTTGACGCGATCTACATTGACTTTAGCAAGGCCTTCGACCGTGTTGATCATGATATTTGATCAGCAAACTTTATGCATACCTATTGCATTGGTGTACCTTTGTTGAGTTGGTGCTGATCTCATCTTGAGGAAAGAACTATCAGATGTTGGTCAGTGGTTACTCTTCGAGCTCTTTCTCGACCAGCTCTGGTGTCCCTCAAGGGTCACATTTAGGTCCCTTATTATTTAACTTATTTATTAATGGTATTGGAACATCTTTTAACAATTCTGATTACTTTTTATTTTGATGACCCTAAATGCTTCAGCGCTGCAAATAACCCGTCAGATGTTATTCTGCTACAAAAAGATTTGCATTGCTGAGTGGAATGGTGTAGGGAAAACAAAATGGACTGGAATGTCTCCAAGTGTTTCTTTATTAATATCAATTTAAATATGAAGAATGTAACTTTAAAATATGTGGATACTGTTGAAGACCTTAAGTTTAGGATTAATATTCCATTATAAAACTTAAAAACCTCGGGCTCGTCCTTAGCAAAACTACCCCTAAAACCAAGATTCTACTTTATAACTCATTTGTTCGCAACGGCTTAGTGTAGTGTGGAGTAGTGTAATGTGGTCTGGAACCATTTTTATGAAGTGTACAGAAAAAGACTAGAAAACATCCAGAAGCGGTTCCCGTATCACTTAGTATAACTCCTGCAACCTTGGCAAGAGTATTTTAAAATATATGACGATAGATCGATAGATTATCGGAATCTTTCCGATTAAAGGGGTATGCACGACCTGATGTTCCTACACAATCTAGCGAATGGCATCTTTGATGTTCCAGACTTATTGGAATCACTCTCAAATTATGCAGCGCCGTTAAAGCTTTCACGAGCGTCGAGAATTATATTCCTGTGGACCGATCTTGCAGGTTCAACCTTGGTCAAAGCTCGCCTTTAAATTGTGAAATTCTTTAATCTTACCTTAATGGCATGGCTAAATCTGACTTGGATTTGTTTATAGATAGCATACTTACACATCTTTAGGACAGCTTCTAGTAGCATGTAGCCTTCATCTATAATTGTAATGACATTAAGTTGAAAGCCTCATATGTCTCCCATTTAGGAAAACCTTTGACGTATATAGGCTGGTGATGGTGATAATGATGAAGTATTCTTATAAGACTGGATTTAATTAATTACCAATTTAATCTTATTGGATGATTTTTATGTAAATATTTTCCTAATATATTAGCGGTCTAATTCAAAAACGCTAATTAAATCTATTTTAATTAGACAACCTTCCTACATGTTAGAAACACACGTTTTAATTATTATTATACAAATTGTTACCTACAAAAAGGTAATAGTAGTAATATTCTAAGGAGTTATTTCATCCATCCATATAATCAACTTTTACTATGAGGACAACTAAACTGAGGTCAAAGTCAAAGTCAAATATTTATTTTGCATATATGTAGTTATTAAGTGCTAAACTAATTCAATACCTACTCGAAGCAATGTATAGAACAACTGATGAAATATTTTAGTATAAAGTTGTAGCTTTAAGTGGAATCATTTCTTTTATACAAGTAGATGACAAGCAAGCTGACGGCCCACCTGATGGTAAATGGTCATCCTGAGGTCTAACATAAAATGAAAAATATCTAAATTATAAAAATCTATTTCGTGGAGCAGAACTGAATCCGAACCTTTGACAATCCGAGCGACTGCTATAACCACTGAGCTACTATTTATAAAAAATATGGAATGAATGTTATATTAATGATAGTAGACATTAGCCATTACGCAAATACAGAGAGACAATGATTGACGTACACACATCGACGTCGACATTTGACGACCGGCTGGCCGAGTGGTCTGTACCCCAGGCTACTCGGTCAAGAGGTCCCGGGTTCGAATCCCGGTAGGAACAAATATTTGTATGATGAGTACGAGCATTTGTTTACGAGTCATGGATGTTTATATGTTTATTTAGTATATTTCTAATATTTATATACATATTTCTATCATAATTTCTCCGTTATCTAGTATCCATAATACAAGCTCCTAATTATGCTTACTTTGGGCTAGATAATAGGTAATAATAATAATAATAATAATAATATTCATACACTTACACCTATTATCTAGCCCAAAGTAAGCATTATTAAGAGCTTGTGTTATGGATTCTAGATAACGGATAAATATTGATAGTAATATATATATAAATATTAGAAATATACTAAATAAACATAGGTGTGTGTATAAATATTATTATTATTATTAATGATAGACCATAAGATCAAAAGATAAGTATTGATAAGCAAGGCATCCTACCTAATATTAATATTCTTTTAGACATTGTCTAAAAGAATATTTTTCTGACAATATTAACGTTACTGTTTATAACTTTGAAATTGATTTGACTTGTTATAATAATAGGTAGGTAATTGATGTTTGTCATACCTTAATAATTTGGAGTACCTAACTACTTTTTATTACCTATTACTATACCTAATTGTAATAAAATAATTGCTATTTACATAAATGGAATAATTTGGAGCACCTACTATTAATTATGACCAGGACCATTTATCATTATTATTTAATGATATGATTATGAATATTATAAATAATTGTATATTATACTCGCATGCCACGTGGCTGAATATGGCAATTGCTCATAAATAATTTGTAGCACCATTGTATATAACTACCTGTATTCGCAAATAAATATGATTGGTTGGTTGAACATATCCATGGCTTTGTTCCTAGTTCTCAGATTCTCAAATGGTTAGAGCAGTCAGCCGGATTGTGGAAGATCGTCGTGTTCCCACACCAGTATTCTCAGATACTTTCACGCCATCTTATTAATTTTAACCACTTACCACCAGGTGTGCCGTCGGTTTATTTGTCGCCTTGTTGTAGGTATATAAAAAATAATTTTTTATTACTGTCAAGAGTCAAGCTACAGATTCTACACACAATTTTAAACGGCTTTTTTTAATACAACTGGATGAAAAGGACTCTGGTTTCATCTCCCTACCTCCTACCTCATTCATGACATTCCTCATGAGATGCTCGTCATCCCCTCATCATGTCTCAAGGTCGATGGTTGAATCTGGCTAATTATCTGCCTAAGCAGGTTGTTTAATATGGCGAGTTGTATGACCTGCAGGTTGAAGTTTTGAAAACCATTTAAAACTGAAATAGTTTTGGTTTGTAGTCATAAAAAACCTTGAACCTACCAATCAAATAAAACCTTTTTTCTTAACGCGCTTGTCATTCATCTCACCTGATGATAAGTGATGATAAGGTCGAAGATGGAAGCGAGCTACACTCGGATCCTCAACCACAGAGGAACTGGCTATCTTACCTCCAACTGGCGGAACAGAACAATGCTATTAACATTATTGTTATGGCGGCAGACTCTGGTAAGATGGTGGTAGCTAGCCAGGCGGACTTAGAAAAGCCCTAGCACCAACCAAACCGAACAGAAGCAGTTAACTAGCTGGTGGATTCTGACAATAAAAAAAAACTAGATGACAAGCAAGCTGACGGCCCACATGGTGGTTAGTGGTTACCGAAATCTATAGGCAATAACAAGAAAAAATCATTTGGTATGGCCGGTGTGTCGTCATCCTGAGGCCTAAGATGAAATGCTCCCATGCTCAGTAATAACATTGGCTAACTTTTCCCTTCGATCTAAGCACAGCATGAGGAGCTCCATGGGGTATTGGTTTAAGCGCTTTGGTTTCGATACGAAAAACAAAGCAAAAGTTGCTTGGTCGATCCTGGGAATGGGTCAACCAAAGTTAGTTATCTCGAGCTCCTCCGTGCTTCGGAAGGCACGTTAAGCCATTGGTCCCGGTTGTTCCTGCAACCGCTTTAACCCACCAACCCGCAAGGTCCAGCGTGGTGGTGTTCTGGTCCAAGCTCTTCATGTGTTTCTCCCATGTAAGAAGGCCTGTGCCCAGCAGTGGGACGTATACTAGCTGGTGATAGTGATGATGAAACACAGCGAACTGCTTTACTTCCGAAATTGGAAAGGTGGTGGTACACCTACCCAGCCCCTGGTACTGCTTTTAGAGTTCCCTGAAGCTTCTCATCCTTTACTTCCTCCATTTGAAATTTAAAAACTAAAACATTTCCAAATATCCGAATGAATAAGATCATTAAAACTCATCAATTAAGCCCTTATTGGTCTATTGACAGCTCTATTGACAGCAGAGAAGATTCTCTGCTGTCAATAGAGTAGACCACCATCAGCGAGTGGTTCTCCTGGTATTGCAAGGAACTAAGGTAAACTTTCACCATCAGGCGAGACGTATACAATTACAATTATTACAAGGTAGAATTTTTTTTTAAATTACTTTCACTAAGTGGTAGGCCCGTATGTAGGGTCGTCTGGGTAGGTAGGTACCACCGCCTTTCTTATTTCAGCCGTGAATCAGTTCGCTGTGTTTCGGATTGAAGGGAAAGGTAGCCAGTGTAATTACTGGGCATGGACGGCATTTCATTTTAGGCCTCAGGGTGACAACGCTCCTGCATTTAATGATTTTTCCCTTGCTGTTGCAGGTGTCTATAGGCGACAGTAACCACATATCACCAGGTGGTCCGTCAGCTTGCTTGTCATCCAGTTGTGAAAAAAAATATTTAATTTAAAAATAGTATACTTAGATATGTAATTTTAATTAAAGCATTAACTTAAATTATTTGTTTTTTTTTTTAATTTTAATTTTAGTAACATAGTCTTTATCTAATTATTCTCATTATAGGTATCAGGTAATTTCGCACATATACCTACCATACTGGGATCTCACATAAGCTCAATCGCACACGAGGTCGCAATACAAGGCTATTAGAGCTAGGAAGGCGCTACTCCGACCTCTGACTCTCAAAGCACACACACTACGCCCTTAAATTAAAAAAAAAATAGGCAGCAAAAAAATGGAGGGAATTTCGACACTATTTTTTTTCTTCAAAAATTTCAAAGGCACAGACCTATAGGCGTATGCGTCCAAATATGGCCAGCCCTTATCTAGCAGGGCATTTCGTATCGCGAATTTATTGGCAACGACGTGTCCGCATGTTTAGTCTAAACTCGGCGCTTGCGCTAGGAATAGGCCTAAAGCGCGACCGCGCGGCCGACCGCGCCAAAATTTTGCACGTTTTCCGATGAAATTATTCGAATAAGATTCCTATAGGCCTATTTGAAACGTTCCTGAAAACAACTCAGCAGACATTCCCCTACACGATTGTCGTGGTTTCCGGCGAAAATGCGATTTCGAACTATGTTTTTTTTCTGGTTTTGTGAAGTGAAGGTGATTTTAGTAGAAGCAACATATTTATGTGCTTATGGAATTTTAGAACGAGGATTTTTTGGAGTTATTCAAGCTGAATATGTAAGTAGACATCTTAATTCAATTAGTTAATACGATATTTTATGTTAAATAGTAAGATTTCAACGATTTTGCGAAGCTTCAAACACGCGTCGTTTTTGCAACGCCACGTCGTAAAATGTTTGCAAATATCCAAGAAACTTGGTGGTATCTTGTTGAAAATGTTATTTAAAACTAATATTTAAACACTTATCAATACAAATAATGGTAACTTGAATAAATATTTCGATATTTTTGAATATAAATTTGATTTTCAAAACATGTTTTAGGTTAAGACGCTACCTATTGTTTTGACCTAAATTTGTGCCTAAGGATAGGTAATTAATTTGTCACGTAAAGTTTTATATTTACGGAAAAATATGTTGGACATGTAAAAAAACACATATATAAAAATTTACTAGGCTTTATCTAAAGTAGGTCTCGGGAAATTAATGTGGGAGACATTGGTCTAAAAAAATATTCTGTCTCTACATTCTGTGTTAATTAAATTTAATATAGTTTTTATTTTCAAAAATGTAGAGAGTTCTAAAAATCATTCTTGATTAAATTTTTATATAAATATTCACAATTAAATAGGGGTAAAACAGCAATTGTCCCAGATTTTTTAGGTAGAGATATAAAACAGACATTTTCAATATTTATAAATTGTATATTTATAAAATCCCCCTAAATTTATTTGTTTATTATGTTTCTCCTCTAAGTTGTAAATGAATTTATTTAAAATATGGAGATAAATAGGGTAATTAAGTCTTATTTTATTCTTTATATGATGTCTTTTTTGTAAAAAATACAGAGTCCTAAAAATAAAGCTTTGGAAAGAAACAAACGTAGGTCTGTTTTTGAAATACTCAGAATATTTTTTCAATTAATTGGAAAATCAATGTTTTTAGAAAAGTAGGTACCGAAAAGCTTAACTTCGTAATTTCGTAGAATTTTGTTCTAATAAATATACACTGAATTCGAACTTTAGTTCAGTATATAAAATACATATTTATAATATTTACTTTTTGCTGTAATATCTTTTTTAGCACACCTATCTAAGACTAATATTTTATTTTTAAATAATAAAATAGTCAAGGAATAAGGGGGCTTAACATAAACCCTTCTCGGAGGATTAAAATTATTTTTATCAAGTATTTTGGAATGGACCTGGGAATTATATATATTTGTCATATTTTATCTTAAGAATACTATTTTTTTCAATATATAAGCTATTATGTGTTCTGTGGTATGAGGTTGATTGACTAATTAAATATGTTTTTTAAAATATTTTAAATGTAGAGTTTGTAACAGTGACTAAATTGTTTTTATAAAATTTATTTACTGTTTTTTTAAGCTTATTGCGATAGACACCAACGTTCTGCATTTTGGATTAATTTTATATAATAGTAGTACATACTTTCATAAAAATATAGGTAAGTATAGTAAAGTAAAGTATAGTAAAGTAAATTTTTTTTTCTCACCAACCAAGATGAATAAATTGTATTTTCTTTATTCGATGGTACAAATGTTGCTAACGTTTATAAACTACTCCTTGACTATATTAATATTAGACTCCTGTTTTTTTTGGAATATGAACTATGGAGTCCGTAAGAGTTATTAAACTAGTAATTAAACAATTTTTATTAATCAGTAACGTTCTTAGAATATTTTAAAAACAGAAACATTTAAATCAACAAAATATAACTCTTTTCTGTGTATACCTACTTAAGTTGTAAAGGTACTACTCACTTTAATTAAAAAGTCAAATAATATTAATAATTGGTGATATAATAACCGATATCAGTAACGAGATAAAAAAAAGTTACTGAAAAGCATGAAATGCCGTATCAAATGTATTCTGCTGTATTCTTTAAATATTTTTTTAATCAGAAAAGAAATCATTTTCCCAGAAACACTTCCGTGTCATTGAGATTTTTTTTATATATTACTAGCTGACCCAAACGGTGTTTTGCTATACAAAAAAAATGTCAAAAAAGAAATAGAAACTAGCCGATTCCCAGACCAACTGAATATACATATAAAATTCCTAGCTGTCCCAGCAAACGTTGTTTTGCCACAAAAAAATATGTTTAAAGAAAAATAGTAGCCGATTCTCAGACCTACTGAATATACTTACATATAAAATTTCTTGAAAATCGGTCAAGCCGTTTCGCAGGAGTATGGTAACTAAATTTATGACACGAGAATTATATATATAACATATTCAGGACGTTTAGTCATTTATTTATTATATCATTACGTATAAGTACCGTAATGATATAATATTTTTAAACACTTATTAAATGCAAAAAAACAATAAAAAATAAATAACAATAAGAATTATAAGCACTGCTTATTTCTGAAGAATTATATACAGATTAGCTTTAGCCTATTTCCTTTATTCACCTATAGAAGTCCCGTTGACTTCAAATTGACACCTTATAATATTTTCCAGACTGTGCTTGGTATAACAAAAATAGGTATTAAAAATTTTTGACAAATCAATAATTATTGATTACTGATAACTAAATAATAAAAACTTTTCTTTTTTTCGAATCAAAATTTCGTATGATATTGATTTAAATAAAAAATAAATAATATAAGCATTTATGTAGATAGTTTTTTTTATACAAAGCACGGTAATTGACCCAACACCACCTGATGTGAAGCGGTAAGGAGAGTCCATATGCGGAGACAGCTAGTGCCAGTTCAGACACTGCTCTAGCCGCCTCCGCCTCGCCGGCCCAAAAAGTTATTTTTCATGTCTCTTTTGAATTAACCCATGATAGGAATGAGGATATGGAGATAGCTTTATTTCAAACATACATACACACACAAAAATAGAAACAAAAAAAACATTTTAGCAAAAATAAAACACAACAATAATTTTTATGATGTAATAAATTAAAAACTTTCACAATAACAATACTTACATATATCAGCGGTAATATTGGAATTAAAATCTTTGTAATGGTTTATTTATGCCTAAATAAGGTCTTGCATAATAAATAATACATTAATTAAGAGGACTATAATTTTTTTTATTTCTAATATGAATAGCATGTAGGGATTTTAAAATGTATATCGCACTTATATACATTTTTAACTTAAAGTTAATCTTATACTTACTATTGTGGAAATACCTGCAAAAATAAGTATACCGTAGTACGAGTATGTGTAGTTGTAATATAAAAATATACTATTATAAATATAAAAGGTTTTAAGTTATTAAGTATCCATAACACAAGCTCTTATGATGCTTACTTTGGGTTAGATAATAAGTATGAATGTAGTATATTAACTTAGAAAAATATGTGAGAAAAGAATATTGAGACATTTATTTTATACTTGTAGATATATTTTTAAGTAAGTACATTTTTCAAACGTTTATATTAATGTTAAAAATAAAACTAAGAATCAACTATAAAATTCAGTTATTTTCTTGTAATAACTGCCCATTTATATCATGTAATTAAATCAATAAGTAATAAATATAATTAAATGGGTCTTATTACTAAGGTTTTTAATCGTCATTTCTTACTGTGCTTAATTTATTCTTAATTTTATTTTGAAAATTACCCATAAATGTTTGAAAATATTAAAAAAAAACTTAAACTAAAAATATATTAAGGAGAAGAAGCAAGCTTTCCTGTGTGAGTGACATTTCATAATTAATTAACTCTCTTTATTGCACCAAAAACAAAACAAAAGTAAACTTATACGTAGTCTGCAAGAGAGGACTTATTTATTTATTTATTGATATAATTGCTTTACATATGAAAGTTAACTAATATCACAAATTACAATATCAATTACAAACATATGCGCCTTGGAGGGCATTGCAATATAAAAGAGAGCGCAGATATCTCCCACAAACAACCAAAACTACTACATTTCTCTATAACAACCAAATATTTGATTCCAATATTATTCATAATTCAATTTTGCTACCTTTATTATCTAAATATTCCTTAACAGAATAATATGTCTTATTAATGAAAAAAACTTTAACGAGTTTTATGAATTTTAAATAAACTTTTTCATTTTTAATGTAAGTTGGTAGTTTATTGTATATTTTTACATTGGGTAGGGTCCTGAACTGTGCAATGTTAGTTTAGAAGTTACTTGTACCAAGTTATTTTCATTGTGAGGTATATTATGTCGAGGCATGTCTCCTACTTTAGAATATAAAAACGGGTTTTTCCTAAAGAATTTACCTACATTAGAGATCTCTTCCAGCCAACCAGACATGTCATTGAGTTCTAATGTCCAATCAGAAGTGACACTAGTGCATTAAACAAAAAAAAAATTAAAATATATCCTAATTGAAATATTATAAATGCGAAAGTGAGCGTGTTTGTTTGTTAGGCTTCCATGCCTAAACCACTGAACCGATATAGATGAAATTTGGTGTAAAGATAGTTTAAGATCCAGGGAAGAACATAGGATACTTTTTGGCAATGATTAACATCCACACGGGCAGAGCCGTGGGCAAAAGCTAGTAATACATAAATACAAAACAATCGAACTCTACATTTTCTGTGATTGCGTGATTGCCGGTTCAAACCCACGGGAACCGATCATTTTTTCGGGATAAAAAGTAACTTATGTACTATTTCAGACTATAATCTATCTTTGTGCCTAATTTCATCCAAATCTGTTCAGCCGGTTTGGCGTGATTGAGTAACAAACAAACATCCATATACAAACTTTCGCATTTATAATATTAATAGCTCTCGGCTGCAGCTTCACTCACGTGGATGTCGGTTATCGCTCCAAAAGTATTCTATGTTCTTTCCAGGGTCTTAAACTATCTATGTACCAAATTTCATCTAAATCAGTTTAGTGGTTTAGGCTTGTAAGCGTAACAAAAAACACACTTTCCCATTTTTAATAGATATTAGTTAAGATAAGATAAGATAATATTTATTTGAAAGAATACGGTATTACAAGTATATAATATGGCAATTTATTATATTAAATAGGATTGGATTATAATACATAATTTAATACAGACATAACTGGATTAGTGTCTATGGGCAGCGGTTACCACCTAAATAGTTATAATAGGATTTTCGAATAGTCTAATAAAAAGTAATTGGTGATTTTTGGTTAGTTTAAATTTTTTATTACTTACCTCTATAATAATAATAATAATATTCATACACTCACACCTATTATCTAGCCCAAAGTAAGCATCATTAAGAGCTTGTGTTATGGATACTAGATAACGGAGAAATATTGATAATCATATGCATATGAATATTAGAAATATACCAAATAAACATATAAACATCCATGACTCGTAAACAAATGCTTGTACTCATCATACAAACATTTGCTCCTACCGGGATTCGAACCCGGGACCTCTTGACCGAGTAGCCTGTATAGACTACTCGGTGCACCCTTTGCGGTACAGACCGTTCGACCAGCCAGTCGTCTATGAATGTTTTTATTAAAATTCTCCGACAACCATTTAGGTTTACTTTTTAACCGACTTCAAAAACGAGGAGGTTCTCAATTCGGCCGATATGTTTTTTTTTTCTATGTATGTACACCGATTACGCCGAGACTACTGATCCGATTTACGTGATTCTTTTTTTGTTCGATGTGGAATAGTTGCCATTTGGTCCCATAATTTTTTTTTAGAAAATTTTGTGTAGTTTGGTTTTATATAAAAAAACTGAAATCATTAAGTTGGCTACGTATGCGAAATTGGCTTTCCTGTGACTTTTTAGTGAAATTATACGACAGTAGGAAACAATATAAGTTGACAGTCACCCATTTAGCTTCGACCTTAGAAAGTTATCACTAAATATAAAAAAAAAAAATTAAACATAAATTAAACCGACTTCAAAAAACTGAAAAGGTTAAAATAATTAAATTTAAGTAGGTACTCATCCCCTAGAAATATATTTTTTGGAGTTGGTGCTAAGTTGTTTCCAAAAACAATAGAAAGTGAAGCACCGACTCCAAAAAATATGTTTCTAGGGGATGAGTACCTACTTAAATTTAATTATTTTAACCTTTTCAGTTTTTTGAAGTCGGTTTTAATTTTTGTTTTCAAATAATAATATTGTTTTGCTGTTCGATGCTAAATAATTTTATTATGTAATAACAACATTGTAACTTAATATTTGAAAAGAGTGAGTCTTCTTCTCGGTAGTTCATCTTTTGGAAACCATTGTGAATTGACACGAAAGACATAACGACATTGTTAGTTGATGCAAATTCAGACATTACGGGAAAATCACACTATGACTATGACTATGACTATTCCATCATCATCATCATCACCAGCCTATATACGTCCCACTGCTGGGCACAGGCTCTCCTACAGGGTAGAAACACATGAGGAGCTTGGGCCATAACACCACCACGCTGGCCCAATGCGGGTTGGTGGGTTAGAGCGGTTGCAGCAAACTGACTGAAGCACGGAGGAGCTCGAGATAACAGACTTTGATTGACCCATCACAGGATCGACCATGGCGAAAGTTGCTGTGTTTTTCGTATCGAAACCAGAACACTCAAACCAATACGCCTCCAAGCTCCTCAACGTTCATTAGTTAATTTTTTATTGTAATGCGAACAATCCTATTGGTAGACTTCCTTGTCACAAGAGTTAGGTGGTTTTTTATTTAAAAGTTTGTTTTAACCCCTAACGAAAAATAGGGGTGTTATAAATTTGACGTGTCTGTCTGTGTACCTGTGTGTGGGGCATCATAGCTCCTAAACGAATTGACCGATTTTGATTCGCCTGTTTTTGTTTGAAAGCTGACGTGATCATTCTTAGTTATAATTTATGAAGACCTGTTTAGGAGTTTGATGAGTATCAGCTCGTTTTCTACTTGACAAAAGGGTTTTACTAATTTGGGTTACTGTTACTTCGGTGGTTTTTTCAAGAGATGCTAACCTTGAGCTGATCCTGTGCCATCTAATAGTCTGCGGGATGCTCAATTCTTCAGAAACTTACAGCATATAAAGCCTGTTTGGGCCCATAAGAATAGTCTCGATGCGATGATGTCATATGATTAATGACGCCGGGGGTACTTAACATTTTTAATTTCATATTTCTATGTTATAATATAGTGAAATACACATCTAAATCTATTAAATTAGATAAAGGTAATAATAAAATATAGGAAATGTTGTCTATAACATGCGATATTAAATTAGGTATCACTGATGTGAATTGATGTGATAGAGATCACGTACGCCTGAACTAAGATATTGGAGAATTTCGTTGGACGAATTCTAGGTCAAGTATGTTTTTTTATCTTGATCTGTCAAGCGGCGTTATACCACCGGGGGGCGATGGCAATGGAAAAATCAATTTTGTCTGCAATCTCATGCTTGACGGGTTAGCGAGGTAACTCTTGACCTTCATCTCACCTGATGGTAAGTGAAGATAAGGCCGACGATGGAAGCGAGCTATTCCTCAACCACAGAGGTTCTGGCTATCTTACGTCCGACTGCCGGAACACAACAATGCTATGTTAACATCATTGTTATGGCGGCAGACTTAGGTAAGATGGTGGTAGCTAGCTAGGCGGACTTAGAAAAGCCCTACCACCAACCAAACCGAACCGAATCGAACCGAATCGAACCCCGGACCTCTAGATCTGAGTTCGGTGGTCTCCGCCTCTGTGATCTACAGAGGCGGTTGAAGATGTGATATGTGAAACAAGAACATGATCTAAAAGTACGTGAAGGCGTATTCAGGGTGTCTGTGACCACCACGAGAGATCACAACTGCTTATTGATTATTCATACACCAATGTTCTCATCAACTCGGTGGCGTAGTAGGTTGAGCAGCCTTGTTTGGTTTATTTATTATTGAATCAGAGGAATCACATCAGAACCGTGATCAAAACATCCTCATGGAAGCTTGGTGTCCTGAACAGGGTGCGTCGATTTTTCACGTCTGACCAATTATGCCTGCTTTACAAAACTCACGTCCGTTCTTGCATGGAATTTTGCTCGCACTTGTGGGATGGCTCCGTCAAATACCTCCTCGATGTACTGGACAGATTGCAGCGTCGTGCCGTCCGTATCATTGACAATGTAGAGGTTACGAACAGCCTAGCGCCTCTACAATTGCGTCGTAACATTGCATCGCTTACCGCCTTCTATCTGCTTTATCATGGAGAGTGTTCTTGTGATTCTCAGAGTGTTCTGAGGAGCTTTTCGACCTTGCCCACCTCAACATCTTCTTAAACTTGAAAATCCTTGACTCATCCTTATAACATGGGTTCCATCAAAAGAGGCACCTTATGGTTGGGCAAGGTGGAGGCGGCTAGAACAGTGTGTGTCAAGCTGCACTAACTGTCTTCGCATATGGACTCTTCTTACCGCTTCACATCAGGTGGTGTTGTTCCGTGCTTTGTTTAAAAATGCTGCTGCCATCTGAATTCCAAGAGCTAGAAACAGTCTTACGGAAGCTCGGCATGGATATGATAACATCTATAGGCTACGGTGACTGTCCATAAAACGCACCGAAGTTTGCGCTTATCGTGTAAATAAACTTCTATACGATCACAGTGACAGCGTAGTCTGGTCTTCTAAAGATAATCCCATAGGAAATTGAGGTATTACATCATTTTACATGACGTCTGCGGGTATAAACTAACAGCACGTGGCTTTGTCTTTGACCGGGAAAAATTGGGTATTTGGGTGAAATCGACTAGAATATTTTACACCGATTCGGATAGGCATTGATTGGCATTTTAGCAATGACTTTTGACAGTGAATAGGGTGTTGCTAAGGGAAAATGTTATGTATCTAGAATTCTATGTCAACCTGTGTATATGCAGACATGTGTCGTTTCTTATTTACATTTTTTTATACGACAGGGGTCCAGCGTAAGGCCGCCATAAAGTAAGCAGTAATCGTAGCTTAAAGACGCTCGTAGCACCTTGGGCACTACTCACACGTTGTTGCCGTAGCCTATAGAAACTCGTAGCGCCTTGGGCACTACTCACTCGTTATTACCGTAGCCTAAAGACGCTCATAGCACCTTGAGCACTACCCGCATGTTGTCACCGTAGATTACAGACGCTCGTAGCACCTTGTGCACTACTCACACGTTGTTGCCGTAGCCTATAGAAGCTCATAGCACCTTGAGCACTACCCACATGTTGTCACCGTAGATTACAGACGCTCGTAGCACCTTGTGCACTACTCACACGTTGTTGCCGTAGCCTATAGACACTCGTAGCACGCGTTGTTACCGTAGCCGCTACGGTAACAACGCGTGAGTAGTGCCCAAGGTGCTACGAACTTCTATAGGCTACGGCGTAGCCTATAGACACTCGTAGCACGGAGGACACTACTCACGCGTAGTGTCCAAGGTTGGTAGTGGTGCAACTTGGGTAGTGCGCGTGAGTAGTGTCCAAGGTTAATAGTGGTGCAACTTGGGCACCACTCACTCGTTGCTGCCGTAGCCTATAGAAACTCGTAGCACCTTGGGTACCACTCACGCGTTGTCACCGTAGCCTACAGACGTTCGTAGCACCGTCAACGTGTTGAGAAGAGAGCTAGTGTGCCTATGTCCACTACTGAACAAAGGCCTTCCCCATCGATTTCCAAATGGATCGGTTCTGCGCAGCCTGCATCCAACGGCTCTCACAACCCTGGCCAGGTCGTCTGCCCCTCTAGTGGAAGGCAGTTCTACGTTGCGCTTTCCAGTCTTCTTTACCACTGCCAATTCAACTTACTAATCCTATGAGCTATGTCAGTGACTTTGTTTCTCCTACGGATGTCCTTATTTCTGATTCCATCTCGTAGGAAAACACATAGCTCTTTGCATAGCATTGGGCGACTGTGAACTTGCACAGAAAGCCCTAGCAGTAATGTAATTTTAATATGACTTAACGAGTGACGTCATATGGATGTAATATGAGCATTCTTTTTTAGAGATCTCTAAACATGAAAGGAAGATCTTTGATCATATCACCTTTTGCTAACTGACCTCAATAAAGAAGTAGCTTTTAAATTCGACTGTATGTTTTGTGTGAGAGCTACTCAATACAGAAAAAGAGTTATCTAACATTATATGAAAGGTTCAAAAGTATAACGTGCTGATGTAGTCTTGTCGATTCAGTTTGATCTTTAATAGCTTTGTATAATAAAAAAAACAGATAGTTTCCTTAATCTTAATACCTATTATAAATACTATTACAGACACCTGCAATGACGACCGGCTGGCCGAGTGGTCTGTACCCCAGGCTACTCGGTCAAGAGGTCCCGGGTTCGAATCCCGGTAGGAACAAATGTTTGTATGATGAGTACGAGCATTTGTTTACGAGTCATGAATGTTTATATGTTTATTTAGTATATTTCTAATATTCATATACATATTATTATCATTATTTCTCCGTTATCTAGTATCCATAATACAAGCTCTTAATAATGCTTACTTTGGGCTAGATAATAGGTGTGAGTGTATAAATATTATAAAAAAATGATTATATTATAATAACAAGGAAAAATCACTAGTTATTGCAGGTGCGTTGTCATCCTGAGGCCTAAGATGAAATGCCGTCCATGCCCAGTACACTAGCCACCTTTCTCTTCAATTCGAAACACAGCGAATGGCTGAAATAAATGACTCTACATACGGGCTTACCGCCTAGCAAACTTAGGAAAGTTGGGATGTTTGATTAAAGGCATAGAGATATTAGATTACAGTCTACAATAGCACATAGACTACATTGTACTGGGAATGCTTTACCATGAGATAAAACAGACGAAGTCACGGGCGGAAGCCAGTCGAATGTAAAGCTCTCGATAGCTACAGAACCTTTAGAGCGTGTCCGAGACACTCTTGGCCGTTTTTTTGACACTGGCAACATCCTGCTTTTTGTGTACGAAAATTCTCCGTAACTGTTTAACGGACTTTGTTATGAAACAAAAAAATTGTAGGTAGTGGTTATGATTTTTTGTGGCGTTTAAATGTAAAAAAGCGTGTGCCTGGTGGCAACCGGTGACCATATTCTGTAGACGTCAATGTTGCCATGCGAGTAAAACATTGGACTTAGATGATGATGTTTCTCGCTTGCTATGGGTGATGGGTACGCAAGAGTGGGGTACTTACGAACACGGGGTAACTCCGGACGCGACCGTTTATATCATAATACAAATTGTTAAGAGTAAATGTTTGAGCCAATGCCGCACTTGAAATAACTAACCTGTAAACCTGTAAATAATATCATAAACAGTGTTAGCAACAGCTAGTTCCAAATTGTATTGCTAGATGTCGCCAAGTACCTCTACACGCGGTATTAGTTTCACTACATATTTACAACGCTCAGTACCTGAAAAACATGGATCTCATTCTTAGCCAGCAGAAAGTTTATATGTCGCAGCCGTCTGGTTTAATTGTCCGCTTAACTGGATGCCTACGCTGTTGATTGAACGCCGGCATACAATAAAACGGCTGCAGAAGAACTACCCAGTCATTCAGCGCACGTTTAACTAGATGGCTGGACGTCATGTCAGACGTCTGGTTAAACTAATTTACGACCTGCGTAGGCGTACAAATGAATAGCTAACCATTCAATGGGACGCCTGCGCAGGTCGTTTAAATGGAAGAGGTTGAGATGCGCTATGAGAATTGTCCACGATCCTGAGCTCACAAGCGGTTCTATCATAGCACCGCTCGCCACTAGCAGGGAGTTCATCCTCACAAATTGGAACCAAAGTGGTCGCGTACTGTACGGTTTGAGAGAAACTGTCTCCCACGTACGCTCAGGTTGTGGAATGAGCTCCCTGCAGAGGTTTTCTCGAATGAGTACATATGCTTGATTGCCTCCTTAGTGGTATAAAAAAAAGCTTGTATGTGTGATTGGTAAGTTCAAGGTTTTTTTATGACCATTTACAACCGATACCAAAACGATATCGGTTCTAAATGGTCATAAAAAACCTTGAACGGTTATAAGTAGTCATAAATAATAACCGTGAAAATAACACCAAAACTCTTCAGTACAAGACGATTCTGCATGTGCATCTTATTGAGCGGACTTTCATTTCGCCATGTTGTTAAACGTTGAGTGAGTCTAGTCAATCATACACCGGGAAACTTGTGAATCGCCTGTATTTCTTTGCATACTAATACATATATATTGGGATACATAATTATATTAATATCATCACTCTCTAGTATCAGGCCGTCGCGCATGGCTCCTCGGCTTGATTCCCTCTCTTTCTTTCTCTCAAACTCTAGAATAATTGTGATAAAAACAATATTATACAGAGTGGTGCCGTCAATGCGACAATAAATTTAAGCATGGGCTATATTAGTCCATCGAAATGGTTTTCCACTTTCAAAAATATCGACATTTGTATGAAATAATGCTGCCAACGTTACACTATTCCATACAAATGTCATGAAATTATCAAATGAATACGATATTTTTGAAAGTGGCAAACCATTTCTATGGACTAATATAGCGCATGTTAAAATTTATTGTCGCATTGACGGCAACACTCTGTATAAATACAGCTTTCTTTTTAACATCTTCAGTGAATGTGCCAATTCCTACCAAGAAGGCCGGCTACTTCACTCTTACCAGTTTACTTTTGGAAAAAAAATCGCTATTCATAGCAGGAGTTAATTGAATAGGATTGAAGAGTGATAGTTAAATACTACATAATCCACTCGTTTTACGAGTATAGACCGTTATGTCCTACATTCCCTTTTAGACCACATTTCTTACACAAGGGTGAAATCTTGACAGTCTACTAGTATACAATAAACTATTACTATGATAAAAAGTTTATTGGACCACTTCATAGTCAAAACTAGTTATAATAAAAGATAGATTTATATAAGGGTGGATGGAATAATAGCATCTTAGGGTTATCTATTTAAGCAATCACCCTATTTTAAAAGTGAATATAAGAGACAGGCACATAAGGAACAGGATAGGCAAAAATGCTAGCAGACTGTAAATCAGAAATCCGTAGCGATGATACTTGACTGCTTCCACGTGGAGCTACACCAGAAAAAGCCAATGTGTCATTGGAGAATACTTTTACCCCACATAAGAAAATTGTGGGATCATGCCGGTTGCCACTGACACGATGGAGACGACATCTGCCCCTAATCTGGTATGCCCAATGATTATAATAAAAGGAACACCTGAAGCTTATAGCAAATCCCATGCCGCAATAATATGACGTCATAAGAGTATCTTGTCTTGTAAGCCAGCAATAATAATAAATAATAATAATAAAGTTTTATTTCAGACCGGAGTCCATAAAAGTGTTAGTTACAAAGATTCTTATAAGCTAGAGGTTAGTGCCCAATGATTATAATAATAGGAACACCTGAAGCTTATAGCTAATCCAATGCCGCATTAATATGATGTATAAGGAGTATCTTGTCTTGTAAGCCAGCAATAATAATAAATAATAATAATAATAATAAAGTTTTACTTCAGACCGGAGTCCATAAAAGTGTTAGTTACAAAGATTCTTATAAGCTAGAGGTTAGTGCCCAATGATTATAATAATAGGAACACCTGAAGCTTATAGCTAATCCCATGCCGCATTAATATGATGTATAAGGAGTATCTTGTCTTGTAAGCCAGCAATAATAATAAATAATAATAATAATAATAAAGTTTTATTTCAGACCGGAGTCCATAAAAGTGTTAGTAACAAAGTTTCTTATAAGCTAGAGGTTAGTAACAATAATCGTTTAATTTTTAATTAATACACTTTAATGCCCATTTATCCACAGCACTAGATTAAAAGACATTATAAATATTTATTTTTCACTAACATAGAGGTGTACCCACCTCCACAACATTGGAGAGTCCCACCTGTCTACAAACACCCTCAGGATGCTGTTAACGCTGCCACGAAGACGGGTTAACATGGAAGCGCATCGTTTTCTCATAACGGCAGCAAAGCCGTCAGTGTGCGCCTCCGCAAACATCCCGGACGCACTACAGCGCCTCTGCAGCCCCAACAGCATCCTAAGTGCAATGGATAGGCAATCAACTTTAGATATCATCACTAAGTTCTTTATTTCATATTGTTTAACGCACATGGCCAAAGAGTGGTAAGGACTGTCGGCTTCAGTGTTTCTTGCTGCATGAAACCTTAGTTCGTTTAAAGCAGAGTTGAATAGGCAACTTCTGGGTAAGCTGGCTTACCCAGAAGCTGCCTATTTGACGACCAGCCCCCTCTTAACTGCTCACAGAGAAAGAGTGGGATCTAGAGGTCACGGCGATAGTGGCAGGTTGCTGCACACAAACAGTTGAATTGAAAATTGATTTTGATGATTGTTGATCTTCAGTGTTGTGTACAAATACCTAATCTCTCAATTATTTATCTTGGATAATGTATAATTTGTTATTTCTCTTCTTCATTTTTATACCAACCACAGCAAATGTCTAAATTCCACTTAATCCACCAACACCTTACCTATAACTGTGCGAACAGCTAGTGCAGCGTGAAATATAGGCACTGTAGCAAAGGTGCTGGTAAAAATAGTACCAGCATTATATGTAAGGACTGACTACCACCACTGCTCTTGTCTTTATGCTTTTGTAAATATCTGTCGAGTTTATTTTTAAGACAGTTCGCTTCGAGACCAATTATTATTATCACAGCCTCTGTGATCGAATCAGTAAGAAGTGGGTTCTGAGTTTGCTAGAGCAGCTTTTAATGAATGACCTTAAGGTATATTTTGACTTAATATGAGTCTCTTTACATCTATGTTCCAGTGTTGACAAGAGAACATGAGGGAACAAGAAGCAGATTAGTGAATATTCCAACTCTGCCAGTTCTTTCTTGATCATTATAACTTGATAGTCTTCGATAATAGAGCGAATAGGCACCATTCAGAACCGGCCAACCTCACCTCTACCCTATGTTTCTCTATATAGTACCTTATCTATTAAATAGAAAATAGATACACCCATTTCACTAGTTCACCGAACAGACATGCAAATTGAAAAAGACTTAAAATTCACCCTCGTTTTACAAGGACAAATGTGAACCTGTTTGATAAAATTCAAATTGTGGGAGCGACCTTCGATGGGGTGACTTATGTTAAAACTTGATTACTAAGTCCTGTTTAAGTGTTGTTGAAAGGGTTAGTTTTGCATATTACCTTGACAGTGACTCTATCAAAGACTGCCAGTTTCTTGGTACCTGCTACCACAAGGTTACTTTGGGTTTAGCGAGGGTTATTAGAAATGATTGTTAGGGGATCAGCGTTCTTGGTCACTTCTCCAGACTGCGCAAACTTACCCATTATTACGTAACTTTAATGGTGATAGGTTTCAATTTAATAACAGAATATTATCCCTGTCCACTCTGGCTTTCTATTACCAAATCAAGAGAAGACCAGATAGAGACAGGAAGAATAGTATACTACTTGAATATACTATTCTTCCTGTCTCCATCTGGTCTTCATATCCAGACGGAAACTTAAGTTGTCATAGCAATTAAAATTTAACTGTGGCTGGTTTATCGGGCTTTGATGGGACACTGAACGGATTTAGATGAAATTTGGTATGGTGACAGTTTGAGACGCTGGGGAGGACACAGGATACTTTTTGGAGCGATTACTGACACGTGGAATATAAAGATTGCGCGCTATATTCCGCCAAAAACCAACGACTTATCAAATTTTGACCATTACATACCACTAACCACCAAATAAACACGTGTACGAACTGTCTGGTACTAAAATAGCTGTTTTATGTAAATTTTATACTAGTTTAATGCTTCAACGCGATTTGTCGAGAATATTAAATGGATGTGTCGCCTTGTTGTCTGATATAATAACTGACGTGATTTTTCATAAATATTAAAATAAAGCTACAATAAATAAACGCAGAATGTATGAATATTTTTGTCTTTAATTCCTCTCTTGTTTGCTATAGCACACGTTCCTCTTCCAACCTCAGTATTCAAGTTTCTCTTTATAGTACAATCATCACAATTTCTTTCGAGCCCTAGATAGGTCAATTAAAATTTGTAGTCCCTCTCTTCCGTGCTTCGTGGTGCAGGTTTAGCCGTTGGTCCTGGTTGTTACTGCAACCGCTCTAGCCCACCAACCCCCATTAGGCCAGCGTGGTAGTGTTATGGCCCAAACTCCTCTTGTGTTTTTTCATGCAGGATAAGGCCTGTTTCCAGCTCTGAACGTATAAGCTGGTGATGGTAATAACACCAATGTTCTAGTCCGAGTCGAGCATCATTGAAAGTTTGGACAACCGTCTGGTCGAGCAGTCTGTACCCCTTGCTATGCAGGTTACTCGGTTAAGAGATCCCGGGCTTAAATCTCAGTAAGAGCAAATGTTTGTATAATGAGTACGAACATTTGTTTACGAGTCATGGATATTTATAATGTTTATTAAGTATATTTATAATATTTATATACTTACATATTATTATCAATATTTCTCCGTTATCTAGTATCCTAACACAAGCTCTTAATGATGCTTACTTTGGGCTAGATAATAAGTGGGAGTGTATGGAGAAAAAAGTTTGCAATTTCACTCTTGGTGATTACCCAGCTATGATAGCCGCCTTGACCTTCATCTCACCTGACGATAAGTGATAATAAAACCGAAGATAGCGAGCTACACCCGGATTCCTCAACCACAGAGAAACTGGCTATGTTACCTCCAACTGGAGGAACACAACAATGCTGTTAACATTATTGTTATGGCGGCAGACGAAAACGCAGAGAAAATAAAACCAACTTCAAAAAAACTGAAAAGGATAAAATAACTAAATTTAAATTAGTACTCATCCCCTAGAAACATAGTTTTGGAGTCGGTGCTTCCCTATCTATTGTTTCTGGAAACTAATTAGCACCAACTTCAAAAAATATGTTTCTCGGTGATGAGTACCGAGGGTACCGAACTGAATTGTTTTATCCTTTTCAGTTTTTCTATTTTGTTGTTTTAATTATTTTTTTCACAATTTTTAGTGATAACTTTCTAAGGTCAAAACTAGATGGGTGACCGTCAGCATCTATTTTGTCCTACTATCGTACTGATTCATTAAAAAAGTAATAGGAAAGCAAAAATCCGCAATTTTGCATACATAGACGATTTAATGATTCCAGTTATTTTTTGATGTAAAATCCAAACTACCCAATTGATTTAAACACATTTTTATGGGATCGAATGGCATCTATTCCGCATTGAACAAAAAATAATCACGTAAATAAGATCAGAAATCTCGACGTAATCGGTGTTCATACATAAAAGTGCTTCACTTTCTATTGTTTTTGGAAACCACTTAGCACCAACTCCAAAAATATTTTTCTAGTGGATGAATACCTACTTAAATTTAATTATTTTATCCTTTTCAGTTTTTTGAAGTCGGTTTAATTTTTTTTGAAGTCGGTTTTAATTTTTGTTTAAAATTTTTTTTTCACAATTTTTAGTGATAACTTTCTACGGTCGAAGCTAGATGGGTGACTGTCAACTTATATTGTTTCCTACTATCGTATCGTTTCACTAAAAAGTCATTGGAAAAGCAAAAATTCGCAATTTCGCTTATGTAGACGATTTTATAATTTCAGTTTTTTTAAATTTAAAACCAAAGTACCCAGCTGTTTTTAAAAATATTTTTATGGGACCAAATGGCAGCTATTCCGCATCGAACAAAAAAAAATCACGTAAATCGGATCAGTAATCTCGGCGTAATCGGTGTACATACATAGAAAAAAAAAAACATACCGGCCGAATTGAGAACCTCCTCGTTTTTGAAGTCTGTTAAAATATACCAACCGAATTGAAAACCTCCTCGTTTTTGAAGTCAGTAAATAAATACTATCTATTCTATGCTAATTTAAATTTAACAGACCAAGAGGCGCCCTCCAAATGCCCCGATAACCACAAGATAGCATGCTTTGATAAGATATCATTATCTGGTAACCAGTCTAACTGACAGATAAGTAGCCATAATCATTGGGAACCGGGTTCTCTAAAAATAAAATTAAGTTCATGCCCTCCTTTATATAACAACTTAAGGGTGTCAGACAAAGAAACGGCTTAGCAATAAATGTGGTCACACAAAGAGTCCTTACTATTAAACCGATGCCAAACTATAAGCAGTAGGGACTAGGGAAGCAGCGCCTTACAGAAGACCGCAGCTAAATAACACTACTTAGTACTGGGGTAGCAGCACCTTACAGAAGATCGCAGCTAATTAACACCACTTATTACTGGGATAGCAGGACCTCACAGAAGATCGCAGCTAAATAACACAACTCAGTACTGGGGTAGCAGCACCTTACAGAAGATCGCAGTTAAATAACACCACTTATTACTGGGATAGCAGGACCTCACAGAAGATCGCAGCTAAATAACACTACTTAGTACTGGGGTAGCAGCACCTTACAGAAGATCGCAGCTAAATAACACTACTTAGTACTGGGGTAGCAGCACCTTACAGAAGATCGCAGCTAAATAACACTACTTAGTACTGGGGTAGCAGCACCTTACAGGAGATCGCAGCTAAATATGTAGAGTTTGTAGAGTTAGGAGCGTGAATAGGCTACGGAGCTGTACGCTTGTTTGACACCCCCTTTTCGGATAGAAAAAATAGCAGGAATGACAATGGTGGAAATGTAATGTAATAGACTTATCTATACAGTGTGTCTGGTCACCGGTGTCCGACCCGTTAAGGCGAAGTAATATGATCAATTTTATCGACAAATCCACCATAATAAGACATTTTGCCCTACTGTTTTAAAATGGCGGCCATTTTAATTTTATTACGGTTGGGTTCATTTATTTTGTTATATCTACCGATGTACAGGTCGTATAGGCATGAAAGTGGTTTCGTTCGATAGCTACGAAAGTAGGCAATAAGTTTACACTAAAAAGTTTATCAAAAACTCCCATTGAAACATTAAAAAATACTTAAAACTTAAAAAATGGTAAAAAAGTTGTTTCTTTTTACTTTTTAATTGTTTTAAAAAAAACTAGCTTGATAACATACCTTATTTTTACTTTTTAGATGCACTAAGGTATTATCTTCAAACTGTTGTCAAGACCTAAGCTCTGAATCAGGAGTTGTGAATTTAATTTATTAAAAAAAAATGTTACTAATTGAATATGACCCTTTACTTTAAAGATCCTAACAAGTAAATGGAAATTTCTCTGAACTTTAATCCAGAAATTCTCAAAACTAATGTAGCTATACCGAATTGAATAATTTAGTTAATTTCAATTTGTGTCCGAATTATGGATAAATAATAAATAAATATAAATAAATACAATATAAATTATTATGATAAAAAGGGACATAATTTAAGTTTTATTTTTATATTAGTTTTGGTAAAAAAAAATACATTGAGTCGTGGTTTTTGCATAATAATATCACAGATTACATATGATAATATTACGTCATAACTCATAGGACACAAAATTATACCCCATTTTTGGGTCACGTCTGAAAACTACAATAAAACTAAACGACCTTCCTTACAATTCATTGAATAATACATATTTATAATATACATCTGCGATCAGATACCAACTGTTTAAACAAAATATTCACCTGTACAAATTATTCCTACATATTTTTTGTCGGACCATTCCTCCACACTATTGGCCTACAAGTACATAATTATACCACGAGTTTATCTGTGGCCCTTCCAACCAGTATCTATCCTAGATAAACGAGTAGGTATGTATATTTTTTTCCGTTGCCACGCGCCCCTCGTAGAAGAAAAAGGATGGGCCAATCGGAGCGGCGCGTTCTAATTTTGATTTATTTTTGACAGACAGTTTTGGAGGGAAATCTTTTTGTCTTTTTATGGGGTGTAATGTTACTACGCAGATTTGATGTAATCTGAAATTATATTTCTTTGTTTAAAATTATTTAAACTCCACAAGTTTCCTAATTATCTTATACCGTTCGGGTTATCGGTTATCACCTCTAAAGGTAGCATAAGTCTTTTCTCGGGATATAATATAACTTCATGCCAAATTTCATCTAAATCGATTCAGTGGCTTAGGAATAAAAATTTAACAAACGGACTGAGCTACTTTTGTATTTTATAATGTTTTTATAATTAGAAATGGTTGGAAATTTCGGTAACACATATGAAATTATTGTTAAGGAAGAGTGGAGCTTCCTAGCACAAGCAATTACCTTTGATTAAAAGGTAGCTCCGACTATTATCTATTGTAAACTGAACCAAGTTACCAACTAAATATTTTGATTTGATGTGATAGACATGGTTTTTTGACGATTCGAAAGTGCTTCTTGGGGGGCCTAATTGAATAAAGATATTTTCATTCATTTTCATTAATTTAACCAAAGTCATTGACAAACCTCATAGGAGTAGCAAGTTTAATGCAGTGAGCAGAGCTAAAACATTAATGTCCTACTGTCCAGCATGGCGACCAGGCACTGGAAATAGCCAAGTAGGACGGTCTCCCACTAGATCAGACCTGGTTAGGGTCGGGAGCCGCTAGATGCAGATTGCGCACAACATAAGGCGTTACAGGCCGTTTGGAAATCGATTGGCGAGGCCTTTATTCAGCAGTGGACGTCATAGGTCGATTTTTAACGCCTGACCTAATTGCTTAACCCCTTTTTTATGCAGAAAACCCAGAGGGAACGTAGGGCCTCCCCCTTGGGTTAAGTGGGAGTCTCCAGCTCAAGAGCTGACATACCCACTAAAAACTGTTAAGACGCGACAGAGGCAGTTCATCGCATTCTTCTCAGTCGCGACTTGTATAGCGATAAGGTCGAATGAATAAGTATCGTAGTTCCAACTTATTAAATCCTTTATTACGCACAATCACAAATCACTATACACTGTCTTATACGTCTTGCGAAAACACGAATGACCAAACGGGCGGCCGTTTCACCGAGCTCAATGCGGTGGCACCATCTACGCTTTTGTTTGTAAAGTCGAGGTGGCGCCACCCGCTGACGGAAGTCAAATCAACAGTTATTATTTCATTATATTAAACACGTTAATAATTGAAAGTAAGTGATATTACATAATTCATTTACCATATAAATAGTTCATTTTAATATAACGAAGTAGTTTTTAATTGAAACCATCGGAACTTAGGACTTTGACTGAAAAATATGGTCGTACTACATATAATTTGTAAAGTTTAGAATTGATTTACCTTACACTTGTAACTGTCCGTTTGGACCCATCGAAGATTCCTTAACCCCTGTCCGAGTAGCCTGTATATCAAGACCACACCAGCCGGTCGTCCTAAGATACAACAACACACACAAACAACCACAACATTCCTTCCATTCTTTTTAGAAATAACAATAACTACATTCAAAGATTTGATTGACGCCCGGCTGGTCGAGCGGTCTGTACCCCTGGCTATACAGGCTACTCGGTCAAGAGGTCCCGGGCTCGAATCCCGGTAGAACAAATGTTTGTATGATGATTTCGAGCATTTGTTTATGAGTCATGTTTATTTAGTATATTTCTAACATTCTTAATTTTTGATTTTAACATTATTATAAATGCCTGAAAAATTACTAAGTAATTAAAATATAATAAAACTAGAAAAAGTTCACATCCTGAGGCAGGAATCGAACCCGCGACCTTTCGCAATCTGGGCGACTGCTCTGAGCACTGAGCCACCCAGGACTTGGGATATCCCTGTGAAATTCTTCTAGTCTATCTGTATTTGCGTTTATGAGCTAACGTCCACCGTACAATGTCGAAATGTTCTATTTCAACATCCGAAACGAGTATTTTTACAAAATGCAATGCGAGTTTTTTTTGTTTTTTTGCAATTTCACAGGGATATCCCAAGTCCTGGGTGGCTCAGTGGTCAGAGGTTCGATTCCTGCCTCAGGACGTGAAATTTTTCTAGTTTTATTATATTTTAATTACTTATATTTCTAACATTTATATTCATATTATTATCATTATTTCTCCGTTATCTAGTATCTATAACACAAACTCTTAATGATGCTTACTTTGGGCTAGATAATAGGTGTGAGTGTATGAATATATTATTATTACTATAATTATTTATTAAAAGCCACTTACCTGAGCTGGCAATCGAACCCGACAGAAAAGAAAAATACATAACATAGACCCTACAATGTTGAAATTTTGTATTACTGAGAAGACCGGGTCGGGAAGGTAGGTAGGAAACAAAAGAACTTATTTATTGTATTAAAAAGACTTAGATCGATATGGTTAAATAATCATTTAATCGGACAAGGACGCATAGATATCGTAGGGTTATCAAATCATTGTTTTAAGAAAAATAAGTCACTAGCTAGGGCCAACCGTGGCCCGTATAGAGTCGTCTGAGATTTCATAGGCACCACCGCCTTTACTATTTTTATTGCAGGCGATCTTAGCCACTTACCACCGGGTGATTGATTGGTAGTGTGATATGTCCCTACTTCATCACAAAAAAAATGCTGCAATGTTGTTTTGTTATAAAAATAAATGTCCAAAAAAAATAGATAGTATCCGATTCTCAGACCTACTGAATATACATATAAAATTTCATGAAAATCGGTCGAGCCGTTTCAGAGGAGTGTGGTAACTAAATTTGTGAGAGGGGAGGAAGTACCAAATAAACTTTTTTTTGTAGATGACAACTATATGACAAACAAGTTGACGGCCCACCTGATGGTAAGCGGTTACCGCCGCCTATAGACACCTGCAATAACAAGGGGCAATCACTAGTTATTGCAGGTGCGTTGTCATCCTGAGGCCTAAGATGAAATGCCGTCCATGCTTCAATCCGAAACAGCGAACTGTTTCACGGCTGAAATAAGAAAGGCGGTGGTACCTACCCAGACGACCCTATAGACCTACCACCTAGTATAATCACGAAACTTAAATATTATACACAACTTAAATTGTTACGGAATAAATAAATACGATTGCTAAACGAGTGACTTACTTGTAACTACTTTAAATAAACTTACTTAAGTTAACTTACTTTAAATTGTAATTATACAGACGATCTGTGCCTGGGAGACGTAGTTCCAAAATGTGGTTTTTTAATGTGACTACGGAATAAGTTCAACGAGGATAGCTACTATCGCAGAACTATATGTGGTTAACGGTGCTAATTGTACGCCTACAAGTATGAAAACATATGTATCCATTAGATAATTCACTGTACAGTTGTATGTTGTCATAAGTAAATATAATAATAATAAATTGAAAGTTTTAAGTCTCAATCATCTCATTCAGAGCTCAAACACGTTGTATCTGCTGTAAGTTTCTGAAGAATTGATCATCCCGCGGACTATTAGATGGTACAGGATCAGCATATCGTTAGTATGTGCTTAAAACCCACCGAAGTAACAGTAAACCAAATTTCAAATCAATCAAGGACCATCTTGATCACGTCAGCTTTCAAACGGAAAAACCGAATCAAAATCGGTCCATTGGTTTATTGCGATGCCACAGATACACAGACAGACACGTAAAACCTATAACAGCCCTCTTTTTCCGTCTGGGGTTATAAATAAATTAATCAAAGGTGGCGAAAACGGGATAATTTGATGTTAAGAATTTTTCGTGGTCTTTTTATTCGTCATTGGGTTATTCGTGAATTAACTATATTCGTGGTAGCGTAAATACACGATACTGTTCCTTGTGTTCTATGTTTTAAAAAAAATAATAATCAATAGACAAATTTTAGTAATTTCGGAAGAAGGTACTTTGAATAGACAACCCTATCATACATTTTCATAAATCTTTCTGATAAGGCCACCAAGGGCGAGTGACGTGAGGTGCCTTTGTTTTATTGAAATTAAATTATTACTACTTTTCTCTACTGGGTGTTAGGCCGGTATGTAGGGTAGGGTCGTCTGAGTAGGCACCACCCCATTTAAACCACCGACGAAAAATGAGGGGTGTTATAAGTTTGACGTGTCTGTCTGTGTATATGTGTGTCTGTCTGTGGCATCATAGTTCCAAAACGAATAGACCAACTTTGATTTTTTTTTTTTTGTTTGTTTGAAAGCTGACGTGATTAGGATGGTTCTTAGCTATAATTTATGAAGATCAGTTCAGGCGTTTGATGACTATCAGCTCATTTTCTACATGATAAAAGGGTTTCACTAGCTTTTACAGATCCGATTGATTTGAGGTGTACTGTTACTTCGGTCACATTCCCATGACATACTAACCTTCAGCTGATCCCATACCATCAAAAAGTCTGCGGGATGCTTAATTCTTCAGAAACTTACAGCAGATATGATTATTATTCTTATTATTTATCTTAACGTGGTAACTCTTGGCCTCCATCTTACCTGATGGCAAGTGAAGATAAGGCCGACGATGGAAGCGAGCTACACCCGGATTCCTCAAACACAGAGGAACTGGCTATCTTACCTCCAACTGCCGGAACACAACCACGCTGTTAACATTATTGTTATGGCGGCAGACTTAGGTAAGATGGTGGTAGCTAGTCAGGCGGACTTAGAAAAGCCCTACCACCAACCAAACCGAGCAGAAAATTTCTGCCCCCACGGGAATCGAACCCCGGACCTCTAGATCTGAAGTAGGTGGTCTCAACCACTAGACCACAGAGGCGGTTAAAAGATATAGCGTGTTTGGGCTTATAAGATTAGTGTCAATGAGATAGTGTTAGATAGATGATTAATGAGGCCAGGGGTCACTTATTTTTTTTAATTTTATATGTTTCTATTTTAGCCGTATAACAGTTCGCTGTGTTCAGGATTGAAGGGAAAGGAAGCCAGTGTAATACTGGGCATGAAAGGCATTTCAGCAGGTTATCAATTCAACTACAATTCCAAGTGATTTTATTTATTATAGGTGTCTATGAGGTGTACCGTCAGATTGACTGTCATCATCAATAGCATGGGTATACATCCCACAGCCTTCAGGCCTTCATGCAAATCTTTTTTTATACTAATAGATGACAAGCAAGCTGACGGCCCACCTGATGGTAAGCGCTTACCGCCGCCTATAGACACCTACAATAATAAGGGGAAATCACTTGATATTGCAGGTGCGTTGTCATCCTGAGGCCTAAGATGAAATGCCGTCCATGCCCAGTAATTACACTGGCTACCTTTCCCTTCATCCCAAACACAGCGAACTGATTCACGGCTGAAATAAGAAAGGCGGTGGTACCTACCCAGACGACTCTACATACGGGCCTACCACCTAGTAAAAGCGGGTTAAAGCGGTTGCAGTAACAACCGGGACTAACGGCTTAACCTACACTACAAAACACTGAGATGCGAGAAATAACAAATTTTGAGTGACCCATCCGGAATCGACCATGGCGAAAGCTGCTTAGTTTTCGTAATTAACCAGAGCTTTCAAATCCGTACGCCACCGAACTTCTCTCTAATACCCTCGTAATACCACAATAACAAGAAAACCCTTTGACGTTGCCTTATCGCCAAACAATCTCTTCCAGACAACATTTCAAAGTATGTATACCCAAAAAAGTTTTGAATACAAAATGGGGGGTTCGTGGGAGTGAAAGGGCAGACAGACGTTGTGGGGTGCGAGAGGGACAGGTATCTGTCTGCTATTAACTGTCTCGAGGTAGGGTGTGGTTCGGCTGACAGCGATGTCGTGTCTTGTATTAATTTGAGTTAAAATAGTTTTTGTTTCGTGTAAATAACACAATACAAACTACTGAACAAACATTAATAATAGAGTATTTGACTAGTTTATTTTTATTTCATTTATAACCGCTTTGACGTCCCGAAAGAAGGAAAGAAAGAAAGAAAGCATTTATTGGCCATTATATAAATTATGGTTACAAACAAAATAAATAAATAAATAGGGGCCAACTAGGTCACTGCCTCAGCATAATGTCACAGCGACAAATGTCACTGTGGCGCTGGTCTTCTGGCAGGGCCTACGGTTAATAATGCACTATATACAATTATTTGACCTTAATAACAAAAAAAAAATATAAGAAAGAAAAACAGTAGAGTACAAACAAAAACAAACCAAAAAAAATAATGCATCTATAAAATTAACACAAAAACATTAAAAATACACTTAGACTAGATAATTAAAAATTGTGTCAGATCGAACATTTAATTTAAAAGCGGCGTAGTTTATTATTCAAGTGTTTGTGTTGACGTGCAACTAAAAGATTATTATAATAAAAGTGATTGTGGTGTGAAATACGATGAAAACTTTTTGTGGTTATCCACCTCATCAAGCATTACATAAAGTGACTGTCATCATATATTTCGTGTCAAATACTCCCAAGAAGCATTGAAATGTGTCACGCCAGCATTTTAATACAATAAAAGTAGAAATAAAGAAATACTGAAGACATGGCCCCGCATGGTATGTACCGAGGGCCTGGGATAAAAATCAGGAAATTATATGACAAGAAACAATCAATATTGTAGAAGCAATAGTTTATCTGCGATTTATAGTATCTTAGATATAGCGAGTTGTTTGAGGAGCTGCTACAAGTTGTTAAAAAACGCTCCATACACAATTAGAAAATGATGCTAGCTTGTGACGTCACACGACAGTAGTGGCCGCCAAATATGTATGGGAGAATGGATAACATAAATTTTATATTTGTAATTAATGCGTTCACATGAATAGTTAGATTATTAAAAGATGTTACATTTAACGTGAGTTAACGGATAGGTTAGTATTAGTTAGAATAAATTTTGTTATATTTGTTTCGTCATTTTTTTAAAATTTCAAGGACACATAAGATCCATATCATAAAGCAAAATGCAAAGCATTTTATATTTAAAATATAACTTATATTTTCGAAATATATGAAAAAACATACTTTTTTACTTGCTATCAAATAGCATCACTAGGTGTGAGAGAGAGTGTTATTATCTAGACCAAATTTTAAGTACTTTCATTAGGAGCTAGTAATATGATAATTACTCATATTTGCGTGATTGATGATATGTTTATCATGATCACCACATCAGAAGAGAGATACCCATTGCATGGCCTCCGCATCCATCGGCGTTCCCGCGACTCTCACCAGACCGTCGGTCCCCCTTGTGGGGGGAGGGGAGGGGGGGGGGGGGGCTACCAATGCTGCGTGTCCCGGTGCGAAGCTGCCACTTGAGGACCTTTCCGCCTCAACGGGCCTTCAGTCCTCCTTGCAATGTGGCCTGCCCACTATCGCTTTAGGCTTGCAATTCTTCGGTCATGTCGGCAAACTTATTTCTCTTGCGGATCTCATCATATCTGACTCGATCACACAGAGAAACCCGAGCATCACTTGTTATGACGCCCATTGTAAGCGGCCATGTCTCGCTCCCATATGTCATCATTGGACCGAGAATGTGTCGCGAATCTACCCGAACGCTGCCCAGCCGAGTTGGATCTGTCGATTGACCTCTTTATGTAAGACTTACCAAGTTTAACAGTTGCAATACGAAAATATAAAACTATTCGTCGAATAACTATTCGTCTACAACTTCCAGTGTAGAGCTTTCAACCTTCACAGCAGTGGGCATGACAAGGGAATTCAACATAATTTTCGTCTTCTCCATGCTTATTTCAAGATTTTCCAGGGTCTTACTTAGCCAGCACCACTATATCATCAGTAAAACGAAGGTGAGTCATGTACTCACCGTTTATGTTGATGCCAAGTCGAGACCAAAAGCTAAAACACATTTGTCAACACAGCAGTGTCCATTGCTGTGAACAAGACCTCTTTTTTTAGTTTTCACTTCTAAACCGCTGAATCGACTCAGATAAAATTTGGCATGATATCTTCATGCCAAATTTTACACTATATCCTGAGAAAGAACATATACTACCTTTTAGCGCGATAGCCGACATCCAATATTCAATTATAAGTGCTTTGACGTTTCTTTGTTTCAAATTGTGCTGCATATTGAATACAATCGATTCAGCTCAACCCGCTGTCAGTCAGCCCACGCCCAGAGGCCGGGCAACCTTAAGCCCAGGTCAACGACCTCCGCTACTTCCGCATAGACTATCGATGCACTGTGCTATACTGACGCCGCCCGAAACAAGGAATTGGCCAAATCGTACCGTGCTTTGTTTAGTATATGGTAATAAACTTAACCAACAAAAAGTTTATGGTAATAAAAGAAAACTGAAACAAAAAGTTTGACAAGTAATAGTATCTGGCTGCCAAATGATGTTTCATGAAAAAAAGTTGTATAGATTGGTTAATTTAGTATCCTTTGCTTTTCCCGGATTGTGAAAAAAATACTGCTACGAGTTTTATGATACTTTCTTTCGTTAAATAGGTAATTGTCCCGCCAAAAGGAGTCTTTTGTAAGAATTTTATTTGTCTCTATGCCAAATTTCATCTTAATTGGTTTTAGGAGTAAACAAAAGAGCAGAGACAATATGAGGTAATTTCGCATTTATATTAGAAGATATGGATTTCTGGCAAATTTCGACTTTTTTGACACACCTGGTAAGTGGTGGTAAGGCTGAAGATGGAAGCGAGCTACACCCGGATCCTCAACCACAGAGGAACTGGCTATCTTACCTGACCTGGTAACATGGTGGGAGCTAGCCAGGCGGACTTAGAAAAGCCCTACCATCACCAATTTTATTATTTGTGCAGTTATTGCAATGCAAGCGGTTTTCGTTTTAACACATTTCAATACATTACACAGTGTTTGGACGTACATATCCCCGGTCAAAAGCTACGACAAGTGGTCAGCATGGCGTAAAACATCCGTCAATTTGGGCACTCATCAATTTATATGCCGTACTCGAAATTGGCAGTGGGCAGGCCACATTGCAAGGAGGACTGTCAGCCGTTGGTGCGGAAAGGTCCTCGAGTTGCTGCCGCGTCCCGGGAGACGCAGCATTTGTACGCGACAAGGTGGACCGACGATCTGATGAGGGTTGCGGAAAGCCGATAGATGCTGGCAGTGCGGGACCGATTGGGTTGGAGATCCTTCGCGATCTTTTGTGCCACCCCTGCCTTCACTCCTCCCACGTTCTGAATGTAGCTGACATAAGCTTCACTATATCTTTGGGGTAAAAGAGCCTGTAGTCTTCTGGCCTTGGATACGCCACTTCCAGAAGACTCATTCTGATCCTAGCCAGGGCATTGCATTTTTCTTTCTTTTAACCTTAACAGGGTAACTCTTGGCCTTTATCTCACCTGATAGTAAGTGAAGATAAGGCCGACGATAAAAACGAGTTATACCCGGATTCCTCAACCACAGAGGAATTGGCTAACCAAAGCCAAAGCGAACCAAAGCGAACTATCTCACCTCTAACTGCCGGAACACAACATTGCTGTTAACATTATTGTTATTGCATTATCTTACCTAAGTAAGATGGTGGTAGCTAGCCAGGCGGACTTTGAAAAGCTCTACCCCCAACCAAACCAAGCAGAAAATTTCTGCCCCCACGGGAGTCAAACCCCGGACCTCTAGATCTGAGGCAGGTGGTCTCAATCACTGGACCACAGAGGCTGTTAAAATTCGGCATTGACACAATAGATGTTCCATCGATTCCTGGCCTTCACCACATGCCCGAGAAGTTTGTGCAGGGGAAAGCAGCTGCTATGACGATGATGCTGATGATTGATAAGAAGTTGCAGATTTTTGTCCGCTAGTGTACAAACGACAGCTCATCAAATGTGACAGTTGCACTACGAAAACCGCCTCTGTTACGAATGCAATAAGGGCGGTCAAACGTTACCCTAGATGTGCTATTGTACGTATAACCAACTACAGACAATAGATACGTCGTAAGGTATAGGAGAGTGCACTAGAAATTTGGCAATCACTGGAAAATCAATAACATCTTTAAAAAGGATACCTCGACAATAATTAAAAAAATGCCACCCACGCCCATCGAACTCATTACTAACACAAATATGGACCTAATGAATACTCTTTACCCAGGAGGTGCTCAGTGGCGTGGCGTAGTGGTTTAAATGCTCCGGTTTCCATTTCGAAAACAAAGCAACTTTCGCTTTGGTCAATCCTGGGATGTGTCACGTTATGATGTTGGTGCCGGTTAACACATCAACTCGCATTAGGCCAGCAACTCCTCATGTGTTTGTCCCATGTAGAAAGGCCTGTGCCCAGCAGTGGGACGTATATAGACTGGTGATGATAATAAAAAAACATGTTCTAAGGCTGGGGCGCGACCTTTAACAATCTGGGTGACTGCTTTAACCGTCTGAGCTACCACGGACTCGTTTTTTGCTAGACAAAACTCGTCATAGTCAAAAACGCTTCAAATAAATCCTTTGCTAAACACCAATCTTCTAAAATGGAAAAGAAACGATTCTGAAATTGTTACAAAATTCCATAATCCAAACTTTCATAAAATAATGATATAAGAAGAACAATTTGACTTTAAATATAATTATGAGAACAAAATACCTAGGAAAAGAAAAATATTTTTAGTATTTTAACAGAGTGACAGATGTCAAATTCAAATGCTTGTCAGAAATCTCAAATCGCATAACTTCCATTGAATAAAATAATACACACTTAAATCACATTCGTTCTTTAAAAATGTTTTGTCAATGAAAATATGTGACTGTAAAAGATATAGAACAAAATTGTTTAAGTATCTGGTGACTGCTTTCTATACAAAGTCTTTTCGAATTGTAATAAAAAATTTTTATTCTAAATTTCGTCTTTGAAAGCTATAATATTCTAACACCACGAGAAGACATCAAGGTCTTGCATCCCCAATGGTTTTTAATCGCAACAGGTATCATTCAATGCGACCCTAAACGAATGAAGGACCCAACGAGTGCCTTGTGGTACACTCGATTAAAAAACAAACAAAAATCGTACTCTTGGTCTTATCATTTATTCTGAGGCCGGTTTTACGCTACATGATTTGAGCTGCGTAGCGATTCAACCCGTAAACCGTTTTGCTTAAGTGTGATATTCGAGTGTGACTCAGTCAAAGGCCTTAGTCGAGTCGAAGTGGGGTTGCCTTGTTGCTAAGTGCTCGGACGCACTTGCGTTCAGTGTTTCGCGTATTGAGAGTGCAGTTTTGCTCTTTTAAGTTTGGAGAAAGTTCTTCAACGATGTATTCTGCTCGCATTTCCAATATTTAATGCTGACACCCGTATTATATTTGTTTAAGTATATAGAAAGATTAAATATGTGACAAAAAAACAATATAATATCATAACAAGATTTAAATTGAAAATATGTAAGATATCTCTGTGGGGTTACTCGTGTTTATGACAATATAATTTTAATGTTATAATGATTTATACATTTGTTATTTTTCCATATTTTAATTTTAAATTCATTTATATCAAAAGTATTAAATAAATTAATTTATATTCAAAAAAATTTGTTTCACAATGATAATATCATATTTAAAGCCTTGACATCAAAATAAAGAGTACTAAGTAACATAGATTGTCCTATCTAAGTTTTCCTGTCACCGTCATCATCACCAGACTATTATACAGCCCCACTGCCCATGAGGAGATTGGGCCATAACACCACCACGCTGGCCCAATGCGGGTTGGTGGGTTAAAGCGGTTGCAGTGACAACCGGGACCAACGGCTTAACGTGCCCTTCGAAGCACGGAGGAGCTCGAGATTATAAATTTGATTGACCCATCCCGGGACCGACCATGGCGAAAGTTGCTTTGTTTTTCGTATCGAAACCAGAGCGCTCAAACTAATACGCCACCGAGCTCCTTTAATTGGATGCCAGCGTTAAATCAACGGCCTAAGCGTCCAATTAACTGGCTAATTTAACCAGATGGGTGGTAGAGTACACGAAACTGATAGAGCAGTAGCTAGTTCACTCTACCTTCCCATGTACAGCACCCTTAAGGAAGATAGAAGTAGAAGAATAGATAGAAGATCAGCCCGACATAGAAGTCCTGAAAAAAGAACATACTTAATTTTGCTTATAAAATAAGCACCCTTGTGCATATGGTACGTGATATTACTTCTTTTATAATGAACTTCAAAAAGTAGAAAATTATTAATTCTGATGTATGTTTTTTTTTCTATGTTTGTAACTTCAAAAGATCGTTTATAAACCGATTTGAAATACCTACTATTTTTTTAATTGAAAGAGCATAGTCACAGATTGGATCCTTTGAAGTTTTGTCAAAATAAATTCAGTGGTTGTTTTAAAATCAAAATAACTGGAATAATTATAAATTATGTTCTGTAATGGTTTAATTAAGAGAATAAATTGAATATATGAATAAAACCTAGTATATACTAACCTTGTTTTTTAAGTTACCTACTTATTTCAATTATGAGTCTTGGTAACTCGAATAAATTAATAATGATAATAATATATTTTAAAATACTTCTTGCATATTATCAAAATCAAAATTAAAATCACTTTTATAATTGCTTTTAACGGTTTGTATAAAATTCTTGATCAAATGATTACAGGCGGAGGACGTGTTTATTTTGACAGAAGGCCCTATTATGTCTAGACGTAGACAAAAACATAGCATAGATAGAGTTAGTTGTTTGTTTTGTCTAGAATAACGCTGATACTTAGTAAGGATATAATTCTAAATAATATTTTATTTACTAAACTTGTTGTATATAGGATCGTCTGGATAGCCAATGCCTTTCTTATCTAACCGTGAAACAGTTCGCTGAGCTTAGGATTGAAGGGAAAGGTAGCCAGTGTAATCACTGGGTATGGACGGCATTTCATCTTAGGCAAGTTTTTTTTTTTTTTTTATATACAACTGGATGACAAACAAGCTGACGGCCCACCTGATGGAAAGCGGTAACCGCCGCCTATAGACACCTGCAATAACAAGGAAAAATTACTTGATATTGCAGGTGCGTTGTCATCCTGGGGCCTAAGATGAAATGCCGTCCATGCCCAGTAATTACACTGGCTACCTTTCCCTTCAATCCGAAACACAGCGAACTGTTTCACGGCTGAAATAAGAAAGGCGGTGGTACCAACCCAGACGACCCTGCATACGGGCCTACCACCTAGCAAGTGATTTTTCCTTGTTATTGCATGTGTCTATAGGCGGCGGTGGGCCGTCAGCTTGTTTATCATCTAGTTGTATAATAATTACAAAATTAAAAATTTATAGTACACTTTAATTGACACATAGAAAATCTAGTCAACATATTAGGTTAACAATTACTAGCTTTTGCTTGCGGCTCTGCTCGCGTGGATGTCGGTTGTCGCTCCAAAAAGTATCCTACGTTCTTCTCAGGTTCTGAAACTATATCCATTCAAAGTTTTATCTAAACCGGTATTGTGACGATCAAACCCGCGACCTTTAAAATAAGGGTGACTGCTCTAGCCAACTGAGCTACCGGGGACTGGTGACTCTGTGAATATCCTCTAGTCATTGTGTATTTGCGATAAAGTCTAATGTATTCCCTCACAATGGCGGCATAAAAATAAAATTATATTTCAAAATTTACAAAATAAAGGAGATAGTAGGTAAAGTTTTGGGCTAGCTCATAATGAGCACCATTTCAAATTGTGGGTAGACATTGTTACTAGGTGGTAGGCCCGTATGTAGGGTCGCCTGGGTAGGTACCACCGCCTTTCTTATTTCAGCCGTGAAACAGTACGCTGTGTTTCGGATTGAAGGGAAAGGTAGCCAGTGTAATTACTGGGCATGGACGGCATTTCATCTTAGGCCTCAGGATGACATCGCACCTGCAATATAAAGTGATTTTTCCTTGTTATTGCCGGTGTCACGGTGTCTATAGACAGCTTGTTTGTCATCTAGTAGGTAGTATAAAAAAAGGTACGAAATAACATGGTTTCCTTTAATTAACACAAAACTCTTTTATTTTATTGCAAAATATTGACATTTTGTTTTATTAAAAATGGTAGCTGTGATATTTTTCGGGAAATTAAATTTTTTTTTTTGCATTATATAATAACTGTATGAAAAAATGGTGCTCATGAACTGCCCCAAATCCCATAGACACTTTTACTATCTCCTTTACAATTTAGATATTTTAATAACATTTATACTTCTATGACTATGTCATACCTACTAAGTATCAGACAACCCTTTATACCGAGTCAAATACGAAATCTCGTCGCACAAAATACCGATGAATGCTAATACGATGCTAAAAGATTGCGATGCACGTTAGTTCGAAAGACCGACACTGCGAATCAACTATACTTCAATTCACGTCACCGCGATAGAACTTTACTGCGACCTACTACTGAACTTTGATGCACGTCACCCACCGCGATAGATCTTTACTGCGATACTACTGAACTTCGATGCACGTCACCGCGATAGATCTTTACTGCGATACTACTGAACTTCGATGCACGTCACCGCGATAGATCTTTACTGCGATACTACTGAACTTCGATGCACGTCACCGCGATAGATCTTTACTGCGATACTACTGAACTTCGATGCACGTCACCGCGATAGATCTTTACTGCGATACTACTGAACTTCGATGCACGTCACCGCGATAGATCTTTACTGCGATACTACTGAACTTCGATGCACGTCACCGCGATAGATCTTTACTGCGATACTACTGAACTTCGATGCACGTAAATGCGATAGATCTTTATTGCGATACTTCTGACCCACTAAAAATCATTTCCATGAAGCTGTGGGCAAAAACTTATACCCAATCGCTATGGATATGTTAACATATTTAGATGGTCATGCAATATACAGGCTGGAAAAAATCTATGGGCCCTGGAGGGGAACTACGTTAAATCCTTTAGTTAGCTCATTTTACTGAAAGGAAATATTCCTTTATTTCGGTAAAGAAACAAAACTGCATTCAAAGATCTTCTAAAATTCGCTTGTCTCATCCGGGAATCAAACCAACTAAAAATTGAAAAAATAAACCCTCGCTATTTTATTATACGAATCGGTAGGATTTTCGTTCAGGATGAAATTTGTCTAATAGGTAAACATTCGCTCTTACACTCATCTGTTGTACGAGATACCTATAAAATTAAATATTTATTTCAAGTTTTTTTATTAACTATACCTAGTACTGTAATGTTCATTTGTAACAAGTAACTCACACGTTAATTTTCTTGTCTCTCTAACATCCAAAGATGTACTGTATGAAGTACAGGCTTGATAATGTTATTTATCTCTAAGTAGAGAAGTAATAAGAGTAGTTCTAGTTGAAGACTTCGTTAAGAAACTTACTAAATGGTAATAATAAATTTATGCACAATTTCCTTCTTACACGAGGCATTCATTTGATAATTTCATGACATTTGTATGAAATAATTTATCATTGGCTGCATTATTTAATAGAAATGTCATGAAATTATCAAATGAACATTTATGATGTTTTTGAAATGGCAAAGCATTTCTATGAACTAATATAGCCCCTGTTTTAATTTATTGTCGTATTGAAGGCACCATCCTGTATAATATAAATATAATGTATCTTATTAAATTCTTGTAGGTACCTATACTGAGTAAATTAATTATTACATCGCCGTCTTCCCTCACTTTCAATGTCATTTTTGTTACTGTCCATCCTATGGTGACCTGGAAAAAATCGCTTTAAGCGATAAGGTCGCCCTTTGTACAATTCACTTCAATATTATGTATAAAATGTTTGTATTTGAGTGATGTAAGTACAATAAAGATTTATAAATAAATAATAAATAAAAGCTTTTCATTACACAAAATGACACTGGTTATCGCTCTGATGTGGACATAATTTATAATGCATGCAGGTCATAAAGTTATCGTCGCTTAGCGATAACTATTCAGTTGTTTTAACAACCGAGCGAGGACTGGCAACAATTATTATGGGAGGTTCCACTGCTGGGAATATGGTGGCTTAGGAAAAATTAAATCCAACTTCAAAAACTGAAAAGGATAAAATAATTTTAATTATTGTTAAAAACAAATACATAATGGAAATAAAAATTAAAATAAACTTAGGCCTATAAATAAACTAAAATTAACCGAACTTATAAATAAAAAACACCACCTAAATCTACTGAAAATGGAAGTGTACCAATAAGACTGGTCGCATCACCTCGCTGAATTGCGAGGCGATAAAATAATTAAATTTAAGTGGGAACTCATCACCTAGAAACATATTTTTGGAGTCGGTGCTTCACGTTCTATTATTTCTGGAAACAACTTATCACCAACCGGCACCAACTCCAAAAAATATGTTTCTAGGTGATGAGTTCCCACTGAAAATTTAATTTTTTTATCCGTTTCAGTTTTTGAAGTCGGTTTAATTTTTTTTTTACATATTTTAGTGATAACTTTCTAAGGTCAAAGCTAGATGGGTGACCGTCAGCTTATATTGTTTTCTACTATCGTATCATTGCCCTAAAAATTCATAGGAAAGCAAAAATTCGCAAATTTTGCATACGTAGACGACTTACTTATTCAAGCTATTTTGATTCTGAAACCAAACTACCCAACTGATTTTGATAAAAAAATTTTGGGATCAAATGGCAACTATTTCGCATCGAACAAAAAAGAATCACGTAAATCGGATCAGACATCTCGGCGTAATCGGAAGTAAATAAACATACCAACCGAATTGAGAACCTCCTCGTTTTTGAAGTCGGGAAATAGACCCTAGGGAGGAGAGAGAGAGAGAGCATTTAAGCTTTAACGGCAATAGCTAAGAATCAGTCATTTTAAGCAGTAGCTCACTGAGCAAATTACGAGGAGCTCGGTGGGGTAATGGTTTGTGCGCTCTGGTTTCGATTACGAAAACAAAGCATCTTTCGACATGGTCAATCCCGGATGGGTTAATCAAAAATTTAATATAGTTTATTGCCCTTTTAATAAGCTTACTTTTTAATAGACTCCAAAAACGAGGAGGTTCTCAATTCGGTTGGTATGTTTTTTTCTATGTATGTTACACCGATTATGCCGAGATTTCTGATCCGATTCACCTGATTCTTTTTTGTCTCATAAAAAAATAGATGGCTTGTTTGGTTTCTAAATCAAAATAACTGGAATAAATCAGTCGTCTATGTATGCGAAATTGCGGATTGTTGCTTTCCTAGGTTTTAACGCAACAGAATTGCCTCGTTAATGTACAGACTCCGCTGCAGCACCAGCAGTCTTCTGGGTGTGTGTGTCTGATGCTGAGACATTGGGTCACTACACATATGACGCATGCCTCGGCAAGATGATTAATTACATTTATATATGCATAAAATTATACTAACATAGTCTATAAGTATTGAATGTTACTAACAGAGTATAGACTTGGTCTAAAATAAATTATTCTATTCTATTCTATTAACAGTCAGTTTGCTAATAAAACGAAAAATTAAGATTAAGAAGGAACAATGCTGTTAACATTATTGTTATGGCGGCAGACTTAGGTAAGATGGTGGTAGCTATCCAGGCGGACTTAGAAAAGCTCTATCACCAACCAAACCGAGCAGAAAATTTCTGTCCCCACGGGGAATTGAACCCCGGACGTCTAGATCTGAGGTAAGCGACGGAGGCGGTTCAAAAGTCATCATAATCATAATCATAATCTCTTTATTGCGTATCACATAACATAAAGGTCTTATACATAAGGTTGTAATTCCTGTGATACCCCGTAGGGGCACTCATAATAATCATAATCATAATGCATTTATTTGTCAAAACATGAGTATACATTAAAATGCAGAGGTCACAATATTAACAGATTTCGTCCTACATGTTTTTGCCATAATACGGCGTACAAATCGTTCAGTATTTAATAAAAACAATAATGATGATAATAACGATAGTAAGTGATAATAAAAAAAGGTCAATTTAAAACAGTCAAATTGTATACCATGTCTCTCTATAATCAAAAAATTGTTCTATCATTTAAAAAGTCATTCACATGATAATAACACCTATTAGTTAAAAAATCTTTCAGTCTCTTTTTAAAAACAGTGAGATTGAGTTCTTTTATAGCCTTTGGTATCCGATTGTATATTACTGGGCCCATCACAAATACACTCTTTCGCAATAAAGTAGTGTTAACTTTCGATACGACTACTTTTGTATTATCTCGTCTGTTACGATTACTGACTGATGGAACATTTTGAAATAAGTTTGGGTTAGATTTAAAGAAAACAGCTACCTCAAAAATATATAGCGAAGGGAGGGTCAATAATGCGTATGTCTTAAAGTATGGTTGGCAGCTCTCTATAGGTTTTAGTCCAAACATTGCTCTAATACATCGTTTTTGGCTTTTGAAAGCTATCTCCTTATCGACAGAGTTTCCCCAAAAAATTATTCCGTATCTGAGTATCGAAACTGCCATACCGTGATATGCGGTAATAAGAGCATCGGTATTTAGTACTGAAGCTAATTTGTAAAGGGCATATGCGGCCGAGCTAACTTTCTTTGTCATATTTTCAATATGGGATTTCCAATTTAATTTTTTGTCAATAACTGGCAAAGCAAATTCAAAGTCAAATTAAGCAATAACATAAAAATATATTAATGTTTTGACACACACATATATTCTTTATTCTTTCTTTATTTTTCTATGTGTTTATTTGTGACATATTATTAAAGTTACTCATATACAAGGTGGAAATTATCTGTGGGCCCTGGAGGGAAACTACTTAATTTAAACATTCCTTAAGTTTTGAAAAGAAACATAACTGCGTTCAAAGATCTTCTAAAAATCGCTTTTCTCACCCGCGAGTCGAACCAACTAAAAATTAAAGAAAATAAACCCTCGCTATTTTGTTATACGAATCGGTAGCATAATTAGGCCACCACGCTGGCCCAATGCGGGCGGGCAATCGGCTTCACGTGCCTTCCGAAGCACGGAGGAGATCGAGATTATAAATTTTACTGACCCATCCCGGGATCGACCATGGCGAAAGTTGCTTTGTTTTCAAACCACTATGTCACCGAGATCCTCATCCATTAGCTTTAGCTCCATTTAAATATTTTGAATATTTTCAAAGTCATAAACTTGTATTGGCCAACGTCCAATTGGGCAATAAAAATTTCAATGAATTTTGAATTTTATTTGGCCGTTACGAGTACAGGAGCTACAAATCAAGAGTTTTTCAACAATTACAAAGAAAGAAAGAAAAGGATGAAAAAGTTATATGATCCAGGCGGGAAACGAAACCGCGTCTCTTGGCATATAAATTATTCATCGTATTTTTTTCTTTATTTGTAATTGTTATTCGGTTTTATCATGGAGAGTGTTCTGAGGAGCATTTTGACCTTATCCCACCCTCCCCCTTCCTACTCAGGAGCACGCGTGCCGGTCTTCGGAGTCATCAACTCAATGTCTCCACCTCAACATCGCGCACAAAGAAGTTTAGTGCCTGGTTTCTTTGTCGGACTTCCAAAACTTGGAATTCTTTGCCAGCACATGTGTGCCTCCTTCTTATAACATGGGTTCCTTCAAAAGAGGCTTGAAAAGGCACCTTATGTGCCGGCAAGGTGGAGGCGGCTAGAGCAGTGTTCCAACCTGCACTAGCTGTCTTTATATGGACTCTTCTTACCGCTTTACATCAGGTGGTGTTAAATCTTTTAGCGTGCTTTGTATAAAAAAAATGTTACAATAAAGTAGGCGTTGAATCGCACAAAATAAACATTAAAATGTGATGGAGTTTTTCATTCAATATAAATGAAAGAGATGTCCAAAATATTTAAGTGACCTAAAAATCTATAATCATAATTTATTTGGTGAGCATTGAAAGCCATTTGTGGTATAAGCATTTGGCCATTTTTGGCGCTCAAGAAGTTGTTTGGTATCATCATCAGTTAATTAAATAGTCAGCACTAAAATGGCCCTTCAGTATTTGTAAAACAATTTCGACATTTGAAAATGTGTGTGTGTTTATTTGTTTCTCTTTTTTTATATATTTTCCGCCATTTTAAATGTTGCCGTCATAATTATGCATGTCATCGGGGGTCACCACGGAGGCGTGGCGTAAAAGTTTCAAAATTGGTTTATGCCTACGTAGAAGTGTATTAAAGTTAAGGGAGAATATTCTGAGAAACAAAAAAGAACATTTTTAACCGACTTGTGAAACGAGGAGGTTCTCAATTCGGTTGGTATGTTTTTTCTTCTCCGTATGTACACCGATTACGCCGAGATTTCTGGTCCGATTTACGTGATTCTCTTCTTGTTCTATGCGGAATAGTTGCCATTTGATCCATATTTTTTTAAATCGATTGGGTAGTTTGGTTTTGGAATTAAAATAACTGGAATGTCGTCTATGTATGCGAAATAGCGGATTTTTGATTTCTTATGACTTTTTAACCGACTTCTAAAACAGGAAGGTTCTCAATTCGGTTGGTATGTTTTTAGTGAAATGATACGATAGTAGGAATATAAGCTAACGGTCACCCATCTAGCTTTGGCATTAGAAAGTTATCACTAATTGCGAAAAAAAAAAGATTAAAACTGACTTCAAAAAACTGAAAAGGATAAAATAATTAAATTTAAGTAGGAACTTATTCCCTAGAAACATATTTTTGGAGTCAGTGATTCACTTTCTACTGTTTCTGGAAACAAACTTAGCACAAACTCCAAAAAATATGTTTCTAGAGTAGAAGTGGTTTAAATGTTTGTTTAAAATATTTTAAACAGTCATACTAGTATTTTTTCTTATTAATTAATACCGGCAGCATTGCATCTCCACAGAATATCGAAGACAAGTTACTCTTCTGTTTTATTGTCGTGTTGTAGTGGTAAGGAAACTTCTCCCAGATGCCAATGTTTTATTGATTTCTATGGACCGGATGCGCGGTTGGTATTCATGAGACGCATCTAAGTATATGCTTAGATCTTCTTTTCCCATCAGGCACTCGGCTTATTTGAAAGAAAGAAACATAATGCACTTAAATAAAAATTATTTCATCTAGAGCAAAGTGAAACGGTTAGTATAGTTATGACAATTGAAAAACCAACTGTGTCTAGAATCTGATGGTTGACGGTTAGGCGACATAATTTTGTAGAGGTATACTATATACCTACTTACAAAAGACAGATAAGTTATTGAGCTATGGGCGTGTCTATGTATGTACTTGATAAAGCAGTGAATCACGATTTTGCAAAGGAAATTTTTGAAAAACTGTTTATTTAATATCGACATAATCTAATAAAAATGGTGGAATTCGTTTGATTTAAAATGGCCTAGAAATTTTAAAGAGAATCCAAGTAAATGCATTTGGTATTACTATTGTTTCCACGTAAATGCTTTTGTTGTATATCGGGAATATTATCTGTCTCCAAATAAGATTTTTCGGGAGTTAACTATCTAAAAATCTTGTAATTCTAGAGGAGGATGCATGTATCGATTTCTTTTGCTTTTAAAACGTTTAAATATTTAGTTCGGTTTCTTACACAAGGGCATCTAAATCCATTTTAATCGTGAAATTAACCCAACGTTTCTCCAAAAATCAATTTTGAACACGCTTTTCACGACTCAAGCTTTGGAAAGCAGTTTTTATTTCAACTTTCTTCGATATTAAAAGGCGAATTTCGGTTGCTATGCTATTGAGCGAGCAGTGAGCAGACTTCGCAAGTACAGGCGAGTGAGCGAGCGAGACACACAACGCGATGCATCGGGGCCCTAGGTCAGTTCACCTCGGTGCATCCAAGCGGGTGCATTTCTCTCGGTCCCGTGGAAAAAAGTAAAAAAAATAACCCCAAAATCCAAAAATCATCCTCTGCAGTGTCGTTAACATGGTTTGAAACGCGACCGAATTAAAAAATAGGATTTCAGTTGCTTCAATGTCTTTGTTGGCCGCCATAATGGAGGATTCGAGAATACCCACGGTAAGTACGCTTTCCAATTTTGAATTTCCAATTCGCCGTTCTAAATTCAAAAGCCTAACCGTGTCATTTACAATTACTTTTTTTTGCTTTTTTTTAAAAGTCATGATTTTTATTTTTTTATTATTGCAAACAAAGGGTAACAATTTATAGTATCTGATTTTTATATTAATCTATTTGTGTTATATACTGACTGTAGTATTCTGGTGGAAGTAGTAATCGCGTCAGACAATGACTGAAATAAAATAGATCAATAAACCGCTTTGCGCCGGCCTAAGACAATACATTGTTGGCTGCACCGACAAAGAAGTATGCAATCTCTTTGGTTCAGAGTTGATTTTTAATATTCACTCTCTTTTTTTGTCGAATAAGTAAGGAGTTTCAGTGCAATATTTTTGGTGCAAATTTGTTACGTCACGTCGTTTGCGATCGCCATTTTGAATGGATCCCTTCAAGGTGCGTGTCTTTATGTCCAATTTCGCGAACCCACCCATATTTCAGGAATTACATTTTTAACGTTTTAAATATTATATACGTTCTTTGGAACTGTATTTCACACGTGCTTACTGTGATAAAAAGATCCGCTTTGAAAAATATTGGGGCTTTTTTATGTAAGTACTTACTTACATAGATAAGGTATTTTCCTTGGCAAATGTTTTTAAATTAATTGATGATCATTTTACAGCACTTTAAGCTTTCATGGTTATTAACATTTGAATTAGAGTTATTTATGGGATATTTACCATGTAATTCTATAGTTGGGAGAAATCATTTTAAAGCTACAGTTAAACTTTTATCATGTTTGATCAATTTTCAGCGATTGCAACTACAGATCAGTGGACATTTAACAATTTTTTAAATGTAATTTACTTTAGTGACAAGAAAAGCCTTTTTAATGTATTTGGTGATATTAGACGCTAACCCTCTTAACATATAAAAGCTGGAGTAAATAGTGAATGTCTAGAAGAGAAGAGACTGACCAAATGGTTGTATCTGTATGCGTAAAGAATATAATTTGCCCCTATTACCTACTCAAATAAAATATGGCGGTAATTGCGTATTCCCAAGAACAAAGAAAAAGTACTCCACTGAATTTAGTTAACTCGCGTTTAACTATATTAGGTCTTCCATATCTGGACTTTTTCGATTGCTTTACTGCCATCTTGGTCACGGGTAGACTGAAGATGTCATTTGTCTCTGCTAAGTATTAAGGTTCCCTTTGCCTTCCCTTTATAGGGAGAATTAACAAAACAATAATAATTAGCTACTGTCATTTTGTAATATTTTGCGTTAACCGATTCACGCATCGAAGCTTTGTATCCTTTGGCATTTAGTTATTCTGTGCGTTAGGTCTGGCAATAAATATGGTTTACTATTTTACTTAAATTAAACCCGTTCTCCGGTTCTTACAATTGAAGATGTCAGTCGTCTTTGGTAAGTCTATAGGTTATGGTAATCGATTACTACTCTGTGGGCAGTATGTTTCTTTGTCACCTTGGTAGTATAACAAAAGTTCTGTTACTTTGTGGTATAAGAAAATTCTTGTACGAAAATTCTACAAAACTTTGAAAGGATTCCATAAAAAAATCTTTTTATACCCTGCGGGAGTGCTAGATTAGTAATAACTTAGATTTTTTATATATTGCGAGGAGCTCGGTGGCGTATGGTTTGAGCGCTCTGGCTTAGATACGAAAAACAAAGCAACTTTCGCCATGGTCGATCCTGGGATGGGTCAATCAAAGTTTGTTATCTCGAGCTCCTCCGTGCTTCGTCGTGCACGTTAAGCCGTTGGTCCCAGTTGTTCCTGCAACCGCTTTAACACACCAACCCGCATTGGGCCAGCGTGGTGGTGTTATGGCCCAAACTCCTCATGTGTTTCTTCCATGTAGGAAGGCCTGTGCCCCGCAGTGGGAAGTATATAGGCTGGTGATGATGATATATTGCTGAGGTTAAGGTTTAAGTTGAGACCCTGGTAACATAGTAGTTATGTCATGGTAGAATCCCTGCATGGAGGAATTGAGCATAACGCTCGGTGACTTATACAGAACTTCTCGACATCTGGGTGTAGAAATGAGCATGGACAAGACAAAGATTATGTCGACGATCCATGTCGTACCTATGCCAGTTACAGTTGGAGTACTATTCTCCAAGTTGTTGACGAGTCTAACTCGGATAAATGGTACAGCTAGGTAAGTACCATAATTGCAAGAAATGATTATAGATTATAACCCTTTAATCTATAATCCTACTAGGTGTTTCGCTCATAATTATGTAGGTTCGCCTGGGTAGGTACTACCGCCTTTTGTTTCAGCCGTGAAACAGTTCGCTGTGTTTCGGATTGAAGGGAAAGGTAGCCAGTGTAATTACTGGGCATGGACGGCATTTCATCTTAGGCCTCAGGATGACAACGCACCTGCAATATCAAGTGCTTTTCCTTGTTATTGCTGGTGCCTATAGGTGGCGGTAACCGCTTACCACCAGGTGGGCCGTCAGCTTGTTTGCCATCTAGTTGTATAAAAAAAATCTATTCTTGTTTATTGTTCTATTTTGTGTGTTCCGAATTTCCGATTCACGCATCGAATTTTACAGTATCCTCTGGACTCGCAGTACCTACCTTTATGGATTGAAACTACCGGAAGTGGAATCTTGAAATTATAAGAAAAACGTTTTAAGATACTGGCATCTGTACACTTTATAATGATTCTGTGTAAAAATTTGACACAAAAGAGCGGCTCGCCGTCACAGATTAAACCTTTAAAGATTTCCGTGCCTGTATGGGTAATATGCACGAGTGTTTATCTTTTAGAATCGTCATCAATATAAAATATAAGTTATACAGAACGAACTACCGGAGGTTAAAATATTTATAATGTAACTTTTTTTAGCATGTAGGTTTTTGTCAAATCATTGGGCAAGCGGTTAGTGGTGGTAGGAAGCAAAACACACGTTTTAAGTTTGATTTCAAATCGCGGATTGTGGTTTTTAATTATTTAACCTAGATCACCCCTTATTAGCTCTCCAGCGCTCACATGCAATAGAAAATTTACTGTATTTTATTTGTGGATTCACATGTTATTAATACCAAGGTAAGTTCTTAAAATTATAAGGATGATTATATCACAGCGTTTAATTTACCCTTAATTTCTTTTCAGTCCACTGGTAATACAAGTTTATTTTTATTTCAGGCTCAAACTCTAAATTATTTTTATTCAAACATAAAGGCTCTTTTGCATCATGAAAATCCCCTAAATCTATATCTAAATTTACACCGGTTCCAAAAGTTGTACCCATTTACTACGAGAAGACCCCGGCAACAAACTCGTGAATTCACTCTTTTAAATCTCACTCTTCTCTTTCTAATCTTTCTTTGTTTTAAATTTTTAATAAGTGTTTCTTTTCCCGAGATAACATTGTAAAAAATCAAAGAGTTTGAAGTTCAAGTATTCCGATGCTATAATTAGAAACTCCAACCTCTTTGAACTTCTCTCTAAGTGAAACCCGATGAACAAGTTGGTTTATTGCTCTGCGCTCTGAAATGCTTTTGCAAAGCAAAAATGACATTAATGTATGCCGAGTGCAATAATAAATCATTATAATGCGAAAGCTTATGCTCAGAGGATCTTGAATATACTCTGTTTTCATTTCGATACCCCGGCATTTTTGAATAATTTTGAAAAGCTTCGTATCTAAGTTGTTCTGACGAAATATAGTAAAAAATAAATTGAAATACTTATTATGAGTCAGAAACAAGGGCAGAAACCAACTTGCCGTGTTCTTCTAGCATTTACTATAAAATATGATTGTAAAATACTTAGTCGTAGGCTGAACAAAATCAACCCCTTGCCTAGATTAAAAAAATATTTGACAAGACATTAGACGACATTGACGTTTTGTACTTGGTTTGACATGTGCCACTTATTTAAAAAAATAATTTTACATCTCTGGTGCTATTTTTTTACCAGAGTGAAATGTTATTTTTTATTTATTTTCAGGCATTTAAAATTATACTTTTTGTCTCTTATGTCATAATGCTTACTTCCTTACTAATATTACCTATAAATGCGAAAGTAACTCTGTCTGTCTGTGTGCTACGTAGCCACGCATAAATTACTAAACTGATTTAAATGGAATTTGGTGCAGAGATAGTTTGGAGTCCGAGAAAAGATATAGGCTACTTTTTAATGCGAAAAAAGGGCTGTAAGAGGTTGAAATAGGGGATGAAAGTTTGTGTGGAAAAAGTCAATATTCCACGCGGACGAAGTCGCGGGCACAGCTAGTATTCTTATAAATGTACTCTTTCTTGTCACATAACTTTTTTCTTAGGGGTAGCTGAGTACCAGCTCCCATATATTTTCAGAACATGGCCTTTGTTCGGCGTTATCTCTACGATGGAATCTAAGGAGGTTATCAATTCAGTTGTATTTTCTATCTACTGCAGAAATCCGCCATTTGAACGGACCAGACCAGACGACCGGCTGGTCGAGCGGTCTGTGCCCCTTGCTATCTAGAGGTCCCGGGTTCGAATCCCGGTCGGAGCAAATGTTTGTATGATGGAACGAGTATTTGTTTACGAGTGATGGATGTTTATTTAGAATATTTTTTATATTTATATAAATATTATTATCATTATTTCTCCGTTATCTAGTATCCATAGCACAAGCTCTTAACGATGCTTACTTTGGGCTAAATAGCAGGTGTGGGTGTATGAATATTATTATTATTATTATTTGAAGCGATTTGTAAAAACATTTTTGTAATTGAAAGAGAAAGCTTGTAAATTGGTAACATAGATTTTTTTTTTACATCGATTTGGTAGTTTGGTTTAAAAATCAAAATAACTGCAATGATTAAGTCATCAATGTATGCCAAATTGCGGATTTTTATTTTCGTGTCACTTTGTACTATACGATAGTAAGAAACAGTACCTATATGCTGACGTGACGATCACCCATCTAGCTTTGACCTCAGATAGTTAACACTACAAATTGTGACAATAATTTTGGAGTCGGTGCTTCACTTTCTATTGTTTTTGGACACGACTTAGCACCAACTCCAAAAAATATCTTTGTTGGGGGTAAGTAGGCCTAGTTAACTTTAATTATTTTTTACTTTATAATGAATTGGTTTTAATTTTTGGTTAATTTTGGCATAGGTACCTATAGATTGACTCTTCAAGTGTATGTGGATGACATAAGTCAAAAATAAAAAAACGCTTTCTCTCAATTTTCATAGAGAAGGCAGGAGGAATGAGTTGTACCCAAGACTTCGGGGTTCCATAAGGCAGACCGTAAGATTGTTTGCCACTCTTATCGTTTAAAAAAAATACTCAAAGCAGTATCTGAGCCGATTTTCATGAATGCATCATCTATATCGTTGAATTTTTGATTTTTTTCTAGGGTAAATGGATATTGGTAATTTTGAAAAATGCACATATATCATGTGTTAACAGAGGTTGTTTACAGAGGAAGTTCTTAAAATAATATTACTATTAAACATGATCCCTGTTAAGGGCACAGCAATTAAAATATACCTACATCAATAAGTTTTCTTTTAAATCGGTATGAGTCATCAACTTATCAAATGATTCAAACAATAAGATATTCAAGATAATCTACTACAATTTCAATAACTTACCTAGTACTTACATCAGCCTCACTAGGTGGTAGTCTGGGTACCACCGCCTTTCTTATTTGAGCCAAGAAACAGTTCACTTTATTTCGGATTGAAGGGAAAGGTAGCCAGAGTAATTACTGGGCATGGACGGCATTTCATCTTAGGCCTCAGGATGACAACGCACCTATAACATCAAGTGATTTTTCCCTTGTTATTGCAGGTGTCTATAAGCGGCGGTAACCGCTTACCATCAGGTGGGCCGTCAGCTTGATTGTCATCTAGTTGCTTAAAAGATAACGTATATGTTTATACAGATATAGATATAGGTACATAGATACTGTTATATTTATACTTAATAAAGCAAATTAAAGATCCTTGTAATCACGAATACATTTTCATTTTCCTCAACACTCGTTAAAACGAACAACAGTCATACTTAAGGACACGGGGGCGTTAGCCTTTCACCGAAGAGATAATATTATTATGACTACAATACAAATACTTTATGATGGTCGTTTTTGAGGATACTTATTTAGCAGAATTTCAAACGACTTCCCACGACCTTTCACAATCGTGCAGCGACTGTTCTATCCACTTGTGATGACTTGGGTGAACCCTATGAATTCCATCTGTTCACGTTAAAATCCTCATTTTCAAAATGGCAAAATCCTCAAAATGTCAAAGTAGGTACCTATTATTCTTGATTATTTTTAACTTTCGACGCTATAAGAGGAGTGGTATAAGATGACGTCGCTCTAGTTATATGTCCTACTCAAATTTTATCTGAATCGGTACTGTGGCCGCGGAGTTAAAACATTACAGACAAACTGAGTTACTTTTGCGTTGTATCTGCCGCAGCCGTCTGGTTAAATTAGACGCTTAACTGAATGCCTAGCCTGTTGATTGAACGCCGGCATCCAATCAAAAGGTCAACTAGCCAAGTCATTGAGCGCAACGTTTAACGAGATGGCTAATCGTGGTGTTAGCCGTCTGGTTTAAACTAGCCATTTAATTGGACGTCTAGGCAGGTCGTTTAAATCGAAGAGCTTTGTGTGACTGTTTGACTGATTCAAGGTTATTTTTTATGACCACTTACAACCAAAACGATGTCGGTTATAAGTGGTCATAAAAAAAAACTTTGACCCCACCAATCAAACCAAAACTCTTCGGTACAAGACGATCTAGTTCAATTAACTATCAGGCTAGGCATTCAATTGGATGGCGGCGTTTAATCAACGGGCTAGGCATCCAATTAAGCGGCGAATTTAACCAGATGGCGTCAAAATACATCATAGAAAAAAATACCAGCCGAATGGAGAAACTCCTCGTTTTTAGAGTCGGTTAAAAATTACAGTGGATTTTTTTATATTTATTCTTTATCTAAGATGGCTGCAGTATACGATGGTAGATAAGTACTTTACGAACATTATTCTTCTTAATCCTATTCTCAGACATAACCAAGCCCACGCAGAATATGCTAAGGTTATTTATTTAGTTAAATAATACGATGTATATTTCAAACACTCGATTACAAAGAAACAGAATCTTTATTGCTTTATCATACAAAAGGTTAAGTACAGCAAACACACAGCGCGCACACACACATACACACACACTCGCACACACACACACACACACACACACACCACATGGATAAACATGCATAAAATGCCTCAATTCCTCAAGGCAGTGTACTGGGATGTCTTTTGTTTCTCGTCTACATTAACGATTTTGCAGAAGCTCTAAATGAATATTGTGTTATGTTTGCAGACGACATTTCAATTCTAATATCAAATCAAAACTCCGACAATCTAAACAAAAAAATTGACAATATATTATTAAAAACAACAAACTGGCTTACCGAACACAACTTACATATGAACCTATCAAAAACCAAATTAATGGTCTACCACCCCTATCAAAAACCACAACTCAATTTAAAAATTAGTAATTTAGTAGCAATAGATACAGTAACTGAACACACATTATTAGGTCTAAAAATCGATACCCATATAAATTGGAAATCACATATAGAAAAATTACAAAGAAAATTAAGCAGCTTTATGTACGCATTACGAGAAGTAAAAAAAACTACAGATGTGGCCACCGCAATAACAACTTATTATGCATATGCATATGCGTGGCTTAGCTATGGCGTGATTCTTTGGGGATATAGTACTGACGCAACCAGCCTGCTAACAAAGCAAAAGAAACTAATTAGAATAATATTTAATATAGAAGAAACTGAAAGCTGCAAGCCTTACTTTGAAAAATATAACATTTTAACATTACCCTGTATATATGTCTTGGAGTTGTGTAAATTTGTTCGCAAATATCCAAACTTCTACACAAGGCATGACGACGTCACAACTCGGCATCTCAGACATAGAAATAAATTAATGCTTCCATCCTCGCAAATGAAACATCACTCTTCCAGTCCATTAGTCATGTCAATAAAAATTTTCAATAAGTTACCTGATTCATTAAAAAACATCAGTCATGAAAAACACTTTATAAACAGCCTAAAACAATTTCTTACTAAAAAGAGCTATTATAATGTAAGAGAATACTTAGAAGACAGAAATATATAATAATAATAATTACCATAAAATACTGAAAAATTAATAATAAATAGGAAACCAAATGACATAACTTATGTATGAAAATTAAATATAAAATAAGACAGTCCTTTACAAAAATAGTTATATTTCTATTTAAAATTATAAAATACTAATTAAAATATCTAATTAATAATAAAATTAAATATAATAATAATAACAATGACATAATAATAACAATAACATAATAATAATAATGACATAATAATGAATAATAATTAATTATAGATTTTAAAGATAAAATACTAATCAAAATAATGAAACTAACAATGACAATATAATGTACATATATATTACTAATAATAATTACAAGTATTCCTCCTCTCCATTATTGTTGTGCCCGACAGGGTCCATAGTGATTCCTACTGTGTAATCAAACATCTATTGTAAATACCTATGGAATGCAATAAACGATTGAGTATTGAGTATTGAGTTTTAAAAAGAGAGATAAGAGAGAGAGAGAGAGAGTAATAATGTAACTATAGAATAATAATTATATTTTGCTTACTTCACTATTTTAATCTTTACTTATGTTTTAATATGTATTTTGTTATTGAAGAGCGGGGCCGCCTGGCACAGGTATATGAAATACTTAAAAGTGTGTCCCAGCCACTATTTGTTAATTTTAGCATAAGTTATAAGAAATAAAGTTATTATTATATTATTATATTTTGTTTTCGAGATAGCAGGGCAAAGGGCAAAGTACAATATCCTAAGACTGCTAAATAGTACTTGGTACTTTACACTCTCGCAGTGGTGTGTGTATTGTCAGGAGACTTTGTCAAATTTGAGTTATATGTACACACTAAAGCGCAAATCTTTCTCTATCGACCAATCTTGGTCATATATTTTTATCATTTATAGTTTTTGAGATCCGGAGACTAACTCCACTGATAATGGACTCATTCCAGAATCGATAAAACATGTGTAAAAAACCAAAACTAACATTTAAACAAATATATTAAAGCTTTAACTAAAGCTTAAGCTTTTATGTCACACACAAAGTAAGTAAGCTTAAAAGTTGATAAGTACTTTGAACTCACAAAAATAGCTGAAAGCCTACCTATACAAGTTCTAGGGACATCATTTATCACATTTTTGCTTGTAAGTCAAAATTAAAAAATAGGTTTGATCACTTAGCGGTCTTTTAGTCATCGAACGGCAGATTGGGAGTCGTAGGAAGTTAGGAGGAGGGACTCTCTTATAGCTAGCGTGTCTGTTAACTTTTGTTTTGTAAGGATAACTTTATCGGCACTCTCATCAAGTGTATAGATATACCATACAAAAAGAAAGAGAAAGGTATACCAACGTCTCGCGACGTGATTTTCGTGCATCATCATGTGTCATCGAACGGCAGATTGGGAGTCGTAGGAAGTTAGGAGGAGGGACTCTCTTATAGCTAGCGTGTCTGTTAACTTTTGTTTTGTAAGGATAACTTTATCGGCACTCTCATCAAGTGTATAGATATACCATACAAAAAGAAAGAGAAAGGTATACCAACGTCTCGCGACGTGATTTATAACTTATAAGAGTAGTGACGTCAAATGTATTACAGATGACACCATCTGTAATACATTTGACGTCACTACTCTTATAAGTTATAAATCACAACTAAAATATTTGTTCTCAATACCTAGTAATTATTGAATTTTATATCCATAGTAAAATGTTAGCTTCGAAGTCAGTACAGTTTAAAATAATACTTAAGTAGTTAAGTTTTTTACACAATTACTGTTATGCAAACTATGCCTAATTAGTAAAGAAATTTAACTACCTACTTAATAAGTAATTAAAATATAAAGCTAAAAAAAATTCACGTCCTGAGGCGGAAAAATTTTTTTGGCGGTGAAATTTTTCTAGTTTTATATTTTAATTACTAAGTAATTTTTCAAACATTTATCCTAATAATGTTAAAATCAATAATTAAGAATACCTACTTAATGGTTTAGATTTTTATAAAACCTTTTTGCTGTTACTTACTATTGTGCATAGACGAATTCAGTCTGAATAATATTGGTAATACCTAAGCTTGTAAGATAATTAATAATAAACGTGAAAGTAATTGACTGTCTGTCTGTCTATTGATTGTATTTTTGTTACGTATCTTGTTGATTTTTTTTAAAAGGCAAGCAGTTTTAAATTTAAACTCTGTTGCATATCGTTAAAGTTAACACTGGAACGCCAATGAAGAAATATCTCCACCCCTATTTAAATTACCTATATAACAGACATAGAAAAAAAACTTGGTCAAATGCTATGCAGGTAATATAATATATAACTAACTAGCCATATATCACACCACACCATTCATTTCCTAGAAAAAATAACAAACACGCCCAAAATAAAAAAAAACTAGGACCAATCGCATCGCCTCAAAGACTATCCCAAAAGGTCCAACTAAAAAGTTCCAATATTTAAACGAATACGGCGCAAGAGCAACATTTTTAAAAATAGAACGACCCAAATTCCTAGAACGCGCGGCAAAAAAGTTAACGAAAAAAAAACAGGGCTATATAAAAAATGCATAGAGCCAGTTACGTCATTCGCCCGAAATGATACCGAATAGACCAATAGAATGGTCTATGAGAGCATAGCGGAGTGCAACAGATGCGTTCGTTCGAAATTCGAAGTAGCCAATGAGGTGCGCGCGCGACGCCCGCCCTTTGCTTGACAGAGCGACAACGTCGCATTTTAATAGGTTAAGCCCTTTTGGGCCGTTCACCAAGGAGGTGTTGGGACATATTACTTTTTGTGACTTTAGCTCTATTCATGAACATTTTTGAAATAATCTCAATCAGTGACTCACGTGTCATCAGTCAATGTGTCAGTGTGTGTGTAGTGTAATATCATTAAGTGTGACCTCGGTTATATATTTTTTAACAACACGGAAACATAGTTTTCAATACATTTGCCATTCAAATTTCGAAAAAAAAATCTGTCAGCCCTGTAATTAATATAAAATTGACAACTATTTTCGTGATCTTTTAATACCCATAAGAGTTGCTTGTTTTCTTTAACTGCAGTTATAAGTACAATACTAAGAACCGTCGTTTATAAATAAGTTTTTTTTATATGATAGCTCATGCCTCCGTCAAATTTCAATGTAGATATGATTTGATGATATTATTTTTGTGTTAGAACAAAAACACAACCAGGTTGGTCAAACTCAAAAAATCTTTTATTGTGTCATGTGGTAGAGAAAGTGTTACATAAAAGGTCCATTAATAAGCTGTGTCGGGATCCAATGAAACCCTCGAAAATCCTCCAAGCGACAGTCAAGTCTTATGATAAATCAAACCATAGCTATCATTATCACCATCCTACATACATGGGTGAAACATGTATGGGTGGGTACAATACATCACCTGTACAATTATGTATACCTATTTCAACCAGCGACTGAGAGATAGAGAGTCGATAATGCTGATGGTTGTGGTTGGTGCTGGTTGTTTCCAGAAACAATATAAAGCATCGACTCCAAAAAATGGCTGGTTTTTAATTTTGTTTATTTTAAATTGAATGTAGCTTTTACGTAATATCTGCTATTATTAGATAAACTGAGATACGGTACGGCTTATAATAATATGTTTATTTTTAGTCAATACCAGGCAACAGGACCCGTCTGGTTAGTGACCACCGTGCGCATGGCGTAAAACCCGCCAAGTGACCACTTGTGGTCGCGTTCCGGGATCAGTCAGCGTACAACCAGAGCTTGGGGAGACGTTGCGGCGATGGATTCGGTCAGTGACGGCTTCCGTCTAACCAGAGCCAGGTGGACTGCGTTGACCCGCCGACCAGGGAGACCCGAAGAAACGGCTGTTCCGCTGGCCGCCCGTGGTACAGTACAGGGGCCCAAGCGAACCTAACCAGTTCGTGAGGCTGCCCTATCATGCCACGCATAATCTTGGGGTGGTCCGTCGTGCCGGTTGGTGACCGGGTGGTGGGGTCCCGGCGGCCATTCCCGGGGGGGTTCGGGGGCCCTTCCGTTCGGCGGGTCAGCGCTTCTCTTCTGTCGGCTGTTAACTGGGGAAACAGGCCTCACGCTTTGACCGTCTATATCGCGGCAACGTTCCCTCAATTCACGCCTCTCCTCCTTACATCACCTTCTATGGCAGCGCTCAAGAACATGAATGGTCGATCAGCGGTGCACACCCCCACCACAACCACGCTGTTTGAGGTCGGGCTCACTAACATCCGTGGGCTCCATGCTAACCTCAATGCCGTCCACCAACATCTCGAGACGGCCCGACCGGCTATGCTGTTTTTGACGGAGACGCAAATTCTTCGCCCGGCTGACACTAGCTACTTGGATTACCCCGGCTACGCTCTTGAGGAGTCCTTCAAAGCGAAGGCCGGGGTATGCTTGTTTGTCCGGGCGGATGTTTGCTGTCGCCGTCTGCGCTGCTTGGAGGACCCTTCCTACTCGATTCTTGGGGTGCATGTGGACCTGGGCACACATAGCCGTGTCTACGTGTGCCTCTATAGATCTCACAGCGGTGACATGGAGACAACTCGACTTTTCGAACATCTTAGTCGGGTGGCAGATGTTGCGCTGGAGCAGTATCCAACCGCGGAATTGGTGTTTTTAGGGGACTTCAATGCTCACCACGAGTCGTGGTTAAGTTCCTCTAAAACTGACCATGCTGGTAGAACTGCCCACGCTTTCGCTCTCACGCACGACCTGACACAACTGGTAAACCAGCCCACCAGGATTCCAGACATTGTCGGTCACGCGCCCTCATTGTTGGACCTTCTGCTGACGTCTCGTCCGGACGGATATCGGCTAGAGGTTCGTGCTCCTTTAGGAACATCGGATCACTGCCTGATATCCGCTGGGGTGCCACGGGCGTCGCCACCGGTACCTATGGTTGCCAAACGCCGCATCTGGCACTATGCGTCGGCAGATTGGGATGGTATGCGGGATTACTTCGCATCTGTCCCTTGGAGGCAGCGCTGCTTCAGTGAGCTGGACCCGAGCGCTAGCGCTACTGCTGTTGCTGATGAGATCATGTTAGGGATGGAGTACTATATCCCTCACTCCGATCTCATCAGTAGGGGTAGGCGTAACCTCTGGTTCAACCGGGAGTGTGCCATAGCTGTTGAGAACAGACAGTCGGCATACCGCGCTTGGATCAGGGGTCGAGCTTGCGGAGATCCTAACATTGACTCGCTGAAAGCAGCTTATAACAACGCCACCAAGTCCTGCAAGAGGGCATTCATCAGAGCGGATGCACAGCGCGTTGCACGAGTTGGCCAAGAACTACTCACGCATCCTACGGGAAGCCGTAGCTATTGGCGTCTGGCCAAAGCCGTGCAGTCCAACTTCTGTCAACCCTCGCTGCCCCCGTTGAGATGTTCTGACGGCTCGCTAGCTCACAAGCCGCAAGAGAAAGCCGATCTTTTGGTAAAACTCTTTGCTGCTCATTCCCGAATCGATGACTGCAACTCACAGCCACCAACACTCTCCCACTGTGGCCACACAATGCCTGATATCCGTATCAGGCAATGTGATGTACGTGCGGAGCTGCAGTCAATCGACGTCCGGAAAGCTAGTGGACCTGATGGCATCCCAGCGATAGTACTAAATAAATGCGCAGCGGAGTTGTCTCCTATCTTAACCCGGCTATACCGCCTTTCTCTCTCTTCTGGGTGTGTGCCTGAATCTTGGAGAGAGGCCAATGTGCAACCGGTCCCCAAAAAGGGAGACCGATCAGACCCAGCAAACTACCGCCCAATAGCTGTCACCTCAGTTCTTTGCAAGGTCATGGAGCGGATCATAAATAACCAGCTGATCCGATACCTAGAAGGTCACTCATTAATTAATGATCGACAGTACGGGTTTCGGCCGAACCGGTCAACGGGTGATCTTCTAGCGTACTTGATGCATGTCTGGGGTGAAGCTATTGATAAACGTGGTGAGTCACTGGCTGTTAGCCTTGACATTGCCAAAGCTTTTGATCGGGTCTGGCACAAGGCTCTTCTCTCCAAGCTCCCGGCATACGGTCTGCCCGATCAGCTCTGCAACTGGATCGCCGGCTTCCTACATGAGCGGAGAATACGCGTCCTCGCAGATGGATGCGCTTCGCGGTTCATGTCTGTGAATGCTGGTGTACCACAAGGCTCTGTTTTATCCCCCACACTCTTTCTTCTTCATATCAATGATATGCTTCCATTAGGAAGCATTCATTGTTATGCGGATGACAGTACAGTGCATGGGGGATATTACGGTCGCCCAGGGGCTGGGCGCGCTGAAACCGAGAAAGAGAGGGAGAATCTTACTATTGAGCTCAACAGGGTGTTGAACCTCGTATCTGAATGGGGATCTAACAATCTTGTTGAGTTCAATGCTAAGAAAACACAGGTGTGTGCGTTTACAGCCAAAATGTCGCCGTTCCTTCCCCTTCCCTCTCTTCAGGGCACTACTCTTTCGGCACAGGCCTCCTTGAACTTGCTCGGTATGGAGATATGCTGCGATCTCAATTCTAGAAACTACATCGAAACCGTGATAAAAACAGCCTCACGGAAGCTCGGTGTCCTGAACAAGGTGCGTCGATTTTTCACGCCTGACCAGCTATGCCTGCTGTACAAAACTCAGGTCCGGTCTTGCGTGGAATATTGCTCGCACTTATGGGATGGCTCCGCCAAGTACCTCCTCGATGCACTGGACAGATTGCAGCGTCGTGCTGTCCGTATCATTGGCGATGTAGAGGTCACGAACAAACTTGAGCCTCTACAATTGCGTCGAGACATTGCGTCGCTTAGCGCCTTTTATCGGCTTTATCACGGAGAGTGCTCTGAAGAGCTTTTCGACCTTATCCCACCTTCCCCCTTTCTGCTCAGGAGCACGCGTGCTGGTCTTCGGAGTCATCCATTTACTGTCTCCACCTCAACATCACGCACAAAGAAATTTAGTTCTTCGTTTCTTTGTCGTACTTCCAGAACTTGGAATTCTTTGCCAGCGCATGTGTTTCCTCCTTCCTATAACATGGGGTCCTTCAAGAGAGGCGTGAAAAAGCACCTTTTGGGCCGGCAAGGTGGAGGCAGCTAGTGCATTGTCCGTTTCTGCACTAGCTGTCTTCGCATATGGACTCTCCTTACCGCTTCACATCAGGTGGTGTTGGGTCAATTGCCGTGCTTTGTATAAAAAAAAAAAAAAAAAAAAAAAAACAGGAGATACCTACTAATGAATGCATACCATCACGCACAATACCTACATAAAATTATGAAGAAACCTATTTATTTGCTACCTAAATTAAACTCTACCAGATTCAGTCAAAGGTAACCTTTACTTAAGGGGATACCTCGACGACACTAGCTACACCACTTGATTTATATTAATTGTGGTGAATATAGAACATTGACGACCGCCTGGCCGAGTGGTCTGTACCCCAGGCTACTCGGTCAAGAGGTCCCGGGTTCGAATGAACTCATCATACATATCAAATGTTTGTATGATGAGTACGAACATTTGTTTACGAGTCATGGATGTTTATATGTTTATTTAGTATATTTCTAATATTTATATACATATTATAATAATATGTATGATAATTCATTATTTCTCCGTTATCTAGTATCCATAATACAAGCCCTTAATGATGCTTACTTTGGGCTAGATAATAGGTGTGAGTGTATAAATATTATTATTATTATTAACATAATAAACAAAACCGCTTTAGAGAATTGCTAAAGAACGGTATTTTTAAAGATGTGTGTTGTATAAATTGTCTACGTATAAGTAACCAAATTTTTTATTATTGTTAAAAGTGGCCACTTTAGGCAATATTAAAAAAATAGGTTACATGTAGAGGAATATCTTATACCGAGCACATCTCAGAAAAATTACAAATACCATTCTTTAGTCATTCACTAAAGCATTTTTGTATATTATGTTCTATATTCACCACAATTAATATAAATCAAGTGGTCGCTAGTGTCGTCGAGACATCGCCTTAATGCATCCCGCGTATAGTTACAGGGTGGTGCCGTCAATACGGCAATAAATTAAAACATGGGCTATGTTAGTTTTGCAACTTTCCAATACATCTTGATCATTTCATGACATTTCTATGAAATAATGCGGCCAATGTCATACTATTTCGTAGAAATGTCATGAAATCATCAAATGAATAAGATGTATTTGTAGCTGATGCTAATTTGATGACCTACGTTTAAACTGAAGGAGTTCCTCACTGACAAAAGTTACTATAGCTAGTAATAATAATATTTGCATTCTTTTGTAACGAACTAATATCAAATTTTAACCCAGACAATGGCCCTAATTCTCGAGAAAACATGGTAAGTTTAAATTTAATTTCAGTGCATTTCTTTCTCTAAAAAGAATACGAAAAGGATGGCTGTCATATAATTTCACATTAAGAAAATTTAATTGACAGCTCTAAACGAATTCTTGCTATCTTTTCCCTATTACATAAGGCGAGAAAGAGTTACACTGTACCTAAATTTAAAATTAGAGTGAGTGTTCAGAATCAAGCCCATTGACCCCTTACTGTAATTTTTATTAACTTGTATTTAACTGATTGTTATACTAATTTTTATTTATTATTACATTATAAGAAATATACTTACATAAATACAAACCTAAACTACTATGATCCGAGAGCAAATAGTAGTTTTTATCACGCAAACATCTGCCCCGGTTGGAACTCGAACCCTGGACCTCAGGGTCCAGGTAATTTGATAAGATCAAGAGGTCAGTGGAAAGCATCATCTATCATGCACGACTGTTGGTAGAGTGTCATCTAGCTAGATTGACAGATATGATAAAGAGGTCAATCGTAGGCATCACCTATCATGTGTTTCATTAAAATGTAGGTAGAGTGTCATCTCGATTGTCTGATATGATCATAAAGTCGAACGCAGGCATCATCTATCACGTGGTTCATTAAAATGTAGGTAGAATGTCAAATAGATTGTCTGGTATGATCGGAAAGTCTATCGCATGCATCATCTATCATGTGGTTCAATAAATTGTAGGCAGAGTGTCATCTTGATTGTCTGATATGATCAGGAAGTCAATCGCAGACATCATCTATCTTGTGGTTCATTAAAATGTAGGTAGAGTGTCATCTTGATTGTCTGATATGATCAGGAAGTCAATCGGAGGCATCATCTATCATGCGGTTCATTAAAATGTAGGTAGAGTGTCATCTCGATTGTCTGATATGATCAGGAAGTCAATCGGAGGCATCATCTATCATGCGGTTCATTAAAATGTGGGTAGAGTGTCATTTAGATTGTCTGATATGACAAGGAGGTCAATCGGAGGCATCTAATATCATCTGGTTAGTTAACATTAAGTTAGAGTGATAGGGTCATTAAACTGTAGTTGAAATGTCGTCTAGATTTCCTGCAGTATATCCTCCACCTGCTACAGATGAGCCATCAGATCTTTGTCCGAGTCCCAATATCTCCAGTATCATATTAGAAGTTCGTTGACCTTTACATTTTTGTATTTCTTTTGTTATTCCGTATTAAGGTCAAAGCTCTCACGATCAAAGGGGCATCGTACAGACAGGATATTATTATTTGTGTCATTGAATAAGCATTGTCCGTTTATAATTAAAACTGATCATTATGAGAGACATAAATAATGGTACAAGTAACAAAATAAATGTTCATATAGACATTGTATAATTCTTGTAAGCCATTACGGTGTATTATCAAAATGTTATCCCCTTATCTAGAAGGGGACTTCTTTAACTATTACTGGAAGTCGGAACCTACCTTCGGAGAATCAGTTTACTTCTGTTTAGTAATTGCCATCGTCAGCATTTTGAGCCTATACACGGCTTACTGCTTGTCACAGGCCTTCCTACGTGATTTCAGACGAGGATGTGCAGCATGCGTTTGAGTTGTGCCCGGCTTGGGCGATCGAGCGTCGAGAGTGAGTTTCGGTGGTAGGGGATGACCTCTCCCTCCCGACCATTGTCTCCAAAATGGTTGAGAGCGACTGGTCATGGAAAGCGGTCATATCCTTCTGCGAAACCATCATGACGCAGAAGGAGGTGGACGAGCGTGAGCGGGAAGCTGCTGCTACGCATGGCATTCGCCGCAGGAGGACCGGGCGACGGAAGACTCTAACAGCCCTCATAGTATCTGGGGCTACGGGCAGCGGAAGAGGATCGCTGCCTGACTGTACAGCCCGGCCAGCCCGCGTATACACCCGCGTGTCGATCAACTTAGAAGGAGGGAAGGCATTTCAACCTACTGGAGGTGAGACTGCATAACAGTCACCTGCTCCGGTGGTGGAAATAGATGTTGTGCCACCACAGGCTGCACACAATACCAACGGCGAGCAGAAAAGGTGTATGGCAGGGGTTTCAGTGTGTGCGAGTGCCACACGTCCCTCTCTTCGATCCCAAGACAAGAGGACAGCGCATAAGGCGTTTCCCCTGCTACAAAAAAGGCCTTTCTACATGGTAGAAACACTTAAGGAATTTGGACCATAACACCACCGCTCTCGGCCAATGCGTGGGTTGGAGCGGCTGTAGCAACAAACTGACCCAACGGCTTAAGGTGCAGGACAAAGCTCGGATGAATAAGAGATCACAATTTGTGTTTGACCCATCCCAGGATCGAGCCTTGGCGGTTGCTTTGCATGTAATCGTGACAACTATAACGCCATCGAGTTCCTCAACATGATGTTTGACGCAGTGGGATGTATATAGGCTGGTGATGAATCCTGTCGTACGGAATGTCACGGAGCTGATGGAGGAAGTGTTGTGTTAAAAGCGGAGGGCTCATCTCCTACGCTTTGTGAAAAAAAAACCAGGACCCAAAAGAGCCAGCAACTAAAGGGGAAAAAAATGTAGAGCTTGGTGAAAAAATGCAGCAATGTAGAGGTTGAAGAATCCGGAAGTAGCTCGTTTCCGTCTTCGGCCTGTCGTATGTACATACAGTGGAACATAGCACCTGCTTCCCTTTTTGAAGTCGGCTAAAAAGTGGCGCGTCCTAAAGTATTGTAGAGTATGCAGTGAAACTAATTTTTCAAAAAGTAATATTTCAATCAATGCTTTGTTTGTTTGTTTGTAGCCTACACACGTATTCAATTAGCTGGAAAGCCAAAAACAGATCATGTTGTCCATTCTTAATTCCATTTTTTTATAAATACTCACACCTATTATCTAGCTAGCCCAAAGTAAGCATCATTAAGAGCTTGTGTATTTTTTTTATATATGCAAAGCAAGACAAATGACTCAACACCACCTGATGTGAAGCGGTAAGAAGAGTCCATATGCTAGTAAGCCGATGTTATTATTATGTTTTCATATTGTAAGCTTCTAGAAACAGATCATCCTATCCACACTAATTATATAAATGCGGAAATGGCTCTGTCTGTTCGTGTGTCTGCTTGTTCCGTTTTCACTTCCAAATCAACTGAGCCAATTTACCTAGATGACATTTGGCATTAGATTATATCCTGAGAAAAAACATAGATGAACCTTTTGGCGCGAAAGTCGATCCACGCGTAACTCGTAAAGAGATATCGTCAGTGGGTGTGCAAAATCGCGCAAGAGCAGTTTGTAAATACCGAGTATTAGCTTTTTCTTCATTTTCAGGATGAAGAAAAAAATTAATAGCTTGGATATTTCTACATATTTCTTAGAATGAACTTGTTTGGGATTTCTCTGGGTCTTGTTTAATGAGAATCTGGTATAAGTGAATCAGCGCTAAGAGCCCGCTGGTGCGATATTTTAAAGCGACTTTTGTAAATACGCGGTATTGCAAACTGCTCATACGCGATCTTGCACGCCCACCGACGTTATACGCTTAGTATCTTTCTTTGTATATTAAAATGAATCACACCACAAATACACAACAAAATAATGACGACATTGACACAGATACAATTAGCCTTAACTCCAATCAGTAAAGTTCATTTCACGTTCCGCTGTGTCTTCAATATCCATTGTCTACGGTACGTGACGTCACAGCCTTAGTCACACGACACTATCGTGGCCTATTACACGAATTGCTGTTACCAGGAACGCAGTGCCACGATACTTGCGCGTGCGCATGTCACCTTATTACAAGCAGATAGAGTTCAGTTTTGTGGTTTTATTGAAGACCCTATGTTTGTATGAGCACTGATTACATTAACTCTTATTGAGGAGTTAATAAAGTTGGTTTTCAAGTGTTTGTATTGACATAAAGTTTAAAGCTGTTTTATCAATTCGCTCTTGTTTTCGCGCCCTTTGTTTCAATCATATATGACAGTTTGTTGAAAATGGTCAAATTGAATTAAATCCATCTATGATAATGATAATTATAAAAATGCGTAAGTAAGTATTTATAAAATTGGTTAGTAATTACGTGGAACTGGCATGCCTTGCTCGTCCATTTGAGAAGAATAAGAGAGTAGCTTAATGTGACTCTCTCAAAATGAATGTTATCGACGTATGAATATCTTTGCACCAACCCCCATTGGGCCAGCGTGGTGGTGTTATGGCCCAAACTCCTCAAGTGTTTCTCCAATGTAGGAAGGCCTGTGCCCAGCACTGGGACTTATTTAGGCTGTCTTCGCGTTAGCATCGTCGTTTTTCTGTTGTTGCACTAAAGCGCATCGCGTTTCAGTACTTTAGGCCTCAGTGCATCGCAATGTAGAACATCGAAATCAGTATAACAGTTCCAATAATAAAACTTATTTATTTTGGGTACTTACCCATACTGTGTCAGTAACAATGGTCTTAAAACTATGTCAGTAAGCTTAGCGAAATCAGCTTATCTGCTTGTAACAAGGTGCTATGCGCACGCGCAGGTAATGCGGCAAAGCGTTCCTGAGGGTCTAGACAAGATGGCATTAGACAATCGCTAAATGGAAAATGTATGGGATTTGACATTTATAACCGAAACTCAATCGAGAGCTTATGTCAAATCCCATTAAGTTTCCGCTTAGCAATACCGATAGCGATTATCGAAAGGCATATTGTCTAGGCTCTCTGGTCGGTAACAGCAAGTCGTGGAATCGGTTGTCGATTGAAAGGAATATTGGCATGGATGTAGATTGCAACCTGAGAAAGGATAGGCTACCCTTTATACAAGTTGATGACGACAGTACGATAGTAAATAGTGCTCCAAAGACGCGCTATGAGAATAGGTTAGTTGAAAACTTTTTTTATTTCATAAACAAGAAGTTATACTTAACTCATGAAGAAATATTGCAGCAGAAATAAAATGTTTAAGATCAATAGTTTCAGAGAAGATAAGATCAATAGACAGTGGCAGGTTTGATGTATAGCGGCGCATCGTCCAAAAACTCTCCATAGAAAATCTACGGAACAAGTGACGTCACATGTTCCTATATTACCTATTACGAATTGTATAGGCATATTGACAAAATCAACAATAACTATGTAATACCTATGAATGTTTTTATTCAAAGTGGTATCAAAATTTTTGATAAATTTACAAAAGAATAATGACCAGGTTTTTAAATTTTCTGAACAACTTCAACAATATTCCATATATTTTTTTTTATACAACTGGATGACAAACAAGCTGACGGCCCACCTGATGGTAAGCGGTTACCGCCGCCTATAGACACCTGCAATAACAAGGAAAAGTCACTTGATATTGCAGTTGCGTTGTCATCCTGGGGCCTAAGATGAATTGCCTTCCATGCCCAGTAATTGCACTGGCTACCTTTCCCTTCAATCCGAAACACAGCGAACTGTGTGTGTGTAACCATATATTTTAAGTTGGAATTTTTTCTATGGGTAACTTCCGAATTTGTGAAAAATAGCGCCATATTCAAACTTAGCAACATCTCAATTGCCGACAATCCTGAACTCACAACCGGTATTGAACCTTTAAGCCTAAGGAGAGATTTGCCTCCTTGTGTGTGTTCTACCGTTTGCATAACGGGGTATGTTCTGAGGAACTATTTGACATGATGCCCACGGCCTCTTTCTATCATCAAACCGCTCGCCACCGGCAGAGAGTTAATCCTCACAAATTGGAACCTCAAAAAACTGAAAAGGATAAAATAATTAAATTGAAGTAGTACTCATCCCCTAGAAACGTATTTTTTGGAGTCGGTGCTAAGTTTTTTCCAAAAACAATAAAAAGTGAAGCACCGACTTCAAAAAATATGTTTCTAGGGGATGAGTACCTACCTACTTAAATTTAATTATTTTATCCTTTTCAATTTTTTGAAGTCGGTTTTAATTTTTGTTTAATTTTTTTTTTCACAATTTTTTGTGAAAACTTTCTAAGGTTGAAGCGCTAGATGGATGACCGTCAACTTATATTGTTTCCCACTATCGTATCGTTTAACTAAAAAGTCGTAGGAAATAAAAAATCCGCAATTTCGCATACGTAGACTACTTACTGATTTCAGTTTTTTTCATTTAAAACCAAAGTATCTAACTGATTTTGAAAATTTGTTTATGAGACCAAATGGTAACTATTCCGCATCGAACGAAAAAGAATCACGTAAATCGGATCAGTAATCTCGGCGTAATCGGTAAAGAAAAAAGAAAAAAAATATCATACCGGCCGAATTGAAAACCTCCTCGTTTTTGAAGTCGGTCAAAAACGTTGGAAAAGGAAAGAGAGCGTTGAAGAAATGAACCAGTAGGTTATACCTAGTGCTCCGGTGGCGTAGTGGTAATCGCGGCTGGCCGGAAAATCAGGAGACGCGGGTTCGAGTCCCGCCTGGAGCATACATTTTTCATCGTTTTCTTTCTTTGTTTGTAATTGTTAAAATAAAGTAGGCGTTTAAACGGATCAAAATCATTAAAATGTAATTAAAATATAATAAAACTAGAAAATTTTCACGTCCTGAAGCAGGAATCGAAACCGCGACCTTTCGCAATCCGGGCGACTGCTCTGACCACTGAGCCACCCAGGACTTGGGATATCCCTGTGAAATTCTTCTAGTCTATCTGTATTTGCGTTTATGAGCTAACGTCCACCCTACAATGTCGAAATATTCTATTTCATTATAATATTTAAATAATATCGATTGTTGACTTCTCTATTGATACAAGTATTTTTTACTTAATAGGTGTGTCACTCACCAAAATTTTGTAACAAAGGTTTTGTAAATGATAAATATTTTGTATTTTTTATCTGTACACCTCGCAAAGTTTTGGTTATCACAAATGTAGTCTAAGTAGTTTGGTTATGTAATTTTTTCAGTGCAGAATTTCTCCAAGACTCTGTTTATATTTCATCGTTGTAGAGCCTGTCAACTGGTTCCGCAGATGATGTAGAAAGTCATACGTCAGCTGGCGTCAAGGATCGATCATTCTGGTCGCGACAGCGCTCACCATCCGGTACTGTGGCGCCAAAGTCAAGGTTGCCACGAGAGACTTAATATGATATTCATTATTTTTATACAAAGCACGTCAATTGACCCAACACCACCTGATGTGAAGCGGTAAGAAGAGTCCATATGCGAAGACAGCAGATTATTGCTTCACAAAAATAATGAAGACGCGCAGACTTCGAACAAAACGGCTCATAGACAAAATTGTCTATACCTACAAGATCGTGCAGATCTACAAGACAGACTTATCTGTGAGAGGCAAGTCTGTCTTTAGTCTGTCGTGACTCTTAGTGCGCTCTAGAGCGAGCGCACATGAGAGTCACTACAGTCTAATCTAAAGACAGACTATTGCTTTACAAAAATAATAAAGACGCGCAGACTTCGAACAAAACGTCTCATAGACAAAATTGTCTATACTTTTAGTCGGACTTGTCTGTGAGAGGCAAGTCTGTCTTTAGACTGTCGTGACTCTTATATGCGCTCAGCCTTTGACACTGCTTAAGCCGCCTCCATCTTGCCGGCCCTAAAGGTGCTTTTTCACGCCTTTGTTCAAGGAAATGCCTGGTTTCTTTGCCGTACTTCCAGAACTTGGAATTCTTTGTCAGCACATGTGTTCCCTCCTTCCTATAACATGGGTTCCTTCAAGAGGCATGTAAAGACACCTTATGTTTGGTGAGGGTGGAAACAGCTAGAATAGTGTGTTTCAATCTGCTCTAGCTGTCTTCGCATATGGACTCTCCATTCCACTCCACTGCAGGTGTTGAGTTGCCACAGTGATTGCTGGTCTTCTCTACACCATACGAACCCATTTCAGTTGGAGCAGTTACAGATTGTTGAAGAACTTGTATTTTGTCTAGTCTTATCGTTTTTATATGAAAACTACTTATGAAAGTAGGACGGCCTCCCACTAGATGGACAGACGACCTGGTCAGGGTCGCGGGGAGCCGTTGGATGCAGGCGGAGCAGAACTGTTCCATTTGGAAATCGATGGGGGAGGCCTTGGTTCAGCAGTGGACATTATGGGCTGGTATGATGATGATGATATCGTTTTTAGGGTTCCGTACCCAAAGGGTAAAACGGGAACCTATTACCTACTAAAACTCCGCTGTCCGTACGTCCGTCCGTGACGTCTGTCACCAGGCTGTATCTCATGAATGGTGATAGTTAGACAGTTGAAATTTTCACAGATAATGTATTTCTGTAGCCGCTATAACAACAGATACTAATAAACAGAATAAAATAAATATTTAAAGAGGCTCCCATACAACAAACATGATTTTTTGCTTCATATTGATAACGGCAACAGGTAGACGCTTGTTTAATAGATATTGGCACGGAAACCTTCGTGCGCGAGTCCGACTCGCACTTGGCTGGTTATTTATAAATCCCTTTCTTTATTAAAACCGCAGGCCAATCATGAAACGTTTTTCGGAGTTTCAGGCCAAAATAAGGAGTTTTGCGGCCATAAAGGTGTTTATTAAGAAGCCCTTTTCTTTCGTTTACCTCTATAATGGCCTCTATTACTATCCTAATCATAAGGTCCAGAATCGAAACAAACTTTTAGGTGACTTCTCCTTTCATAGCTAGACGACAAGCTAGCTCACGCCCCATCTGGTGATAAGCGGTTACTTTCGCCTGTAGACCTGCAATAACCAGGAAACCATCACTTGGTGCAGATACGTGGTCATCCTGAGGCCTTTTTTATTTTATTGGGGAGAAATCTGATTACAGACATACTCGTTGGTGTGTGGGGGTCGCCCAGTGCTAATGACACTAGGAATACCCACTAAAACTCCCCTGCCCTTGGTTGTCTAGGAGGTAGCCCAGGCTCTGCCGAAGCAATTTCACCAGCCCACCCCCAGAAGTCATCCTTAGGGCTAAGATAAAATGCCTTCCATGCCCAGTAATTACACTGGCTACCTTTCCCTTCAATCCGAAGCACAACGATCTGATCCAAGGTTGAAATAAGAAAGGTGGTGGTACCTACCCAGACGACCCGACATACGGGCCTACCACCTGTGACGTGTTTTGTATTTCATTATTTTTCATGGTAGTCCCTCAGGTCCGGAAGCTTCACATCCAAATAATCAAATACCATTTTGACAATTGACAACCCTGCAATATCGTCAGATCTAAGATATGTTGTTCAACGACTTTTTTATGTAACGTGGCCACATAAATTATTCTTTGATTTGTTATGGCAATTTGGTTTGTTGCTAGGAAAATTTATTCAGAAGATCAATATGTGTTATATCATTTTCAATAGCTTGCAGTTCTTGCAGATGCTTAAACTTTCTCTTTAATAACAATTCTTTAAACGACACTCCTCCGTAGTGCTGTGTTCCTGGTAGGCTGCCGGAGATCATCGAGGAAGCATTGGGAACAGGGGGACTCGTCTCCTACGATGTAACTAAACTTTCTCTTCAATCACTATTCTTTAAATAACACTCTTTTGTAGTGCTGTGTCCCTGATAGTTTGCCGGAGATCATTGTGTTGGGAACAGGGGGACTCATCTTACAAAACTTTCTCTTTAATAACAATTCTTTAAATAACACTCTTTTGTAGTGCTGTGTCCCTGATAGGTTGTCGGAGATCATTGTTTTAACAGGAGGATTCGTCTTCTATGATGTTAGAAAACTTCGGCTTATAATAACAATCCTTTATATAAAAATAATATTCACACACTCACACCTATTATCTAGCAAGTAAGCCTCATTAAGAGCTTTGGTTGTGGATACTAGACAACTGTTATATTATGATAATAATAATTGTATACAAATATTAGAAAAACTACGTACAGGACCCCATTGAAACATCCATGACTCGTGAAAAAATACAAACATTTGCTCCTAGCGGAATTCGAACCCGGGATAACACTCCTTTGTGGTGCTGTGTTCCTGGTAGGTTGCCGGAGCTTATCGAGGAAACTTGTGTTGGGAACAGGGGACTCGTCCCCTACGATTTTACAATACTTTCTCTTTAGCAAGGATGATAGAAGTAATATTTGGTCTATATATGTCCTTATTAACATCCTTAAATAACACTCCTTTGGGGTGCTATGTTCCTGGTAAGTTGCAATGACACAAACTGATTCCAGGCATTCACCACATAACTAAGTTGTGTTGGGGAGAATTGCATTTTGTGTAGCATGTGCTAGTAAGTGGGAAAATACCATGTGAGCGCTCCAATCAAGGAGCTTGTGTTTTATCTGCGACACGTTACTTTCAGAACATTGAATCCTTAGCTATTGACCTTCAAACTTCACACAAGAGACAAAATCCGAAGATGACAAAAATTGGCTTTACACAAATGAAGATGGAAAAAGAAGACCGCCAGAAGAATAACTCCTCAAGACTGCTCTACTTTCAACACTTCACAGATGAAGTGTAACGGAAAAAAAGCGTTTTTTTTATATTTTTAACTCTTAACTCTTGGCCTTCATCTCACCTCATGGTAAGGGATGTTAAGACCGAATATCAAAGCGAGCTCCACACGAATTTTGTCAACCACAGAGGAAACTGGCTATCTAAACAGTGAAACCTGCGGCTAACTGGAACATTAAGGGACCTGCGAATTAGTCTCGCCTAAAGAGGTATTCTACTTACCCAGTGTCTTAGATGTAAATAAATCCAGGTATAAATAAATGTCTGCCTGATTTACAGAGGGTCCCAATATTAGAGGTGAGAATAGAGATAATTTCAGTTAGAGAGTTGTGATTATAAATGGCAGACTCAGTTAAGATAGCGGCAGCTAGCTAGGCGGACTTAGATAAGCCCTAACACAAACCAAACTGACCAGAAAATTTCTGTCCCCACGGGAATCAGACCACAGAGGCGGTTAAATAAATGAAAATTCTAAAGGTTTGATACGTGACAATAAACTCGACAGACGGTATTCTGTTTCAAAGCTGATCAATTGTATGCTCGGACTGTAATAACGTCATCTGGCGGTTTCGCTCCGAATAAAACCTGGCTGTACCCTGTCTACTAGGTAGGATTTTATTTATTTATCATCATAATCACTCAGATTATATACGTCCCACTGTTAGACACTTTTCTAAACAAACAGATGACACACAAACTAACGGCCCACGTGCCCACCTGCAATAACAAGAAAAAATCACCTGATATTACAGCAAATTGTCATCATGAGGCTTAAGATAAATTGTCGTCCATGCCCGGTAATTACACTGGCTACCTTTACCTTAAATCCGAAACACAGCGAACTGTTTCACGGCTGAAATCAGAAAGGCGGTGGTACTACCCAGACGACCCTACATACGGGCCTACCACTTCCAACATGGGAAAACCACATGAGAAGTTTGTTTCTTAAGACTACCACGTTTGGATTAAAGCGGTTGCAATAACCACCGGGACCAACGGCTTTACGTGCCTTCCGAAACTCGGTGGAGCTCGAGATTGACCCATCCCGGTTCCGATCACAGTGAAAGTTGCTTTATTTTCGTAATCGAATCCACAGAGCGCTCATACTTCGTCACCGAGCTCCTCAGAGTGGACGTGAATGTTAATGTGTTAACTCTAGATCTGTTAAAGCGACCTCAGTGCTACACAATTCACAACCCAGATAGCTTCGTTAGCAACAATCTACATTTCTCGCTAATGACTCAGGCGTTCAACATCGTACAAACTACATTACAGCGAGGTATTTTGTTGAGCTAAGCTCGGGGCGTTTATACGGTAATCATTTGCGTTTGTGTCACAGTCGCCGCTAGCATCTTCATAGCATCGCAATCTCGGAAGGCTTGACATATCCAAAAATAGCGGCATCCTTCTTCGGACGCCCGAAAAGGAAGGGGACAGGTAATTTTAGAACTGTCAGAAAAAATATTCTGGCTAGTTTTATTTCCACGTTCGGTCACCGCACTCACACACTAGTTGGATGGCGGCGTCCGCCGGCCGTGCGCTGTCTCGCTCTGGCGGCGTGGATGAACGAACTCAGCGGCAGCCACGGTGCCGACGTCACATGACCTTGCGAGCGCGGTGATTGCGCTACGCTCGCATCAAGCTGTTTGAAAATGGAATGAAAGCATTTAGAAAGGAGGTTTACTCATTTTGCAGTGGATTTGGACTTGTGAAATGTTTTACAGGTCACTATTATTATTTAAAGGAGTTTGTGATTCGAAGAGACTCCCTTGTGACCAGTCAATACTTGTATTCACTAAACGATAGTTAGTCCATTATTTTTTAAAGAAACTATTCTGAGCGTGTGGTGAAGGTCAGGAATCAATGAAACATCTTAGTGGCTTATCATACGCTATATGTCTGCCGACAGATTTACTTTAGGCTAAAGGCAGAACTATATTCTGGTCACAAATAAAAGGTTTTCATAAATCTTCCTCTCCATAAAAGATTCTAAAGTGCGAAGTGAACTGTGTAGAACAGAAGCGGGAAGGAAAAGTATTCCTAAAGTACTGAGGAATAGAAGCCAGGACAATGATTGAGTGATTGTCGCCATTTCTGCTGAAAGATGTCCCTGCTGTACAAATTCGTACTTTTTATTATTTGACTTGTAGGGGATTTTGTTTTTTTGGTTACCGTCGCCTTTAGACACCCGCAATAACAAGGAAAACGTCACTTGGTATTTATTGCAGATGCGTTCATCCTGAGGCCTAAGATGAAAACCCTTCCATGCCCAGTAATTACACTGGCTACCTTTTCCTTTAATCCGAAACACAGTGAACTGTTTCACGGCTGATATAAGGTCGGCGGTGGTACCTACCCAGACGACCCTACATACGGGCCTACCATATAAGTGTAAATCTTTGTACATTTTTTTCTTTATAAATTTTATTATTATCTATTTATAAATGGCTCCTCTAAAGAACTCCACTCCACTCCACGATCTGTTAGACGCATCGCAAAATGGTCCAGCTTCCTTATTCAGAACTGTCGGAAAATAATCTAATTTGGGAATCTCTATACTTGTCACTTTTTACCACGGTGCGTCGAAGCGAGACGGCATGTGACTTTTCGAATCGAATAAGGGGGCTGGTATAGCAAAAGAAGTTTTCTAAGTAACATAACTCCTTACAGCTTCACATCAGGTAGTGTTGAGTCATTTGCCTTATTTTCTATGAAAAAGGTCAAATTAAATTCACTCTGATTTTAAATAAAAAATCAATAAAAATAAAAAACAATCGAAAAATTAAGAATAATGCCTAACCAAATCCGGTTATCATAAATTCATCAATAAACAAATTCATAATTGTCAACAGAAGTGTGGTTTTTGTTTTAATTTCCTGTAAATAATTCCGTCTAGTTATTATCACAGACAGCTTACGAAAAACTTCATGCAGCTCGTGGTAACGATTCCTCGTTGAGCTCTTTCTGTAAGGTCTTTCCCGTCACTTATATATAAGACAATAATATTAAGATGATCAATACGACACACCCATATAGATATTATTCATCACTTTAAACGTCTAATACGTCAACCTGCTTCTACATGGGAGAAAGACATGAGAATTTATGTGGGACAAAATTTCTCCGGAACCGTACAGGACCAATGCGGTTCCAACATGAGAGGATAAACTTCCTGCTGGTGGAAAGCTGTGCATAGTAGAAACAAGCCGTGGGCATCATGTCTAGGTCTTGACGAGCCTACTGAGCTTGTGGATCGACTGGTTGACCAGTTTTGCCAAGCGCGTCGAGGTAGCTAGCCTTTTTTGCACAAAGCATGGCAAATGACGTCACACGACCTGATGTAATCGGTAAGATGAGTCCATATGAAGACAGATAATGCAAACACACTGTTGTAGCCGCCTCCACCTTGACCAACTTAACAAACCTCTTGAAGGAACCCATGGTAAATGCCTAGGATAGCATGTAGTTTAATTCATAACCAAAAATTTATTTTAGAATCAGAAATGTTCATCCGTAAGAGATCCAAAGTCACTGACATAATAGCTCATAGGATTAGTCAGTTGAAGTAGCAGTGGGCAGGGCACATAGCACGCAGACAGACGGCCGGTGGAGCTTTGCAGCCCTAGCATGGCGCAAAGAAGGACGGCCTCCCATTAGATGAACACACGACCTGGTCAGGGTCACAAAGTAGGGCGACCTCCCATTAGATGGACACACGACCTGGTCAGGGTCACAAAGTAGGGCGACCTCCCATTAGATGGACACACGACATGGTCAGGGTCACAAAGTAGGGCGACCTCCCATTAGATGGACACACGCCCTGGTCAGGGTCACAAAGTAGGACGGTCTCCCATTAGATGGATATACGACATAGTACCGTACCACCGCCTTTCTTATTTTAGCCGTGAAACAGTTCGTTGTGTTTCGGATTGAAGGGAAAGGTAGCCAGTGTATACTGGGCATGGACGGCATTTCATCTAAGGCCTTAGGATGACCACGCACCTGCAATATCAAGGGCTTTTCCTTGTTATTGCAGGTGTCTGTCTATAGGCGGCGGTAACCGCTTACCACAAGGTGGGCCGTCAGCTTGTTTGTTATCTAGTTGTATAAGAAAAAGTCATTTTGGTAACAATTTTAGGACTACAGAATATTACTTAGTAATTAAAATAGAATAAAACTAGAAAAATTTTCACGTCCTGAGGCAGGAATCGAACCCGCGACCTTTCGCAATCCGGGCGACTGCTCTGACCACTGAGCCACCCAGGACTTGGGATATCCCTGTGAAATTCTTCTAGTCTATCTGTATTTGCGTTTATGAGCTAACGTCCACCCTACAATGTCGAAATATTCTATTTCAACATCCGAAACGAGTATTTTTACAAATACCGACGATTCGGTTAAGTTGGGGCAGTGCTTTCAAATATTCTTAATTTTTGATTTTAACATTATTATAAATTCCGTTCCGTTCGATTCCTGCCTCAGGACGTGAATTTTTTCTAGTTTTATTCTATTTTAATTACTAAGTAATTTTTCAAACATTGAAAATAATGTTAAAATCAAAAATTAAGAATACTACAGAATATGTTTTACAATAAATAAATTTTAACAAAAACCAAATATGGTAAATACTTTTCATATTAATTATCTCAACGTACAAAACAAGAAAATGGTACTTCCAAAAGAGTGGTACCAAATATGGCATAGCGTATTTTAAAAGAGTGGTACCAAATATGGCATAGCGTATTTTAAAAGAGTGGTACCAAATACGGCATAGCGTATTTTATAAAAGTACTTCTAGTTTTTTTCGTTTTTTCTTTTCCTCATATGAAATTGTCTTGGTCGTTCTTTGACTTTTCTTTAATTTCTAATTTTTTTCTTCCAAATATATTTCATAGATTTAGCGGTGGTCCTAATAAGGAATAGTATCCCTTATTATGATCATTCCTTTATTTGAAATTAGGAACATGACAAGAGTTAGAAGAAAGCCTTTAAAAAAATATGAATTCGATGCCATAAAGATTTGAAAGAAATTGTTTTATAAAAAAACCGACTTCAAAAAACTGAAAAGGATAAAATAATTAAATTTAAGTAGGTATTCATCCCCTAGAAACATATTTTGGAGTTGGTGCTAAGTGCTTCACTTTTTATTGTTTTTGGAAACCACTTAGCACCAACTCCAAAAATATGTTTCTAGGGGATGAATACCTACTTAAATTTAATTATTTTATCCTTTTCAGTTTTTTGAAGTCGGTTTTAATTTTTGTTTAAAATTTTTTTTTCACAATTTTTAGTGATAACGTTCTTCGTACGTAGATGGGTGACCGTCAACTTATATTGTTTCCTACTATCGTATCGTTTCACTAAAAAGTCATTGGAAAAGCAAAAATTCGCAATTACGCATATGTAGACGACTTCATAATTTCAGTTTTTTTATATTTAAAACTAAAGTACCCAACTGTTTTTGAAAAAATTTTTATGGGACCAAATGGCAGCTATTCCGCATCGAACAAAAAAAGAATCATGTAAATCGGATCAGTAATCTCGGCGTAATCGGTGTACATACATAGAAAAAAAAAAAAAAAAAAAACTTACCGGCCGAATTGAGAACCTCCTCGTTTTTGAAGTCGGTTAAATAGATAATTTGAATTAAATTAACACAAAGAGGGTAGGAGCTATACAAGAGGAAGCAATATACCTAAATAAACAACGGCAGTCAGCGAAATTTTTGACCATCCAACTGCCAGCATGCTTTGCTTTCACCATCTAACTGGCAGCATGCTTTGCTTTCACCATCCAACTGCCAGCATGCTTTGCTTTTACCATCCAACTGGCAGCATGCTTTGCATTCACCATCCAACTGCCAGCATGCTTTGCTTTCACCATCTAACTGGCAGCATGCTTTGCTTTCACCATCCAACTGCCAGCATGCTTTGCTTTTACCATCCAACTGCCAGCATGCTTTGCTTTTACCATCTAACTGCCAGCATGCTTATAGACTGATGATGATAATGAAACTGTCGATGGATGCAATGCTAATCCGTCATTGGTCACGGTCGGTGCTACATAACTCTACATACACTGTGCATTGTCAGATAGCTTGAAAATAACGATAATATTTTTGACATTGGGCACCTAGGTACTTTTTTGGTAAGTTGTGTTAAACGGGCTGGATGCGCATGTGGCACCTTTCTTGTGGTTGATGGTTGAAATAAAAGTCGACCAATGCACAAAATATATATCAATATATATTGGCAAAAGAAATTATATTCAATCATTTAAAACTAACTTGATGCAATACGTACGATTAAACAAAATTGGATGGATGAATAGCGCGGCACAAATTATATTTTATACCCGACGAGCAATCAAAGAATGACAGCTTAGGCACGGAGCACAGAGTAACAAACAGGATGCAAACATTATCACCGACAAGCCTTTACACTCTTTTTCTAGAAAAAGTAAAGCAAAGGAATGTACCCTATACGGTAACACAGTATATAGTGTACTTAACATAATATTTATCAAGTTGATATACCTTTTTTATAATTATTTTTTTGCGCTGGGCGGCAATGCACTGCTAAAAGTTATATTTTTTAACTACAAACATTGTAATTCAATATTTGATAAGAGTGTCTACACGAGTTTGTTGCCGGAATCTTCTCGGTAGTTCAACTTTTGGAACCGGTGTAAATTCAGACATGACAGACAGACAGAGACTATGACGTTGTTAGTTAATATATTTTTTGTGATAGTTATAAAAATGTGTTTTTAGACGATTTAAAAGTGCTGCTTTGTATTTAAATAAAATATTTTTTCTTTCTTTTTTTCACATATACCTACTAAACAAAATTCCACATACTTGAACTGAATTACTTTAGTCTTACTCTCACATTTCAAAAGTAGTGTAAAAATAATATATCCACTGTAATAGGATACGTAATCCCAACTAAAATTACAAATAATAACAATAAAAAAATAAACAAACTGGAAATACTTATTTGTTATACAAGAGTGCAAAGTTGCTTTTTAACCGCGTGCTCAATTTTGATGACCGAGCAAGCGAAGGATTCTAAAATTGAATAACGAGCGCAGCGAGTGATTTACAAATTAGAATCCTGAGCGTTAGCGAGGGAATCCAAAGAGCACGAGGTGAAAAATCTTTGCACTCGAGTGCAACACGTAACTTTTCATCCCACCTCAACGAGGAAATGACTAAATGCAAAAAAAAACATTTGCGAAGTATTAACAGTTTCAGTCAATTTTGTTGGCGTCAAATAAACTTCTTTGTCGCTAGAATCACTCATTTTAGGTTTTTTACTTGTTTTATAATTTCTTGTTTTAAACCTATGGTTTTAACAAATATGTCGCGAAAAGAAAATGGCGCGCGCAAAGCAAATTAAACAAAAAGTACACTAAGAAGGTGATGAGTCTGAGTTTTGAACAAGTTCAAAAAGGTTGTATGATAAATTCGGCACCATGGAGGTAGAAGTAAAGAGGTTTAATGATGTTTTGAATTCACAAACTTAGTGCACACGATGTTCTTAATTCAATTTTACTTTATCCTCTAGCGGATAAAAATGGCTTTTGCACTCACATATCGAAGAGCAAAAATACTCTTTCCGAGATGGGGGGATGAAAAAAATATTTCAGCCTAAAAAGCAAATACAGATAGACAATTTCAAAGGGTTATCCTAATTCCTTAATAGCTCAGTAGTTAAAGCAGTCACCCGGATTTCGAAAGGTCGCAGGTTTTTTCTTTATACAAAGCACGACAAATGACTCAACACCACCTGACGTGAAGCGGTAAGAAGAGTCCATATGCAAAGACAGCTAGTGCAGTTCAGACACTGCTCTAGCCGCCTCCACCTTGCCGGCCCAAAAGGTGCTTTTTCACGCCTCTCTTGAAGGACCCCCTGTTATAGGAAGAAGGGAACACATGTGCTGGCAAAGAATTCCAAGTTTTGGAAGTCCGACAAAGAAACTTGGTAGCTCAGTGATCAAAACTCACTCGGATTACGAAAGGTCGCAGGTTCGGTTCTCTCCTCAGGACAGGACAGTGCTTTCTAGCATTTAATCTGTATAGCAGAGTTGTCCCTACGGAGGGCTATGACAATTGATATATAAATTGTGTCTGGAATCTGATGCTTGACCACCTATTATCTAGCCCAAAGTAAGCATCATTAAGAGCTTGTGTTATGGATACTATATAACGGATAATTAATTATAATAATATGTATATAAATATTAGAAATATACTAAATAAACATATAAACATCCATGAATCGTAAACAAATGCTCGTATTCATCATACAAACATTTCCTCCTACCGGGATTTGAACCCGGGATCTCTTGACCGAGTAGAATGTATAGTAAGGTATACAGACCTCTGGACCAGCCGGACGTCCAATATTGAATAAAGGTATTTTCATTAACCTTACTTTTAAACTTATTTTATAATTTTGGAAGACAAATGGATCCATTTTAAGTATTTTGCATTGATTAAAAATAACAAATATTTGTACTATACTTAGATAAAAAAAACACTTTAAACACAAAAAAAACAATATGTCCCAAAATAATCATAGTAACAACTCGCCAGTGTAAAAGCGGCAACAACGCATTTTAATTCAAATAGATATTCCAGTGTTGTGGGGGAGCGCTCGCCGTCCCTTTCCCTCGTATAGCTCTCTCCCTTTCAGTATCTATTTCTTTTTCCCGGGCCCACATTGGATACAGAGTCTATGTATTATTTTGTTTTTTGTTTACGGTGGAGGGTGCATGGTTTTTGGCCCTTTCGATGCGGGGTGCAACGATAAATGAACGCTACTGTTCTACAAATGACCCTTCGCTTCCGTCGCTTGTGAGTTTTTTGTTGGTGCATTTTAATTTTGGAATTTACGACTCTGCTGTTAAAAATATTGGATTATAATTTAAATAATAGAACGGGCGCCATTTTGGATAAAATTGACTATTTGAATGGCTTTGTAGCTATTTATTAACAATTAATTAGGAGTAGATAACATTATGACGATGATTTTTTACGTATAAGATGTATTTTTTTTTCTGTTTGTTCATCAGTCTGAGTTCTGTAAGGATGTTAAAACATGATGATGATCTTGATTTGGTTTTAAGTACGCACAGGTTGGTGCCGTCAATATGACAATAAACATGCCCATAGTAGTTCATAGAAATGGTTTGCCACTCTCAAAAATATCTTATTCGTTTGATAATTTCATGGCATTTGTATGAATTAATATAACAATAGCTGCATTATTTCATAGAAATATCCTGAAATTATCAAATGAATAAGATGTTTTTGAAAGTGCCAAACCATTTCTATGAACTAATATAGCCCATGTTTTAATTTATTGTCGTATTGAAGGCACTATACTGTAAATATATTCATCGCTGTGTTAGGGCATAGTTTCAAGTTGGATGGGGAAGAGTAGGTTAAAAATATCGTCGTAATTAAAAATATTCGTCACATTAATACTATAGTTTAGCGAAATAGGGAAGACATATTATTATCTCATACAAGGAAAAAGGGGAGGATGTCTCTTATGGTAAAAGTGCTTTATAAACTAGAAACAGAGTTCTGAGCATTTTAAATTTTAAGACAAGGGTTATTATGTTTATTTTTTCTTTTCTCTTGATTTTCTTTAGGTATAGGCACCTCATGAGAGAGCCCAAGTGCTACGAGCGTCTATAGGCTACGGTAACAACGAGTAAGTAGTACCCAAGATGCTACGAGGGTCTATAGGCTACCGTAACAAGGCATGAGTAGTGCCTAAGGTGCTACGAGCGTCTATATGTGAAATGAGCATCTATAGGCTACGGTTACAACCCGTGTGTAGTACCCAAGGTGCTACGAGCGTCTAAAGGCTACCGTAACAATGCGTGAGTAGTGCCCAAGGTGCTACGAGCATCTGTAGACTACGATAACAGCGAGTGAGTAGTACACAAGGTGATACGAGCGTCTGTAAGTTACGGTAACAGCGCGTGAGTAGTACCTAATGTGCTACATGCGTCTATAGGCTACCGTAACAATGCGTGAGTAGTGCCCAAGGTGCTACGAGCATCTGTAGACTACGATAAAAGCGAGTGAGTAGTACACAAGGTGATACGAGCGTCTGTAGGTTACGGTAACAGCGCGTGAGTAGTACCTAATGTGCTACATGCGACTATAGGCTACCGTAACAACGCGTGAGTAGTGCCCAAGGTGCTACGAGCATCTGTAGACTACGATAACAGCGAGTGAGTAGTACACAAGGTGATACGAGCGTCTGTAGGTTACGGTACACAAGGTGATACGAGCGTCTGTAGGTTACGGTAACAGCGCGTGAGTAGTACCTAATGTGCTACATGCGTCTATAGGCTACCGTTACAACGCGTGAGTAGTGCCCAAAGTGCTACGAGCATCTGTAGACTACGATAACAGCGAGTGAGTAGTACACAAGGTGATACGAGCGTCTGTAGGCTACGGTAACAGCGCGTGAGTAGTACCTAATGTGCTACATGCGTCTATAGGCTACCTTAACAATGCGTGAGTAGTGCCTAAGATGCTACAAGCGTCTATAGGTGATACAAGCGTCTATAGGCTACGTTTACAACCCGTAAGTAGTACCCAAGGTGCTACGAGTGTCTCTATGCTACGGTGACAGCGTGTGAGTATAGCAATATATTTCAGACAGAAGGGTTCCTAATCGTTTTATTTTATGCTACCGGGAGGCTTTCGTAGCATAACGAATTAAAATTTAAATAAACAATCCAATCAAAGTACCTACTTACACCAAATGTAAATTATTTTTTAAAAATAAAATCATTAATCTTTAATAACGAAACGCTATATACCTACATTTATTTTTACTTGATAAGCACTACTCACGCATTGCCTACCCTGTAAGCATCAACATATCACTGTCTTAATGAGCGCTGGCGAGCTTACTCACCGCATGAACAAGTTACAAAGCAGTTCTATTTAACTGTGGGGAACACTGCTATATTTTATCATGATGTAGATGAGATTTAATTGATATTATAAAAAAAATACTTTCCCCTAACATGTTGTGTGTAATAATAGAAATATAAATTAAACTAAAGACATTTATAAATAACACCATAATACAACATAAAGGAAAGAATTTGAATAAATTTTAATAAAAAAGTATCCAATTTTCTCATTTGCAATAAAAACTTTTTGCCAAAATTATAAAAAATGTACGTTTTTTGTTGCACAAAATGGACAAAAAATAACACTTTCGCCATTTTAGTTTGAAAAAAATCTAAAAAAAGTGGAAAGACTGCTTGCATAATAATTCAATGTTTTTCTTTTTCTTTTCAGATATCAGACATCACTTTTGCCACTACGAAATTAAATTTAAAATGCATCGGTAAGTTTATTTATTATTTTAGAGTTCCTTTAGGACAATATAACAGTAAAGTAGGTAGTTATTATTTCTTTTGATTTGAAAAAAAGACTGTATCTATATTTTATTGTGCTCAAGGTGGGTACCCATATATCAATAAAAAATTGATTCTACCAATTGAATAGTTTCCTGTTTTGGTCAGTATTTAAAATTACCTACTTACTATTAAAATAATCCCAACTCTTAGCAAAATTGAGAAAAAATACACTTTCTATTTAATTTCAAATATTATTTTTATTTTTACATTTATTTACTTCAATATTTTCATTCATTTGTATATTATTCTATATAGGTATATTTCTTTGTATTCACAATATTTTTTATAATGAATAATGCGAGATATGTAGAGACACTAAATATGAGTTGCTCTACATTACTGTAGCTATTTTCTTTTTAAGAATTTAAAACATGGGTTACTAGGTATCCTTCGGATTTCAACTATTTATATTTTAATTTTTTAAAGTATTTTTGCCTTATTTTCTACATCTTAATCTTTTTTGTATTACCAACACAATCGCGGAAAATGTTTAAAAACCAAAGTTTTTATTTATATAAAAAAATTGCCTATTTTTATTGCAAATGTTAAAATCTATAATATTTTCTATAATTTAATGTCTAGGTTACATTTTGGTAAATCAGTTTTATTATATTTTGTATTTTTATATACTCACCTAAGCGTATAGGTAAGTCGAATGCAGTTCCAATTTTAACCTTAAAAAAATAGGCTATATATTTTTCAAATTATTAATTGCTAAAATATTTTCAATTATTTAAAGTCCAAATTACATTTTATAGGGCTTTTCTTGTAATTTTAATTTTATTTTGTATTGTTTTAACAACAGCAAAGTTGAACAATACCAATTAATTGTCGGCCCCCGATATTATCTCTTACAATTTTTGCATTTCTTTTTAAATTACAAAGGGAAGCAAATTATTCAATAAAGGAACGATTTTTCTTTAAGAAATAAAACATTTTTAAAAATATTTACTGAAATATTAAAAGAAAAATACATTTGAAAATGTCACGTCAACGATTGAGATCTTATACTTGAATTAAAATGTAGTTAATGTTTGTTTTCTGGGAAAAAAATATTTTTTTACAGTAATTGAATACATTTACTGTGTATTTATATAAAAAAGTTTACGGAATAATAAAAAAATTCAGTAGAAAAATGCCAAATAAAAATTACTTTTCAACGTCGTCCGGAAACTGACGTATTTCTTCTCGATTAATTTAAGAAACTAGTTATTTGACTTCAGAATAGGACAAAGCGTAATATGAAGCATCTAAAATGTTGTACTTGAAAATAATCTAATTAAAAAATCAACGGAGAAAAGAGGTTAAATTAAAAAAGAATTTGTTCGGCGCCCGCGCACCGTTAAGCGTAGATGGTGCTGATAGAAGTGTCGTCGTCTCGCTTGCACTCGAACCGCCTACCACACTGCCCCTTTGGCGCGATGAGTGTACACCAACGTATCATCTTGATACTTGGTGTGGCTTTTACCGAATATATTATATTTTATTTCTGCGGTTTCATTCGTTTCCTTGGTATGTGTCGCGCGGTTTGCTAACTCAGATTTCACGAGTGAAAGTCGAGTGGAATTATTATTTTTACATCTATTTGTGGTAATAAAAGCTTTATTAGGAATTTGTCAACACTTTGATTAAAGCGAACAAAGGAAATGCTATCTTTTGAATTATGATGTTTCAAGCCAAATTTATAATTTTAACCTTAGTTTAAATTTTAACGAGTTATTGATTATTTCAAATATTATGCGGTTTTATTCTTCAAAATAACTAAACTTACATTAAGCGTTTAACAACCTGTTATTAAATATATTTTCGGTCTATTCCAAAACAAAACTTGCAGCTCACAAAATAAAAAGGCATAAAAGCCTACACGGTATCCATATAATAACCTTTAAAACTACTTATCGATCGTAATATATGTCGAGAATTCTCACAATCGCATATTACATTGAATACAATGGCCTTGAGTACTTTTTTATTTTAAACTGGTTCTTGAAATGGTTTCATGCTTGCTGCGTCTGACTTCAAGGTATAAAGATTTTTATACTTGAAGCAAAAAGCTTATTACTTTAAAGTGTTAGCTTTTTTACTCAACCTATATACGTGTTAACTTTCCCTTACCGACTACAGTTTATTTTTAGACACATAATTACTGAACAAGTATTGGTAATAATTGGTATAGATTGTAGCTATGTCACGAATGAATGGTTTTATTACCTTTGATTGGTGTTTTAATTTCACAGGGCAATAGTTTTGCTATCTATTGAAGTGATTGTCTAATAAAAACCTGATAATAATATAAATGCGAAAGTTGTTAACTCAATCACGCTAGAAAGGATAAAAAAAGGATCTGCATGAAATTCGGCACATTGGCTACATTTTTACTTAGAGACACCTACGGCTTCCGTGGGATTGAACCGACTTTACGCGGACTGGGTAAATAATTATATTATTCCTAGCAACCGCTGGCATCACCCGCGTAGATATCCATTATCGCTCTAAAAAGTATTCTATATCCCTCTTAAAATTTTGAACTATCTACACACTAAATTTCATCTAAATCGGTTCGGCGGTTGAGGCGTGAAAGCGTGATAGATCAACAAAGTCACTTTTGCATTTATAATATTAGCTTGGAATATTACATTTTATTATTATCATTAAATTTTTTTTCTGTAAAATACTCTATAATTTTAGTAAAGTTATCATTTTAATACTTCACCCTTATACTCTATCAAACCTAATTAACCTAACTAACTAACTAACTTAAACTAACTAACTAATTTCTATTATTATTACCGGGATGAAGCACGAATACCTTCAGATCTTTTTAAGCTTAAATAATTTTATTTAAGCACTAAGTCATACAAATATCTCTGTCAGGCCTTCACAACATTACAAGCTTAACGACTGAGTAATTAAACAAAACATCGCGAGCAGTTCTCGATTTGTCTGCACTATTGATTTATTATTACGTTACTTGAAACTACGAGACCCAAGGTTCACGTTACCTTGTACACTAAGACTAGACATGTCTGAATGTAAGTTTATATTATTCGCAACTTTATTTGGCTTCCGTTAAAGCTTACGTTCGCTTGGAGAGTATTTATGTCGGTGCAAAGAGGGTAGTCTAGACCTCTAATTGACAGATTTCGACATAAATGCTGGACTATAAATAGACTTGGTTGTTGCTAAGCGAATGATGTTATCGTTAAGAACTTGCACGCTTGCAATTCCATTCAGGCATTTTTAACACTACAGAATTAAGGTTGTATTTGAGCTTTGTTAGTCCAGTTCAATAATACCTTTTTATACAAGGGTAAAAAGAAACTAATAAGACTCTAATTTATAATTTTCTTATATGTGTAAATTCAATGTCAGTTTAAATAAATTAAATGATAACTATTTTCTACTTAAACCCCGTCTAATGTGGGTTTAAATCCTACTTCCTACTAATGTTATAAATATGACAATGTGGCTGTTTGTTACTTGATTGTTTTAAATTATATTTTGCAAATTTGCTTTACCTGTCTTAAAATGTAAGATATTTTATTTCCCGGGCAAGCCTTTCCGTGGCGTAATAAAGACGAATTCGCGGGCAGAAGCTAGTTATACATATTTTTTATTTATTAGAAGCAGTAACATTTTTCACAGAAACAGTAGTAGCGATAATAACTGCAATAACCAGAGACATAGCGCGATAGCACTTTTATTACCATTACCAGTAATAGAGTGAGATTATCATTATTTATATTTATCACACAGAGAGCTAGTAACTAGCAGTAGTTTAAATCTTGGAGGTTGTATCATAACTTGTATTGATAGTTACAGTAGCCGTTGTGAACTAATGAAGTTACCAGTGTAGCGACGTTTGTTTTTGAACAAGTACCTAGGTACCTACTTATTTACACAGAAAAAATATTTAAACTAGAAAATAAATGGATGGTGGATGTTGAAATAGGATATTTCGACATTGTAGGGTAAACGTTAGTTTGACAACTGATAAGACGACTAGCCGCCATTTATTTTGGCGTTTGAGCACAGCGCTGCGCTTAAGCGTATTCACTAGAACTCTACATCGATCTCTTGGATGTGTCGCTGTTTTAGATATAAGATTAAAGTACAGTCGATGTTTTTGATTTAGTTTTTCTTGTGTTTAAAATGTATCATAATGACTTCTTTCAGTTTTTGATTGACTTTTACATAAAGACATAAAAATAATCAATATTTTAGTTCCGGCTCATACCATGCTCGTCATCTAAACGCTGGTACAACCGCCAAAAGGTATGACAACGCTGTCACAACCATGAATTCAAGGCTGCTGACTTTAGAAAATCTTATAGCTGGTTGATATACCAAAAATCCATACGAAGCGTTTTTCTTTTTACCTAATGCGCACGGCATGCACCTTCTGGGAAAGCTCGTACATCATTATCCCCTCTTAAATTCTCTCGAAACAAAATTGGATTAAGAGCGAGACTAACTTAATTCAAAAAATAATGTGCTAAATGTGTTATAGTTGTTTAATTTATCCATTATGGTTCTGAATTATAGGACATATCTACATTTTGACGTGGTAAGGCTGTAGTATTTGTAATTTTGATTGGATTAATGTTATTGTAAGTACCTTTGATATAAGTAAGAAAATATCTAATGGCCCATACAAGCCAAAGTATTTAAAAGGACAATATTAAATAAATAAATATACTTACTTTCCCTCTTGTGGGAAATGTAAAAAATATATTAAATATTTTTTAAAAAATACCTTTTCTTTAACGTTATAATAAATATTTGAAATCTTATATATAAAAATTCTCGACTCGCAAATTTAGTTACCATACTCCTCCGAAACGGCTTGACCGATTTTCATGAAATTTTATATGTTTTTTTTTAATGACAAAACAACGTTTGCCGGGACAGCTAGTATATTTATAAAATATTCAAAATATTTTTACAGTATAACATTTTTTTTATTTAAGTATCTACCTATATCTAGATACTATAGTGGCTGATCTTCATTACTATCAAGAGTGAGGATTAGTGAAAATAAGAACATAAATACAATAAATGCCTACATGATGCGGCTGTACACTTCAAATAAGAACGGAATTCGTATGCAAAGAAGTTGAATGGGCTTAAAATAGCTTCAGCCCAGACTGAGTAACCACCTTAACGTTTGTAATGCGTTTGTAGTCCGAATTATTCCATCCAGCAATCGTTTGAAGTTGCTTTCAGTGGATTATTAGTGTCTGTGCAAATCTTTATTGTCTATTCTCTCTTATTGTGTTATGGCGCTGATATGTTTAGTGTGTTTTATAATTTTATTTTAATAGAAAAATACTATTTCTAATAAAGTAAATACCAAAGCAGACGACAGCATATCAAGTGTAACAGTTGAATTACGAAAGCCGTTTCTAATACCAACGCAGTCCCCTCGGTCTCAAGGTCAAATTAATAAGCTTGTTGTGTGGTCGACTGTACCATTCGTTAAAGTTTTGTTTCGAGTAACATCAATACTAACAAGAATGTACAAAATGAATACGTCATTAAAAATAATACAAGTATCAAACCTTATCCGTCGCGGTACACCGATCGAAATTCGACTTCGCAACAAAAAATGGACCGGCGCACGCGCTCCCACTCGCACGCCAGCAGTTAACAAGCGTTAGAGAAAGATAGCTTAATCGACGCCCGCGCCCACGTCTGGAGGACGGTACATTGAACTCGGCTAAAAGACGTACCACACAGTATAATAGCGATCTCCCTCCCCCTAGAACCGAAACGTCTGATAGAAAAGTTCTCATTTCAAAATGAGTACCACAGTTTTGTACATCTATATTGTTTGTCCTTGTCAGTGCTTCACGAAATTCTTTTTTTGAATTCGACTGTGTACTCCAGAAAAAGAAGGGTGCATTTTCGTGGCTTTCTCTTCCACCAAGTGCTTTTTATTCCGTGTCAGTGAAAGTTTGTGCTGTGATTTAGGCTGAAATAAAGACAGGTCTTTTAGGCTATGTTGGATTGAAGTGTTTGCTAACTGCTGGATTGAATTCTGGATTCAATCACGATAGTGGAGCCGGACATTTTTACCATCGACTGTTTCTCACGTGAGTATGACAGATGCCATTATTTTTTTATTAAGATGACTATTTGTGGTATCACCTACTATAAAGAGGTCAGTATCTCTCTTTTTCATGTTCAAAAGACGAACTGCACTTTAAATTTGACCGGAAACATACAACGTATTAAAAACTCATTAATTTTCGCAACAAACGGAGTTGATTGTATACAAAACTTAGAAGAAAAAACAGCTAGGAGCTTCTTAATGCAAGAATTGACTTCTTGCCTTATAATTTTGATTGATATTGCAATATTTAGACAGCAGTGAAACTTGGAAAATTGCAAAAAATAACCATCGACCACGTGGAAAACGTTTCGTAAGAGACAATTTTTTTTTCAAGAGATATCTAGTCTTATTTTCAAATTTTTTTATAAAAGTCTTCTCCATAGATTTATAGTCATTTCTAGATTATTTTTTCCATAAATTCTAACGTAAAATTAAAATTTAATTACCAATACATTTATAGTCAAATACCTATTCTTATAAATATTACATTTACATGTGTATAATTATATGTTTTTCATACAAATATGATTTTATTATTAGGCTTTAGTGTTTAAATAATAAAACTTAAGTATATTGTCACGACATTAAAGGCAATTAAAAAAAACATGGTTACACGTATATTTCCTTTAATAAAAGTGTCTCCATCTAGCGGAGAGTACTGTAAACTCTTTGATGTAGATCAATAATTCCCTAAAGGAAGGGATTCCCCATGCTTATCTGATAATTATAACAATGGATGAGAATTTTTGAATTTTATCTACGTTTTTAACAAAATAGAATTTTATTAATTTTGACAGTTCCCACTTAATCTTAAGACGAAAAAACCATTACCTATTAGGTACTCCGGATAGCTTAAAGAAAAAAGGTTACCAATTTTTGTAAAATATTTATAACTACCTAAGTATTGTAAATTTTGATCTTGTCGAAATAATTAAAATTTGTGTAAAAATAGAAAGGTATGTCTTATTTCTTACGAGACTAAAATGAATGTAGTGTAATATAGACATATATACCAGTATAATAATAAATAATCATAAACGTTGTTAGAAATCCACTAATTGTAGGTACACAACTGGTGGTTGGGTCAAATAATAGGTACTATTTAACAACAAATAAAACAATTAAGAAGAAATCGCTGGTGAGTGCTTCTTTCATTATTTTAGAGAAGGAAAAAGAACGATTTTTATATCAAACGAATCACTTCATATTACTCAGCTGATATTCAATGTAAAATATATAGTATGTAGTCTATTATGTTTAAGCTGAAAAGGTCCCATCCCCTTCCGAATATGAATATGTTATAATACGGTTTCCTTGTAAAATGCATCTAAGTAGAGCCACGTCTCAAAGTTTCAAAATATGTAGAGATATAATGGACTCTATGCTAGTAGCAATAAGGTGCTCTCAACCATATTAAAATATTGAAGCATTAAATGTATCTAAGGAGTGTAATCCAATGATTTACGCATGTCTGATAACAATAGTGTCGTCATTAAGATAATAGGTCAGAAACATGATCGTTGCCAAGCGAAAACCCCCCCTATTACGACTGAAAAAGGGCGTAACATGAAAATAATAATTAACGCAATAAGGTAGGTAAAGGTCATGTATCCCACTTTATATGACTCCCATTGTACATAGTGCTACGATTGATGTGTTGACTATTGTACTCATTGAATAATAAGGGATTATAATATGACAAAACGTCGAGTAAGTGGGTACCCACCCTTGTCGTGACGTATACAATCTTTGGACGACTGTTGTGTAACTAATTTTGCCGATAATCCGTCATGGACCACAATGTGCTGTTCATTATTCTGTGCTGTATATGAACAGCTCCAATTGAGAAAGAAAGAAACGCTTATTGAACACAAAAACAAAAATAAATTTAGTGATGTAACAATATTTGGTTGAAAGTAAGAAAGTACAGTTCCCGGTGTAGTGATCAAAAGGGTTACAGCTTGACATTGGGCTGCAGCCTGCAGGTGACGCTTGTGGCGGCTCCTATTTGTAACTTTATGCGACACTGTTCAAATGATACAATCACTTTTATAAATAAATTGTCAATATGAACAGTAGAAAACCATATAAAACTACTTCGCCAAAGTATCCTACCCAGGTTCTCAAAGTATGTCCATGCCAAATTTTATATAAATCGGTTCGACGGTTATTGACTCCCCCTTTTACCCCCTCCCTCCTTTACACCCTTTTGAAGGATGATACCTGGGATGAAAACTATCTTATGTCCTTTTTCGGGACTTAAACAATGTCTGTGCCAAATTTTATCTATATCGGTTCAGCAGACGGACAGACAGACACACTGTAGCATTTATATTATTAGTATGGATGATTATTTAACATAAAATATAAACTTACATGTAAAAGTTTGTCCAAAACATACAATGAATCAATAAATATACATATCATTATTAAATATATACGCCCTGAAACTGACAAACGTCACTATGCTTGGTCACCATTGGACGACTATCGTCTAACTGTTCTCATTTTCTAGGCAATACGTCATCACACAGCGTTAAAAGTCATAGATAACAGTAAATCGTGTTGTGCTGTAAGTGAACAGCTCCAGATAAAAATACAAGCCACAACAGTAACAAACGTCGTGACGTTTTGTCATCGTTGGAAGACTATCGTCAGACTATTCCGATTTTCACGACAATACATCTTCACACAGCGTCAAGAGACGTGCACAACAGTTGATCGTGTTTGGAAAATTAAGTGAACAGCTCCAGTTAAATAAACAAGCCACGACACTGGCAAATGTCGTGTAGTATTGTCATCGATAGCTGACTGCTGAGTGTGACTGTTCCCTATTTTAGACAATATGTCATCACAAGGAACAAAACAGTCGTCAGAACTGACAGTTAGTCGTGATCATACGAGTTAGTGTACGTGAAAATTTGAATTTAATATATAAAAAAGTTTCTTGTTGTATGTAGACAATGTAATGTCATCAGAAAACATAAAACGTTCTCAAACAATAGTTAATCGTAATCGTGTTCTGTTGTACAGACGACAGCACATCAAGTGTACGACAGTTGCTCTACGAAAGTCGCCTCTATTGCGTACGGAATAAGGGTGGTCTCAAGGTTAAACTGTTACGTTTGATTTTTCGATCACAATATACCAGCCAAAATGCCTGCTTGAGTTTTCTGATATTTTGTCATCGTTAGGGAACAGTCGTCTCTAGGCAGTTTCCATTTTCTCGACAAACTATTATCAAACAGCTCAAAATTCTCATGGACGACAGTTCTTTGTACCGTGCTGTTTATGAACAGCACAATTTTAACTAACACGACGCTGGTTAAAGGTCCGGTTTCGTTTCCACCTGCGACGTGACGTTTTGTCATCGTTGGGTGTCTGTCGTTTCTAACTGTATTACTAAATTTTCTATACAATATGTCTTTTCACCTATAAAAAATAAGCAAAACCAAAAACTTCGAAACACAAAATAGACAAAAAAAACCTAAATTTATTAAAGTAATTTGAAGTCGGTGCTCCAATTTATTAGATACTAGTAGCCGTGTGGACGTCGCTATCGTGTTAAAAAGTATCCCTTGTCCTTTTCAGGGTTTCAAACTATCTCCATGCCAAATCTCATCTAAATCGGTTTAGCAGTTTTTGATTCTCTATATAAACTTCCACCCGCTTGGAGGATGAAACCTGGGATAAAAACTATCCTATGTCCTTTCCAGGGACTCAATCAATCTTTACACCAAATTTCATCTAAATAGGTTCAGCAGTTTAAGCTTGAAGAGGTAACAGACAGACAGACATACATTCGTATTTATAATATTAGTATAGAAGTATGGATGTAGGTACATCAATTTAATTATTTTTGTCTTTTTAGTGTTAAGAAGTAGATTTTAAATTTCACAATTTATAGATAATAAATTTTCAATGTCAAAGCTAGATGAATGACCGGCAGGTAGACTAGTCTTTGGTTGAAATACATGTAGGTTTCATTCTGACTTGCCATCCAACTTGACTTCTGTTCTCTGAGCAGTTTCGTTCTCTATCTCCGACGATTTCCATCGGATCCAGATGAAATTTATATGGGACTAACCTGGCAGTATACTTATTCTAAAATAAAAAGAATTATCAAAATCGATTAACATTAGACGGAGAAATAAAAGAAATAGTAATTTAAAAAATTCTACTGACTTCAAAACACTCAAAAGAAATAAAAAAAATTGAAAAGAAGTAGGTAGGCAAGTAGTTATTTCATAAAATGGTATTTTTAACCGACTTCAAAAACGAGGAGGTTCTCAATTCGGCCGGTATGTTTTTTTTTTTTCTATGTATGTACACCGATTACGCCGAGATTACTGATCCGATTTACGTGATTCTTTTTTTTTCGATGCGGATTAGCTGCCATTTGGTCCCATAAAAATTTTTTCAAAAACAGTTGAGTACTTTGGTTTTAATTTAAAAAAAACTGATATTATGAAATCGTCTACATAAGCGAAATTGCGAATTTTTGCTTTTCCAATGACTTTTTAGTGAAACGATACGATAGTAGGAAACAATATAAGTTGATGGTCACCCATCTAGCTTCGACGGTAGAAAGTTATCACTAAAAATTGTGAAAAAAAAATTTTAAACAAAAATTAAAACCGACTTCAAAAAACTGAAAAGGATGAAATAATTAAATTTAAGTAGGTATTCATCCCCTAGAAACATATTTTTGGAGTTGGTGCTAAGTGGTTTCCAAAAACAATAGAAAGTAAAGCACCGACTCCAAAAATATGTTTCTAGGGGATGAATACCTACTTAAATTTAATTATTTCATCCTTTTCAGTTTTTTGAAGTCGGTTTTAATTTTTGTTTAAAATTTTTTTTGGAGTCAATGCTTCACTTTCTATTGTTTTGAAAAAAAGTTTAGCATTGTAATTATTTGATTCTTTTTAGTGTTTTGAAGTCTTTTTATTTTTGTATAATAATTGTATCCCTTCCTACATGGGAGATAATGTGCATCTCCCATATAGGAAGGCCTGTGCCCAGCAGTGGGCAGTATATAGGCTGGTGATGATGATGATGATGATAGATTTTTGAGATTTACGCGGACAAACATACAAATACTAGGTGGTAGACCTGTATGTAGGGTCGTCTGGGTAGGTACCACCGCCTTTCTTATTTCAGCTGTGAAACAGTTCGCTGTGTTTCGGATTGAAGGGAAAGGTAGCCAGTGCAATTACTGGGCATGGACGGCATTTCATCTTAGGCCTCAGGATGACAACGCACCTGCGATATCAAGTGACTTTTCCTTGTTATTGCAGGTGTCTATAGGCGGCGGTAACCGCTTACCATCAGGTGGGCCGTCAGCTTGTTTGTCATCCAGTTGTATAAAAATAATAATAATAAAAAAAATACAAACACATACACTCATGAAATTTGGCACGCATGTTCAGAAGCTGGTATAGACTAACTGTTAGTCACTAACATATACACAAAAACTGTGCAATTCTGACAATAAAATTTTTCTGTTAAATAGCACTACTTAGCAAATTGTTGTGCCCAACAGGGTCCGAAATTGTAACCACCTATGTAATTTTGGCAACAATAAATATTGAGTATTGAGTATTGAATATTTCATACATAAGTACAGACGACAGCACGTCAAGTGTAACAGTTGTATTACTAAAGCCGCCTCTATTACCAACGCAGTAAGGGTGTCTCAAGGTCAAACTGTAACGCCTGATGTGCTGTCGTCTGTACTTAAAAAAGAATAATCAAATAAATTTACATCTGATGAAGAAATGAGCTAGCTGCAAGAACCGGTGTAAATTCAGACATGACAGACAGACACTATGACGTTGTTACTTAATATATTTTTTGTGAGAGTTATAAGAATCTGTTTTTTGACGATTTGAAAGTGCTTCTTTGTGGTCTATTTAAATAAAATAAATTTTTTTCTTTCATTCTTTCACCTCGTCGAATCTTCCTTTTTTGAAGTCGGTTAAGAAGTCGTTAGCGACAGCTTAATCGTGCTGGGCTGTATGTGAATAGCTCAATTTAATGTACTAGTCACGACAGGACTTAACAGTCACGTTTAAGTTGAATTGTGTGTTTCAGATCACTTTTTATGTGTTTAATTGCAATGGGTTAGTTTTGGAATTTACGAATAATTGTTCTACAGAACTGTGCATTTAATGTTTTGCTGACATGATGACATACTTTCATACTACTATTGTAATTTTGTATTTTTTTATATATACAAAGCACGACAAATGACGTCACACCACCTGATGTGAAGCGGTAAGAAGAGTCCATATGCGAAGACAGCTAGTGCAGTTCAGACACTGCTCTAGCCGCCTCCACCTTGCTGGTCCGAAAGGTGCTTATTCACGCCTCTTTTGAAGGAACCCATGTTAAATATTAATATGATATTAATTAATTTAATAACTTCAGATTACGATCAACTAAGAGAGAGTAAGGAACAGCATAAACTTTATAAAACACTAACGCAGTCAAAATAAACGTAACTTTAACCTTGGCCGATTTTTTCTTTGCAATCACCTCAACATCTTCAAATATAGAGACTGTACAATTGTCTGAAGACAGATAGTTGTTTTTTTTATTATTTACGGGATAGCTTCTTGGCCATCATCTCACCTGATGTTAATTGATAATACTAAGGCCGAAAATGGAAGCGGCATGTACAGAGGTGCTGCCTATAAACACTGCATTAAATCACGTTCAATAAGGTCGAAAATTGAACGAAATAAATGTCACAAGCCGCCTCCGCCAAGTACCTCCTCGATGCACTGGACAGATTGCAGCGTCGTGCTGTCCGTATCGTTGGCGATGTAGAGGTCACCAACAACCTTGAGCCTCTGCCATTGCGTCAAGACATTGCGTCGCTTAGCGCCTTTTATCGGCTTTATCACGGAGAGTGCTCTAAAGAGCTTTTCGACCTTATCCCACCTTCCCCCTTCCTGCTCAGGAGCACGCGTGCCGGTCTTCGGAGTCATCCATTCACTGTCTCCACCTCAACATCACGCACAAAGAAATTTACTGCTTCGTTTCTTTGTCGTACTTCCAGAACTTGGAATTCTTTGCCAGCACATGTGCTCCCTCCTTCTTATAACATGGGGTCCTTCAAGAGAGGCGTGAAAAAGTAGCTTTTGGGCCGGCAAAGTGGAGGCGGCTAGTGCAATGTCTATTCTGCACTAGCTGTCTTCGCATATGGACTCTCCTTACCGCTTCACATCAGGTGGTGTTGGGTCAATTGCCGTGCTTTGTATTAAAAAAAATGACTAATTACTTATATGACAGCTATCCTTTTTGCACTGAACTTAAATTTAACCTAAATTACCAGGAGTGTAAAATACGCAAGGAGGTATAAGTATTGTACAATGTTTTTAGCTCTTGGTAGCTCTTGGTCTGCATCTAACCTGATGGTAGTGATGATAGACCGAAGATGGAAGCGAGCTACACCCGGATCCTTAACCGCAGAGGAACTGGCTATCCTATCTCCAACTGCCGGAACACAACAATGCTGTTAACATTATTGTTATGCCGGCAGACTTAGGTAAGACGGTGGTAGCCAGCCAGGCGGACTTAGAAAAGCCCTACCACCAACCAGACTAGGCAGAAAAATTCTGTATCCACGGGAACTCCGTACCACTAGATCTGAAGGAGGAAAAATATTTATAAAGATTTCTGCTATATGGGCTGATGATGATGATTCCCTTAAATTAAAACGTGGACTTAGATGCTGAGTCTGTCTTTCTTCTAGCAATGGGGATGTTGCCTAAGTTTCAATCTGGCGCTATTTTTCACAAATTCGGAAAATATACGATACTGTCATGTATAAACACATATCAAATCTAAAAGTTACGGAACATTATTGAAAGAAGAAGAAAGAAAAAATGTTTATTTAGTGCAATTTTTTTAAAAAAAATATGCAAATTTGACAAAATACCAAAGATAATTAATAAATAAAAAGCAATGAAATAAGACAACACATCTGCAACTAAAATGGTAACCTGTCACGGCACCAATGAGAAGCCATGACGCTGGTTTTCAATGGCACCATAATGGGGGTGGAAATTGTACGGCTTAAGAAATTTAATTTCTAATTGTAATTATTTGTTGCAAATTTCGTCAAAAATCATAATGATATTAGATTGCTCACATCAATTAAAGAAATCGAAGAAAGGAAGAAAAAAAATATTTTTAATAACATACACCAAATAATAATACAATATTTAATATTTGAAAAGAGTGACTACATGAGTTAGTTGCCGGAATCTTCTCGGTAGTTCAACTTTTGGAACCGGTGTAAATTCAGACATGACAGACAGACAGAGACTATGACGTTGTTAGTTAATATATTTTTTGTGATATTTGTGTAAATGTGTGTTTTTGACGATTTAAAAGTGCTTCTTTGTGGTCTGTTTAAATATAATATTTTTCTTTCTTTCCTTCTTTCAAACATAAAATTATACATACAAAAAAAAAAACTTAGACAAAGTAGGAAAATAAACACTTAACAGCAGGTGTAGTCAACAAGTGTTTTTATGACAACTATGAATAAAAACGTACGTTACATATTTATTATTAATATTGTCAATATGCCCACACATTTTTAACCGACTTCAAAAACGAGGAGGTTTCGGCTGGTACGTTTTTTTTTCTTCGTTTAGTAATATAGCAACATGTGACGTCACTTGTTGGTAACGTTACACAGATTTTGTGGAGCATTTTTAGACGATGCGCTGCAACATATCAAACATACCGCTGTATCTGTGAAACTATTGATTTTAAACATACTATTTCTTTTATAATATTTCTTTATTAGTTTTAAACTTCTTATTTTAGTTTTAACCACCCATTTTAAGTTACAAAGCACTAAAAATTAAAAAATAATTAAATTTCAGTACCTAATGTACCTTCTAAAATGTTTTTTTTTGGAGTTGGTGTTATCAATCAGATCTGTGAAAGTTAGTAAAACCCTTTTATCATGTAGAAAATGAGCTGATAGTCATCAAACGCCTGAACTGATCTTCATAAAATACACGACAGACCCACCATACCCCTAGCCATACCCCTGGGGGTAGGGTGGGACTGAACCATACCACCTAAGAACCATCCTAGTCACGTCAGCTTTCAAACAAAAAAACGAATCAAAATCTGTCTATTCGTTAGGAGCTACAATGCCACAGACAGACACACAGATACACAGACAGACACGTCAAACTTATAACTCCCCTCTTTTTTCGTCGAGGGGGAAAAACTACCCTCTAATATTGAGAACTTGCTTATAAATGAACAATAATTAAAAAAATAACATTCTACCTCAAGATCTGAATCTCGAAGCCCGGGTTTCAATTTCAAAATTATACATAAAAATTCTTCTATTCTCCACAATATATCTGTTTTTTTTTTAAATATTTATTGTTAATCTTTATTGATCAAATAAATACTTGTATGACAGTTAATTACAGTGGAATAATGAAAACTAGGCATCAATCTACACACTACAACACATCGTGGGTAACAATGGCACTAGGAAAGCCGATTCTATTACGAACGCAGCAAGGGCGGTCTCAAGATAAAACTGTTACGCTTGATGTGCTTTCGACTGTACTATTATTCAGTGTCTAAAAGTTATGTCCGCTTTCGCGCCATAAGGTAGTCTATATCATTTCTCACGATGTAGTTTATCGTCATGCTAAATTTAATCTAAATCGGTAGAGAAGTAAACATGTAACAGACGAACAAACAGACAGTTCTTTCGCTTAATGTTAGTATGGATCTACCATTCGAATCCACTACCTCTGATTCAATTATGCAGACGTATTTAATATCGTGGCTTTAATTACAATTATATAGAGTATGAGGAAACTTAAAAGTATTTACAGCTGTTATCCCTAACCTACCACAACATAGATTGTGTTAAGTCAGTACCTACCAGACAGTTAGTAACATAAATTGTATTTTTTGGAAGGTTTTCACTCCAAGTCATTCCCACAGGAGTAGGATGGCGTAAATAGCGAACCAAACACACACACAAACACACACACACTTATAACACATACTAGCTTCTGCCTGCGACATTGTCTGCGCAGGATTAGCATTTTGAGTAGCCTTTAAGTTATTCTGATGTATGAGTGTGATTCACAGACAGAAATATTCGACATCGAGCTTGACGTCTGACAAGACGACGAGCTGCCATTGATTTTGACGTTTGCGCACTGCGCTGCGCGTAAGCGTATTCACTTATCTCTACGTCGATCTCTTGGCTGTGTATTATTGTCGCTGTTTTTAACCAACTGCAAAAAAGAAGGAGTTTAAATTTTTTTTTTTTTTTGTATGTATATTCACCGATTTCTCGGTCAATTATGAACCGATTTCGAAATATAGTTGTATTCTATCGGGTTATTCGGGTGAACTGATGATGGAAGATACAACTCCTTAGCGGTTAGGAGTTGGAAGATATTTCTTTAAATATTATAGGTACGAATTGACGAATAGTTGTATTCTATTAGGTGATTCGAGTGAACTGATGTTGCAAGGTAAAACTCCGTAACGGTTTGGAGTTCGAGAACACTCGATAATATGAAACAATATTATGTATTTCAACCAAAGACTGGGAGACAGACAAGTCGATAGTGCTGACGGTCACCCATCTAGCTTTGACCTTAGGAAATCGCTTAAAAATGAAAAAAAAAACACGACTTCAATAGACTAAAGTACATACGACATGAAGTGCAATCAATATTTTTCAATTTCGTTTTTTTGTGTTTGAAATGTATGGCAATGACTTAATTCAATAGTTGATTGATATTTACATAAATATATACATGTCAACAACTGTTTAGTTCCTCTTGACTTTTCTCGGAGCAAGAGTGGGTTCAAAAGTGAACCCATTTATAATAATAAAAAAAAGTATCAGTGAGATAATTTTAGATATTGTGTCCAGCACCCGTACCACCATCTTTTATCGCGATCCAGTTTAGGACCTATACTGAGTAGAATCGTTAATTCCTATTACGACGCTATCTATCGACGCAGTTTAGGAACCAATACTGAACCGAGCGGAATATGAATCGCTTTTATAAAGATGGTGGTAAGGCCCCAGATTGGGGAGTGAATATGTCGCAGCCGTCTGGTTAAATCAGCCGTTTAAATGGACGGCTAGCCCGTTGATTGAACGCCGGTATCCAATCAAACGGCTGAAGTAAGTACAACTAGCCAAGTCATTGAGCGAAACGTTAACCAGATGGCTGAACGTCATGTCAGACGTCTGCTTTAAATTAGCCATTTAATTAGACGCCTAGGCGGGTCGTTTAAATCGAAGAGCTTTTGTGCGTCTGTTTGAGTGATCCGTAGGTTCAAGGTTATTTTTCATGACCACTTAGAACCAAAACTATGTCGGTTATATGTGGTCATAAAAAAATAAACTTGAACCTACCAATCAAACCAAAACTTTTCAGTACAAGACGATACATTCAATACGCCAAGTCGTCAAACGTTAAGTGAGTCTAGTTTAACTACTATCAGGCTAGGCATTCAATTGAATGCCGACGTTTAATCAACGGGCTAGACATTCAATTAAGCGGCGAATTCAAACAGATGGCGGCGACAAATATACGACGTCACGGGTGGCCGTGGTGTACAACCGTATGCCCCGCCAGATGGTAGGGGGTAAGGTTAGGCCGTAGACTATATCGGGCTAGAGAGGATGATCCACTCGCAGCCCTTTCCCGCAGGAGGCGCATGGGCCGGAGGCGGCGACTTTTCGTCACGCTCCAACCGCCTTAGCCGGCACTGTGGACGATGGATTGGGGCTCCATCGTCTGCATCGTCACCAGGCCACCATCATATCCAACGTTCTTCTGGGATTTCCCTAACCCATAGTGGTGGCCTGCTGAGGCCAGCTGTAAGCGGCCACGCGGGCGACTACCAAGTTCCCCGTGTGGTCGCGTCGCTAGGCAGCGAGGTAGGCAGAACTGATGGTTTTTACTGAGTATGCCAGTCGGAGAATCTCACATAGCCCAACTGTGGCCCTTTAGCTGGGTAGCTATAAAAGCTTTTCCATCATAAAAAAACCGTAGACTATAGACGCTCGTAGCAGACGTAGCAGTAGTAGAAGCCGTAGCAGTCTTGGAAGCCGTAACACCTACTCAGGCGCTGTCTTCCTTGTAAACATCAAGAGAACGAATCTGTTGATAGCATAGGAGACTAGACCCATGCTCGCTACATAACGCCTTCTCAATGAGGTTTAGCGACCTTACAACAGGAGAAGGACACTTCAAATAAGTAGTGTTATCTGTGGTAAGGTGAAAGCTGCTACCTGCTACCCCTGCACTTAAATTCGACAGAATAATATGACTATGTCAAAAACGGCGTATATTTTCAGAATTAATAAAAAATAGCGCCATATTCAAACGTAGGCAACATCTACACAAAGAAATTTAGCAACAAATTTCTTGGTCGCACTTCCAAAAGTTGGAATTCTTTGCCAGCATACTCTTCTTCCTAATGAGGTTCCTTCAAAAGAGGCGTGAAAAGGCATCTTTAGCTGGGCAAGGTGGAGGTGGCCAGAACAGTGTGCTAATGCAGCTGCCTTCGCATTTGTGTTTTAACCCCCGCCGAAAAAAGATGGGTGCTAAAAGTTTGACGTGTCTGTCTGTGTATCTGTGTATCTGTGTGTCTGTCTGTGGCACCGTAGCGCCTAAACGAATGGACCGATTTTGATTCGTTTTTCTTTTGTTTGAAAGCTGATGTGACTACGATGTTTCTTACCTATAATTTATGAAGATCAGTTCAGGCGTTTGATGACTATCAGATCACTTCCTACTTGACAAAAGTGTTTTGCTAACTTTTACAGATCCGATTGATTTGAAATTTAATTTACCGTTACTTCGGTGGTTATTTCAAGACACGCTAACTTTGAGCTGATCCTGTACCATCTAATAGTCTGCGGGATGCTCAATTCTTCAGACACTTACAGCAGATATAGCATATTTGGGCTCATAAGAATAGCCTCAATAAGATGATGTCAGATAGATGATTAATGACGTTCTAATATAAAAACAAATATAACGTAACAAGTATTAGTTAGTGATTTTATTTTCAGGTTCTATTTTCTTTTATTTTTAATAACAATATACAGGCTAATTGGTACATGGTATAACAAGCCGCACATCACTAACCAGTTAAGCCGGCTTCCAATTTAATGCCTAGGCCGATAGTTAATTGAACTAGACTCACTCAGCGTTCAACAACACGGCATATTGAAACCCCCCTCAATTAGATGATATATACTTGGACTATAGTTCGGATCCACATAAGAGAAATAACACACTTTTGATTGTAAGAGCTTTATTATATTTACTCAACAAAATAATTATTAACAACAAAAACAAATATAATTATATTTAAAAGAAATGCGACTGCAATACGGGAAAAAGACAAGAATATTCACATATGACATTACAACTTTTTTACTTTCTAAATATGATATTCAGCCAGCATACTATTTTTAAAAACATACGCAATCTCTTTACTGAAAATTACGATAAATGTTAATAGAAATTAGACAGAGGTCTGGGCGAATTGAAGAGTATTGGTATGATTGGTGGGTTCAATGTTATATTATGACCACTTATAAGCTAAACGATTTCAGTTATAAGTATCCTTAAAAAACAACCTAGAACCTAGCAATCACTCAAATAGTCGCACAAAAGCTCTCCAATTCAAACGACCTGCCTAGGCGTTCATTGAATGGCTAATTTAACCAGGCTGACATGACATTCAGCCATCTGCTTGAACGTTGCGCTCAATGACTTGGCTAGTTGTCTTCCAGGCGTCTAATCAACGGTCTAGGCGTCCAGTTAAACATATTATTAAATACATATTATTATTATTTAAAGTTGTTTCATGTCCTTGATAATATGTGTTGTATCATAGTTATTTTTTATCAGCAGCCTATAATACTACTCCAGGAGTATAATAAAGTTTTAACCTATTTTGTTTTGTGTACAAGTTATTATATATCTTTTGGCAATGTCATTTTTTTGTATCTATTAGCCATCAACTAATCGCACGGGCCCAGCAGAAAATTGTGCCTCTGCGCAGCCATGACATCATGCTGAGCTGGTCACCCTTTTGGTTACATCTGGTCTCATATTATTAATCTCTTTTGGAATTTCCTAAAATTGTGGCCAAATAAACGTCTTTTCTTTCTTTCTTTCTAAGTTTACCAGACGGCTGCAACAAATATATTACTACATCAGATGGTGTCGAATCATTTGCCGTGCTTTATATAAAAAAAAACTTACGTACTTAAATAACGCCGGTCAGGCCTTCGCCAACAACCAACTCAGACAAGCCTTCATCCTCCAGGACTTGTTCAGACAAGCATTACGTGCCGTCTGACTCAGACGTCGTATAATTTCTTTAGGCTAAAATGACTGGTGGCGGACGACCTTGATTGTATGTGGCGCTCGTTCCCGTTGTTACGGACGATACGACTTTTTTAATGTCAAAGGCCTGTAGACGGATGCTTTTAAGTATGATGGTCTTTTTACAACCTTTAATAGAGTATAATAAAATTGTTGTGCTACCTGTCTTTGTATTGAGAGAAAAAAATACATAATTAGGTATTTATTTATAATTTTAAGGTTCTGTTATAGAGTCAGGCGCGGTATTCTTTCTTCACATAAACTAAACTTTTTGGGGACCTTTTCTTCGGTTACGCGGACACAGTCTGGATGGAAAATAGCAACTAAACTGTAGACACATGGCACAATTACTTTTATACAAATTAGAATTGTTGACTATAGTATTTTACTGCATATTGAGTAGGGTAGGGTATAATTAACAGTTGCATGCTGCATAAAACCTGTCTGATAATACTTTTTATCTTAGAAACAGGTAAAAATGTAAAATTAACTAACAATAAAATTACATTTTACGTATCATGGTAAGGTGTTGCAATTAAATAAGATAGAACAAAGAAAGGCAGCAATTCAATAGCTTTATTGTATTGACTGACTATAATTTTTGTATACCACTAAGGTGGCAATCAAGCATACGGCCCACCTGATGGTAAGCAGTTACCGTAGCTTAAGGACGCTTGCTACACCAGGTATAGCTTGCGCGTTGCCAACCGTGTAAAAACCTTTTCACGCCTTTTTTGAAGAATCACATGCTGTACTCATTCGAGAAAACCTATGCAGGAAGCTCATTCCACAACTTGAGCATATGTGGGAGAAAGTTTCTCTGAAACCGTACAATACCCAACCACTCGGAAGCCAATTTGTGAGGATGAACTCCCTGCCGGTGGCGAGCGGTGCAATGACAGAAGGAGGCCGTGGGAATCATGTCAAATAATTCCTCAGAACACCCCGTTGTACAAACGGTAGAACACACATAAGGAAGCAAAATCTCTCCTTAAGCTTAAGCTTACCGCTTGTGAGCTCGGGATCGTCGACAATTCTCATAGCGCGTCTTTGGAGCACGTCAAATGGTCCAAGCTGGTATCTAGGTGCTCCCGCCCATAAATGGCAGCAGTACTCCATATGGGGCCTGACTTCAGAAGTTTACAGTAACAGTCTTTGCGCCGAAGAGAAGTACCGCCGCGCTCTATTGAGCACACCAAGTTTCTTGGATGCCAGCTTGACTTTATCTTCTAAATGACTGCGGAACTGCACGTCACTAGAGATATCGACACCAAGGATAAAATAATAATAAAAATCATACACTCACACCTATAATCTAGCCCAAAGTAAGCATTATTATGAGCTTATATGTGCTTTTTGTTTTTTTTTTATCTAGTTGTATAAAAAAAAAACATATAAAAATCCATGACTCGTAAACAAATACAAACACATCATACAAACATTTGCCCCTTCCGGGATTCGAACCCGGGACCTCTTGACAGAGTAGCCTGTATAGCAAGGGGTACAGACCGCTTGACCAGCCGGACGTCATACCCGATACTCTTAGAGAAGGAAAGGGGTGTGCCAAGGAATTGTGGAGACATATTCATTAGGCGAACTTGTATTGGAGTTTATGACATTTCAGGTTAAAAAAAATATTATTAGAAGAAAACCAAACAATGGTTTTCTGGAAGTTTGCACAAAATGTAAACTTTATGTTGAATCCTAACCTCAAATTTCGTTTATGTATGTCTCTGAAAATATACAATTGCTTTGGTGAGGAATGTGTTTGGGAGATAGAGAGGACCTTCTTCCTCTTCACCTCCCAAAACCCCCGAGGTCCGTAATGTAAATTTTTATTGAAGTTTTCATATTTTCATAACTGTTATTTCCTGAAACGGCGATCATAGGGCTATTTTACTGTCAAATGACATACACATATTGAAAGCATTATCGGCATTTGCCGCAGTGAATGGGCTTAAGAAGTGTTTTTTTATTTTTTTATCTTATCGGGGTAACTCTTGGCTTTCATCTCACCTGATGGTAAGTAGAGATACGGCCGATGGAAGCAAGTAACACCAGGATTCCTGAACCACAGAGGAACTGGCTATCTTACCTCAAACTACCGGAACACAACCACGCTGTTAACATTATTGTTATGGCGGCAGACTTAGGTAAGATGGTGGTAGCTAGCCAGGCGGACTTACAAAAGCCCTACCACCAACTAAACCGAGCAGAAAACTTCTGCTCCCACGGGAATCGACCCTGGACCTCTAGATCTGAAGTTGGTGGCCTGTACCACTAGACCACAGAGGCGGATATAAACCTCGGCGGTTTTAATCTCGTGTCGGCCATGACAATGGACTCGCACGGACTCACACACCGGCGTTGCGTATTCCGGTAGCCGTAAGACCGGATCATCGCAGTTATAATGAAGATTGTAAAAAATGAACAGTGCAACTCACACGCGGGTTTGCCTTTATAAATCAAGCTTAGTAATCGGATAAAGAATGGGATTGAACTTATTGAAAATGGCGTTGAACTACTGGTCTTTGGGCGAGCTTGATTCACGTTTTAAATCGTATTTTAAAAATCAGTGTTAATAATAATAATATTCATACACTCACACCTATTATCTAGCCCAAAGTAAGCATCATTATGAGCTTGTGTTATGGATACTAGGTAAAGGAGAAATAATAATAATAATTTGTTTAACAGGTTGATGGCGATAACACAACAGTTAATCAAAACGTGGCCTATATTAGTTCATTGAAATGTTTTGCAACTTCATTTGATGATTTCATGAAATTTTAATGAAATAATGCAGCCGATGTTATTCTATTTCATAGAAATATCATGACATTATCAAATGAATAAGATGTATTTGAAACTAAAAGTTGAAAAATATTTCTATGGAATAATATAGCCCATGTTTTTAACCGACTTCAAAAACGAGGAGGTTCTCAATTCGGCCGGTATGTTTTTTTTTCTTTGTATGTACACCGATTACGCCGAGACTACTGAACCGATTTACGTGATTCTTTTTTTTTCGATGCGGAATAGCTGCCATTTGGTCCCATAAAATTTTTTTCAAAATCAGTTGGGTAGTTTGGTTTTTATATAAATAAACTGAAATTATTAGATCGTCTACGTATGCGAAATTGGCGGATGTTTCTTTTACTTTCTTATGACTTTTTAGTGAAACGATAGATACTATAGTAGGATACAATAAAAGTTGACGGTCACCCATCTAGCTTCGACCTTAGAAAGTTAGCACTTAAAATAGTTAAAAAAAAATATAGAAACATATTTTTTGGAGTCGGTGCTTCACTTTCTATTGTTTTTGGAACCAACTTAGCACCAACTCCAAAAAATACGTTTCTAGGGGATGAGTACCTACTTAAAAATTATTTTAACCTTTTCAGTTTTTTGAAGTCGGTTTAATTTTTGTTTAAAATTTTTTAATATACTGCCATCAATACCCGGATTTACTTTCTAAGGTTGCCGTTGATCAAGCCGTGTTGTCGGATGCCTAAAACTTTTGCCCTTCACCTTTATAAAAATAATACATCGTTTTACAACCCTATTGTAAGAATGTGCCTTAAGTACAATGCTTTGAGTCAGATATGTCCTGAATTGGATATTTTTAATTTAAAACCAGGAACTTACAAAAGGGTGGTATTCAGATTCATTACTAAATCAGGTGTCGATTGATTCGGCAGTTAAACTGGAATTAATTTTAAGTGCAATTTATAGATTGGCCGTATACACTTGTGTTGGAATTTGGCTAGTTTATAAACCATTTAATATGTAATTTTTATTATGCTGTGTCAATGTCTGTTGAATTTATCTTAAGAAATCAATTTTAAAAAAATACCCTCTATGTATAAATGCTAAAAATATACTAAATGAACATATAAACATCCATGACTCGTCAACAAATGCTCGTACTCATCATACAACCATTTGCTCCTACGTTTCCATTCGAACCCGGGACCCCTGAGCGTGTAGCCTGTATAGCAAGGGGTACAGCCCACTCGGACAGCCGGTCGTCAATAGATGCTACTTTGTCACAATTTCTTTATTTTCATTTTTACATTATTACAAATGTTTGAAAAACTATTTACTTTTTATAATATCTAAACTAGAAAATTTTCGACATTGTAGACGTTAGCTTATAACTTATAACGCAAATACAGATAAACTAGAAGAATTTCACAAGGTTATCTTCCCAAGTCCAGGGTAGCTCAGATGGTTAGGGCAGTCGCCCGGATTGTGAAAGGTTGCGGGTTCCTTCCCCGCCCCAGGACGTGATTTTTTTCTAGTTTAGATATTTTTATAAGTGTGTCACAAATCACAATTTACCTAAATTTTAGGTCCTTTAGGCTATGGTAATCGCTGCCCCAACAGACGGGCTGTACGCTTATTCAAATTCAAATTCTTAATTGCAAATTAAGTGTCCATTATAGAAAACATAGAGCTAGCAACTCAATTAGCCTTTTCAGGTACCAACAACAAAGGACATGGTAAAAGTTTCTATGGGATTTTGGCTAGCTTATGAGAATCAATTTTTCGTGTAGTTATTTTTTTATGATTGATCTCACCTTATCAATTGCACAAATCTTGACTGGTATAAGCGGCAAGAAAATATTTTGATATGCTGAAAAACATATCAGAGGTCGACATTTTTAAGAAAGTAAAACGTCAAATAAAGAATGAGAATGATAAAAAAAAATGCTTTTAATACAAAACCTAGAACATTAAAATGTGATTAAATAAGCTTTTCTCACCTTAACTGGAAGTTCAAAACCATAATATATAATATACTATACAAAAAACCCTTATGTCTATCACTTAAAATAATATTATGCGTGTCTAGTCTGACGTTGGTCTGTCCGTCGATCTGTCAGTCGATCTGTCTTTAGGTCCGTCTGGAAGTCAGACAGTCTGCGTCTGTCAGTCAGACAGTCTGTGTCTGTCTGTCTGTCTTTTATGTCAGTCTGTCTAAATTTACACCGGTTCCAAAATTAAACCACCGAGAAGATTCCAGCAACAAACTCGTGTAGTCACTCTTTTCAATTATTAAGTTACAATGTTTAGTTACTTTTTTTTTTATACAACTAGATGACAAACAAGCTGACGGCCCACCTGGTGGTAAGCGGTTACCGCCGCCTATAGACACCTGCAATAACAAGGAAAAGCACTTGATATTGCAGGTGCGTTGTCATCCTGAGGCCTAAGATGAAATGCCGCCCATGCCCAGTAATTACACTGGCTACCTTTCCCTTCAATCCGAAGCACAGCGAACTGTTTCACGGCTGAAATAAGAAAGGCGGTGGTACCTACCTAGACGACCCTACATATGGGTCTACCACCTAGTAAACTACTAAGTTACTACTCGTACACTGGGAGAGTAGTAGTTCACTCTACCGTACACTCCACCCGTGGACATCATCTTAGAAGTCTGTCTACGGGTAGAGTAGGCATGGCTTACCGCGCAAGGTTCTAACTGTACCTACATCACGGTCTAAAAATGTTTATCGTTTAAAAAATTAGATTCTCTGTCACCGTGTGTGCAGTGAAGGCTAAAATGCGTACTCTAAATACTTATTACTTTCTAAATTAAGTAAGACGCCGGGGGGCTGCTAAGGGACGACAGTCTATAGTCAATATTTTTTCTTAAGGACAAAAAAATAACTTTTTTTTCGTACTTGAATGACAAGTATTGATCTGTAATGATTTCTGATTGGTCATTGGTGTTTGACAATAGCATTCAGAGGGGCAGTTCAACCAATAGAAAGGTAGCGTGTACCCCAAACGACGTGGGGTTGAAATGTGGGGTGAGAGAAAGCGCTTGCAAATGGAAGTAATAATAATTGAACTTTCGTTTTCAAAGGCTTCGAGGACGCCGAGTCCGCTAATAATAAAACCTATTTCAAAGACCACCCGCGGCTCCGCCCGCGATTTTGAGTCAAAAAGTAATCCATGTCCTTTGTCCAGATGCAATCTATCTCCATGCTAAATTTCATTTTAATGGGCTTAGCGGTTTTGAAGAAGGAACGTAACAAACAGACTAAGCTACTTTTGCATTTAATTTTATTTAAACAGGATACAGTCGATCTAGTAAAACAATACATATTTAAGCTTATGTGCTAGGTTGTAGCCAAAAAACATGTATTACTTGCTGAAAGGAGATGTCCCAAAAATGTATGGAGACCCGGCCAGGTCTAGACTATACTAAAACATAGCCAAAGATGTGCAGAACAGTTTTTAATAGTCAACTTTCTTTTTATTTGCTTTAAAGATGAAGACATAGAAAATGACCTAATAATCATCAAACGCCTGAACTGATCTTTATGAATTTTAGCTAAGAACCATCCAGTCACGTCAGTTTTATAACAAAAAAACACAAATCAAAATCGGTCCATTCGTGTAGGAGGTGCGATGCCACTGACAGACACACAGACAGACACGTTAAACTTATTATAACACCCCTTCTTTTATCGGGGCTTAAAAACATTACGATTGAAATGCCTACTAAACAAAATAGATTGATTGTTGATTGTCCGTATATTTTTGTCTCGTTTCTTTATGATAATATTTTGAATGAAAACATACCGGCCGAATTGAGAACCTCCTCGTTTTTGAAGTCGGTTAAAAAAGGTTCTCTATATCCTAGATAATGCGAACTATTATCGTGTGTGAAAAATCTATGTCCTATATCTAATTAAATTATATCATCGACCCTGTGACATAGATTTGTGCATGCAATTATGAACCGTAATGTGGTAAATATTTTTAGACCGCTATTGTACATACACCTGCCCCCTTATTCTCAACTGTCGGAAAATATTCGAATTTCGGAAACTCTATACCTGTCACTTTTTATCGCGGTACGTCAAAGCGAGACGGCATGTGACTTCTCGAAACGAATCCGTGATCCGACAATTGAGAATAAAATCTGGCTAAATTATAGCAGAAAGCCATCAAAGAAGAAATTGAATTGAGAATAAGGGGGCTGGTCGGATGTGAAACATCTCCTTTCACATTTTAATTGATATCTCTATAAAAACAATGAGTACTAATAAAGTGAGTGTCTATAAATTAATTACAATGTCCTACATAACATTATTTACTTGTCAATGCAGGTGTCTAAAGGCGGCGGTGACCACTTACCACCAGGTGGGCCGTTAGCTTGTTTGACAAATTACTACATATTATGTTGGGGATAGTTGGGATCAGTTTCGTCTCTTAAGATAGCATCATTACGCTTTCTTAGGAAGTAGATAGCGCGCGGGTAGTGCCCAAGGTGCTATACGAGCATCTAGGGTAGGAGACGGATAGAAGCCAACTCCTAACCTTAAGGAGTTGTACCTTTCATCATCGGTTTACCCATATGACCCGATAGAATACAAGTAGAGTAGAGTACGTTAATACATAACTTTAATATTGAAAGAATTATCTTCCAACTACTAACCGTTAAGGAGTGGTACCTTCCATCGCCAGCTCATCAACATCAGATGGTGATTGACAGTAGCAAATACTTGAACAGCTTTGCGAAAAAGATGTCATACGTGCCTTTAAAATTTGAGGTAGGTATGCCTCCGATTTCCCTGTGTCCCATTATCAGATCCTGACTTGGTGACAATGGGACCACCTTAGGAGTATACTATATCGAAAAAAAAAGAATCCTTACCTAATCTGTGGCTCTACTTTCTGAAAAACCACTATTACTTAAAAATTAAGTTATCATCATCATCATCAGCCTATATATACGTCCCACTGCTGGGCACAGACCTTCCTACATGGGAGAAACACATGAGGAGCTTGGGCCATTACACCCCCACGCTGGCCCAATGCGGGTCGGTAGGTTAGAGCGGTAAAAGCACGGGAAAATGAAGTATCAACACATAATATCTGCGGCTATAAAGACTGGTCTTTAATTATTATTATTGTTAACCGACTTCAAAAACGAGGAGGTTCTCAATTCGTCCGGTATGTTTTTTTTTATGTATGTACACCGATTACGCCGAGATTACTGATCCGATTTACCTGATTCTTTTTTTGTTCGATGCGGAATAGCTGCCATTTGGTGCCATAAAATTTTTTTCAAAAACAGTTGGGTACTTTGGTTTTAAATATAAAAAAAACTGAAATTATGAAGTCGTCTACATATGCGTAATTGCGAATTTTTGCTTTTCCAATGACTTTTTAGTGAAACGATACGATAGTAGGAAACAATATAATTTGACGGTCACCCATCTAGCTTTGACCGTAGAAAGTTATCACTAAAAATTGTGAAAAAAAAAAATTAAAACAAAAATTAAAACCGACTTCAAAAAACTGAAAAGGATAAAATAATTAAATATAAGTAGGTATTCATCCCCTAGAAACATATTTATGGAGTTGGTGCTAAGTGGTTTCCAAAAACAATAGAAAGTGAAGCACCGACTCCAAAAATATGTTTCTAGGGGATGAATACCTACTTAAATTTAATTATTTTAACCTTTTCAGTTTTTTGAAGTCGGTTTTAATTTTTGTTTAAATTTTTTTATATAACTAGACTGATGACTTTATATTGCAGGTGAGTTGTCATCCCGAGGCCTAAGATGAAACGCCGTCCATGCCCAGTAATTACACTGGCTACCTTTCCCTTCAATCCTAAACACAGCGAATTGTTTCACGGCTGAAATAAGAAAGGCGGTGACCTACCCAGACGACCCTACATACGGGCCTACCACCTAGTAACCAGGAATAAATAACAAGAAAAAATCACTTGGTATTGCAGGCAGGTGCGTTGTCAGGCCTAAGATGAAATACCGTACATGCCCAGTAATTACACTTGGCATGTTAATTATTATGGTTTTCAAGTTAATCCTGTTTCATTTGACCTCTTTAAAAAGTAATAGTTGCTTAATGTGGCGGAGAGTCGCGCCCCTCGTTAAAAATGCTTTGGAGGATACTATTACTAATGCGAGGATGGATGACTTAGTTATATGAAATCGCTTTTTGTATTTTTTATAAAAACTACTTTATGTAGGTATTACCAACTTTCGCCATGGTCAATCCCGGGAAAAGTCAATAAAAATATAAATTAATCTTGAGATCCTAGATCCGAGAATGGTTAAGCCGTTGGTCCTGGCTGTTACTACAACCGTTTTAACCCACCAAACCGCATTGGGCCCACGTGGTGGTGTTATGGCCCAAGCTCCATGTTAGGAACTCTCCCATGTAGGAACGCCTTTGCCCAGCAGTGGGAAGTATATAGGCTAGTGATCATGTAATTATTATTATAGTTTAAAGGTGATTTTCCACCAGAGTGTCGAGAAGAGAATTGAAATCGCACAACAATAAACCTATCGCGAGAAGCGTGATTCTGTTGCAGAGTTAATTTATACTTTAAAGAAATTAATATTTTGACCGTTGCTTCTTAATATATATATGAGAACATAATTTATGTTCACAAATATAAACATACCTTTTCAAAACATAGTGATATTCATAACTTAAACACTAGATATAAAAATAAACTTGCTGTTCCAAGTTTTAGACTTCACAAGACAAGTCGCTCATTCATGGGGAAATGTATACAACAAAGTCCCACCAAATGTAACTGAACTGCCTTTTCACAAACTTAAGTTATATGTGAAACAAACTTTAATGAAAAAAGGCTACTATAAGGTCCAAGAATATTTAGATGATAAGAATGCATGGACACATTAAAATTTCAAATGTTTTATATGCTTATTTACGAGTATTGTGACTATTAACCTCTGTAACCTATACTATGATTGTGCATTGTCAGATAGCCTGAAAATAACGATATTGTTTTTGACATTGGGCACCTACTTTTTTGGTACGTTGAAAATGAAAATGAAAATGAAAATATCTTTATTCAATAAGGCCCCCCAAGAAGCACTTTCGAATCGTCAACAAAAAACCCTTATGTCTATCACATAAAAATAATATTAACTAACTAACAATTACATTATGTTTGTCTTATCTATCTCTGTCTTATCTGGATCTACGAAAGCTAAGAATGTTATATTGTCTGTCTATCGGTCTGTCTGTCGGTCCGTCTGTCCGTCAGTCAGTCTGGCTGTCTGTCTCTCTGTCTGTCAGTCAGTCAGTCTGTCTGTCTGTCTGTCTGTCAGTCTGTCTGAATTTACACCGGTTCCAAAAGTTGAACTACCGAGAAGATTCCGGCAACAAACTCGTGTAGTCACTCTTTTCAATTATTAAGTTACAATGTTTAATTACACAGTAATGGTATTTAGCAGTGCAGTGTCGCACAGAGTATAAAAAAAGGTATATTAACGTACCAATAAGTACCTAATGACAAGCATATTTACTGTATTTAAAGGCTGTCCGACAATGCACCATCACAATATAGGTATTACAATACACAAAGGTCAACAATTAATATACAAAAACCTAATAAAGCCAATCATCTTTCATTAATTTTAAACACTTGTCTGACCACGTCATTACAATAATAATTGTATTGTTTTATATATAATATCATATAATGCCATATACCTCAAAAATCCCTCAAAAATGATACTATTGATGAATATGTAGGTAAATTATTACAAAATCAAGGAAGCTTAGAGATGACCATTTCCACTAGTGGCACCTGTTCACAAGTATGACGCATGTGCCAGCCATCGCTCCGCTCAACCATATCATAGGGAACGGAGCGACCCGGCACACGACGCCACCACCGCAGAAACTTATAGAGAGCATGACATCTTCCAGCAACCACAAAATCAATGAAATGCTATTGGTGGAAATAACTATATGACACTATAAGTTACAACCAAGCATTTTTGACATTTATATAATCGTTCATAGTATAGTAACCTTTGGACATTAGAATTTTCTTAATGTGAATTTTAAATTTGTCAAATGGCAAGTCTAGTACGTTATTAGGAATCTTGTTATAGTAAAGTATGCTTTGACCCATAAAAGTATTAAAAACTTTATGCAGTCTTAGAGACGGTAAGATCAACTTATTTTTATTTCTTGTATTTAATGCATGTACATCGCTGTGTCTTAGGTAGAAATTTAAATTTTGACGCACAAAAATTTTGCAAGCATAAATATATCGAGAAGCCACTGTTAGTATATCTATTTCTTTAAATACGTCTCTAAGAGATGTTCGAGCAGCAAGGCAGTTGACATACCTTCTCTTCTAATTTTCATTTTTTTTTTTCGCTGGGCGGCATTGCACTGCTAAAAGTTATATTTTAACTACAAACATTGTAATTTAATATTTGAAAAGAGTGACTACACGAGTTTGTTGCTGGAATCTTCTCGGAAGTTCAACTTTTGGAAACGGTGTAAATTCAGACATGACAGACGGAGAGACTTAGACGTTGTTAATTAATATATTTTTTGTAATAGTTATAAAAATGTGTTTATTGACGATTTAAAAGTGCTTCTTTGTGGCTTATTTAAATAAAATATTTTTTCTTTCTTTCTTTCTTTCTATATTGGAAGCAATACGGTTCATTTTTACACAAACAAATATTTCAATCACGCCTCGCATATCCTCGTCAATCCTCACTATTTCCAACAAAGATGTGCGAGGCGAGGATTGAAAATGTGCCATACAAATTTCAATTATTGTTTCGCGTCGTCTCGTCTAGCCCCTCTGGTGGAAAATCGCCTAGGGTTCAAAATCATATCAAATTTCACATTAAAATTTATTCTCTATGTCGGAAGCAATACGGTTAATTTTTACACAAACAAATATTTCAATTCACGCCTCGCATATTCTCGTCAATCCACACTGTTTCCACCAAAGATGCGCCAGGAGAAGAATTAAAAATTTGCCATACAAATTTTAAATCTCGCCTCGCCTCGTCTCGTCTCGCCCCTCTGGTAGAAAACCACCCTAAGTGTTCGTACTCATCATAGAAAGATCTGTTTCTATCGGGAACGCAACCCGGGACTTCGGCTTATACAGTTAAACTGACCACTCAACCAAACGGGCGCCAAACCTTACCATGCCTAGACGTACAATCGGCAGCACATCAAGCTAATAGGTTAACCTTGAGACCGTCCTTACGTTGTTTGTAATAAAGGTCGTTTTGGTAGTGCAATTGTGCCACTAGATGCGCTGTCATCTGTCAAAAATACATGACTGATAATTTGTTCACACGGCAATAACAATTATATTAATATTTAGTAATATTCAGATATATAATATAGTGTTATATTACTGAGAAATAGGTTATTGTCGTACTTTCAAAAAACGTCAAAAATGGCAGCGGAAAATACGTTCCTTTCAATAATGGTAACCATTAGTACCGTCCATAGAGGAGCCCGGTGGCGTATTGGTTTGAGTGCTCTGGTTTCGATACGAAAAACAAAGCAACTTTCGCCATGGTCGATCCTGGGATGGGTCAATCAAAGTTTGTTATCTCGAGCTCCTCCGTGCTTCAAAAGACACGTTAAGCCGTTGGTCCCGGTTGTTCCTGCAACCGCTTTAAACCACCAACCCGCATTGGGCCAGCGTGGTAGCGTTGTGGTGTTATAGCCCAAACTCCTCATGTGTCTCTACCATGTAGGAAGGCATGTGCCCAGCAGTGGGAGGTATGTAGGCTGGTGATGTTTTTTTTTATTTTTTTATTTCATACAACTAGATGACAAATAAGCTGACGGCCCACCTGGTGGTAAGCGGTTACCGCCGCCTATAGACACCTGCAATAACAAGGAAAAGCACTTGATATTGCAGGTGCGTTGTCATCCTGAGGCCTAAGATGAAATGCCGTCCATGCCCAGTAATTACACTGGCTACCTTTCCCTTCAATCCTAAACACAGCGAACTGTTTCACGGCTGAAATAAGAAAGGCGGTGGTACCTACCCAGGCGACCCTACATATGGGTCTACCACCTAGTGAAGATGATGATGATGATGATAGTAACGTCTTTGCATCTCAATGCTGTCGAAAATCGCCATACTTACGTGGTAAATTAGCGCTTACAAGATGGCGGGTTCATTTGGTTTCCGTAAAAAGTGACACTTGCGCCATCTTTCCTCAAATGTAAGAACTTACTTTATGGCGTTTTTACAGTAGATATTAAATAGAAAAATACATGTCTTACCGTAAAAAACAGAATTGGCCCTTTTTTGTTTTATAATTGTTTTTTAGCGGGTGTGCGACTTATTATCATTATTTCTCCGTTGTTCATCCATGACACAAGCTCTTAATGATGCTTACTTTGGGCTAGATAGGTGTGAGTGTATGAATATAATTATAAATAAATCAATAAATAATAAGTTTATTAAATTTAGTTAAGTATTTGATATTAAAAATTAAAATATTGAATATACCTAACATAAGTATGGTAGTTGGTTACTAGGATAGCATGAAGTAAGACTGCTATATTGAAATTTAATCATACAACCGCAGAATACTCCGGGAACAAACTTTCTCGCTATAAAATCCCTGTATAGTGCGTACTTGCAAAAAATGGCGGACGGTCGTTGACCTGCGCGACTACGTAGACTTGTAGTCTCGGGGACAGGGGCCTAGCTCTGAATTCTTTGTATCCATATACTAATATTGGCCTTTATGCTGGATTTATAATTAAATTATTTAGGTTCAGTGCATCTCTTTCTCTCAATATGAATACGAAAAGGATGGCTGTCATAATTTGACACTTTGAACCGCATGTTCTATTTTCGACCTTATTGAACGTAATAAAACGCAGTGTTGAGAAAGCACCTCCGTACATGCCGTCTAAAATTGTCTATGGTTTCTTTTAAAATCTATCTAAATCAACTTGACGGCTCTAAACGAATTCTTGCATCTTTTTCCTATTACATATTGCGAGAAAGTACTTAAATTTAGATTTTGAGTATGTCTTCTGAATGGCCCATTATATATACGTAACGTTAAGTTACTTTGCCTGTCTTCACTCCTAAGCCACTGAACCGATTTATATGAAATTTAGCATGAAGAGAGTTTATGATCTGAGAAAGGATACAGGCTTACTCTTGGCGAAATAACCGACATCGACGCGAGTGAAGTTGTGTGTGAACTCTAGTTATATTATACTCCGCCCGATAGATGTCTTTTATTACTTCAAAAACTATCCCATGACGTTCCTAGGGTTTTAAACTCACAAGTCTCCATACCAAATTACATATAAATTGTTTCAGCTGCTTAAGCGTGAAAAGTAGCTCATTTTGTGATTACTACATAGATCTTCGGCGGTATTCATTTTTAGCCGTATAGTCACCTTATTTAAATGACTTAGCTCTAAGACTAAAAATTTTATTTTTACGCCACGCACTAGTGACCCGCTCTGGATTCGCTCGAGTTATGAATTGCCAAAATTAGCTTCGGAATAGGGAATCTATCTCGGCACTATATTCATTTTAGATTAATTAGTTTTAGATTGATTAATTACAGGCTACCTGTTAGCCGTAAACAACTTAATCACTATACCATCTCGTCTTTTGTCCATTGAGTATTTGTTATTGTTACAATAGTTTATAATTAAATTATCTGGAGGTTTTCATATACCATGCATGATATGAGGAGCACGGTGGCGTATTGGTTTGAGCGCTCTGGTTTCAATTCAAAAAACATAGCAACTTTCGCTATGGTCGATCCAGGGATGGGTCAATCAAAGTTTGGTTATCTCGTTCTCCTCTGTGCTTCGGAAGGCACGTTAAACCGTTGGTCCCGGTTGTTCCGGCAACCGCTTTTACCCACCAACTCGCGTTGGGCCAGCGTGGTGGTGTTATGGCCCAAACTCGTCATGTGGTTTTCCCGTGTAGGAAGGCCTGTGCCTCCTCATGTGTTTCTTCCATGTAGGCAGTGGGGCATATACTATAGGCTAGTGATGATGATGATGATGCATGATATTCGTCTGGTGATTGCGGAAAGAAAACTGACGAAGAATGATGATTGGCCCGTTGGGACTACCATTAACTTATCTCTAGGAGAACTAAACTCACAACGTAACTCAAACGTACTCGAAGGGGTTTTTACCTTTATGCTCGGTTATGGAACACTTTGTCCACCGTTCATATTGACGATGGTTTGGGTTCAAGTCCCGGTAGAGGCAGATGATAAGTACGAACATTTTATCACGATTCGTGGATGGTTGTATATTTATTAGTATTGTACTAATACTTTATTTTATTACTAATTATATATACCGATATTTCTTAGTTCTCTAATATCAATAATACAAGTTCCTAATGATGATGAGAGTTTATGCAAGAATCGAATAGGATAACGTTTTGCTTTTAGTATTAAAGATATGTTAATCAATATCCTTAATAAAATATATTTCCGATAGCTAAGGACCTTTTTTTATTCAAACTATGTATGCTTTTGTTTCGTAATATACATTTTATTTAAGAAATAAACGGGAAAAGTGAGTCTTCAAGATTCAAGGAAAAACTGTTTGACACAAAGCTCTTATTAACGTTTAAGAATAATATGTTCTTCGTCATTCGGTTTCTAGAATCAATAGTACTTTAAATTTATTGCCACAATTTATATTTACGGTTAACTGGGTAAATCAGATATCCTTCACGCAAATTTTTGAGTAGTAAGTCACTCGTAAGCAAGCGGTAATTGTCACTGTACATACAATCATAAATATACCAAACGATATTTTAATACAAAATCAAAAACGACATGCACTTTATAAAGTAACTAATAAACCGTGGCTCCGCTGGCGTGTATGTCGGTCGTCTTGACAAAAATTATATATCCTATGTCCTTTACTGGGTCGCAAACTATGTCCAGACCAAATTACATCTAAAACGGCTCAGCAGTTATTGATTCCCTCATACAAATTTACATCCCTCTTTTTACCCCCTCAAAGGACGATATCCGGGATAAAAACTATCCTATATCCTTTCCTAGGACTGAAACTGTCTCTATACCAAGTTTGATCTAAATCCGCTTAGCGGTTTCAGCGTTAAGAGGTAGCAGTCAGACAGACGGACAAAATTTCGCATATTTAATATAAGTATGGATGGGATTAGTATAGATGGGTAGCTGCTAACGCCCGTGTGTGTGACGAGTCACTGTCGTACAGATTCATAGTAACATTATAAATGCAAAAGTAACTCTGTCTATCTATCTGTCTGTTACCTTTCATCGCTTCAGGTTCTGCAGCGCGGGCGGAGCCACGGGCGTATACTAGTATGAAGTATACGTTTATATACTCCTTAGTTAAGATTTAAGATTAAGATAGATATTTGACTGCTAATATCTGTATCTACTCTCAAATAGATAACGCCGAAACCTCAACCTTCAGTCCTAAATGGGATAACATGATTAGTTCAATTCAATTCGTTTATGGCTTTTCCACAATAAGGTCTTAAAATAAAATAGTTTTTTTATGTACGTCGTCGACCCTGTCAGCACCTCAAATTAGACGTAAGGAGGCTATTCCATATAATTTCGATTAAAAACTCATCCATTTAATATTCATATTCATATCACATACAATTATTGCTTATTATTAACTATTGTATGTTTGGTTATGGCAGGTTAATCGTATAGGCCACCACAAAGACTGAATTATGCTAAAATAATGCTATTTTCACTAGGATCACACACATTGATTATAATATTGGTGGTAGTATAATAAGTAACAGGGCTACTGGCAGAGTCATAATCAAAAGGCGTTGTTTTTGTTTCCTCTATTTATTGGGATAACAAACTATTACATAATAATGATGGTGATATAACATTATAATAACTTAGTAATTAAAATAGAATAAAACTAGAAAAATTTCACGTCCTGAGGCAGGAATCGAATCCGCGACCTTTCGCAATCCGGGCGACTGCTCTGACCACTGAGCCACCCAGGACTTGGGATATCCCTGTGAAATTCTTCTAGTCTATCTGTATTTGTGTTTATGAGCTAACGTCCACCCTACAATGTCGAAATAATCTAGTAGTTTCTAGTTTTATTCTATTTTAATTACTAAGAAATTTTTCAAACATTTCTAATAATGTTAAAATCAAAAATTAAGAATAATAATAACTATTACTTACTAAGCAACCAGCAGCATTATTCATTAAATAATGTATATTATGTTAATCAGTGAGGAGCAGTGCAATAATGAAGATACACAATCTAATAAATAAGTCGAATCAGTAATATTAAATCGACAATTATTAATTATTAAGTTGGTTTTAAGCTTTCCAGGCAAATTTGATTTAAACTGTCCGCGAGGTAACTAAAATAAATCTAAATATAATAGAGAACAAAGTAATTTTAAACATGATATGTATGATATCTGGCTTCTATAATCGTTTGCCATCGGGCGTGACCGCTGCATAAAATACAAATTTATTTAAATGGATTTAAACACAAAGCAAATTTAAATAGATGTATAAATAGAACCGTTGTACAGCGAATCTTCTTTCGTCTCATATTCTTAAATAATAAACTTTTTGGATTGCTAAGTTAAAGTGACTATAGCTTAGTTATTGAAAAAAAAGCAGAAAAAATTGACATGGATAATATGACAGCTGCGTTAAGTCTCTCAAACTCTCTAAAAAAAAATTCTCGAATGTTCCAATAATTATTTCCATTGGTAAATCGCTTCAAATTTATGATTAAATAAACGAAAATTCTAGCGAACGCAACAAATCCTTTCATTTTAATGTCATTTAATATCTAACATCGGGTCGACGTCCGCAGCCCCTACACTATAGACTCTGCAGACAGTGGCCTGTGTGTGCGTGACCGTCTGCCTCCGCGTTCCGCGTGTGTGAGTAACGCGTGTGTGTGTGACGTCTAGACTGTAAGGCGATTATACACGAGATGCTTATGTCGAAACACTTTACTTTTTTTAAAGAACATCTTTACAAAACATTAACGATTTACATTAAACTTATTTCGTGGCAGCGCTGTCATACTTTTTGCCTTTGACAACTGTCGGCGACACGACACTGGCGTTTCGGCGACGAGAACGGCATGAGCCGGAACTAAAAAGGTTGTTTAATTTTATGTAATTTTGTAAAAGTCAATCAAATATCGAAATAATTCATTGTCGTACATTTTAAACACAAGAAAAAACAAATTGAAAAATATCGATGGTACTTCATGTCGTATCTCTAAAATAGAGACAAATATACGCAGCCAAGAGATCGACGTACAGATTAGTGAATACACTTATGCGCAGCGCTGTGCTCAAACGACAAAATCAATGGCGACTCGTCGTCAAGCTCGATGTCGATAATTTTTGTTAGTGAATCGATCTGCTGTCCATCCAAAGGTTGTCTGGAATCGTTATTTAGCAAGGAGACTGTCCTTGTACAGTATATTTTCTACAGAATAATATATTTTGTATCTCCAGTTATTCATGTACAGTCGTTTATCCTCCATCCTACGCCAGTTCAGTCTATCTTCGGCGGCGTGGAAGGCATCGTGCACCGAGGAACTTAAGGCCGAGTGAATTTGGTCCGACCAGCGCATTGGACTTCTGCCTCTCGGTCTCTTGCCGCTCACCTGGCCCGTTATAAGCAGCTTTTCTAAATTGTCACCTCTTTCTCTAGCAATGTGGCCAAAGAACTCAAAACTCCTCTGCAAGCAAGTGGTACTGAGTCTCAATGGTGCCTCAGCTCGGCTAGAATGGATTCAATGGTTCGGTGTTCTGTCCAATGAATTCCGAGCATTTTCCTCCAGCACCACATTTCAAACGCGCTAATTCGGTGGCGGTCAGTTTTCTTAAGAGTCCAGGTCTCCGCACCGTAGAGAAAGATGGAAAAAACAAGGGTGGCGACGAGCTGCACCCTGACTGCGTTGGTAAATAGAGGCGGCTTTCGTACTGCAACTGTTACACTTGATGTGCTGTCGTATGTACAATAAAGCATAAATTCTATCTATCTATCTATCCCCACACATGTATCACATAAATTCACATTTATACATTCATCCTTCATTACAAATATCAAATACGTATTAAAGTCCATTTCACATAACACGAATTGAAACTCAACTCCTAATGAAACTCAATCGATTACTTAGAAGGAATCGATAACATTTTCAAAGGAAATGGAATCAGGCCACGTCGAAATATCGTCAATTGTGTTTGATTAAAATGTGTATTTTTAAAGTAATGACTATATTTGTGATTTATTTTTGTATAAGTATAAATTTTAATTAAAAAATAAATAGAGAGTATTATTTAAATTTTAAGAAACTTAATTGTTGTATTTTTGCAATCATATTACAAAAAAATATAAATTATTATTTTGACACTTCACTTTTGTTTCTCAATATATGTGGTATATTTGAAAACATTTTTTTCATTAAAATTACAAAATTTCGTGTGTCTCAGCCTTACTTGCAAGTAGACGTTTGTGTGGGTGAAGTCTGCAGATTATTTGAGCGTCACATCACTTGAGATCGTAGGGCTGTCACTAATGTGACTTTTATCCAAACATTATCTAGATATGTATTTAAAGAAATATGCAACTAGAGGCCAAGCAAGCCGGCCCACGATAAAAAGGAAAAATCCCTAAAGCACGTCCTAGGTTTGGATTCTGGTAGGGACAGATGCTTAAAAGATAATTACGAATATTTTTTACGAGTCATCAAAGATTGAATAGTATACCGGGTGTAAGAGGATACCGGGATTAAAACACTCCAAATCCTTCCTAGGGGAGGAAGTAGGAGGATGGAGTAAATACATCTATGCAAACGGTAGAACAAAAGCTCGCTTTTTGATTGGGGCGCTCACAGGGCATTTTGCTACTAACCACATGCTACATAAAATGCAACTCTTCCCAACACAACTTTGTCGAGCATGTGGTGAATGCCAGGAGTCAATGATGCATCTTTTGTGTCATGATGCTAGAACCAGAATGAGCCTTCTGGGAGTGGCATATCCAAAGCCAGAAGACTACAGGCTCTTTCTGCCTAAAGATATAGTAAGGCTAATGGCATCTATATTCTGGACACAGGAAGAGTAAACGAAGGGGAGGCACAAAAGATCCTAATGGATCGAAGTGCACTGTGACTTAGTCATGACCCCACTATAAGATAAGATAAGAGGAACGCTCAAGAGAACGAAGATTGACGGCAAAGCTGGTAATCGTTAGGACGGCTTTAAATAACTGGAAGCCTTATTTCAAGCCTAATTTTAACCGCCTCTGTGGTCTGATGGTTGAGACCACCTACCTCAGATCTAGAGGTCCGGGGTTCGATTCCCGTGGGGGCAGAAATTTTCTGCTCGTTTTGGTTGGTGGTAGGGCTTTTCTAAGTCCGCCTGGCTAGCTACCACCATCTTACCTAAGTCTACCGCCATAACAACAATGTTTGCATTGTTGTGTTCCGGTAGTTGCAGGTAAGATAGCCAGTTCCTCTGTGGTTGGGGAATCCGGATGTAGCTCGCTTCCATCGTCGGCCTTATCTTCACTTAACATCAGGTGAGATGAAGGCCAAGAGTTACCCCGCTAAGGTTAAAAAAATATAAAAAAAACTAGCCAGGCGGACTTAAATCAAAATCAAAAATATATTTATTCAAGTAGGCTCCTAAGAAGCTTTTTCGAATCGTCAAAAATCACAAATAATGTATCTATTTAAGAAATGGTCTCACAATGTCTTATTGTAAATCTGTCTATCATGTCTAAATTTACACCGGTTCCAAAAGTTGAACTACCGAGAAGACTCCGGCAACAAACTCGTGTAGTCACTCTTTTCAAAATATGAAGTCACAATTGTTGTGGTTACATTATTTAAATATTTTGCTGTGCAGTGCCATACAGAAAATCCTTCCTTAGGAACTTAGAAAAGACCCCACCAACCAAACCGCGTAGATCTGCCCCCATGGGAATGGAATACCTCGCGCAGAATGCCCCAAGACTTTTACATCTGAAAATGGTCTTATCCATTAAACCACAGAGGTGTTGAACTTTTTAGCGCGATAACCTAAATCCACGTGGGTGGAACCAGTGGCGGCCACTTATAATTAATAATTTTTAAATCAAAATCAACAATATGTTTATTCAAGTAGGCTCCAAGAAGCTCTTTCGAACCGTCAAAAATCACAAATTATGTATACTTATCTAATAAGGAAATGTTCTAACAATGTCACATTTTGTATCTGTCTGTCATGTCGGAATTGATACCGGTTCCCAAAGCTAATAATAATAATAGTTTTCATACACTCACACCTATTATCTAGCCCAAAGTAAGCATCATTAAGAGCTTGTGTTATGGATACTAGATAACGGAGAAATTATGATAATAATATGTAAATATATAAATACTAGAAATATAACTAAATAAACATATAAACTTCCATTACTCGTAAACAAATGCTCGTACTCATCATACAAACATTTGCTGCTACCGGGATTCGAACCCGGGACCTCTTGACCGAGTTGCCTGTATAGGGGTACTAGGGGTACAGACCAACCGGTCGTCTAGTTTAAGAAAAGACTTCGGTAACAAACTCGTGTAGTCACTCTTTTCGCAATAGAAGTTATTGTGCTAATTAAAAATACTTATTATTTAATATCCTTCTGTAAAACACAGCGGTGACAGCCCTGTGTCTCAGAGTTCACTGGTTCAGTAGTCCTCTGTACAATCGACGTGATATCAAATGTTACGCTATCGGAATATTTTATGTTGCTTCAAATACAACCACTTTCTAGATTTATCTTGCATTTAAATTATCTAATGTTGTTAGATAAACTTTTTTTTTATACAAAGCACGACAAATGACGTCACACCACCTGATGTGAGGCGGTGAGAGTCCATATGCGAAGACAGCTAGCGCAGTTCAGACACTGCTCTAGCCGCCTCCACCTTGCCGACCCAAAAGGTGCTTTTTCACGCGTCTCTTGGAGGAACCCATGTTATAGGAAGGAGGGAACACATGTGCAAAGAATTTCAAGTTCTGGAAGTATGACAAAAAAACAATTTTAAACAAAACTTACTTCCTGGCACGGAGTAGAAGACAGCTGTCGTCGGAGATATTTCATCATCACCGAGTCCCTCCCACTCTCCCATCAATCTCCGGGATTTTCTTTTTGACAACTTCCTGCGATGAATCCACCTCACCACAGGATTGTGCTCAGCTTGCGCTGCCCAGGAAAGTGTTATTAGTACCTATATCAATAATGAGAGATGCTCAGGTAAATGCTTTAGTTAATTATAAAAATATTAAGTTTTTATAAATCATAGCCCTTTTACTCAAGTTTTTTTTAACCGACTTCAAAAACGAGGAGGTTTTCAATACAGCAGGTATTTTTTTTTCTATGTATGTACACCGATTACGCCGAGATTACTGATCCGATTTATGTGATTCTTTTTTTGTTCGATGCGGAATAGCTGAGATTTGGTCCCATATTTTTTTTTTTTAAAATCAGTACGGTAGTTTGGTTTTATAAATATAAAAAACTGAAAGTAGTAAGTCGTCTACATATTTTTTTTCTTCGTATGTACACCGATTACGCCGAGATTACTGATCCGATTTATGTGATTCTTTTTTTGTTCGATGCGGAATAGCTGCCATTTGGTCCCATGAAAATTTTTTCACAATCAGTTGGGTACTTTGGTTTTAAATTTAAAAAAAACTGAAATCATTAAGTCGTCTACGTATGCGAAATTGCAAATTTTTGTTTTTCTATGACTTTTTAGTGACGCGATACGATAGTAGGAAACAATATAAGCCGACGGTCACCCATCTAGCTTCGACTTTAGAAAGTTATCACTAAAAAATGTGAAAAAAAAAATTTCAACAAAAATTAAAACCGACTTCAAAAATCTGAAAAGGATAAAATAATTAAATTAAAGTAGGTAGGTACTCATGCCCTAGAAACATATTTTTGGAGTTGGTGCTAAGTGGTTTCCAAAAATAATAGAAAGTGAAGCACCGACTCCAAAAATATGTTTCTAGGGGATGAGTACCTACCTACTTAAAATTAATTATTTTATCCTTTTCAGTTTTTTGAAGTCGGTTTTAATTTTTGTTTAAAATTTTTCTTTTTTGCAATACCTGTCATAAAAGGTTGCTAAGTTTTAAGTGCAATACTTATTGTAAATTAGTATAGCACCTACTTACTGAGTATACACTAAGTTAGCAAAATAAACATTTGACTTTAACTTATTTTTAAACTATCGGAGCGTCCCCAATAATCGTGTGATAAACCGACGGCCCAATCTTGCTACAGTTACCCCCGAAATTGTCTCCTTTTGAAATTAAATTGTGATTTGCCCAATTTTAAATTTGATTTTCTAAATTTCTACAACCACACACACACACACATCACACACACACACACATACTACATTTCTTTTTTCTTTTTTTTCTTTGATCTTTTGCTCGTGCCTAAACGTGACAGTGGCGTGGCTTACACTTTGTTCACTATAGTAAACAAAGTGTAATTTGTATGTACACACGACAACACGTCAAGTGTACCAGTTGCACTAGGAAAGCCGCCTCTATTATGAGCGCAGTAAGGGTGGTCTCAAGGTCAAACTGTTACGGTTGATGTGTTGCCGATTGTACCTGTTTCAAACGAATCGAAGAAAAGCGAGTGGCAGTGCCCGGAGGTAGGCTGAGCACAAAATTTAAAAAAAAAATGTTTTTTTTTTTAATTTTCGTGCTGTCAAGTACCGTAAACGTCGCTTATTGTTAGAACTTATGATGACGATAGAAACCAATGGTTACCCCATTAGAAAAAATATTTTTTCGTTATTAGTGTTTTGAAGTCGAGTTTTATTTTTGTTCAAAAATTTTTTTTTTTACAATTCAATCTGAAAATCTTTTATTGTATCATGTGGTACAAAAGTTGTTACATAAAATAGTTACATATACCTATACAATGCGAAATCCAATATTCCTAGCCGCTTAAATCTATTGACAATTAAATAATTAATATTAAAACCTTCATTTTCCGCGAGATTTATCGTAAAACTCCTGCATGCTATAAAAAGCTTTACCTATCAAATAGTTTTTTAATCCTATTGAAATTTTCTTCAGCCATTCTGTCTTTTGGTAGTCGATTATAAACTTTAATTTCACTTTTGTAGTGATACCTAAATAAGATGGTCAAAGCTAGATAGGTGACCGCGGACCAACCTGCTAGTTACTATTCCAACGCAAAAAGTAATGATATGACTTTGAATGTTGCCAGTGAGCAAGTCCAAACTTGTAAAGCCTTTGAATTAGAATCTTATTAGAATCGCCCATATTTGACCCATACCATCCAATCTAAGACTGCCTCCGGATCTTATAGGAAAGTACCTTTCTACACCAGAAGTATCACTGACTCATCCCCAGGAATAGTTCTTAAATTTTGTCATTCAACATGATTCCAACGCTTGAAAGACATTTCGCAAATGTAGAGAAAAGACGTCATAGAGCAGGACGCGACCTTTCACGACCCCGATGTCCACTCCAACCACTTTGTCACACCGGCCGTCAGCTTTGTTTCGGGTTAAAGGGAAAGGTAGCCAGTGTAACTACTTCAATCCAAAACACAGCGAACTGCTTAACAAATGAAATAAGAAAGGCGGTGACCAGATGACCCTACATACGAGCCTTCCTACTAGTATCTCCTGCAATGGCCGAAGACATCATGAGAGACAAGCTCAATGCCAGGCACCAGTCAGTTCCTCTGTGGTTGAGGAATCCAAGTGTAGCTCGCTTTCATCTTCGGCCTTATCTTCACTTACCATCAGGGGTGAAGGCCAAGAGTTACCCCATTAAGGTAAAAAAAAGACCCTGGCGAGTTGGTGAGGGTCAATGAGTCTTTGATACCGCTGGCCCAAAATGGTATTGTCTTATAAGATCCGGAGGCAGCTTTAGGTTGGATTGTAAAGGTCAATATTATGGGCGGATCTTATAAGATTCTTACTCAAAGGCAGTAGAAGTTTGGACCCCTCCTTTTTTTAATACAACTCATTGACAAACAAGCTGACGGCCCACCTGATTTTAAGCGTATGGATGTCATCCTGGGGCCTAGATAAAATGCAGTCGAATGCCTAAGAATAATTGCCTAAGGTGAAATTACCTGATTCAGAGGCAGTTTAAGATTGGATTGTAAGGTTCAAATATATTATGGATGGATCTAATAAGATTCCTTGTTACTCAAAGACTACACAAGCTTAGACTCCACTGTCCGTCCGTCCGTCTGTCATTAGGCTGTATCTCATGAACTGTGATAAGTAGTTAGACAGTTGAAATTTTCACAGATAATGTATTTCTGTCGCCGCTATAACAATAAATACTAATAAACAGAATAAAACAAATATTTAAGGGGTCTCCCATACAAGAAACGTGATATTTTTGCTGGTTTTTGCTCGATATTGATAACGGCAACAGGTAGACGCTTGTTTAGGTATAGATAATGACACGGAACCCTTCGTGCGCGAGTCCGACTCGCACTTGGCTGGTTTTATTTACATTGAAATGTATTTATTTGAATCATACAATTATTCAGGTGTTAATAAATGCCTTAAAGCTAAACAGATCATTAAACTGTGGACCCTAGCAAGCAACAGACAGTAAGAGAGAAAATCTAAATTAAATTCCAAATTATTCTTATTAATATGACAACAAATTAAAGGAAGAACTGAAATATATAAGATAGTGAATTACTTTCAATAACTATACCTAAATATTTTTATTAGAATGACACCTAAACTAGAAAAACAATTAAGTATAACCTGAGGCGGGAACCAAACAATGGTGTTCAGAATAAAATTGAGAAAGCAGTATAATAAACGATAATCATTTTAAGTCAAATTTATGATTGATAATTCTTATTTTATTTAAATTCTTATTAGCATTATTATTAATTAATAGCAATTATTTAAAAAATCCAAATGCTATTTTTTTTAATACATTCATCACCACCTGATGTGAAGCGGTAAGAAGAGTCCATATGCGAAGACAGCTAGTGCAGTTCAGACACTGCTCTAGCTGCCTCCACCTTGCCGGCCCAAAAGGTGCTTTTTCACACTTCTCTTGCAGGAACCCATGTTATAGGAAGGAAGTATCTTATAAGATCTGGAGGCAGCTTTAGATTGGATTGTAAGGATCAAATATGGGCGGGTCTAATAAGATTCTTACTCAAAGGCCATATAAACTTGGACTCCTAAAAATGTAGTTACCTTAATTTGTGATTTTTTTTGTTAAAAATAGTTTTTTCTTACAAGATCCAGAGGCAGCTTTAGATTTGACTGTAAGGGTCAAATATGGGTGACTCTATGAGATATTGACTCAAAGGCCATATGAGGACTCATAAATATGTACCTAAACGAAGCGATATTGTGTGAGCACCTCTACATATGGATATGAACAATACAAAGGTAGCTAATTGCGAAACACTGTTAATAATAATAATTGTAATTTGAATAATTCCGTATGTATATGCTTTCTTGTAAGATTTGGAGGCTACTCTGGCTTGAACTAAAATAATAAATAAACCTTCTTGAATACAATTCTTTTTCTTTTCGTTTTCTGTCAAAGACTCGATCACCACTCGAAAAGTTTATTGCGACCACAATCTGTTCTTCATTGTCGTCGCATCGAGACGTGACGTGTTAGGGGTTTTATTTATTTAGATAGGTATGTCATATTTGCCAAAATGTCGCGTGGACACATCCTCTGTTGAAATTACTGTGATTAGTTATACCTGCTATTGCTATTCTGTAACAAAAATGGCATCTCATTTCGCAAGTCACTTTGTTTTCATTTGTCAAAATATACCTATGTAGATTTGCTTTATTCGAAGTGAATTGCGAGGTGAGATGCGAGTTTCGTCACAGAATAGCACAGCAGCTTTTTAAATGGGATTTAATTAATTTCATAATTACTGTCAACTTTACATAATTATTAATCAAGTTTAAAAATAAAATTCTAAGATCTACTGATAAAATTAATGTAGTAGGTAATAAGGAATATCTTGATGACAAATTGACAAGATTAAATGTTTAGGATTATGTTTATTTAGGATTTGTGATTTTTGTTTTATTCATTTTTAAATGTTTTGATTAGGTAAAAGATAAATATGCCTATTATTAATAAGAAGAAAATTATTGCGGTTTTAATTTTTACTTATAAAAATATAGATTGTAAAAAATACATAAATCTAACTAACTGGTAAAATATTTATAGGTAAATAATTTTAAAGCCAATTATGTAGTCCTCATAAAATAAATTACTTTATTTGATTTTCATTTATTTGTTACAGATATAAATATGACATGAAATGACATCAATGTACGGAGAATACTTCGAAAAACAATTAAAAGGTGCGTATAAGGTAATTCATAATTCATTTGTTGCTTTCAGACAACAAACCTGCATTGGATATATTTAAAGAATAAAACAATCTAAAATTTAAATAATAGTTTTAAATTTAAATACTAACTATAAATGAAATTTAAGATGATTATGATGAAATTTGGCACGGAGATAGATTACACTATGAGAAAAGGCATAGACTATAGACACGATTTACTTGTGTAAATAAACTAGTACTATTCAATTGAGCGACAATTTTTCATATAAATTGTGTATAATGCGGTTATTAGTTTATAAGCAGTTAAAATTTTAAAGGATTTTTTTATGTTCTTCTTTTAACAGCATTTTAATAAAGCTTTTTTAAAAAGGGTTTTTTTCTTTTAATTTTTATGATTAAGTTTTTTTTTTTTACTTTTTGCATATTACATATATTTAACGTTTTATTGGAAAACCACGACTTTTCTACGAGGATTATTATTACTTCTGTGCCACGTGCAAAGGGGTAAATTAAGTCTTTACTATGGAGAGTAGGCCAGGAATCGATGGAACATCTTTTATGTCAATGCGATGCCCTGGCTAGGATCCGAATGAGTCTTCTGTAAGTGGCGTATCCAAAGCCAGAAGACTATAGACTCTTTCACGCCAAAGATATAGTGAAGCTTATGGCAGCTATATTCAGGACGTGGTAGGAGTGAAGGCAGGGGTGGCACAAAAAAACCCGAAGGGTCGAAGTGCATCGTGGCAAAGTCACGGCCCCAAGATAAGGTAAGATAAGATGTAGAGTCGACTCGAGCCTTTACTTCTGCCCCCTTATTCTCAACTGTCGGAAAGAATTCGAATTTCGGAAACTCTATACCTGTCACTTTTTATCGCGCGGCGTCAAAGCAAGACGGCATGTGACTTTACGAATCGAATCCGTGATCCGACAGTTGAAAATAAGGGGGCTGGACACCTTACTCACGGCATACTACAAAATCATACACACCTTTGAACGCTTTAATGGCAGGGAATGTCCTTAGAAGTTTAGACATCAAGTGCATTTGAAATCATTGTTTATTCAATAAGTAAATGTTTTTTGTGAAGGCTGATAATATCCTTAAAAAGGCGTATATACAAAAAATGATGTCCTGCTCACCTGACACTTTTTTAGCAGTTTTTTCTATGGTCATAAGATTCAAAATCGGTCGTACCTTACCTGCGATAGGAATTTATGTATTGTCTGCCACTATAATAATATCTGTCTGGCTCTCAGGGAAGACGTCGACTAGTGACCCACGAGTAGTCGTGGAGCCCGGTCGTGTATAGGGGTGGATTATTTAAAACATTTGAAGATCGTAAATAAATACGTAAAGTTTTATCTGAGTGAGAAAATTTTAAGGTTATATTTTCGTAATGCGATTCGAGTTGAAGTGAAAAAGAATTGTGTTGTGTGCAGTGTGTGAATGGTTTAGAAGGCGGACATTTAATGTAAGTACACTATCTTGTAGTGCATATTAGCGTCTACTTTACTTCTCAACGGTCACCTGGTCGAGTAGACAGCACCCCTGTCTATTAAGCCAGGGGTCCAGGATTCGACTCCTGGCAGGGGCAATGTTAATGTTTGTACATATCATGTTAACGGAATAACAAACATCATAGTATATTTCTAGTACACGCACATTATCATGTATATATTTCTCAGTCATCTACGTAGTAGGTATCCATTAGCTAAATACATACTTATAATGAAATATAATGTGTGTTTTAATTAATATATAAAACTAGTTGCCCGCCCCGGCTTCGCACGGTTGACACCTAATGTAAAAATTAAGACAAATTTATTTTTTTATTGCAAATATTCTGCTATCTTCTATACATACCTTTCGGCGATTCATTTTTATTTATGTATATACATATATTATGCTAATAGGTGTCAGTGAGTCTAAGAATGTGATTATCATTATTATTAAGAGGACCGGCTGGCCGAGTGGTCTGTACCCCTTGCTATACAAGCTACTCGGTCAAGAGGTCCCGGGTTCGAATCCCGGTAGGAGCAAATGTTTGTATGATGAGTACGAGCATTTGTTTACAAGTCAAGGATGCTTATATGTTTATTTAGTATATTTATAATATTGACATACATATTATTATTATTATTTCTCCGTTATCTAGTATCCATAACACAAACTTCTAATGATGCTTAATAGGTTGTGAGTGTATGAATATAATTTAATTATTATTATTAAGGACTGTAATAATCCCTCATCATCATCACCAGCCATTATACGTCCCACTGCTGGATTCAGGCCTTTCAACATAGGAGAAACACATGGGGGGTTTGGGCCATAACACCACCACGCTGGCCCAATGCGAGTTGGTGGGCTAAAGCGGTTGCAAGAACAACCGGGCCCAACGGCTTAACGTACACCTAGCACGGAAGAAAGAGATAATAATTTTGATTGACCCATCCTGGGTCGACCATGGCAAAAGATGCTTTGTTTTGTAATCGAAATCAGAGTTCTCTAACACTACGCCACCGAGCTCCTCATCTCCTCAACTGCTGCGGATGTAACCTTGTAACTGAATTGAACCAATGGTCTGTTTCTAGTAGAAGTATACAATTCCATATTTTGCTGCTTTACAAATTATTAAGACATTCAGAATCAATATTACTAGGTGCTAGGCCCGTATGTAGGATCCCGCTTTTCTTATTTCAGCCGAGAAACAGTTCGCTGTGTTACAGATTGAAGGGAAAGGTAGCCAGTGTAATTACTGGGCATGGACGGCATTTCATCTTAGGCCCCAGGATGGCAACTCACCTACAATATCAAGTGATTTTTCCTTGTTTTCGCAGGTGTCTATAGGCGGCGGTAACCGTTTACCATCAGGTGGACCGTCAGCTTGTTTGTCGTCTAGTTGTATAAAAAAAATTAGATACTCATCGGTGTGATAACAAATTGATTATTAATCATCTATCTAACACCGTCTATCAAACACGCTATGTCTACTGTAAGTTTCTGAAGAGTTGAGCATCCCGCAGACAATTTGACTATAGAGCATCAGATAAAGGTTAGCATTATGTCTTGGGAATACCACCGAAGTATCAGTACACCAAATCTCAAATCAATCGGATGTGTGAAAGTTATTAAAACTTTTTAGTCTATTTTTATGGAAGGAGTAATAATAATAATAATAATATTCATACACTCACACCTATTATCTAGCCCAAAGTAAGCATCATTAAGAGCTTGTGTTATGGATACTAGATAACGGAGAAATAATTATAATAATATGGCTACAAATATTAGAAATAGCTCTATACAGGCTCTCCTCCGAGTAGCCTGTATAGTAAGGGGTACAGACTCAGATCATAGAAATCCGTCAAACATTGTAACTTAATAATTGTTGTTGCCGGAATCTTCTCGGTAGTTCTGGAACCTTTTTTTTTGGAACCGGTGTAAATTCAGACATGACAGACAGACCTTATCCCACCTTGCCCCTTCCTACTCAGCAGCACGTGTGTCGGTCTTCGGAGTCATCCATTCACCGTCTCCACCTCAACATCACGCACAAAGAAATTTAGTACCTCGTTTCTTTGTCGTACTTCCAGAACTTGGAATTCTTTGCCAGCACATGTGTTCCCTCCTTCCTATAACATGGGTTCCTTCAAAAGAGGCGTGAAAAAGCATCTTTTAGGCCGGCAAGGTGGAGGCGGCTAGAGCAGTGTCTAAACTGCACTAGCTGTCTTCGCATATGGACTTTTCTTACCGCTTCACATCAGGTGGTGTTGAGTCATTTGTCGTGCTTTGTATAAAAAAAAAAGTCAGAAAGATAAAGACAGACTGATAGACAGAGAGATCGATGGACACACTGACATTATGACATTGTTAGCTTACGTAAATCCAGACAAGACAGAGAGACAAACTTTATGACATTGTTAGTTAATATTATTTTATGTGATAGACATAAAGGATTTTTGACGATTCGAAAGTGCTTCTTGGGGGGCCTAATTATATAAACATATAAATGTTTAAAAAATATATTCACCAAAAAAATATCTAAACTGGAAAAAAATCACGTACTGAGGTAGGTATCGCGGATCGGGTCTGGACTGCTCTAGAATAGGACCTGAAATTTTTCTAATAAACATTTCTCAAACTAAGTTCATTTGGTCACCGCTTCAATAAATATTTTTATCTGTGGAGCAGAAGCGTCACAAAGAACTCTGCTTTTTAAAACATTAACAAATTATCTATGCTGTAATAATAATAACATATGCTATATTTATTCATAGAAATGGTTTGCCACTTTCAAAAACATATTACTCATTGGATAATTTTATGACTTTTCTATGACATAATGCAGCCAATGTTATATTATTATATACAAACGTCATGGAATTATCCAATGAATAAGATGTTTGTGACAAATCATTTCTATGAACTAATATAGCCCATAAATATAGACGGCACCAGCCTGTATATTTATTTATTTTTTTATTCACAAAAGTGCTTATTCTAACAACTACAATATTTTACAAATACTATATTAACTATGTATACTTAGTATGGATCTAGGAACAAATTTGTTTTATGTATATTATTACTATTTAGTCTAGAGTAGATGACGATCCTTAAGTCCGATATTAACAAAATTTTTGAAGATAAAAGATATTGTTAATTATTGTAAATGTTTGAAAAAATACTGCGTAATTAAAATAATATAAAACTAGAAAAATTTCACGTCCTGAGGCAGGAATCGAACCCGCGACCTTTCGCAATCCGGGTGACTGCTCTGACCACTGAGCTACCCAGGACTTGGGATATCCCTGAAAAATTCTTCTAGTCTATCTGTATTTGCGTTTATGAGCTAACGTCCACCCTACAATGTCGAAATATTCTATTTCAACATCCGAAACGAGTATTTTTACAATTACCTATGATTCGGTTAAGTTGGGGCAGTGCTTATATTAGTGCGTATATTCTTAATTTTAAACCGACTTCAAACCTTAATTAACCGATTTTAACATTATTGTAATAATAATCCCAAGGATATCCCAAGTCCTGGGTGGCTCAGTGGTCAGAGCAGTCGCCCAGATTGCGAAAGGTCGCGGGTTCGATTCCTGCCTCAGGACGTGAAATTTTTCTAGTTTTATATTATTTTAATTACTAAGTAATAAAAGATATTATTAATTAATAAACGGGATAAGAGATAAATTTTGCCTATGTATTCAGTCTAAAATAGCTTATCAATCTGCTTAACCAGTATGTAGTTGTTTAAGTATGTATACGTATGAATATAAGAAGTTATTACAATTATTTTTAAATATATCGTTTTTGAGCAATTCACTCCCACTCTTTGGTGTCACATAGTCTCCCCTTTAATGGAGTTTTAAATTTAATATAATAATATTGAAGTGCTGGGTACAAACGACACATTAAATTACTGCATATGTCTTTTGTTTGGCTCGAACAACGCCTTGATAATAATATGGTTTTAAAAATATTACTTTCCACTTTTTCGCGGACAAAATACTCTTAAAACTAACCGTAAATTATTTTCATTCAATTCATAGACACGCTACGTTTTCAATTGTTAAAAAAGCAGTGTTTTTTCGTTATAATGGTATACCCCAATATTACGGCCAAAAGATGCAGTGCAGAGCCGCAAAAAGAGCCCTAACACTTTTCTACCCTTCGTGATAGCGTCAATTCAATAATGTGAAAGTGTATCGATTATACTGAGACGGATTAAAAAATGTGTGGTTAAAACTGTATGTTTTTGTTATTACTTTTTTTTATTAAACTAGGGTGGGAAGCAAGCGTATCCGCCTGATGATAAGTTATCGTACCCTATAGACGCTCTTAGCACCTTGGGCACTACTCACGCATTGTTATCGTAGCCTATAGACGCTCGTAGCACCTAGGACACTACTCACGCGTTGTTATCGTAGCCTATAGACGCTCGTAGCACCTAGGACACTACTCACGCGTTGTTATCGTAGCCTATAGACGCTCGTAGCACCTTGGGCACTACTCACGCGTTGTTATTATAACCTATAGACGCTCGTAGCACCTGGGGCGGTACTCACGCGTTACTTGTTACCGTAGCCTATAGACGCTCGTAGCACCTAGGACGCTACTTACGCGTTGTTATCGTAGCCTATAGACGCTCGTAGCACCTTGGGCACTACTCACGCGTTGACACCGTAGCCTATAGAAGCTCGTAGCACTTTGAGCACTACTCGCGTGATGCTTATTTTGACAGCAAAAGTCTAGGCATTGTAGGTAGCAATGCCTTTTTTTTTTTTCTCGCTGAGGAGAAGCTCTACCAGCCGACCCCCCCACCCCCGGGGGGAGGAAGGGGGGTTGTGTGGGGCTCTCACCCACTAAACTCCTCAGCGACGCACCAACCTAGCCGCTTTCCATCGACAGCACGGGATGGCCCGGAGACATTTCGCCATAGTGTCGATGGAGCGGCCCGACCGTATGTCGGTCCCACCTCGGGGTACTTTGTGGGAGATGAAAAAAGGAAGGGCCTGTAAAGTACAGGTAGCAATGCCTAAGTTAACCGAGTCGTTGCTATTTGAATAAACGCTCGTTGGGGTGTCGAAATAGAATACTTTTGACATTTTTAGGGTAGAAAGTAGAAATTCATAAGGCTGTATTGAGTCTAGGTTCCCGCCGAAGGACATAATTTTCTGCTAGCTTCGATATTTTTTTTTTTTCAAAATCATTGACGGCATTATTATAGCGTCGTTTTGTTACATCGCGAGATTAGATATTGTGCTTTAGTTATTGTTCTGAGGATATTGTCTTGTAAATAAGTGTGTATGTTTAGCAGCGTTTATTTAGTGTGGGTGACGATAAGAATTTTGTCGTGGGTGACTGACTAACTGAATGAAGACTGTAATAATGTCTATTTAAATAATACTCCTTAGTACTGGGGTAGCAGCACCTTACAGAAGATCGCAGCTAATTATCACTACTTAGTACTAGGGTGGCAGCACCTTACAGAAGATCGTAGCTAATTAACACTACTTAGTACTGGGGTAGCAGCACCATACAAAAGATCGCAGCTAAATAACACTACTTAGTACTGGGGTAGCAGCACCTTACAGAAGATCGCAGTTAAATAATACTACTTGGTACTGGGATAGCAGCACTTTACAGAAGATCGCAACTAAATGACACTACTTAGTACACCTACAGAAAATCGGAGCTCAATAACACTCCTTTGTGGTGCTGGGTTACTGGTAGGTTGCCAAGCTCCTCGAGGAAGTTTGTGTTGCGAGCAGGGGGACTTGTCTCCTATGCTGTCAACATAACGCTTTCTCTTGATGTTTATAGGGTAGGCAGCGCGTGAATAGTGTCTATGGTGCTACAAGCTAAGCGTATCTAAGCTATGGTAACATTACCATTAGGCGCACTAGTTTTGTCATATAAAAAACCCTCATAAGTTTCTGTTCAATGAAAGTTGAAGGCTTTTGTCTTTTTACAAGCTTTCATTAATTTATTGTATCTTAAACATTTTTTTTTCAATTAAAACTTAAAAAGTACGTTGACAGTTTACTTACTTTTTAATTTTACGCCGCAAGCGAAGGAATCAGCTGCACTGCCGATGGAGGACGCTTACACAATGGCACTTTTTTAAACTTTTTTTTGCGCTCGCGAAAGGGATGGTACAATGAACGCGCTTTTATATTTTTTTGCGCAAACGGCTTAGTTTCGCGCTTCGTTCCGTTGAGCTAAGTATGGATACGCTTTCGTGGCGTATTAATATTTTAATAACTAATATGGAACTGTCATGTCCTGTCACTTGCATAGTACGATCTTATTTGTTAATTTATTTCAGTCAGCTACAACATATAACTTTTATAGACTAACATACATATAAATCACTAAACTATAATATTGTTCTACGCCATGTGACGTGTTTGTGCCATAAGTATGAATGTTCTATAAACTTGGCATGATGCTACCGTACCGATTGCTTGAAATTATTGAAACGTCAACTAAGGGCAATAGTAGGCATCTTGCTACAAAATCAACGCAAAAATATGATTAAACGTGTTTATACAACCAAAATATTATTACTCAGGTGGCAGGTTCTTCTTTTTAGCACAGGGATAAATTATACTAATTAAGTAAAATGTACGTTTCCCTTGGGATAGTCTCTTATTATTTTATATAACTAAATAGTTCACACATGGACCCTGTTCGGGCATAGCATTATAGAATAAATAAAATAAAGAAATTAGAATTAAATAACATTAAATTACATAGTAAAAAAAAACAATAAATAAAAAAAAAATCTTATTGGAAAAAAATTACATAAATTAAAGATACCTACCCAATTAATAAATTAAATTGAACAATTAAATGTTTTTTTTTTCCATGACGACTTATGGAAACACTGCCTCGTTGGTGGAGCTTTCTAAATCTGGGTCTAAAAAGCAGGTGGTATATCGTAACACTCTATGGTAATATCCACTGCTGAATAAAGCAGGACGTCTGTCGATCTCGTGGGAGGTTTTCCTTCTTTACTATTAATCCTTTAATGCCCAGGCGGTAACTTAAGTTGCCATAAAAATTAAAAATTAATTGTGTCTGGTTTATCGGGCTTCAAAGGACGTTCGCTGTAAAAATAACTATAATAAAACCATCATTTAAATATCGATGGTTTTTAACAAAGGCTTACATTAAATACAAATTTCTGGCAGCAGAACTGTGATAAGATAAGGAAATATTTCTAAAAAGGCCCAGTGTTAAATGAAACATATAAAAAAAAATGCAAGAATCTGCAGGCACAGATATCTATAGTGAACTGATACCTGGGTGTGGCAAAATTACAAAAAGTACGGTAATCGCGCGCCATCAGGTGATCTGTATGCTTAAGAGTTACCCTTTACAGATACAATAATAAATAATTTTGGTTAGTGGTAGGGCTTTTTCTAGCACCATCTTATCTTAGTCTGCCGCCATAGCAATAACGCAAGCAGCATTATTGTGTTCCGGCAGTTGGAGGTAAGATAGCCAGTTCCTCTGTGGTTGAGGATCCGGGTGTAGCTCGATTTCATCTTCGGCCTTAGCATCAGTTACTCTCAAGTGACATGAAGGACAGAGCTATCGAAAAATTCATAGGATTATCCTTAGGGTGGTGAAAGGTGGCAAGATTGGCTTCTGCCCCAGCCCGCCTAGCATGACCACCGAAACGCGACATGATTAAGCTATTTATCGCTTTGAATTGTCAAAAATCATTGGATATAACCGCTATCTTGAAATTTTATCGAAATGCGAACATGTATATATACAATACAAGTTCACAGTTTCGATAAAATTTCAATTTGGCGGTTATATCCAATGATTTTGGACAGTTCAAAGCGATAAATGGCTTTATCATATCGCGTTTCGGTGGTCGTGCTAGGCGGGCAGGATATTACTATTTAATAGCTATTTATGATCAACTGAAACATGGGCTATATTAGTTTATAGAAATAGTTTGCCACTTTCAAAAGCATCTTATTCATCTGTTGTATTCTTGTCATAGCTATGTTTGTATCTTGTTATTCTTTTTTATCTCAAATAGGTATAAACTAATGTTATTATTTTTATTTAGTTTTTTAGTGTTGGGTGCGGATTTGTTAGGCTTAGATTTGTGAAATACTTAAAAACTTAATTTTCTGTTTGTTACTTGTGCATAGATGGGTTTAACATGAGTAGTATAGTTTAGCTTGTAGGAAATAAGTCGAGAGTTTATGAAATATTATTTAATATACTTCTGTAATATTTGTGGATAACTACCTAATTTGGCCGAAGAAGCATTAATCAAATTTCAACATTGTATTATATTTTTAAGTTGGCTGTTGGTTATACCAATAAAATAAAAATATATTTTCTAACTATTTTTTTTAAATATTACTGAAATCAAAAAAGAGTCTTATCCACATAATTCTTTAAAAACAATTTTCAACGTCAATTTATCGTAAAAAACGCACAACGTATGGGCTATAGCGAGGGCTGCCGGCCTTATGGCGTGAAAGAAATGTATATAACTATAACTAGTGGCTTTACTCGTTAAATTATTTTAAAATGAAACCCATAGCTGAATTTATGAAATTATATTATCATAAAGAGAGGAGCTTGGTGGCGTGGGGGTTTGAACGCTCTTGTTTTGATTACGAAAACAAAGCAACTTTCGCCATGGTTGATCCCGGGATGGGTCAAAATTTATAATCGTGAGTTCCTCCGTGATTGGGTAGGCACGTTAAGCCATTGGTCCCGGCTGTTCCTGCAGCCGCTCTAACCCACCAACCCGCATTGGGCCAGCGTGGTGGTGTTATGGCCCAAGCTCCTCGTGTGTTTCTGTCATGTAGGAAGGCCTGTGCCCAGCAGTGGGACGTTTATAGGCTGGTGATGGTGATGATGATTATTATTATAAGGTAGTTAATTGCTGTTGATGTTAGCCACTTGAATTTAACGCGGCAGACTGAGCTGAGCTATGGTAAGTAAGGTCGCCTACTTACCGCAGCTTAACGGTAAGTTTTGGTCCTGGAGATGGACGTTTTCTTACAATGACTCTTGATCTTTCTGGTAGGTAGCGCGTGAGTAGTGCCCAAAGTGCTACGAGCATCTGTAAGCTACGGTGACCGCTATCAGACAGACCGTACCAATTAAGGCTTGTTAACGCCATTTTCGTTTAAAAAACCTTAGTTATCTTATCAATTGACCAAGTAGCAGTCCTCAACGACCTGTATACGGCTTCGCTTATTTTTCAAAAGCTGTCAGTGGATCAGGCGGGCGAGGTTAAGAACCAACTGATGCAATTGGCTGTGGTGTAAGACAATGGTGAAAGCGATTTTAGAGTGAAATAAAAAATAGCAGCTTTATTGGATGGTAATGGTGGGGGTTGGCTATCGCTCCAAATGCCGTGAAAACGTAATTTTGCCAGCAAAGGAGACAAGTCCTCCTGCTGCCAACGCAATTCTCAATGAGCCCCAGCGACATGACTTCACACGACTCACTACAGGCACAGTAAGAAAAGTATTCCTATTTTATAGCCTGTCCTTTCTCTGGATCTATTGTATTGTATCACCAAGCCTTTCATCTAACTAGGTTAGGAAAACTTAGCAGGAAAACCGGTTACTTACTTTCTCATTTTTTGTATAAGTAAGGCCGCAAAAGGCCGGCAAATATGGATATAGTACGAGGGAAAAACTGAAAGCTTTTAGGAAAACAAAAACTGAACAAACTATTTTTAACAAGTTATTAGTTTTATTATATTTTTTCAAAATAGTGTCAATTCACATCAATACATTTTTTTTATATAACTAGATGACAAGCAAGCTGACGGCCCACCTGATGGTAAGCGGTTACCGCCGCCTATACACACCTGCAATAACAAGGGACAATCACTTGATATTGCAGGTGCGTTGTCAGCCCGAGGCCTAAGATGAAATGCCGTCCATGCCCAGTAATTACACTGGCTACCTTTCCCTTCAATCCAAACACAGCGAACTGTTTCACGGTTGAAATAAGAAAAGCGCTAGTACCTACCCAGACGACCCTGCATACGGGCCTACCACCTAGTGATAGATACATCGCTGCATCCGATGGAACCACTGAGTATACCACTTTGTAGTCTCGTCCTTAGGGGTTTCTTCGACGGCCTTTTGAAGTGCAGCCGCTGCTTCCTCCTCCTCTTCGGCTTCGCTTCCATAAAACGTTATTCTCGAAATTTTTCATTTATTTTCGGGAATAAATAAAAATCTCCAAGTGCGATGTCGGGGCTTTACGGCGAGAGACCCAGTAATTCTACAATACTGATGTTATCTTCAATCGTCGCAGATGAAAGCCGTCCCCCACGCAGATCATCGGTAAGATTAGTGCGATCACGTTTAAACTCATTAAATCAGTTGCAGACAGTGGCACGAGATGGGAATCCATCATGAAAGGCCAATTTTTCTCGCGTTAAATAAATGCTTGTTGACGTGACTCGGACAGGTTTCCAATTTGCCGCCAAATCGTAACACAAATGACAAATGAATGTAATACACACTCAATAATGTTGCCAAAGAGTTCTATTTTCAAAATTTAAACTTATTTTTTAATGTATTGTTTACAAGTAAAGGTATATAAACTTTCAGTTTCGCCCTCGTAGGAACATATTATAGACCGAAATAGTTATCATAATAAATTTTAATACGACTTATGTTCGAAAGATCTTAACCTCCGTTTCAAAGGCTCCAAAACGCCAATACATGTCAGCAAGCAAAAGCTGATGATGATTAAGATGGTTTTCCTTTTGACACCGTCTGATGCTAACAACAAGTGATGTCACACACTAAGATTGGTGATCGTTGCACGTAACCTGAAAGTGATCTGATTGCATTTCGTTTATTAAATATTATTTAAATTCCGTAAAAATACAATTCCATAAAAATACATTAAAATATAATTTGAGTCTTTTCGCTTAAGTAACACGTGCAAGCGCTATTGCTGTCTCTTTTCCTCGCGATGAGAAGTCATATTTCTTATCACTCTCTCGATTCGATGTAGCGCAAGTTGCGATTCGCTTATGCTTTGCACACGCCAAATTGGCGCTCCGAAATCCGGTTAGACGTGGTCGCGAAAAAAATGTCTGCCGGCGGTCTGGTGGGTCGATGGCCTGACGCCCCCCTCGTCTCAGGTCACGACTGCACTCGGAGACAGGCTGTAAGCCAAGGCGGGCCGCGGGGCGACAGTAGTGTTGAATAAAACACTTCTCGAAGTTAAAAATAATCAAGTTTTCAAGCTAGTTTATGTAGCCGATATTTTCTGTCGATGTCAGCTATCGCTCCAAAAAGTATCATATGTTATTCCCAGGTACTTAAACTATCTCCACACCAAATTTTATCTGAATCGTAACAAATAAACCAACCGCACGTGCTTTTAAAAATAGTCGTTAATATAACATTTCGATATTGGGTGTACAGACAGCACATGAAGGGTAACAGTTTGACCTTGAGGCTGCCTTTATTACGTTCGTAATAGACGCCTCTATTTCGCTTTCGTGGTGGAACTGTTAAGCTTAATGTGCGGTCGTGTATGAAACGCAAAGATAGACTGAGAAATAAGGTGATCCCAAGTCGCCCAAGCTCAGTGATCTAGGAGTCACCAGGATCGTAGAAGGTCATGGGCTTGCGCGCCAGGACATGAATATATACATAGTGGTGAATACGACAATAAATTAAAACATGGGCTATTTTAGTTCATAGAAATGTTTTACAATTTTCAAATACATCTTATTCATTGGATAATTTCATGACATTTGTATGAAGTATTAATTTATAGCATTGGCTGCATTATTTCATAGAAATGTTAGAAAATCATCAAAGGAATACGATGTATTTGATTGTTGCAGAACATTATTATGACCTAACATAGCCCATGTTTTAATTTATTGTCGTTTTTAATAACACTACTTAGTACTGGGGTAGCAGCACCTTACAGAAGGTCGCAGCTAAACAACACTACTTAGTACTGGGGTAGCAGCACCTTACAGAAGATCGCAGCTAAATAACACTACTTAGTACAGGGGTAGCAGCACCTTACAGAAGATTGCTGCTAAATAACACTACTTAGTACTGGGGTAGCAGCACCTTACAGAAGGTCGCAGCTAAATAACACTCCTTAGTAGTGCTGTATTCCTGGTAGGTTGCTGGAGCTCATGTTCCCTATGTTGTTTTTACTTGATGTTTATAAGGTAGGAGCGTCAGTAGAGTCCAAGGTGCTCCGAACGTCGATAGGCCACTTTATAAAAATAGTTTAGCTTTAAAAGCAAATAGACAATCACGCAATGTTAGTATTATAGATAAACCGTCCATTGGATAACTTTATCAAAGCCATCGTCTGTTAACCACTTAGCTATTAGATATAACACCCTGGCTTTATTGGTCAGTTCGCGTAAGCAAATAGATAACTGAGTATCTAGGATCGCAATGTAAATAAAAAGACTGCTTCAAGTGTCAGTTACTACGTTTTAACAAAGTAACTTAGGGTTAGCACAAAGTAACGAGGAACTCGGTGGTGATTTGAGTGCTCTGGTGTTGATTAAGATTACTGGATCATCACCATCATCATTTCTGCCGAAAGACGTCCACTGCTGGACAATGGCCTCCCATAAAGATTTCCCCGTCGTTTGGTGCTATTAGAGAAATACCCTTAGGCGACCACGGTTCATAGCCGTCATCACTGGCATGTATTCTGTGACACTGCTCGAAGACTTTCGACTTGAGGTAATAAGAAATTAGAAAAGTTAATTAGAAAAGTGATGAATATCAAAGAAAACAAATTAATATACATAGTGAAACCCCAAAAAACTGAAAAGGATAAAATAATTAAATTTAAGTAGGTACCTACTCATCCCCGAGAGTCCCCATGTTTATTTTTTTTTACACTTTTAGAAAGTTAAAAAGTTATCACTATATTAAGGTCAAAGCTAGATGGGTGACCTTCAAATTATATTTTTTTCTACTATCGTATAATTTCACTAAAAAAACATAGATAAGCAAAAATCCGCAATTTCGCATACGTAGACGACTTACTTATTCCAGTTATTTTGAATTAAAAACCAAACTACCCAATAGATTTGCAAAACATTCTTAAGGGACCATATGTGACCGATTCCGCATCGAACAAAAAAAGAATCATCAATATCGGTTCACCCAGTCAAAAGTTCTGAGGTAACAAACATAAAAAAAAACAGTCCAATTGATAACCTCCTCCTTTTTGAAGTCGGTTAAAAATAGTTGAATGACATAATATTAAGACAAGACGATGATAGCCACTTACCACGGAGGGTTTCAGCTTCTTTGTCATCTAAAGTTGTATAAAAAACATTTAACAAAAATGAAGTTACGTGTACAATGTCCACTTGTTCCATAACGCTTATAGCGGGTCATATTATTATTATATTACATAGAATATGTTGATATGTTATCGGCGCGTCTGCGTAGCTTCCGGTAGAGGTGTGTCACATAGTAGGTACATAAGACAACACATCAAGAAGTGTATCAATTGATCTACGAACGCCGGCTCTATTACGAACGGAATAAGGGCGGTCTCGAAGTCAAACTGTTACGGTTATTCTGTCGACTGTACATTCTTGTAGATTATACGAGAATAAAATTAATTTGTGTTTAATATCTATTTTAACCCCCGACTAAAAAAGAGGGGTGCTATATGTTTGACGTTTCAAAGTTTCAAAGTTTTTTTATTTGCTCACTAAGTGTACACGTGTCTGTTTGTATCTGTGTGTCTGTCTGTGGCAGCGTAGCTCCTAAACAAATGGACTGATTTTAATTTGTTTTTTTGTATGTTGAAAAGCTGAAGTGTTAAGGATGGTTCTTAGCGATAATTTATGAAGATCAGTTCAGGCGTTTGATGACTATCAGCTCATTATCTACATGATAAAAGGGTTATAGTAACTTACACAGATCTGATTGATTTGAAATTTGGTGTACTGTCACTTCGGTGACATTCCCATGCATGACATACTAACCTTGAGCTGATCCTTTACCATCAAAAAGTCTGCGGAGTGGTTAATTATCTAGAAACTTACAGTAGATATAGCGTGTTTGGGCCTATAAGAATAGTCTCACTGAGATGTTGTTAGATAAGTGATTGATGACGCCGAGGGTTACTTAAAATTTTCAATTTAAATATTTTTACTCCTTTGAAAACTTAACGAAGTTCGAAATAATGATATTAATTACAAATACCTCAGCGACAAACACAGCCATTATTATTATTGTTCCAGAAACAATTAAAAAAAATATCTAGGAAATACGTGGTCGAAATTCCTGGGATGGGAATTGAACCCGTGACTTTTTACAATCTCCCTGCTGCCACCACTGAGCTACCGATGATTTGAGATAACCATATGAATTAAACTTATGGTCTATCAGTTCCTTCCTTTAACATGGGTTCCTTCTAAAGAGGCGGGAATAGGCACCTTATGGGCCGGCAAGGTGGCTAGAGCAGTGTATTTCAAGCTGCACTAGCTGTCTTCGCATATGGACTCTTCTTACCGCCTCACATCAGGTGGTGTGACGTCATTTCCCGAGCTTTGTAGTAAATAAAAATCTGTTTTTTTTTTTATAAAGCTAGCTAAGATCTAAAATACAAAGTCCATTGTACTGTCGACAGAACATCAAGCGTGACAGTTTGACCTTGAGCCCGCCCTTACTGCGTTCGTAATAGAGTCGGCTTTAGTAACACAACTGTTACACTTGATGTGCTGTCATCTGTACTAATTTTATTTTTTCTAATGTGTTTTTTTCTATGATTTCAGAATTCCTGAGAGTGAAGAAGATATTACATGAAGCAATATGAAGATCACCGTACTATGAAGTTGGAGAATTTTATAGGTGAATATGGTTTTACTAACATTATAATTCTTCAAGAACGGTCTGTCTGATGGTAAGGTTACCTGAGCCTATAGACGCTAACGTAGCACCTCGGGCACTACTCGCGCGTTGTCACCGTAGCCTATAGACGCTCGTAGCACCTTGGCACAACTCATGCGTTGTCACCTTAGCCTGTAGACGCTCGTAGCGCTTTGGGCACTACATACACCTTGTCACCGTAGCCTATAGACGCTCGTAGCACCTTGGGACTTACTCACGCGTTGTTTCCGTAGCCTACAGACGCTCGTAGCACCTTGGACACTACTCACACCTTGTCACCGTAGCCTATAGACGCTCATAGCACCTTGGGACTTATCCACGCGTTGTTTCCGTAGCCTACAGACGCTCGTAGCACCTTGGACACAACTCACACCTTGTCACCGTAGCCTATAGACGCTCGTAGCACCTTGGGACTTACACACGCGTTGTTTCCGTAGCCTACAGACGCTCGTAGCACCTTGGACACTACTCACACCTTGTCACCGTAGCCTATAGACGCTCGTAACACCTTGGCCACTACTCACGCGTTGTTACCGTAGCCTACAGAGATGAACTCTGTCAACCTTACTTACCGCTGCGCCCGTATCAGGGCAAGCTCCCTGAGGAGTGGACAAAATTCGTCTATCTCTTCTTCCGAAAGAAAGTGAGGGATAAAAAATAAGCGGTTAATTCTCCTCATAATTGGATAAAAGTGGTGGAGAGAGATTTTGACCACGGCCCGTACTAGAGAGTACAATGCTACAAGTAGTATCATTTGTCTGTGATATTTGTAAGTATTGTAAGGAGTAGAATATTGAAACTGAACCTAAAACTTTTTGGGTAGTAATATTCTGGTAACCTAACAACACATAATGTAATCTATAATTATAAATGTGCTTCCAAATAAATCACAAATTGACAGACAGAAAACATTAAAATGATAACTTGTAACTCAACACCAATTTTGATAAAACTAGCACAAATATGAAATATGTTGACGCAGAAACACAGATGTCGGCACAATAATTTCTCTTTAATATATATCATGATCACCAGCCTATTATATTTCCCACTGCTGGGCACAGGCCTTCCTACATGGGAGAAACACATGAGGAGTTTGAGCCATAACACCACCACGCGGGCCCAATGCGGGTTGGTGGGCTAAAGCATTTTCAGGCACAACCGGGACCAACGGCTTAACGTGCCTTCCGAAGCACGGAGGAGCTCGAGATAACAAACTTTGATTGACCCATCCCAGGATCGACCTTGGCGCAAGTTGCTTTGTTTCTCGTATGGAAACCAGAGCGCTCAAATCAATACGCCACCGATCTCCTCTTATACAAATAAATGTTTGATTTTGATTTATCATTGTAGAACGAACGAGTATTCGCGACATATAACAACCATTTAAAGTTTTTCAGGCTCAATTACCCAATTTTAAGTCACACAAGTGGACTGTAAGTAATCCTCCACCAAAAATACAGGTGTGGGGGTGTCTAGGACCCGTCTAGACGGGTGATGGGGGCTTAAGGGGCGAAGGGAGGTGTCTAGACTAGTAGTCGCGGCGGTTTCGTTGCACGACGCGACGCACTGTAACTATTGCTTGGGCAATTTTGGAAATAATAAACAGCGAACTTCTACTAACTCATTTGATCCTGGTACTTGAACAAAACTTATAACCGACTTCAAAAAACTGAAAAGGATAAAATAATTAAATTTAAGTAAGTACTCATCACGTAGATACATATTTTTTGGAGTCGGTGCTTCACGTTCTATTATTTCTGGAAACAACTTAGCTCCAACTCCAAAAAATATGTTTCTAGGTGATGAGTACCTGCTTTAATTATTTTATCCTTTTCAGTTTTTTGAAGTCGGTTATAATTTTTGTTTAAATTTTTTTCACAGTTTTTAGGGATAACTTTCTAAGGTTAAAGCTAAATGAGTAGGTGCCCGTCGGCTTACATTGTTTCCTACTATCGTATCATAGGAAAGCAAAAATCCACTATTTCGCATACGAAGATGACTTTCTCATTTCAGTTTTTTTTATTTAAAAACCAAACTACGCAGCTGATTTTGAAAAAAAAAATTATAGGACCAAATTCCAACTATTCCTGATCGAACAAAAAAAGAATTACGTAAATCGGATCAGAAATCTCGGCGTAATCGGTGTACATGCATAGAAAAAAAACATACCAACCGAATTGAGTACCTCCTCGTTTTTGAAGTCGGTTAAATATATGTATCGATAAATAATACGTCACAAACGATAGAAAAAACCTCATAACAAACATACAGCGTGCGAAACAAAATATAATACGGCCGCCCGTTTAGATGTCGGCTCGGCAAACGCGCCAAAAGTTATTTATCTTCATGCGAATTTTATCTTAATCGGTTTGGCTAACCGTGAACACTTAACAGACAGACTTTGGCATTTATATAAATAATATGGCTTCGTTATGTTTTATTTAACGAATTCTATTGATGCAGTAGCATGAACACTTTTTAATTTTGAATCACCATCGTATCGAATAGTTACATTAGCTTTTGCCGGGCTTTTGTTTGAAAGGAGTAGTTCGATATTGGTACTTGAAAGCCCCCCACGATAAATTACATATTATACGAAAGCCTATGCTGAGAGAATGTTCAATATATTATACCCCTTTTTTATTTTTATACCCCGGCATTTTTGAGTGATTTTAAAAAGTGCATGCAAGAAATCTAACCTTTATATGCAAGTTTCTCTGATGAATTATAGTAAAAAATTAAGTAAAATCCATATAATTAGACAGAAGCAATACCAGAAACCGATTAGCCGTGTTCTTTTAGCATTTTTTTTTATGAAAAACAATTGAAAATTGTCATCGGCTGAACCACATTGAGCCCATGCTTACTTAGAAGAAATAATTTGACAAGACAATGCACGACATTGACGTTTTGTCCTTTGTCTGACATTTGTCACTGTTTTTAAAATGAAATTTTACATCTCTGGGTAACGAGTTCTTAGCCAGAATTAGATACTATTTTTTTGTTTTTATGCAGGGATTTTAAATTATAGTTTTTGTTGCATAATATTCCTTAAAAAATATACTCTCTCTTCCCATATAACTTTTGTCTTGGGGGGTCACCGAGTACAAGCCTTCATAGAAATTCAGAACATCTCCCTTTTAAGCGTGCGTGAACGATTCGAAATTTTAAAATGTTCGAGCTAGGGGTAGGTAGGTACTGGAATTTTTATTCCAACACGAATTTTTCGGTTATCAATTAATACCAGTCATCGTCCATGCATAATATAATATTAAAACTAAACCTCTGAAATATTCTACACGCAGTTGTCAATCTTATTTAAAAACATCAAAATGACGCGTCTAATAAACTGCGTACAAAGAACTATTAACGCGGACGTCGGCAAAAAACGGAACAGGTGCGGAACGGGGACTTCCTTCGCGCAAAAATTGTTAAAAAACACAAAACCACGCTCCGTGAGAAAGCAGGGCAGATGTAGTGCGTGAAATAAAAAAAAAACGTTTTTTTTCTTCATTGACGACCAGTTGTGGCATTTTTTAATTTGTACCGTTATGAATTTTGCTCTTACTCTTTGAATTTAATCACGAAAACATATTATTTAGTTTTTAGTATGTTATTGGTGTATTTTTATTCGATCATATCAAATCTAGATTAAAACTGGAGTAGTTGATGCACTGGTTTATTTTATTTTATTTTATCGTTGAGTAAGTAGTGAATAAATATTGCAATTCGAATAATTAATACTAACAGTATTTTTTTTACAATATGTATGTCATTAAATATTTTGCAAATATTAATATATTTTTTATTTATTTATTTATTTTGTTCAAAAATTAGGATACAGAGTATCTTAAAACTATTTATGATAACGTGTTTACTGGCAACATAAAATTTTTAAGATGGTTGCACGTCAACGTCCTAACTAGTTTTATTATACATATATATTATTACACACATATTTATTTATTTTTATTTTATTTATTTATTATTTTCTCGCTTATTTTCTTGATATAATAATTTATTTTTGCTTTAAACAAATTTTGATGATGTAAAAATATTACCTACTCTAAATATTTGCATGCTATTTTTATATGGCTAAATAGGTTAAAGCTATATGCTATTTTTGTATGGCATATGTATAAATGTAAAATTAACACCACACCCCGTACCACCCTATTTATTAGCAAATAAAAAATATTTGTATTAGTATTTGTAATCAATTTAATCACCACAATACCAAGCTTGTATTGTCAAAGCACTCAGAAAATCTAAACATTTTTAGACTTTCGCGCGCTGTATGAAAGCTACAAGTATAGAGCTACCACTCCGGCATAATTATGACTCCCTGGTATTTTTATAATGACATGTTAAAGGTAGATAAAGTGTCCACCCCCGCTCTGCCCGCAAAGATGTGGGTTATCGCATTCTAGAAGGTAGCTCATTGAAGACGGGGTCGTTTTTATGCAAAGCTCATCAAATGACTCAACACCACCTGATGTGAAGCAGCAAAAAGAGTCCATATGAAGACAGCTAGTGCAGCTTGAAGCAACACTGGTCTAGCCGCCTCCACCTTGCCCAACCATAAGGTGCCTTTTCACGCCTCTTTTGAAGCAACCCTTAAGTCTTAGGAAGGAGGGAACACACGTGCTGGCAAAGAATTCCAAGTTTTAGAAGTCCGACAAAGAAACGACTTACTAAACTTCTTTCTGCGCGATGTTGAGGTGGAGACAGTAAATTGATGACTCCGAAGACCGACACGCGTGCTCCTGAGTAGGAAGGGGGAAGGTGGGATAAGGTCGAAGTGTAACTGCAACTTAATGTGCTGTCGTCTGTATGGTAACCGCTTACCAAGAAACTGTCTTAATACTCGTATATTTGCTGCACTGATTACCCAAAGATAGAGTGTTGGGAGGAGTTCGGTGGCATAGTTTCGTTTACGAAAACAAAGCAACTTTCGCCATGGTCGATCCCGGGATGGGTCAACCAAAATATCTAATCTCAAGCTCCTCCTTGCTTCGTGGTGCACGTTTAAGCCGTTGGTCCCGGTTGTCACTGCAACCGCTTTAGCCCACCAACCCGCATTCGGCCAGCGTGGTGGTGTTATGGCCCAAGCTCCTCATGTGCTTATTCAAAAAGTCTAAAGGTTTATTTGCATGAACACATGGGCTAAATGATCTTAAGTTTATGTATTTACAGTACGTGTATTCAGTCTGCGTGCAGACGTGCGAAATTTCTTAAAAAGTCACTCACTACTCACATAAATACATTTACCTTAAAAGTCACATTTAGAATCCTAGTCTTATTTTCTAAATGTCTTTCAAGAACATCTATTCATTTAAGAAATAAATTAAAGAGTTCTAATTCATTTATAATTTCTTAAAATTCAAATATTCCTTAGTGTAAAAACAATTGTACAAAACATACTTTCCATGTAGGAAGGCAGTGGGACGTAGGCTGGTGATGAAAGCCCTGACTAAAGTTGATTAAGTAGTATTTTTGTATTTTTGTTTCAAAAATAATTATCTTTTGCATCATCTCTTTGCAGCTTCAAACGGTATAACTTTACTTTTACTCAAAAAGGGACCGTGTTATTTTATCTTTTAAATAAACATCATCTATTACCGTGACGATGACGTATCATTCATTTTTTGTGACAAAAAGCTGCGAACGGCTTTTTTTAAACAAATAAAAAAGAAAACGGTGCTCACCCCTCGTGTCTCTACAAAAGAAACAACTAAGCAGTGGCAATGGGCCTGATTCTGAAGACACACTCTAATTCTAGATTTAAAAGTACAGTATATCTCTTTCTCGCAATATGTCGTAAGGAAAAGATAGCAATATTTTGTTTAGAGCGGACAATTAAAATTAGGTAGATTTCAAAGAAACCATAGACAATTTTAGACGGCATGTGCGGAGGTGCCTCCTAAACACTGCATTTTAGCACGTTCAATAAGGTCGAAAATTGAACGCACCCCTCTAAATGTCAAATTATAGGAGTCCATATGCGAAGACAGCTAGTGCAGTTTAGACACTGCTCTAGCCACCTCCACCTTGCCGGCACAGGAAGGTGCTTTTTGACGTCTCTTTTGAAGGAACCCATGTTATAGGAAGGAGGGAACACATGTGCTCGCAAAGGATTCCAAGTTCTGGAAGTACGACAAAGAAACGAGCTACTAAATTTCTTTGTGCGTGATGTTGAGGTGTAGACAGTGAATTGATGACTCCGAAGATCCAAAAGTCAAAGCTATATACTGCCCTGGGGCTTTATTCAATCAGCTATATTTTTGTCTTATCCTCATTAATTTCGTTGTATTAGCTATATGCCAGGTGTCTGGTACATGTTATAACAAGCGGGCAACTACCCGTGTTAACTCTTAAAAAGCTTAGGAAGTTATCAAAAATTCAAAATTGTAAAATCATTTCAAACTCCATACACATTCGGTCAATAATACAAAACATTCGCTGGTCGTGCCACCGTGGTATCCTATAATGAAATAGGCCCTATATAGTATTTTACGATTGACTATGTTAAGCCGTGTACCAAACATCCTATATATTACTAGCTTTTGCCAACAACTTCGCCTGCGTGTAGTCGGCTCTATCCTACGGGAGCAGTAAAATTTTCCGGGTCAAGAAGTAGACTATGTGCTACCTTTTGGCCCGCAGCCTATAATCAATCGGTGTGCCAAAATTCATTAAAATCTCTTTTGTTTTTGCGTGATTGAGAAACATCCATCAAAATTTCCGCTTCATTTTGTAACAGCTTCTACCCGCGACTTTGTCTGAGCAGGATCAGTACTTCAAGTAGTCTATATGTTATTTTGATTTATAAGCTATAATTAGATTTATAAGGTCGATAATTTTGATTTATAAGCTATAGCTTATTGTAAAGTTTTATAAAGTTTATAATATTAGTTAGACTAATTTGGATGTTGGTTATCATTCTAAATAGTATCCTGTGCTCTTCCTATAGTCCTAACATATCTCCATACCAAATTTCATCCAAATCGGTTCAGTGGTTCAGGCCTGAAGGCGTATAAAACAAACAAACTCATTTTCGCATTTACAATATTAGGTAGTATATTAGTATAGTAGAATTAGCTAGGATATGCTGTAGGACCTTGGTCTAAAATCTTAATTCTTATGCCAAGATTTTAATTTTGACGTTTTACTTTTTCAGGCTAAAATGGAGTTACGGCACTTCGCGCTGCAGGCCGGGCTAGCTACCTACCCTACAGCCAGTGGTATCCAGTCACCATCAGGGTTTTACACGGTTTGTTTGCTAACAGCGGGGGCCAACAGCATAATTACATTATTAACATCGTTTAGATGATAGCGCTAAAGGTAACATCAACAATGGTTTTCTTTAATACAAAGATTGGATGACTCTACAAGTGATAAATTATTTATTTATTAATTTAGTCGTGCCGTGAATACGACACCAGCCCTTCTTATTCGTTTGATATCTTACATCTTATTCGTTTGATATCTTACATCTTATTCGTTTGATATCTTACATCTTATTCGTTTGATATCTTACATCTTATTCGTTTGATATCTTACATCTTATTCGTTTGATATCTTACATCTTATTCGTTTGATATCTTACATCTTATTCGTTTGATAATTTCATGACATTTCTAGAATATAATGCAGCCAATGTTATAGTATGGTCGATGATCTTGGTTAACATGGTCTTTCTTGTGCAAGAAGTGCAGGTCGGTTTTCGAGGCATGCCGACATAAATGATATCATTCGTCGGGCTCTTGCTACCTCCGGGGCTCCCGCTGCTCTGGAGCCTAATGGCTTAGCACGCGATGATGGGAAGAGGCCTGACGGAATGACTCTTGTTCCTTGGAAGATGGGTAAATCTTTGGTGTGGGACGCTACTTGTGTCGACACCTTAGCCATGTCCCATCTTACCAATACTTCATCGAAACCAGGATCAGCTGCTGCTTTTACTGAATCCCTCAAACGGCGCAAATATGCTGGTTTATCTGGGGACAACATATTTTAGCCATTTGGGGTCGAGACTTTAGGACCTTGGGGGCCAGGAGCTCACCGACTTTTTAGGGGCATTGCGGGTCATCTCTGTGAAACTTTAGGTGACAATAAGGCTGGTATATATTTCGCACAAAGATTAGGCATCGCAATTCAGCGAGGTAATGCGACCAGCCTTGTACTGTACACTTCCTGTTTCGCAAGATTTAGGTGGTGTTTATTATTTGTAAGTTCTTTTTTTTTATTGCCACGTTTTAAGCTATTATTTCATACAAATGTCATATTAATTATCAAATGAATAAGATGTTTTTGCAAGTGGCAAACCATTTCTATGAAGTAATATAGCCGATGTTTTATTTTTTGTCGCATTGACGGCACCACCCTGTATGTAGGGACCCAGACTCCGAGTTTATCAAGCTCTCAGAGCCCTAACCTTACTCGAGTCTCCAAAATTAGAACTCAAAAAAATTTAGTCTTTTGTCTTAAAGAGCACCTTATATGCTTAATCTATTGTGCTTTGCCTCTGCTTATCCTCATTTATCAGCCGCCCATCACAAATAAAGCGCAGGAAAAGACTAGTGTGCTAAAAAAGTCTTGAGCTCAAAAAAAGCCTCGAGATCGATTAAGCTCTCAAAAAGGCTCAAGGTCTCAAAAAGCCTCGAGCGCTGAAAAAGACTGGAGTCGTAGACAAAAGGACTCGGGGCTTGTACATCACTAAGCCAGGTGGACTTAGCAAAAGTCCTGCCACCAACCAAACCAATCATGAAATTCTTGCACTCAATAAAATTGAAACCCGGACCTCTAGATCTCAGTTAGATGGTCTCAACCTCAAAGATAAGGAAAAACTATCATCATCACCACCCTATATACGCCCCACTGCTGGGCACAGGCCTCCTGAAATGGTAGAAACACATGAGGCCATAACACCACCACGCTGGCCCGATGCGGTTGGTGGGTTAAAGCGGTTGCAGTAACAACCGGGACTAACGGCTTAACGTACACGACGAAGCACTGAGGAGCTCGTGATTAGAAATTTTGGTTGACCCATCCCGGGACCGACCATGGCGATAGTTGCTTTCTTTTCGTAATCGAAACGATAGCGCGACAAACTAAAACTTGAATACAATAATTGTAAGCAAGATAGAACATTCATATAATTAGTCATAGTTAAAAGACACTGGTTTTGCAACATTATTGAAATCAGTCAGGATATGCGTAGTAATAAGCTTCTGGATAAGTTATATCTTACAGGATCAGACGGACCCTTCTGGCGACGCACTCTGCTGTTTACCATCAGAAGAGATGTATTTTTCTTCTTTTATTTTTATATAAATCAAATTGTTCCATGATTGTCATCAATTGTAAATAAGTCCTTCACGATTTACCCATATGTTACGTGAAACATAATGCATTAACTTATATTGAGAATTGTAATCATTAAAGCTAAGGTAAAAAAATTAGTAATTAGAATTTACAAGTCATATTTAATATCATCTATATTTCATTCAAAAGTACTCTTTTAAATTATAAAAACAATAATCCGGAAGATTTTCTATAAATATGGATGGTCTAAACTGGCCTAAAGCCTTCTCTAAAATTTGTGTCCAAAAATATTGAATTTCTAATTCTCTTTCAACTATTTCAAAGAAGTGTTTTTGAATGATGTTGGCAAAGAGAACATAGGTGACGCTACATTTAAATGTTAGTATTAATAATTGTAAATTAAATAATACTAGTTTATTGGCCGAATACTGAAACGTCAAATAAGTCCCGCTTAAATTTTAAGAAGTGCCTAGAATGTGACGTTAGCGTATATAAATTTTTGATTATACCTTTGCGTTTGTGTATTTATCTTTGATTTCACAGTATTAAAATATTTTAAAAGATCCTCTTTGTTATCGTTTCAGTATTCGGCCGCAGCTCTCTCTTTACAGTAATTTTATTGTGAACTAACATCATATTTTTAAAATTTCATTTATTCGTTCCATTATTATTTTTATTTTAAATTTTTGTGTGTTATATAACTTATTTGTTTTTTTTTCTTTATGGTATACCAAAATTATATTTTTATGCGATATTGTTTTGGATATATCAGCTACCAGCTATGGCCCCCTCAACTGGAACCCGTAGATCCGAACTTGTGCGTTTTAAGACGATTGGGGGCGTATTATTGCGATTGTTTCCGTCGCTCTGAAAATCGCGTTTAAAAAATGCGATTAAGTCTCAAAAAAGGATTTCTTCTGAATCCTTATGAAAAATATTATGTTTGAATACAATTTGTGTGTGTGCTATTTAAAATTACATATTTTTTGTAATTCCAAATAGCGACGTTACAAGTTAATCAGACTCATTTTCTACGCGTGATTTGTCGTGCGACGGCGTCGCGTGCCCTCACACAAGTTTGGTGATACGCGGGAACAGTTTTGGCGGGAATTCGTCGTTTCTTCGAAATTGGTTTTTAATTTGATTAATTTTTTTACATTCTTTTCCTTTTTTTGTTATACTTTTATTATGTAGACTCTGATCGATAAGGAATTACCAAAATAGTAATATATGAGGGCACTTTCAGAATGGCTGTGTTAAGTATTTCTCTTAAATCAAACAAATGCACAACTAATCAATATTACGGTTTTCATAATCTTAGTACGGGTTTGAGTGAAAACTTGTGGCTATTTTTTTGCGCAATTCCTTAGTTGATCAGGGTTTTTTGTTTAACTGAGTTTTTGAAATATAATATATCATATCATATTGATTTTTTAACTTTTTTTTATTAAACATATAATTTCAATTTTACGATTTTTAAATTAATGCAATGTATTTAATATCCACTGTTATTATATCAAATTCTTTATGGGGTAACTCTTGGCGTTCACCACCTGATAGTAAGTGATGATAACGCCGATGATGGAAGCGAACTACACCCGGATCCTCAACCACAGAGGTTTATTTTCATGTACTTTTTTGTCATTCAACTTAATACACATAACTCAACTAAAGTAACATATTTCAGTAAAGAATAGTCATTATTCGTCGTGCAGAAGAATGGAATGAAGAACATTTGAATGCCGTCGGCTAGGTGAGGTAGTAGGTTGTATAGTACTGTAATACAACTTTTGGTGAGACTGTATAGCCTGCTAACTTTCCCTGCCGGCGGTGTAGCATCGTGGAGAACATTTGAAGAACTTTGGGGAAGATATGGATAACTAACCATATTAAATATACTGATAAAACATTAACTAACTTTTATAATTCGTCTTATTATTTTTAGTAGATATTTAAACAAATAAAACCTTAAAATTATATGTTCCACTGTTGCTAATGAAATTATTCTTGATATTCATTTACTTCTAACTTATTCATTCATTGCTTTTTCTCAGATCTTATTCTATTTTAAATTTTACGTGTATTTAGATCTAGTATTGAATCACTAGTTACATTATATACCTTTTAGATTTAAAAAAAATGTACGCAAGGGCGACTGGTTTTTTTTTTTTTTATACAACTAGATGACAAACAAGCTGACGGCCCACTTGGTGGTAAGTGGTTACCGCCGCCTATAGACACCTGCAATAACAAGGAAAAGCACTTGATATTGCAGGTGCGTTGTCATCCTGAGGCCTAAGATGAAATGCCGTCCATGCCCAGTAATTACACTGGCTACCTTTCCCTTCAATCCGAAACACAGCGAACTGTTTCACGGCTGAAATAAGAAAGGCGATGGTACCTACCCAGACGACCCTACATACAGGTCTACCACCTAGTGAAGTCTAGTGATTACGTCTAATTTTTTTATTATATTTGTCGTCAGTTTAATGATCTTTTTCTGCTTTTGTGTGCAGTTTTACCTTTTCCGTGTTATGTCTTTATTTGTAAATTATGTTATTGTATGTACTATTTCTTCGCCGCTTTCTTTACTTTTTCCAACGTTTCTATAGCAACGTTTTTCTGACCACTCATTGAAGATAACACCACAAGTTGGTAAAAAAATTAGTAGGTTGTACCTACAGCTTCGGTGGCGTAGTGGTAATCGCGTCTGGCCGGTAATCAGGAGACACGGGTTCGAATCCCGCCTGGAGCAATATATTGTTCATCATTTTCTTTCTTTATTTGTATTTGTTACAACTTTGATTATATCTAATATCTATATTTTTTCACTTACAAACCTACATATGCAAACACCTATTATTAAATAATTTTGGATGATAATTATCATTATTACGTCACGCCAGTCTGCCATTGTTTTCACTAATGGTTAAAAATTAACAAGGAAAATAGTGGCACCAAATAAAATTAGTATGATACATTTAACTGCATATATTTTTTTTCAGCAGTATGTTTTATATTTTACGGAAGAATTGTGTGTAACTAACATTGATTTTAAATAAATAATCGAAGGTTATTAATTTAATCAACCAATAAATGGTATTTAATTCTAAATACTTATTGTTTTATTTACTTACCTAGTAAAATGACAACTCTACGTGTATAGACAAGATGATTTTTGACCCTCGAAGAAAAAAGAGGGGTGTTATGAGTATGACGTGTCTGTCTGTATCTGTGTCTGTCTGTGGCACCGTGGCTTCTAAATGCCTGGACCGATTTTGATTCGGTTTTTTTTGTTCGAAAGCTGCCGTGATCAGAATGGTTCCTATATATAATTTATGAAGATCAGGTCAGGCGTTTGATGACTATCAGCTCATTTGATACTCGACAAAAGGGTTTTACTAACTGACACAGATCCGATTGATTAGAAATTTGGTTTATGTTACTTTTGGTGGTGTTTCCAAGACCTGATATCCTCGAGACCACCCGCAGACAGATGATACAGGATCAGCTTGAGCTAATTATCAAGTCAGTGTTCGCAGGCTAAAAGCAATTATTAAGTGATATTATCATGTAATATTGTACAATTGTTGACAGACCAATAAATGAATAAATAAAGCTTACTAGGTATAATAGACGTGCAGTATTCTCTGATGATCAGAGAATACTGCACGTCCTTAATGGAAGGTCGCAGCTGATTAACACTCCTTTGTGATGCTGTGTTCCTGGTAGGTTGCTGGAGCTCATCGAGGGAGCGCTGTGTTGGGAACAGGAGACTCGTCTGCTATGATGTTTACAAAACTTTATCTTTGCACTCCTTTAAATAACACTCCTCTGTAGTGTTGTGTTCCTGGTAGGTTGCCGGAGATCATCGAAGAAGCGTTGGGAACAGGGGGACTTGTCTCTGCTGTTTAACTCTTGATGCTTACAGGGTAGGCAGCGACTACTAGTGTCTAGGTGCTACCGGCGTCTATAGGCTACGGGCGTGGGTAGTGCCCAAGGTGCTTCGAGCGTCTATAGGCTACGGTGATCACGCGTGAGTGTTGCCAAGGTGCTACGAGCGTCTATAGGCTACGGTGATCACGCGTGAGTGTTGCCAATGTGCTACGAGCGTCTATAGGCTACGGTGACAACGCGTGAGTGGTATCCAAGGTGCTACGAGCGTCTATAGGCTAAGGTGACAACGCGTGAGTGGTATCCAAGGTGCTACGAGCGTCTATAGGCTACGGCAACAACGCGAGACTAAAATTGTCAAGATGCTACGAGCAGCGTCTTAAGCTACGGTGACAACGCGTGAGTAGTGCCCAAGGTGCTACGAACGTTTATAGTCTAAGGTGCCAACGCGTGAGTGGTATCCAAGCTGCTACGAGCGTCTATAGGCTACATCAACAACGCGAGAGTAATTGTCAAGGTGCTACGAGCAGCGTCTATAAGCTACAGTGACAACGCGTGAGTAGTTCCAAGGTGCTACGAGCGTCTATAGGCTACGGTGACAACGCGTGAGTAGTGCCCAAGATGCTACGAGCCTTTATAGGCTACGGTGACAACACGTAAGTCGTGCCAAAGCTGCTACGAGCGTCTATAGGATACGGTGACAGCGCGTGAGTTGTATCCAAGGTGCTACGAGCGTCTATAGGCTACGGTAATACCATCAGGCGGGCCGTACGCTTGTTTGCTAGCATCGTTGTAGAAAACAGGGGAATGTTACTGGATTATGCTTTAGTAGTAATTAGGAAAGTCCTCAGCTGACCCTGATTGTGAAAGGTGAACTCTAGCATATAATTTTTTTCAATTCTAGACGTTTGTCTGAAATTATTTCAATCATTCATTATATTCTCTAAAATAAAACTCAATGTTCAAATATATCTGTCCCGTATCTGCTCCGTAACCATTGATCAGAGAGTGACGAAACTTTGTTAGGTTGTTCTGGGGACGGACGCCCACGAAGGTTCATCACCAGCCTATACACGTCCCACTGCTGGGCACAGATCTTACTACATGGAAGAAACACATGAGGAGTTTGGGCCATAACACTACCACGCTGGCCCAATGCGGGTTGGTGGGTTAAAGCGGTTGTAGTAACAACCGGGACCAACGGCTTAACGTGCCTTCCGAAACACTGTCACGAAGGTTCCCGGATTATAAGACCATTATTTTTAGTTATAAAACCTAACAGTTTTCTCTTTACGGGCATTAGTTGTAGCTAGTCTTAAATAAAATTAAGTAAGCAACACGAATACAAGCAACAACAACGAGTGCAAACTCAGAATGGTATACTTACTACCACAAAAAGAATGAGAAATTCGTTCTTGTGGTATAGCGTCATTACAATAAGTATTACATTAAAGAATCAAAAAATAATAATTACCACTCCCTCTTAAATATCACAAAGCTATCGTTTCGCAGTTTTTACGTCGAAAAAATCGCATTTTTTGTCAAAAAATCCTTTTAAAAGGGTGATGTTTTAGGGTGAGTGAGTCTTTTGTTATTTTTTGTGCAATCCAAACAGTTCCTTGCACCTGGTATTTTTCAATTCTTATTGGCATTATTGGTAATGTACGATCGCGTAGTTTTATGATAGCAAGATATTTTTTTTATTTTATTCGATACTAGTGGCAACCGCTGCGCGTGGATAAGTCACAGCCGTCTGGTTAAATTAGCCACCCATTGGACGGCATCCAATTGAATGCCTAGCCCGATAGTTGATTGAACTAGACTCACTTAACAAACGACTTGGCGAATTGAATGTACTGAAAAGTTTTGGTTTGAATAGTAGGTGCAAGATAATTTTTATTACCATTTATAACCGACATCATTTTGGTTCTAAGTGGTCATAAAAAAATAGCCTTCAACCTACCAATCACTCAAAGAGTCACAAAAAATCTCTTTGATCTAAATGACCTGCCTAGGCGTCCAATTGAATGGCTAATTTAAACCAGACGGCTGACATGACGTTCAGCCATCTGGTTAAACGTTCCGCTCAATGACTTGGCTAGTTGTACTTCAGCCGTTTGATTGGATCACGTTCAATCCGGCCGGCGGCGTTCAATCAACGGGCTAGCCGTTCAATTGGGTGGCTGATTTAACCAGACAGCTGCGACATATCCACGATATATTCACATATCGTATAAGCTTTTTCAGGTCAAGAGTGAAAACATAGTTAACTTAATTTTTAAATTTTATTCTGTGGTTACACTCGCAGCCTTACTCATCCGTACATCCTAACTAATATTGTAAATGCGAAAGTGAGTTTGTTTATTTGTTTGCTTTCACGCCCTGCCCGCCTAGCATGACCACCGAAACGCGATATGATACGATATGATAAAGCTATTTATCGCTTCGAACTGTCAAAAATCATTGGATATTACCGCCATCTTGAAATTTTATCGAAACTGCGAACTTGTATTGTATATATACGTGTTCGCAGTTTCGATAAAACTTCAAGATAGCGGTTATATCCAATGATTTTTGACAGTTCGAAGCGATAAATAGCTTTATCATATCGCGTTTCGGTGGTCATGCTAGGCGGGCTGGGAAGAATATAGGATGCTTTTTGGGGCGATAACCAACATCCACGAAGACGGAGCAGTAGGCAAAAGCTAGCTTATTATAAATGAGATTTTTTTTAACAAAAATAAAACTGACTGCAAAACACTAATAAGGAAAAAATAATATAAAACTAGATAAATTTCACGTCCTGAGGCGGGAATCGAACTTGCGATCTTTCGCAATCCGGGCGACTGCTCTAACCACTGAGCCACCCAGGACTTGGGATATCCCTGTAAAATTAAGAATATTTGAAAGCAATGCCCCAACTTAAGCAAATCGTAGGTATTTGTAAAAATTCTCGTTTCGGATGTTGAAATAGAACATTTCGACATTGTAGGGTGGACTTTAGCTCATAAACGCAAATACAGATAGACTAGAAGAATTTCACAGGGTTATCCCAAGTCCTGGGTCAGAGCTCAGTGCTCAGAGCAGTCGCCCGGATTGCGAAAGATCGCGGGTTCGATTCCCGCCTCAGGACGTGAAATTTATCTAGTTTTATATAATTTTAATTACTAAGTAATTATTCAAACATTTATAATAATGTTAAAATCAAAAATTAAGAATATAAGGAAAAAATAATGAAATTTAAGTACCTAGGTACCTACTTATTTTCTAAAAACGACTTTTTGGAGTTAGTGCTTCTCTTCGTTATTGTTTCTGGTAACGCCGCACCAACTCCAAAAAAGACATTTTTATGAGATGTACGTAAGTACTACAATTTCATATTTTTTTCCTTTTTAGTGTTTTACAGTCTGTTTTATTTTTGTTGAAGAAAAATTTTCACATTTTAAGCGATTTCGAGTTAAAGCTAGATTGGTAACCGTCAGCACTATTGACCTGTCTGTCTCTCAGTCTTTGGTTGAAATACATAATATTGTTAATTTTTCATTTTAACATTATTATAAATGTTTGAAAAATTACTTAGTAATTAAAATACAATCATCATCATCATCACCAGCCTATATACGTCCCACTGCTGGGCACAGGCCTTCCTACATGGAAGAAACACATGAGGAGCTTGGGCCATAACACCACCACGCTGGCCCAATGCGGGTTGGTGGGTTAAAGCGGTTGTAGTAACAAACGGGACCAACGGCTTAACGTGCCTTCCGAAGCACGGAGGAGCTCGAGATTATAAAGTTTGGTTGACCCATCCCAGTATCGACCATGGCGAAAGTTGCTTTGTTTTCGTATTCGAAACCAGAGCGCTCAAACCAATACGCCACCGAGCTCCTCTAAAATACAATAAAACTAGAAAAATTTCACGTCCTGAGGCAGGAATCGAACCCGCGACCTTTCGCAATCCGGGCGACTGCTCTGACCACTGAGCCACCCAGGACTTGGGATAACCCTGTGAAATTCTTCTAATCTATTTTTATTAATTATTTTTATTAATAGACTAGAAGAATTTCACAGGGTTATCCCAAGTCCTGGGTGGCTCAGTGGTCAGAGCAGTCGCTCGGATCACCACTGATAAAGTATTATCTAACTTCAAACCGTTACGGAGTTTTACCTTCCATCATCAGGTCACCCGAAGAACCCAATAGAATACAACTATTCGTCAATACGTAGGTACCTATAATACTTATTGAAAGAATTATCTTCAAACTCCTAACCGTTAAGGACTTATACCTTCCATCACCAGCTCATCAACATAAGATGGTGACTGACAGTAGCAAATACTTGAATAGCTTTGGAAAAAAGTAAAACATGTCCTGCGTGCCTATAAAATTTGAGGTATGTCCTCGATTTCCCTTGGATCCCATCATCAGATCCTGACTTGGTGACAATGGGACCACCCCAGAATTATACTCTATCGAATAAAAAAAGAATTTCGAAAAACAGTTCATAATTGACCGAGAAATCGATGAACATACATACAAAAAAATACATGTACAGTGGAACATAGAACCTCCTTCTTTTTTTGAAGTCGGTTAAAAATAGCTCTGTGTGTTTTCATGCTTGAACTACTGAACCGATTTAGATGAAATTTGGTATGGAGGTAGTTCGAGATCCTCGGAAGGACATATAAAAAACCAATTTTCTACACCAGTCTCTAAGCCAAACAAATTTTTTTTAGTTATTTTAAGCGCGAGAAAATTTGGACCTGCATTAAATTCCAGCTCTAGTGCCTGGATGTCCGAGTTAGTCCGAGAACACCCTTCAGACTACGACAACTCTCAATGGTATTACATATGTCTCAGCCATCTGGTTAAATTAGCTAGTTAATTGGACCCCTTAAACGCCGGCATTCATTGAAATGGCTGAAGGATAAGTAGCCAAGTCATTGAGCTCAACGGCAACGTTTGAACATATGGCCGAACGCCGTGTCAACCATTAAATTAGCCAGTTAATTGGACGCCTATGTAGATCGCTCAATTCGAAAAGCTCTTGTGTTTTTGTTTTTGTTGATTCAGAAAACTGAAAAGGATAAAATAATTAAATTTTAGTAGGTATTCATCCCCTAGAAACATATTTTTGGAGTCGGTGCTTCACTATCTGTTTAAGATCTTTTATTTATTGAAACATTAATATTGGAATATATGTGATTTATTCTATTATGATAGTGATAGTGCCGCTGCTAGTGGGCATCTGTCCGTCGCAGTCGCTCGTCGCATCACCTTGCGACGCCCCCTCCAGCTCCCCGCCGCAGGACCCGTCTTCTTGTGAATGCGCGATGTTAAAGCGCGAACATTCTGCGCGGCGTTGAAATAGTGATTTCAAAAATGTTAACTATTAGCTCTCCTTAGCCTCTCTTTCTTCATTAACTGGTAAGAGACACATCCTGTTAACTGCTCGCCTGACAATCCCTCTTGATGTGTGGACGTCGGCCACTCGACATACTTCATCCTTTCCTGGATGCAACTTGACGATGCGTCCCATGCGCCAGTGAAGAGGTGATAAGTTGTCTTCCTTTAATATAACTAAGTCTCCAACATGTAGTCCAGTTTCATCCTTGTTTCGCCATTTGGTTCTGGTTTGTAGCTCCGCTATGAACTCTCTGCTCCATCTCTCCCAAAAGTGTTGTCGGAGTTGCTCAATGCGCCGGTAGCGGTCTGGTCGTAGTGACGTGACGGGTAGTGACGGAACCGACATCAGCGGACGGCCAACCAAGAAGTGTCCAGGTGTAAGTGGGTTTAGGTCTGTGGGGTCGGATGACATAGGAGAAATTGGACGGGAGTTTAAGATAGCCTCTATTTGCGTGAAAAGCGTTGCCAATTCTTCAAACGTAAGGGAGGTATTCCCGGCAATACGTCGTAAATGAAATTTCGCTGATTTTACACCAGCTTCCCAAATTCCACCAAAATGTGGTGAATAAGCGGGAGAAAATACAAATTTAAATTCCTCATTGACAGCATAATCTGAGACTGACTGACGACTGGATTGTATAACTCGCGCTAGTTCGTTATGTGCGCCTACAAAATTTTTGCCATTGTCGCAATAGATAACATAGGGTTTGCCTCGGCGTGACACAAATCTACGCAAAGATAGAATGAATGAATCAGTGGTGAGGTCACTGACTACCTCTAAATGAACGGCTTTAGTGACTAGGCACACAAAAATACATAGGTACGCTTTACTGATACGATTACCTCTCCCTTTTTTGGATGAGATCAAAAACGGTCCTGCAAAGTCCATGCCGCATGAATGAAAAGGAAAGTTAGGGTTGACTCTCACGTTTGGTAAATCGCCCATAATAGGTTGTAGAGTCTGACCTTTCATACGAGTGCATACAATGCACTTCCTAACTACTGCTCGTGCCAGGTGCCTGCCACCTAGTAGCCAGAACCTTTCCCGCACCGATGACAAGAGAAGCTGTGGACCTGCGTGAAATAAACGTAAGTGCTCATGTTTCATGATAAGTTTGGTAAACGTATGTTTGGCATCTAATAATATTGGATGCTTTTTGTCGTATTGAACTTGAGATTGTTGAATGCGACCTCCAACGCGTAATATATCGTTACATCCCAAGAACGGGTTTAATGGTAACAACCTACTCTTGTAATGTAATTTTTTATTATTTTTTATAGTATTAATGTCCTTTGAAAAGGACTCCAATTGACATTGTTTTACTAAAAGAGTTAATGAACTATCCATTTCTTCTAATTGTAGAGGTCCTATTAATTTAGACATTCTGTTATTGCAATTATTAACAAATCGTAATATATAAGCATAAACTCGTTTTATCTTTAAAAAATTTGAATAATTATCGAATTGAATAAATGAAGTAATATTATTAGTTGAATTACTCGTGATAAGCGACTTTACTTCTGGTAAGTCAGTAGGTACAGATAGAGGTTGCAATGGCCAATGCTCTTTAGTTTGGTGTAAGTACGGAGGTCCGTTCCACCAAATAGCTGCTGACTGCAGATCCTGTGGGTCTACACCCCTCGAAGCCAGGTCAGCTGGATTCAGCTCGGTGGGAACGTGATTCCATTCGGAATTTGAAGTAAGTTGATTGATTTTTATAATTCTATTCTTAACAAATACGTGCAACTTATTTTGAGATCTTCGCCAACTAAGCACAATTGTAGAATCAGTCCAAATGTATGATTTGGTGATTCTACATGGTGCCGAGCTTAGTACTTTGTGAGACAACTCTGCCCCCAGCAAAGCAGCGCATAGCTCTAGCCGTGGTATAGTAAGTGTTTTAATTGGTGCGACTCTCGTTTTGGCGCATAGTAATCTCACAATTACATTACCTTGAGCATCCAGAGAGCGCATGTAAACACAGGCACCATACGCCAGCTGCGAAGCGTCTACGAAACAATGTAACTCGTTCAACTGGAATTGAGAACAATCACCTAAAGTATAACGAGGTAGTATGATTTTTGTTAAACTAGGTAAATGCTCTATGAATTTAAGCCATTTTTTTACAATGTCAACTGGTACAGGGTCATCCCAACCTAATTTGATACTCCATAATTGCTGAAGTAATATTTTTGCTTTGACAATGCAACAAGATATCAAGCCTAAAGGATCAAAAAGTTTGCAAGTTGTAGCAAGAATTGTTCTTTTAGTTACATTGTCATCCGAAATTGTATTAATACTATTTTGAAAATGTAAAGTGTCTGCTTTAGGCGTCCACTTAATACCTAATACAGAAGCTTGTTCATTAAACTCTAAGCATGAATTTGATTCTCCGTTATCTGAGACTATATTATGACAGTTGGTACGAAACTTTCTAAGGGAGAAACAAGCAGAGTTCAGTTCTGTAGTGATATTCAAGTAAATGTATCTTAGTTCTTCTTCTGTATATGCACCCGTGTTCAAATCGTCAATGTAGAAATGATTTTTGATGACATTTGCAATGACTTTGTCTTTACATTGTTCAGCCAACTCTACCAAACACCTGGTACTTAAAAATGGAGCTGAAGCTGTACCATACGTAACAGTGTTAAGTTGCAATATTTGAATAGGTTGAGAGGTAAAATTACCTTGTATGTTTGATTCACAGTGGTAGTCTTGATCCCTCCACACCACTAATTGCAAATGGCGCTGTGATTCATCTACTTCAATTTGTCTATAAAATTTTTCGATGTCTGCAGTAAGTACATATTTATATAATCGAAAACGCAGTAATATAGCAAAAAGATCACTTTGAACCACAGGCCCTACAGCTTGAATATCATTAAAAGATTTTCCCGAATTAGTCTTTACAGAAGCGTCAAACACAACTCGCAGCTTGGTTGTTTCGTGCTGCTCACGAATGACGGCGTGGTGAGGTAGGTAGCAACCAAAGGCAGGCCTTTTAATCTCACTTAAATGACCTAATGATGCATATCCATTAATAAAATTATTGTAATGTAGTTTTGTATTTGGAATTTTGTTTAATTTCTTTTCGAGATTTATAAAACGTTTCATGGCGATAGAAAAAGAGTTCCCTAGCGCCAACTCTGGGTCTTCTTTCAGCGGTAGTTTGACTGAAAAACGACCATTCGGAAGGCGCCTTGTATTAGCCTTAAAATGATTTTCACAAAATTGCTCATCAAAGGAGAGGGAAGACTCTGTTTCAGTAGGTAATTCTTCGATTTTCCAGAATTTTTCAATACTGTTGTGAATATCTTTTAGTGATATTGTGGTGTCTGAATTACAGACATAGTTGCATTGGATATTTGAGTCTGAACAGGCCTGTATAGTGTGTTGACCCAACGGACCAGCCACTAGCCATCCCAAAACACTACTTTGTAAAATTGGTTTATTAGGACCCAAAGTGATTTTCTCTGATGTAATAATTTCAAAAAAGTGATTTATACCTAAAAGAATGTCAATTTCGGATTGTTTGTAAAATAACGGATCAGCGAGAACAATATCAGGTAATCCTAACTTTAAGACGTCAACAGGGGCGGTAGGTAAGCTGCCTGTAATTTTTGGTAAGATTAAACAATTAACTTGTATATTGAATTTGCTAACTCTAGACTTAAGTTGAATACTACACATTTCTGTTATTTCTAATTTTTTATTATTAATTCCTGTAACATTAAGCTGTATATTTTTTGATTGTAATCCTAGCTTTTCTTTTAGACCTTTTGTTATAAATGAAGACTGACTGCCGGTGTCCAGCAGCGCACGCGCAAGGTAAGTACGTTGATTTTGTTTATTAGTGACTTCAACCTGCGCAGTACACAACAAGACTTGACCTGACGAGACAGCTGACAAGCTTACAGGAGTTACAGGCAAAGATGTGTAAGTATCAGAGGTAACTACATTGCTAACTGTTTCATTTGTATGTAATAATGTGTTATGCTTTTGTTTACAGGTTCTGCAGGAGCCCTTGAGAAAACATGACGTGATGCCATGCCCACTGCGAAGACAATTGGAGCATAACTTTAACTTTGACACTTCGCGAAGCCTATCCTCTACATTCATGGCGGTAAAAGTAGGACAGTTAAAAATGAGATGTGATTGATTGCAAACTACACACCTTTTTGCATTGAAATTACTAGATACAGAGGGGAATGCTTGAATATTACTGTAATTGTATTGTTTTTGTGTCTTATTATTTGATAGATTATGATTATTATTTTTATTTTCAAACCTTTTATTTTCATAATAATTAGAGCTGTTGTTACCACTAGACCCTTCTAGAATATTAATTCTTATTTCTAAGAATTTTCTAAAATCATTTAGAGTAGGAAGTTGTGACATATTACCCTTATATTCCTCCCATTTACCCCGGGTTTTGGGGTCTAACTTAGCGGATACTAAAAATATGACTAACGGATCCCAATTATTAGTGGGTACCTCCAAAGAGTTAAGAGAACTTAGACTTTTAAAGATAACGTCGCTCATGTACCCTAGAGAACCGTGAGTTGCCTTTTGAATGGGTTTTAAGTTAACTATAGCGTTCAAATGATTGTTTATAAGAGTATTTTTGTTGTTGTACCTGTCACATAAAGCCTTCCATGCCAAGTCGTAATTTGCTTCGGCAAATTCCATGGATCTGATCGCGACACAAGCACTGCCGATTAAAGCGTTACGTAAGTAATGAAACTTATTAATGGTTGCCATTTGTTGATTCTTGTTGACAAGTGATTCGAATGTGTCTCGAAATTCCAACCACTTAGTGTGATTGCCATCAAATGTTGGTAAATTTATTGTAGGAAAATTAATTGTGTTATTGTTACAACAACTATTATTTGAAATGGAACCATTATTATGAGCCTCACTGCTTATTTTTTGTTGAATTGAGAAATTATCAATGATGTCCTGTGCAAAAGCTATTTGTGAATAAAACTCGGATTCTGTCAAATTTCGTTCAAAAATTTGATCATCTATATTTTCTGATAATTCTTCAATTTCTGTTTGAATTTTATCAAAATCACACAAAATATTTTGTATTTGATTTAACCTTAAAGAAATTTCCTTGATTTCATATGAACTTATATCACTTAACTTAGCTGTGGTATATTTTACTAAAAAATTTTTGAATAAAGTTAATCTGCCTCTAATTTGACCTCGCTTTCTCGAAAGCGATTTCAAATAATCAACACTCTGATTACCTTCAATCGTAATTAATGGTATAGGACTTTTAGATCTAGGTTGTGTGTTTTGCTCAGACATCATTAGTTGCACGAAAATAAAGAATATTTAAAATTGAAATTTTTAGTCTGACCGTACAATCCAGCCGTCACCAACCCAAACACGCTGTCGCTGAGCGGGCAGCACACGACAGCTGCAGCGGCAGCGCCCGCGGGACACAGCGCGGGTACAGCCGTACGCGTCAATGAATGCGCGTTCCAGTAGCGCTGAAATTGTTCGGCAAAATACGATCAATAATGGAATTATAAATAGCTTGAATCGCTATAAAAAATAATAAGGGTAGGTATGAAAAAATTGCTATTGTTAAAAGATAATGAAATAGTTTAACTGTTAAATTAAACTGGATTATATGTTGTATTAACAGATTTAATAGAAGTTTTATCTATCTATAAATGTAATGAACAAGTTACGGAATATAAATAGTAACGGTACCTATTTTGATAATCAAATTGTAATGAAATATTTTTATTTGTAAATATTTGGAATGATAATATAAAAGTGAGTTTAATTAGAATTAAAAATATAGTCTACTGTGCCTATAATACTGTGTTAACGAAATAGGCGGGAAGGTACGCGTATAGCTAGATACCCCCAATACGCTTTATAGTAGCTAGGCATTCACACAGCAAATAGAAGTAGAAAAATATAAATAGTGATTAGGTTGTAAATAGGGACATAGGGAAAAATACTTCCTTAGTTAGACCGCCTCGCCAATACAAATTCCGCACACCCTTTATTGTGGGTAATCACTGCGCAGCCAGATAGGTATAGTCGCGATGGCGCGGCGCACGATAGCACGGTACCGCTGATAACTTGAACTTGGATGTAGCTGTTTTCTTTTCTTGATTCGTTAGATGTCACGGTCGCCACTTTGTTTAAGATCTTTTATTTATTGAAACATTAATATTGGAATATATGTGATTTATTCTATTATGATAGTGATAGTGCCGCTGCTAGTGGGCATCTGTCCGTCGCAGTCGCTCGTCGCATCACCTTGCGACGCCCCCTCCAGCTCCCCGCCGCAGGACCCGTCTTCTTGTGAATGCGCGATGTTAAAGCGCGAACACTATCTATTGTTTCTGGATACAAGTTAGCACCAACCCAAAAAATATGTTCCTAGGGGATGAGTACCTACTAAAATTTAATTATTTTATCCTTTTCAGTTTTTTAGTCGGTTAAAAACGATTTCGTTGTAAAGGTAAGACTAATTTTATCGGAAATCGGAAATATTTGATCATCATGTACCTATATAGGCTGATGATGATGTATCATCATCACCAGCCTATATAGGTCCCACTGCTGGCCCAGCAGTGGGACGTATATAGGCTAGGTAAAAAGGTAGCTAAATATTCATACGCCTCATTGCTGGGAACAGGCTTTCTTACGAGAAAAACGCATGAAGAGTCTGGGCCAATGCGGGTTTGTGTGATAAAGTGGTTGCAGTAACAACCGGGACCAACGGCGTAATACCAAGGAGCTTGAGACTAATTGTCCCATCCCGGGATAAACCGTAAAAGTTTTGTTTTCGTAATTGAAACTAGAGAGTTAAAACCAATATACCACCGAAAGTCCTAAAACATTCTTAGCCTGCACCAAATAATTCTGTAGTTGCCTAGTTGTTTGGCATAAGAGTACCTATGCCAACAATTTTGTTCTGAGGATAATTATTAATTAACATGAAAATCAAACATAGAATTTTAAAAATGCAAACGAATAAGACTTTGTCATTCTAGTGACATCTAGTGAGCAGTAGAATAACTAAGCTGTACAGTTAAAGTCATCGTATCGCCATCTATTGTTAAGAAAATAAATTACTTCCTGAATAAGCATAAATTAAAATATTTTTTTATGTTAAAATGTCTCGTTGATATTTTTTTAATTTAAAATGTCTATGAATTGAGATACAAGAAAATATCTAATAAAATCAAAGATTAAATTGAAACAGCTGACAGTTGACATATCTTTAGAAAAAAGAGAAGACTTTTTTTTCTTGGCAACATTTTTGTAAATAAATCCGATCATCGTTTTATGAGTCCTTCAAGGATTTCGAATCTGGGCCTTAACGCAATGGAAAAAGGACTACATTGTTTGTGGATTTTATGTTAGTAAGACATTTTATCGTTTAGTAGGAAGTCGAATATAAATAGGATTGCCAACAATTTGAGTGACGTCACACCATGGAGGAACAGAGCAGAGACTTCTAAAGTTACAATACAGTTGAAAAAATGCAATTTATTTCGTAAGCTCAACATTTGCTTCCAAAGAAACTACGAAAATAACTAGAACAGTGTACGACGCGAGTGATAAAAACATTAATTAACGACTGAAGCGCGCATTGTGGCAAACCTGGTGTGATTTAATGTTTCCTTGGAGTAACTTGGATACGAGGAGTTATTATATTTTGTGAGTATCTCCTGTTGTTGCAGTTTGCGATCGATTTAATAAGCATACTGTGTTAAGGCACGTGATGGTAAAAAATTCAATTAGTGCTTATTAGAACATGTTGAACAATCTTGTCATGCAGACTGCTAAAAATAACACATAGTCGTATTTTTGGATGTGATATTTGGTGATTTTGCGACGGCGGGGCCGGGTGAGTGGTGTGAAAGTGATTACTGCGCCTATCGTGTCTTTAAATGTACAAAACCATCTGTCCTTGTAGTTATTATATCAATTTAGCTACCATGGTATCGTGTTTCAAAACTGTCAAACCTCTGTAACAATTGATTCTTTTAGCTCTGCTCCACTTCTTTTCTCATCATTTTTTATATGCCAAGTTCTTTAGAGAACCTGTAGTAAATACTGCAATGTAACATGACCTTGACTCATAACAATTGAATTAGAAAATATACGCAATTCTTCGATCTAATTAACTAACTTCTGCAACAAAACCACGTAAACAGAGAGGTTGAAAATTCATTTCGAACATAAACACACATAAACACGTTTGAATAATTAAAATACTGTAGGCTTTGTCATAAATATTTCAAGGTCTCTTGCTGTAACCAAAACATAACCTATGAAAGTGAAATATATTGTGCTCCACAGTCAATATAACTAGATAATAAATACTTAGCCTTGTACCATGAAAATTACGACATAAATTGTTACTGTCTGATTGTATAAACAATGTGACTGAAATTAAATTTTTAGTAGCTTCCACTCGCAACTTCTGCGCTATCCCATAGGAGATCTGGGATAAGTAGTAGTCTGTGTCCTAGTCCAGAGTATATTCTATTTCTGTGGCAAATTTCATCCCAATCAGTTCAGATAGTTGGGTGCAAACTTTCATATTTTTAATATTACTACCTAGTGGCTGCCTGTGTATCCAACTGTGTGGATATCTGTTCTCGCTTAAAAAAGTACCCTATGTCCTTTCCAGGGTCTCAAGCTATCTCTAAATAAAATTTTATCTAAATTGGTTCAGTGATTTAAGTTGACAAAACTACAAACTGATAGGATTTATAGTATAGTAGATTGTGCTCCAAGATACCAATGATTGTATAATTTTATGGTTTGCTCTGGGCTTTCCATCGTCCAGATTGATCGAGCTTATTAACTGTGGTTCATTTACAGTATCTCCATAGTCTTAGTAACCAAGCCATTACAATTGGAAAAATATCTCTGAAAAATCTGTAGTCTTTCCTTTTCGTATTGTTTCTGTGTCCAGTCCGTTGTTTTTTGTCCATTTCACATTGTTATCTTTTAGTATGTGGTCCGTTCACAGTATATGAAAGTATGTGTTCGTCTTAAAAATAAAGCCTAACAGTACGGTCGAAACCACATCAAGCCTTTGACCTTGAGACCAACTTAAGAGTTTGACCTTTATTCTATTCAGAATAGAGGTGACTTTGCTAGTGCAACTGTTACACTTGATGAGCTGTGGTTTGTACATTCTCCATTTTAGTTATTATTTTTTAGGCCAACAGTCATATACATACAGGATGTATATTTTATTTTAACCTGTTAAGCCATATGTATTGGCCTGGCACAGATAGGCTAGACACAAATTAAGTCTGCCTGCACAGATTATAAAAAGTTGATTTTTACAAAAACTATTAATGCATTCCATTTTTGAAAATCCATGTCCCTGGCATAGAATTCAACCCATTGGGCCTAATTCTGGGAACATACTTTAATTCTAAATTTAAGTACAGTTCATCTCTTTCTCGCAATAAGTAATAGGAAAAAGATAGCAAGAATCTGTTTACAGCTGTCACTTACATTTAGATAGATTTCAAAGAAACCATAGACAATTTTAGACGGCATGTACGGAGGTGCCTCCTAAACACTGCATTTTAGCACGTTCAATAAGGTCGAAAATTGAACGCACCTTTCTAAATGTCAATTAATATGACTGCCATCCTTTTCTTTTTGATTTTGAGAAAAAGTAATAGACTGAACTTAAATTTAAACATAGCATGTGTTCGCCAGAATTAGGGCCATTGTTTCGGAAATAAAAAACTCACTATTATTTCACCTTCTGAAAGTACTGCTATCAAAGATCAAATTCTGGTAAATAATAACAAATGACACACATACAGTGTAGCAAACGCACCGAAATTGAGGTGGCTAGGTGCTACTTTTGGGACAGACTAATCTCCAAGTCAGTCCACAATACTTTAATTAACAATGATGCTCAGGTCCAACGATTCATGTGACAAATATTTAATGCAATCACGTACCTTGTTGGCCGATGAATCTTCCACCTTCCAGTCTTTACACTAGCTAGCTGGGTATAACACCATTTAATGCTGAACAGATTTTATAAATCAATACAATCAGTCACACGATCAGTAAGGTTTTGATATACATGCATCTTTGACTGCTGTTAGATGTACAATGTGTGGCGTCAAGTTTTTCATCTCGAAAATACCTCCCAGGCACAGAATGCAAGACAGGTAATTAAGCTGCATTTTGGTGTGAAATACATAGAGCATCAATAATGATTATCAATAAAAGAAAACTATTTTGACAATACAATGACAATACTTATACATACCTACAGGAATGTGTTGTTTTCATGAAACTAATTCATTTATTCAAGTATCAAAATGTAATGAAAATATCTTAATAGTGGTCAAAAACCGCTTCATGTTAACTAATAATGTCATCATGTCTGTCTGTCTGTCGTGTCTGAATTTACACCGGTTCCAAAAGTTGAATTACTGAGAAGATTCCAGCAACAAACTTGTGTAGTCACTCTTTTCAAATATTAAGTTACTACCTATGTTTCAAGTTACTTTTAGCGGTGCAGTGCCGCCCAGAAAAAAAAAAAATATATTAAAAATTAGAAGACAAGGTTTAACAAAGTACCAACAAAGTAGGTACCCAATGATGAAAGAATTATCTTAAGGCTTGTATTTAAGTGATCACCATACAAACGCAACCTAAACCACCTTAAAAATGTAATTGATCATCAAAAATTATGATTGGTCATCAAAATACCGAAAAATTAGCAATTTGTAGACCAATTATTATTTTAGATGACCACACTAATATTTTTTTTGTAGACCCTTAAAATTTTTCCCTTATCTTTATTTCAAATCTGTCTGACAATGCACAATAAAGGTATTTAATACACAAAGTTCAACAGTCATATACCTAATAGTCATTAAAAAGAAATTAAAAACATCTTGAAATTTTAATGAGTCTATGCATTCTTTTCAACTAAATATTCTTGGACCTTGTAGTAGCCTTTTTTCATAAAAATTGGGTTTACGTGTAGCTTGATTTTTGTGAAAAGGCTGTTCAGTTACAGTTGGTGGGACTTCAGTATAAATACAGTACAATCAATTTATTGGAATTTGGATATGCATCTAAAATATTTTATACTTATGACTAGTGGTAGGCCCGTTTGTAGGGTCGCCTTTGTAGGTACCACTGCCTTCCTTATTTTAGCTGTGAAACAGTTCGCTGTGTTTCGGATTGAGGGGAAAGGTAGCCAGTGTAATTACTGGGCATGGACGGCATTTCATCTTAGGCCTCAGGATAATAACGCACCTGCAATATCAAGTGATTTTACCTTGTTATTGCAGGTTTCTATAGGCGGCGGTAACCGCTTACCATCAGGTGGTGTCTTAAAGTTGTATAAAAAAAATATATTTAATGATCACATACTAAGTTATAGTCATACATCTTTGCAATATTTATCTGCAGTTTATGTTATGTTATAAGTCATCATCATCATCATCATGTCAGACGAAATATATCCACTGCTGGACAAAGGTCTCCCCTAATGATGTCTATATATGTCCCACAGCTGGGCACAGGCCTTCCTACATGGGAGAAACACATGGGGACTGTATTCACATGCTATTGTATATTTAGATTTTGAAATCATTCATTTTCACACTAATTAACTATTTAATCATTCTGGACTCAACTTTCCAGGTGACTGGTTGTGAATGCCTAATGACAATAAGTCTGCCAAATTGTACCTTAACTAATGCAGTAAAAGTTTAAATGTATATTAATGAAAATCATTTTTTGTATGTTTGTCCTCTATGTGGTCCGAAACCATTGATCAGATTGTGATGAAACTTTGGTCGGTCGTTTGGTCTTCACGGGCATTGCAATGCATGCCAATCAGCTAGTAATCAAATAAACATTACAATATGTTGCTGAATGCATTTGGTAGAGTTGGTCACCAAATATAATTATGTATATATGACAAAAGTCTCCATATGTTACTTCAATATAGATAACCATGTTAGAATTGTCACAACAACTTTAACAGCATTTTTTTAAAATCTGTAAAGCGGCGATATACCACTGGTGGGCGATGACAATAGAAAAATCAATTGTGTCTGGAATCTCATGCTTGACGGGTTAACCTTAAAAGGGTAACTCTTTTGCTTTATCTCACCTGATGGTAAGTGAAGATAAGGCCGACGATGGAAGCGAGCTACACCCGGATCCTCAACCACAGAGGAACTGGCTATCTTACCACTAGCTGCCGGAACACAACAATGCTGTTAACATTATTGTTATGGCGGCAGACTTAGGTAAGATGGTGGTAGCTAGCCAGGCGAACTTAGAGAAGCCCAACCACCAACCAAACCAAGCAGAAAATTTCCGCCCCCACGGGAATCGAACCCCGGACTTCTATATCTGAGGCAGGTGGTCTCAACCACTAGACCACAGAGGCGATTCAAATCATTTATACTTTATGTTTCTTGTTTGAATTAATGGCATTCAACTTAAATTTAGTTATTAGGGTTGTGCAGAGCATTATTTGAGTTGTTTTGATTCATCATCATCATCATCATCATATCAGCCGAAAGACGCCCACTGCTGGGCATAGACCTCCCCCAAGGGCGTCCAAACCGATCGACCCCGCGCTGCCCTCCTCCATCGGCTTTCCGCGACCCTCACCAGATTGTCGGTCCACCTTGTGGGAGGCCTACCAACGCTGCGTCTCCCGGTACGCTGCTGCCACTCAAGGACCTTTTCGTCCCAACGGCCATCAGTGCTTCTTGCAATGTGGAAGGCCCACTGCCACTTGAGACTCGCAATTCTTTGGGCTATGTCAGCGACCTTAGTTCTCCTGCGGATCTCATCATTTCTGATTCGACATGATTTTTTTAAGTTGCGAAAAGTTAATTGAAATTGTGAGTTTCTCCGACCGAGTTGTTCTGTTTGCACTTCTTAGCATACAGATTATTTAAACAATTATTGCTTAGTTACAGAACTGAATGACGTCTGAAAATTGAATTCGGTAACTCTTGCTTATATTTGAACACAAGATAAAACTTCGGTTATGTTAGCTGCCTTGACTTCGTGCTACGTATCTTTTTATGTAAATATTTAAATTATTTATCACACCTCGCCCAGACGCGTTTGGCGATCGGCAGCGCTTTTTAATCGGCATCGCCTTGAGACCTGCAGCGCTTTTCGACTGACGCAGCGCTTTACCACCGACAGACCTCTGGGACTGGCTGCGCTCTTCAACCGGCAGACCTGTGTGACTGACAGTGCTCTACGACCGGCAGACCTGTGTGACTGACAGTGCTCTACGACCGGCAGACCTGTGTGACTGACAGTGCTCTACGACCGGCAGACCTGTGTGACTGACAGTGCTCTACGACCGGCAGACCTGTGTGACTGACAGTGCTCTACGACCGGCAGACCTGTGTGACTGACAGTGCTCTACGACCGGCAGAGCTGTGTGACTGGCAGCGCTTTTCGATCGGCAGCGCTCTGTAACAGACAACTCTACGACTGGCTGCGCTTTTTAACCGTCGGGGCTCTTTGACTGTCGTGTTATTTTATAACGTTCATCTGACTGTCCACGCAAACGTTGTTTTGCCATAAAAAAATTAAAAAAAAAATGTCAAAAGAAATAGATAGTAGCCGATTTTCAGATCTACTGAATATACATATAAAATTTTATGAAAATCGGTCAAGCCGTTTCGGAGGAGTATGGTAACTTTGTGGCACGAGAATTTTATATAAGATTATACATAATTATTTTCATATGACTTATGCACGGCCGAGCAAACCCTAGTGGAGCACCAGCATGAGGCTGGTAGGAGCGCCGCGAACTCCATGCGGCACTCGGCGGCGGTCAACTCTCGCTGCCTACTAAGGGCCATGGTCAGTAGCGAGAGGGTATGGGAGACCGTCACTACTTTTTGCGAGACTGTGCTTACGCAGAAGGAGGCGGCGGAAAGGGAGCTGAAGGAAGATCTTCTAGCCGCTAGACGCTCCTAGACGTGAAGAGGCGGGCGATTATAGCCAGTCTTCCTGCGCGCGCGACCGCTAGCTTGGGTGACCCCATGCACGCATTACACAGGCCGCTACGTCTGAGTATTGCCTAAGTGACTCTGGGTAATCTTAATCTCCCAACGCCGCGAAACCTGGGGGAAAGAAAGGCCGGGTTGTCTGGAGTTGAGCTAGTGGAATTGCTTCGGCAGAGCCCAGGCTACCCCGCGAAGGGCAGTGGAGCTACTGGTGTCTTCGGCAGAGCCCAGGCTCTGTAATCGGATTCCTCTCTCAAGAATTAAAAAAAAATATGACAAAAGTTATGTTATTTATTGATGTTTTCATCTAACATAATGTTATGTGAGATGGTTGAGAAGTAATAGGCAGGCAATAATATTCATACACTCACTCACACCTATTATCCAGCCCAAGGTAAGCATCATTAAGAGCTTGTGTTATGGATACTAGATATCGGAGAAATAATTATAATAATATGTATATTATTATAATTATTTCTCAAAAAAAAAGAAAACAAGTTATCAAGACAAAGGAGAGTATTGTATATTGAAAATATATAAAATAAACATATAAACATCCATGACTCGTGAACAAAGCTCTTATACTCATCATACAAACATTTGCTCCCACCGGTATTCGAACCCGGGACCCCCGACGGAGCAGCCTGTATAGCAAGGGGCACAAACCACTCGGCCAGCCGGTCGTCATCGTTGCTTAGAAAAATAAATTCTAAATTTCTAAGTCGTAACTTTCCTCACGTCTTCTCCCGTCACTGGTAACCATAAAATCCGCAAAAAAACTAAAACTGGCCCAAAAACTTAAACCTTCTTCCGCATATGTATGACATAAGTCTTGGTACTCTATAACAGTGATTCCCAGAGTGGAATTCCCGAAGGATTCCCAAAGTGGTCGAAATCGGTTTCTCAGGGGTCGAGATAAACGAAAACTGATTTTGAGGGTCGACGAGGTCTAAAAATCGACCCCTAATAATAGGGTAGTTGACAACTTTTTTTTTATTTCATAAATAAGAAGTTTATAACTCATAAAGAAATATAGCAAAAGAAATAGTATGTCTAAGATCAATAGTTTTACAGATATAGTGGTGTGTTTGACGTGTTGCGTGCGGCGCATCGTCCAAAAACGCTCCATAGAAAATCTACGGAACAGGTGACGTCACATGCTCCCATGTTACTAAGAAATGTATGGGCATACTGACAAAATTGATAATAACTATGTATTAAGTATGTTTTTATGAATAGTTGTCATAATAATAGTAGTTGTTTTAATTGATGTCAGCCATCTGATATCATAAACATTTTTGTTGAATTTTGAAAAAAAAACATGACCTATTTTTTAATTTTCAAAACAGTGCAACTTCAATAATATTCCATTTCTTTTAAGTTTGAATTGTTTTTACGGGTAACAGGAGCGTATATTTTCCGAATTTGTGAAAAATAGCGCCAAATTCAAACTTAGGCAACATCCCAATTAACACAAGTTTTTATTTGAAACTTTTTAGATACTGTTTATGTTGTGTTACGTGTACCAACTTGTCATAAGAATGACTAATATTTTAATGGGAAGTATATTTGTTGTTCTTTTAAAAAACTCAACAGGGCGATAAGTGTGCACAAGCTAACTAGAGCAAGGATTTTAAAAGTAATTTGCCTAGGCTATCCAACACACTAATTGTTTGATTGGAAGAGATGTCTGATAGAGATAAGTCCACCCTTCTTAATTAATTGTCGTAACGTATTGATGAAACTTTGTTTTGTGCAATAAAGAGTATACTGTGTCTCTTGCCTTAAATACTTTGGGAATCCCCGCTTTATTTTGTTTATGGTATGTAACCATATAAGGCCCTAACTTTGTCTCTATTCTCCAACTTCAACATGCACTTAACTCGTACAAACGCAAATTATTTCGACAAGGAAAATTACTATGACATATTTATCCATTTACCCAATCATTAGTCATGTTTATGATTTTCCAACGAGGTCAGACGAGGACACAGGTCCCAAAATCGTCAGACGAGTAGTCTAAGGTAAGGACTCTTTTAATATTGCTATATAACTACCTGATATTCAGTTCAATTCCTGATTCCTGAATTATTAGTCAAAATAATTTAATACGGAGGATCTCGGTGGCGTAGTGGTCTGAGCGTTCTGGTTTTGATTACGAAAACAATGCAACTTTCGCCGTGGTCGATCCCGGGATGGGTCAATCAAATTTATAATCTCGAGCTCCGTGCTTCGCCGTGCACGTTAAGCCGTTGATCCCGGTTGTTACTGCAACCGCTCGTACTCATCATACAAACATTTGCTCTTATCGGGATTCGAACTCGGGACCTCTTGACCGAGCAGCCTATATAGCAAGGACACAGACTACTCGGCCAGCAGCGGTCATCGATATCGCCGGTCAGTTAATATAGGTAATATTGCACGTGACAAATATCGACGCATATTTACTAGGTGGTAGACCCGTATGTAGGGTCGTCTGGGTAGGTACCACCGCCTTTCTTATTTCAGCCGTGAAACAGTTCGCTGTGTTTCGGATTGAAGGGAAAGGTAGCCAGTGTAATTACTGGGCATGGACGGCATTTCATCTTAGGCCCCAGGATGACAACGCACCTGCAATATCGAGTGATTTGTCCTTGTTATTGCAGGTGTCTATAGGCGGCGGTAACCGCTTACCATCAGGCCGTCAGCTTGTTTGTCATCTAGTTGTATAAAAAAAAATCGACATTGTTGCGTTCCAGCAGTTGGAGGTGTATAGCAAGGGGTACAGACCTCTCGACCTCGTCATATAAATGATTGCGAGCCTCATGTCGGTAGAAGCCGATGGATGCATTCAGCGCAGGACCGATCCTTGGGGGACTCCTATGCCCAGTAGTGGGCGTCTCTACTGACATGATGATGATAATGTTGATACTTATTGAGAGAAAAAATATCAAAAGTTGATCCGTCTCGGTCCCTTTTTCCATTTTATATGCAAAAGGATGAATATTTAAAATAAACAAAATTAATTAAAAAGCCAAAAACAAAACAAAAAATGTGGAATTATTCTCAATAGAGTTTTTTTTATTTATTTTTTCAATTTCTTACTATGTTCTATGTTGTCTATTCTCCTCTCGCTCGGAAGTATTTTCTCTCTCTCTCTCTGTAGTAGCCGAAACAAAGATTACGTTCACGATCAATTAAGAATACAAATTCACCTAGTTAATCAGTTTTACTCGCATTGGACCAGCGGTGGTGCTTCGTCCAATACATACCCCTCATGGGGTGCTTACGTAATCTGTAATCATTTATTTTTGAACATAGATAAATATGTTTTCCCCGTGTATGTGCCCAGCAGCAGGACGTGTATTATAAGCTGTTGATGGTAAATATATTTTCTGTTCGACAATGCCAAATTCTAGAACTTGGTGTGCCAAGTATCCAAGCTCGAATATAGCTGCTATAAGCCTCACTATATTTTTGGGCTGGATCCACCTCACTTCCAAGAAATTCGTCCTGATCCTATTAGCCAGGGTAGCGCATAGACATAAAAGATGTTCAAAGAGCAAGTGTTTAGTCGCAAAATGCCTTATGAGCGCTCCAGTCAAAAAGCGAGTATGTGTTCTACCATTTGTAGAGATATTTACCCCCTCCTGTCTCTGTTTGAAGGACTTGGAGTATTTCAATCTCGGTATTTTTCGCTCAGTCCCGTGCCTATTCCTGATACCTTCTTAATCGATTCTAAGATCGATTCAGCAGCTTTTTCTTCTTCGATTGTGTTTATAAAATGCTATGTTTCTTTGCACTTGACACTTTGTTTGAAGTCTTTAAGCAGTAGCCATCATTAACCACATCTCTCCTTGTTCCAGACGAAGTGACCGAACAACAAAACATGCAAAGAAAGCGACCGCCGTCCAGAATAAAAAACTACCTACACTAGTTTAGCATAAGGCAATGATTTATCGCGATTAGATTAAGAGAAACAGTGAAGCAATCATGCCTGTCGTCTCTCCTTCAAGGTACACCTCTACGTCTTCAAACCTGTCCGGCTCATACAGATCCACCTTGACATCGTCTTCTAGTTTAGACAAGCCTTATTTTAGAAGTAGTAGCGGAACTTACATGACTTCCACTTTAAGAAGCACATGTGGAGATAGGACTACGGAATATAGATCTAGGTATTCAGATGTAGATGGGAAAAGAGAGAGAAAGTCTTCGCTAGTAGAATATTCTAGATCTTCAAGAGCACCGAGCGTAACCGACTCGGATAGTGGTATTTCTACAAGATACAGATCTGAGCGCAGCGAATCGAGGTCTCGTGATATATCCACTACGAGGAGTGAGAGCAGCAAGACTTCGAGTGATCCGTTGCCAAGGAACAAGCGAAATGTCATCAGTACCGCTGCTCTGGCGATGTCGACAGCAGAATTGTATAACAAATACTCTCCAGCAAATTATGTGCCTCTAACGCAAAGGTTGAAAGAGCAGCAACAGAACCAAAACAGCTATGGAGAAATTTCAAGATCCAAATCAATCTCAAATGACATCGGGAGGCCGCCAGCAGCTGACCCGTCGAAGACCCTACGCCGAGCCAGAAACTCCACGGCATCCACAATAGCAGAGGTAAATATGAACAATTAAGTTACGTTTAAGTTCTTTTTGGGTGTCTGCGAAATTCGCTGTCGCTAGTTAAAAAATTTGGATTTAAGAAGGCTTAGGTTTTTTTGGAATTTCTCCGCCATTTCTGTCGATTGAAACATTGTCTTTTATTAGTGTTTTAATAATCAAATTTAATTAATGAATATTTCATCTTAGGAACTAAAACTCCAAACCCCAGTGATGATACAGGGAGGTAATTTTTTTATTATGTGAATAATCCCTTAGATTTAGAAGGTGTTATTTGGACTTTACCTTTGGTGACAATTCAGACTACAGAACTTGAAACGTGTTATTAAAGGAAAGTAAATATTATCTGTGGGAAAGCTTTTAATACTGTCAAATGGTTGTCTGATTAAAATCTATTAAATATGGCACTCCTTGCAGAGTTAAGAGCTGCTAATGCTTTTGTTACAAACGAAAAACATGAACTGAAATTACTCGATAGAAAACTCCGCGAAATTATTTCTCAATCTACATATTTGTAATAATGACAATAACAAGCATAACAGTATACATATTTGTAATAATGACAATAACAAACATAAGTTTCGTGTTTTGTCTTAATTTAACAAAATTACAATTGATGTTATAGATAGATGATCATTTACATTCGACATTTCATTCTCTTATAACATTAACATTCAATCATTTGACATTCCACAATTCTTGTGTCTAAAACCCATTGCAAAGTCAACATGAATTGACACCAAAGTCAAATATTAATAAACTCCACTTTCCAATGTATTTCTTGTTTTTTGGATTGAATTTGACATAAACAACCAGATGCATTCCTGGCTAAATTTCGCAGGCACACAAAGCGATGTGTGCGCGTGCGTGTGTGTGTATGTACATTAACAAAAGCACTAAGAAAGTGACGAGGTTTATGTTATTAATATTGTTCACGAACAACGAGACGCCTTGGAATAATTATATGTTTTAAAATCTGCCAATCACGAAGAGTCTACAACTGTGCATAAGAAAATCTAGTTTGATGGTATAGTTTGCTATACAGTAGAAAAGATTCAAAGCTCAAAGAAGCTTCTTTAAATCTATAATGAATAACTGACCCATTTCTATCACCTCGATACTTTTGAGCTGATATAATATTATACGTCGTGAGTTATGTGTTTCATTTTTAGAGAGTAAATTATAATCTATTATACGTTATTCTTAGAAGTAGCAGTTACATAGTTAGTATTTTATTAAAATTTCCCTTGAGATTCTTCCTATGTTTTGCTTCTGCATCAGTCTCCATTAAGTTCCATTCAGAGCAACGTTGCATAAGACTATCATAAACAAGACATAGTCCACTCTTCTCCTATGTTGTACTTTGTACTTCTTGCATCAGTATCTTAGATAGTTAGGAATATGGCTCGTCTTATTCTAAAATGCCTATGCTCTTGCTAGCTTTCAATGATTTTAGAGCTATCTTATCTCTGGTCGACAATATACAAACTCATATTCATACATTAGTACCCTGATGGGCTATCAGAAACAATATTAAATGCATACTCCTCGGTAAAGAGCCAGCTTAAGCTTGATGGGCAGACCTGTGCTTGATGTTATTGAAGTTGTATAGAGTCAGGAACCCGTAGATGGTGAGGAATGAGGTGCAAATGTCTCATAACTTGATTTATATTGCAAAAGCAATAGTATATCTGCAATCAATCGTTTCTCAGATATGCGAGTTGTTTGAGGAGCTTTTTCAAGTTGTCAAGAGCGCCTTATAGAAACAAATGCTAGCTTATGACGTCACAAGACAGTAGTGGTCATTCAATATGTATGTGTGTACGGACAACATTATTGATATCTTTGTAATTAATTCGTTCACATTCGTAATTAACATATCAAAACTTGTTACATTTAATGTGAGTAAACGAATAGTATTAATAGTTTTAATGAATTTTGTAATATTTATTCCGCCAATTTTTAAAATTTCAATGCCACTTAAGATCTATATCATACAAAGAAATGTGCTTTAATACCCTATTAGACCAAACGATCCTTTGGAACAGAATCAAATTTATAAAGCCATATGTGGCACAATATGGATTCTGCAATAAATTTGAGAAGTTATTAAATAGTGGCTCCCAAAACCTCTTTCTTTTTTATAATAATACATCGAAAAGCGACAGTCAACAAATAGGTTGAATTTGAATCAGTTTTACCTCAAAGAAACCATAATTTAATGAATTTGGCAGTTTCAATAATAGTTTTCCTTATTCTACCAATTATAAAGGAAAAGATATGTATACTTAAAATCGTAAAGGGTAATCCAATGAAAACTTTCTAATTGTGATTATTAACTATGAAGATAAATTAATTGAAAATTAAATAATCACATTTTAAAAGCTTATATTTAGATTTCGACTTTATAACTAAAAATTCAAGTTTTCTCTAGTTATATCCAGAATTGAACTGGCGTACCAAATAATATGTAGTACTGTAAAATCTGCGATATAGTTTTATAACAGATAAAACTGAACTTAATTGTAACGGCACTGACTTTCAAAGTGCTATTACTACAACTATAGACTTTATTACAATAGACATTTGTACCTCATTTCTATAACTCTAGTAAAATTTCCCTAAAAACTTGTAACATACATTTCGTTTGCCATCAAGTTTGCCTCTCACGTGTATTCGCAAAGTAGAACTAGAGTGGTTTCTGCTGCAACGAGGCGTTTAAATTCGCAAATAAAAATAAATATTAATGTATTGTTAATGATAAATGTTTGCTGTCTCTCGCTTGTGACTTTAAGTAGAGAAAGCAAATTTTGTTGTTAATTTCTATGTTGCTTTTGTTTGTTTTTTCCAAAAATCTAGTAAGAATGAGACAGTATTGGTATATACAGAGTTTAGACGCCTCCGGAGCACGTTTTGTACTAACACACACATCCACAAGCCCACATTATAGCAATAAATTGCCATAGACACCGAAAATAAGTGTTCATTTTAAAACCAGAGACCGGAATTCAGAAGATATAAGGAAAGCTCACCGAGCTACGCTAAAAGAAACTCAATGACGAACGGCGTTAAGGATAATAATGGCAATGAAGTGCCATCAGTCTCTGAAATCAGAAAGAGGTTTGACTCAAAAATGACAGTCACTAAACTGCCAGCAAACGACTTTAGATACCCGAAAAGTTCAGTGGATCAATATTTGAGTCATCTAACAGATTGTGAGAACGGAACAGTTGGTTATACGAAGGTAGTTCCTAAAGATGACAAACCAGTTCCCGTGCACTTGCCTTATACTGAAAAAAATGGTGCCGCTCACCGATGGGACGTGCCTTCCTCGTCCAGATCTAATTCTAATTCAGATCTTTCTATAAGTAAAACGATTTCCGAACCGTTAAGTCTAGTGAAACCTTCCACAGAGAAACACAATTCTATGTCTTCTTCCCTTACCTCCAAAATATCTTCGGACCGTTTAGCCAGTATTAAAAGTCAATTAGATCCAAATAATCCCATAGGTAAAATTTTAGAGAAATCCACTGTGATCCAAACTGAAAATGGGGATGTAGACCACAAAAAATTGAGGAACAGCCCAGAAGTGGTCAATAGAAAAGAAAGCTTGAAGAATGATATTGAAAGACAGGTAAAGGTTCCAAAACACACGTCTAACTTTGCATCGTATATACAGATTTCACAACCGATCGCGAGTGGCGCGACGAAAAACTCTCACGAAGATAGGAACGATGTTCAGCCGGAGAGAAGATCCAAAGTCAACCTAAAATACATTGACTGTGATAAAGACGACAGATTAGTCCTCGATAATGATATAGAATCGCCATGTGGGACCGGATTTGAGAATAAAACTTTTGAACACGAGAATTTTTTGAAGAAACGCACGGAGAAGAATGGGGTTGAAGATAAAGATATCTTGCAAGACGAAGCGAAGTCTATGGAGACTAGTACTGAAAGCACGCTTAGTGAAGCGACAGAAGACTCGAGCCCTGAAACTCCGTCTTCGAGAAGAAGAGTCTTAGATGCCAGAAACTTTGACGACGTCAAAGCGGTGAGTACGCATTTCTTTAATAGACTTTGTGAAGGATATTTGAATGAACAGTTGATCTCATTCGTTCTGATATAATATCAGTGTCATTCTTAATCATTTCTTTATAATCTGTATACTTTTAGTTACTTCCATTTGTTGAAACATTTTTAATCTATTGTTAGCATTGCTAAACTTTGACAAGTTTCCTTTTACATTTAACTATTTTTATGAATGAGGTGAACCAATTCTTCAAAATATACTCTGTGTATATTCTTGGCTAAAAATTATTCAAACAGTTAACCTCCACAAAGTCTTAGCTTTATCATCCCGGTATTTATTTTGTATATTATTTGGCTCTTTTGCACTTGTTGATTTTCTTAAACAATTGAAAAATTAATTGACGGAGCTTACCTGCGTTTATATTTTTAGAAATTATTACTACTTTTCGGCCTTTCTGCGATTACAACTTTTTATCAATTTTCCAGTGGTTTAAACTTTTAATTTATAACAATTTTTTCAAATGATAACCGTTCTTGTATGTTTGGATGTGTGAATCAAATCGAATGGGATGGTATGATTTAAGCCGATCGAAAAATAAGTATTTTTGCCTATGTCGAGAACAAAATCCAAGGCTCTTTAAGAAACTCCTGCCTGGGCCAAACGACATTGCTATTTATAATTTAAATAGACTCAAATACATCTATTTCAGCTGAGTTAAGATTGTGGAATGAGAGGTCATCGACATTAGCAACGAGGACACTTATTTGTAGCATTTTGAAAGGGGTTGGACTACTGATATAATTACTTATAATGGGATTAGTTATTTGTAAAATAATCGCCGTAATGTTATGCACCGAAACGAGATTTACGATCTAAAATCTATGCAACGAGATGGCATGGCTTTTGCAACACAGCCGCAGCGGCCCTTGCCGGGCTCTTTGACGAGATCTGGTGGTGATGTCCTCTGATCACGAGGGACATCTCCCGTTAGGAGAAAGCACCCGCCGACGAGCTGCTTCGAGTAAAAAGTCCTTTAGCCACCCGCCCCGTCGGCGCTGACAAGTGCAGTACACGGGACTCCTCCTCTCGCGGTCCATTGGTGAAAGAGACCGGCTTAACACTGACCTTCTGTAAGGTGCTGCTGCCCCAGTGCCGGTGGTCTATTCGAGTAGCAGATACCACTATACCCTAAAACCGATGAAACTGCTTAGTAAGCTAACTTTTTAATTCGATTCCGAAGTATCCAGTTTTCTGTTTCAATCCGGTATTCTGGTGCCTCTTTAGTATGATGCACAATCTATCTACGGTCCACCACTAATAAACCACTGCAAAAACTGAGTGATTATGCGGGACCAATATATACCGCATGACGTCATTAAATGTCAAAACATTTGCACCGGTGACGCATTTCACTTCTATCCGTACGTTCACCTAAATTATTTTAAGTTCATACGTGTATCCAATTCTCTTAAATCCGAGACGAAAAGTCTACGAAGGACATTTCTCAGGTCATCGGGGCGGAGCGAAGGACAGATTCCGACATTATTTCTTACGGTTCCTCTGTAACTTCTAGAAACAACATTTACGTTTCCAAATTGCTTTTGCTCTGATAGACCAGAATAATAGATTCAAAGGCTATAGAAAAAACTGGTCTTGTAAGGAAGAAAGGGAAGAATCGGCTCTATCAGATTCTCTCTCAATGTCATTAATTACTGCCCTTGGATTGAAGGGAAAGTGTAATTACTGGACATGGAAAGCATTTCATCATAAGGCACAGGATGACAACGCATCTGCAATACCAAGATATTTTACCATCATATTTAAATGTTTGATTTTTGCGATAACGCCTAATTAATTGTAAGAAATACAAATGAAGAAAAAATTTTATGCTTCAGCCGGGAATGAAACCCGTGTCTCCAGATTTTTCGATTTTTTGCAGTCAGTTTCGTGTTCGTGTAGTTGTATAAAAAAAACACTTTTCCCTTGTAATCCCGTGCAATAACATCAATCAAACAATCAAGCACCAAATCTGCAATTTCAGTTTAAAAATAGGTCGCATATTAGTCAGAATTTTCTCTGACAATGCATTAGAGACGCGGCCGTTCCAATGGAGTTATCTAAAAATATCGCGCGAAATGTAACGTGGCTATATTAAACACTCGGAAATCGGTCCGGTGCGTCTCCGCGTTTTTAAACCACGTGCGAATAAACGTTGCCATTTTGAGTTGATAACGCGCGTTTTTTGACAGCTCAGTGTGTGACTGTCTGTGGTTCTTTGTTAAGGCAAAGGAGGTGACGTTATACAGCCGGCTTGAATAACTTCCCGTTTATTAGCTGTGTAGTTTTGTATGAAAGGTTAGTTATATAAGGTTATTTCTTCTGCGTTTGTTGACTTAGGGCTGATTTTTCAATGCCCTGATAAAACTACAGATAGCTACCTATGGAATAAAGTTATTACACTGTTTATTCGTCCGATAAGTGACTGTCAATTTTTCAATCAACATTTATCCTAAGAATAACTATCTGACCGTTTAGGTCTTCCATAATAACGCCAGCTTCAGGTAGTTGAGACAAATGTATAGAGGACACTAATGTTAGAGCGGGACAGACAATTTCTTTATTTGCTGTTAACTTCACATTCATTTGTGGTATTTTATTTGAAACTTAACATGTAAGTGCAATCTATAGCTGATATCAATCAAGAAACTTTAGCTCATCTATGCTTCCTCATGGAAATGAAAAAATTGTCAGAATTTAATTTTTTCCTCAAAGATGTAATTGCAACAGTACCTAATTTTTTTTATAATACGACATGAAGTGGAATTATTAATACCGCCAAACTATATAGGAGCAGTGAGGGTTTCAGAAACCAAATTAAATATATGTATTTTTTGTGATTTCATTACTTACATAATTTATCTTTTACAAAAGTTTGCAAATATTGCACCGATTCTTTAGTAAGTCTGAATCTACGACAGAATTCTACTGTATACCATTTTACATGTGTTTTCTAACATGTTTTGCTATGAAGTATTTGACTCACCCAGAAAGCACAAGCATAATTTATCTATAGAATAAGCGGTTATCTGGCCGTCGAAGGGACAGATAGATTTATTCTTAAGTTAAGTGAATAATTCGTCGAATAAAGTCTATCTGACGCTTGAAAAACCCACTTTTTTGCTATCTATCGAATAAACCCTATCTGACTGAGCATTGAAAAATCGGCCCTTAAGCTATTGGACTCGAGTTTGAGAACAAAAAATATAATGATAATAATAAGAAGATAGCCAGTTCCTCTGTGGTTAAAGAATCCGGGTGTAGCTAGCTTCCATCATCGGCTTTATTGTCACTCACCATCAGGTAGGTTAAGGCCAAGAACTACCCAGTAAAGAGTAAAAAAGCTCTTGCTTTCAATAAAGGTACGTTTACCAAGAAACGATATTGTTCTGCAGATCACGGTTGACATTTTGCCAAGTTATGTTGAAATCGATTTACGAGCAGCTTCTCTGACCTTGAATGTACGAGAGTGAAGAGAACTGCTATGACTTTAAAGACATTGTATTTTGAATGCAAACTCTTTGCGTTCTTTTAAAAGTTTAAAGGCTATGACTTTAAGCTTTTTGACTTAACCCACCTTCCCCCTTTCTGTCAGGAGCACGCGTGCTGGTCTTCGGAGTCATCAATTCACTGTCTCAACCTCAACATCACGAACAAAGAAATTAAGTGCCTCGTTTCTTTGTCGTTCTTCCATAACTTGAAATTTTTTGCCAGCACACGTGTAGGGAACACGTGTTCCCTCCTTGGTGGAGGCGGCAAGAATAGTGTCTATTCAGCACTAGCTATCTTCGCATACGGACTCTCCTTACGGCTTCACATCAGGTAGTGTTGGGTCAACTGCCGCACAAATAAAAAAATACCTTCTTTATATAAAAAGCACGAGAAATGACTCAACGCCACCTTTGACTCTATTAAACGCCTTAAAAAATTCCCCTTCCAAAGACAAGACTTGATAAAGTTTATTTCAAACGATCCTCTTTCCAAAATTGTTTTGCGCGTGGTGTCTATGTTTGCTACGTCAAAAGTCGTTTCGAAAAAAGAAACGTCAGCTGTCATTTCGATGTAGTTTTTGCAATATTTCTAAAGTGTACTTTGTAAATCGTGATTTTTAAATGTTTCTGTGACAATAGTGATTGCGTAAAGAAAGTTGGTTGTGTCTTTAAAAAAATCAATATTTTTGCGTGTTTAAATTCTTTTAAAAGTATTTTAGCGCGAGGATAATGTAAGCCATATTGATCTTTCATTGATTTTTCGATTTCGATACTTATTTAGCTGCTTTATCTGCTTAAAAGAACCAAAAGGTGTCTAGACATATCGCTCCAACACGGAGTAACGGGTAAGAGCGATACAAATAATCAAAAATTTCAAACCCCTTCTCTAATAAAATCTAAATTCTATCAAACATGTAGTAATGTACTGGGCTTGTATAACATCTAAGGAGCTCTCGCGCGCTGTAGCCACAAGAATGCCACGCCACTCTCTTACATACTTATAACGCCCTGGTATTCTTTAAATTTTATTTCATCAAAATCATTGCCAAATATCGCAATTTCTCTTTTAATATTTTTGTTAAAAAGTTCTAGAAAATAATTTAAATCACTTCTTCCCCCTGCCCCACCTTTTCTGTAACTTATGCGTTAATAAACTAAAATGTAAATAAAAAATATTGGTTATGTTTGGGGTTGCCTCTAAGGTATTTGTCGAATCACAGTCAAAAGTTTTAGGAAAGCAAAGTGATCTAATTCCATACAGCCACTTTAACACCTCTATAACCATTTACCACCAGGCGGTCCGTATGCTTGGTAGACATAGTATTGTATAAAAAGATTTTCAATTCACAGTATCTATCAGAAGTGTCTGTGAATATCGCATAAATGATACGCTAATATCTATTTATCTTTTCCGTTGCGATATCGATAAAACATCAGAAATATCTCAAGAGAACAGTCTTAAATAAGTTTTGATTTGAAAATGTTAGGAAAACATAAAACATTGCTCAAGCGTCATCTCGGGAAAGTGCCAAGTGTAAATATGTATACCTAACGCAAGTGACTCTGTTTAAATAATTTTACTTTGATAATTTATTATTAAGCCATTTGTACCACCATCAAGTCAAATGTTAAGGCAACTTTCTTTCGTTTGAGACAGAAAAAGATACAGATGTGACTTTTCATTCCAGGGAAAGAGAAGATACAATTAAATATCTGTTACTTTTCAATTAAATTAATTATTTGATTTAAAACGTACAGATTTTTTGCAAATAATTACTTGTTTTGGTTTCTAAATATTTTTCCGATTGCTTTTCAAACGGAATAAAGGGAATGTGAAGATCATCTATGGGGAAAATAGAGTAGTTGAGAAAAAAAAGACTCAACTCATGAACAAATATTGCAAAAGGAATAGTATGTCTAATATCAATAGTTTCGCAGTTACAATGGTATTTTTGAGGCGGCGCATCGTCCAAAAACGCTCCATAGAAAATCTACGAAACAGGTGACGTCACATGTTGCTATATTACTACGAAATGTATGGGCATACTGACAAAATTAATAATAACTATGTAATAATGTAAAGCTTTTATTCAAAATTGTCGTAATAATAGTTGAATTGATGTGACTAATTTAATACCTTCATTTTGAAAATAAATTTTGGAATTAATTAAAAAAAACCGGCCAAGTGCGAGTCGGACTCGCGCACGAAGGGTTCCGTAAGTACCATTATGTGTGTTCTACCGTTTGTATAACGGGGCGTGTTCTGAGGAATTATTTGACATGATGCCCACGGCTTCTTTCTATCATCGCATCGCTCGCCACCGGCAGGGAATTCATCCTCACAAATTGGAACCAAAGTGGTCGCGTACTGTACGGTTTCAGAGAAACTTTCTCCCGCGTACGCTCAAGTTGTGGAATGAGCTCCCTGCGGAGGTTTTCTCGAATGAGTACAGCATGGGGTTCTTCAAAAAAGGCGTGAAAAGGTTTTTACAGGGTCGGCAACGCGCAAGTGACACCCTTGGTGTTGCAAGCGTCCATAGGCTACGGTAACCGCTTACCATCAGGTGGGCCGTATGCATGATTGACACCGTAGTGGTATAAAAAAAAAACTATAGACAAGCGGCTACCTGTTGCCGTTATCAATATCGAGCAAAAAAATCGCGTTTGTTGTATGGGAGGCCCCTTAAATAAATTTTAATCTGTTTATTAGTATTTGTTGTTATAGCGGCAACAGAAATACATCATCTGTGAAAATTGACGGACGTACGGACGGACAGCGGAGTGTTAGTAATAGGGTCCCGTTTTACCCTTTAGGTAACTTAAGTTTGAGTTGCTTTTATGGGTCAATGCAGCGTAAATTTTCAGAATTTCTGTAAAATAGCGCCAAATTGCAACGTAGGCAACTTCTTTCTGAGGCAACAGCCCTATACCTTCCATTCATGTTTTGGTTTTTTAAAATACTTTATGAAAAGTATAAGTACGGTAGTGGGAAATATAGAGGATTAAATCCTTGTTAAAAATGCATAATACTCGCTAGGTATCGCCTATTATGGAGGGTCTTGGCTTCCCGCCTGCCGCCATCACACGCGCGTGTTGCTATCTATTTATTTAAATCCTGCCTAAGGGAGGAGGTAGGAGGATGGAGTACACACATCTATAAAAACGGTAGAATAAAAGCGGCAAAACGAAATGCTACACAAAATGCAACTCTCCCCAACACAACTTTGTCGCGGATGTGGTGAATGCCAGGAATCAATGATGCATCTCTTGTGTCATAGTGATGCTTTGGCTAGAACCAGAATGAGCCTTCTGGAAGTGGCATATCCAAAGCCAGAGGACTACATGCTCTTTCTGCCCAAAGATATAGTAAGGCTTATGGCAACTATACTCTGGACACAGGAAAAGCGGGTTGGCACAACAGACCCCGATGAGTCGAGGTGCACTGTAAATTAGTCATGGCCCCACAACAAGATAAGATTAGATCTATTTATTTATTTTACAAAATCAGGACAGTGTAAACAGGTAACATTTCACATTGATAAACAAAACATTCGCCAATGAAATTTCACTATGCTTTTTATATTTTATTTCAGTGTCCGCTCGCGTAGATGTCAGTTATCGATTTAAAAGTATCCTTCCCAGGGTCAAACTATCTCCACACCGAATTTCATTTAAATCGTTACAGCTGTTTAAGCTTGAGGTAACAGACAGACACACTTTCGGATTTATAATATAAGTATAGATTTTTTTATATTCATACCCTCACACCTATTATCTAGCCTAAAGTAAGCATCATTAAAAGCTTGTGTTATGGATACTAGATAACGGAGAAATAATGATAATAATAAGTATACAAATATTAGAAATATAATAAATAAACATTTAAACATCCATGACTCGTAAACAAATGCTCGTACTCATCATAAAAACATTTGCTCCTACCGGGATTCGAACCCGGGATCTCTTGACCGAGTAGCCTGTAAAGCAAGGGGTAGGTCTTCCAAATTATTAAAAATATATATAAGAAGTCAGTGGGATAATCTAATAGTGTATCGGAACTTTTCCATCTAGTAGTTCTAATCATATTGTGAATATTTTGGCCCAACGCCAATATACGCCGATGGGCTCCGTTACTTGTCCGTTGGCTGTGAAGATGAATGCACAGTACCTACTGAAACTTTTATTCGGCATTTAAAAGTACATGATTCATTCAAACATAAATGGGTTTTGCGCACATCGAACTGTACGTACCTAGAACGATCTATTCTGACCAGATAGGAAATATTAAGGATGTTATGCGTATATCCTGTCAGTAAATCCAGCTGATGGTGTACCTCCACTACACTATAAGATACCAGAGATAGTCTTCTATATAGAGTACACGAGATACTTCAACCAATATCATGTTACCAGAGATGTTCTTCTGTAAATAATATACCAGATATTTTGACTATTTTGGCCCTGTATGTTCATGATTCACACCTTTTCTGGTTCTACCTCGATAGTTACTTTTTGGACTTAACAACCTTCTTGCACATCGAAGCCATTCAGATCAGTATTCATCTATGCTACACTGCCGTTATCATCACTGTTGAGAACGTGAGTATGACTGTTCTGTCACCCTTCATTCTTGTCACCCTTGTTCTGTCATCATCGGGACAGGTCTTGGTGTAGCAGCGCCAACTCCACATGTTTCACTCGCGCATAAAACGCTTTAGGTATAGAACGCGGTTGATATAGTAAATGATGTCCCTTATTTCTTTGAGGGAAAAGCTTTAGCAGCTTAGGAGGAGGAGATGGGGCAACTCCTCAGTGATGTGTCCCATTTTGCTGCGGACGTGCGACGTGTCGAGGAGCATAAAATTCGCTATACCTTCACCCCCCTCTTCTCGCTTGGTCCGCGCATGGCGTAATCCCCGTCCAACTCCTTGCAGTTGACAGAGCCAGCAGTCTATGACGTCAATAGCTTTATGTAGCCGCAAAGAGAAGTCTGTTTTATATCTTCACTCGCTATAGCCCGAGATACTGGCACTGCATGATCCACCGCTCTGGACAAACAGGTGTTAACGTGTGAAGCTTTGTTAAATTTAAACGAGCTTAACATATTTTAGTAAATTATGTACACATATTCTCTGCGTTTCAGATTTAATTGATTTTGCAAATAGTAGTCAACTGATTTTTGATATGTTTGTAGGTGTATTTTTTATCGAAAGCATTTATGCGTGATTGGAAGGCAATAGTTGAAGATATTTTTGGCGCCCATACAAACTTCGTTTCAACCTTTTAGGGATTGAATTTCAAGAAATCTTTCCATTGTTTTCTTTACGGTACAAAAAGAAACTACAGTCCCAATTTCCTTTTTCTAGCTTCAATTAAATAAGCTTCTTTATAATATATACTATTGTATTTTGATTTTAGTCATAAGGACTTAGTAATCAGTGGTATCTCGGGCTGCCAGTAACGGTTCAGTAAGTTCATTGCGTAGGAATTCATTATTTATGTCTGCGCGGTGACACATTTCAAGGGCGCATGCGGAATAAAATAGTGAATGAATAGATCGATACAGTGATTTTGATGAAGCAGCAGACATACTATGTATCTGATCTATAAAGTAAAGCATTTTATTTCCATAATTAAAGACACCTAGGGCTTGGTAATAAAAATGTCATTGTGGGAATTCAATCATCTTCTTGGCCAGGCTGTACAAATCAAGAGAAGAGTTATGTTGACCGCATAGCAGATAGGTCCTCTTGTTTTCAACAAAACGCTTCCGCGATGAGTTATGGCAACCTACCAGGAACACAGCACTACAAAAGAGAGTTATTCAGTTGCAGTACTAACTAGTGGTATTTAGCTGCGATCTTCTATAAGGTGCTGCTACCCTAGTACTAAGTAGTGCTATTTAGCTGTGATCTCCTGTAAGGTGCTGCTACCCCCGTACTAAGTAGTGCTATTTAGCTGTATCTTCAGTAAGGTGCTGCCCCAGTACTAAGTTATAGTGTTTAGCTGAGATCTTCGCAAGGTGCTGCTACCCCAGTACTAAGTAGTGTTTATTAGCTGCAATCTCTGTACGGTGCTGTCAGACGCTCAAAATTCAAGCCCTTCCTCTCTTAATGGTGGTATTATAACACTTATTATTCAATTTATACAACTACCCTTCACATAACTGTCAATACAACGCTATGTCTTAACGAGTAGCTCCCACGCGCAATACAAAAGCCGCCTTGTCTATGATTGCCCATGATAACTTTGGACAATCTCCATCGGCGCGAAACCGGGCCGTAAGGCCGAAATACCTGAGGCGGTCTGGTGAATTTGCAGACGCCAAACCACCTCCGCGAAACGCACGAGAGTTATCCTGGAGTTTAAGCGGCTATTCCCTGGGTCAATGTAGACGCTGGGCGAGCTTCGCAGATGTCCACTGCTTCGCCAGCGGCGGGTAGGTCCGTCAATGGATTTCTCTTGATAAAAAGGGTAGGCAACGCGTGAGCAGTGCCCAAGGTGCTACCAGCGACTAAAGGCCGTAGCCTACCGTAGTAACCGTATACCGTATGCTTTATTTGCCACCCTGGCCGTATAAAAAAATAATTGTACAGCCAACACCACATCTAGCGTAACAGCTCAAACTTGAGACCGCCCTTGCTGCTTTCGTAATAGAGGCGGCTTTCGTAGTTTTACTGTTACGCTTGATCTGCTGTATCTCTGCATGAATTGTTAGATATAAAATTAATACATAATCAACTCGAAGCTTTTCTACCGACCATCAATGAAACAAGACTTACATGCTAAAGCGATTGTGAAATTTGGCAATGATTATTGGCGTGCTAGCTACGGCGCTTCACTTCAGTTCAGTTTTCAACCCGCGAGTCAGAACAAATCGCGTCGTACCGCATCCGAAATGCACCTTTCCGCGGGAATAACTTGGCCGCCATCTTGGCCCTCCTGTCACAATGACACGACCATCTTTTTTAAAGACGCCCCGCGCCTAAAATGGCTACCGTTTAGCAGTTTCGAGCATAGATTATAAATGGGACGGCCTTGATCTATTTCGAGTAACAAAAGTGATAGTGTCGGTGACATAATTTTTAGTGAAATGTGAAGTGAATTTTGACCGCTTTTGTGTGAAAATTGTGATGTTTAATTTTTTTTAAAACTGAACATTAACACGGTTCTTGTTTTAATAGTAGCAATACAAACTTTGATATAAAATCATACTTATATCATTTCCATAGTAAGTATAAAACTAAATTTTTTTAATTGAAAAAAAAAACTGTTCTTTATAATAGATGCTATGTTTTAGTAGCAAAACAATAAAGACATACTGAATAATGGGAACACAGTGAACTTATGTTAAACTACCAGCTTTGAAAAATACTAGGTTGCCTTCAAATTCACGCGATATTTAAAAGACAAATTCTGGGAACTGCTTGGTGATATCGGGAACTATTACAAACCAGTATTTCATTGACTGTCACAGAGAACAATTCAAAAGGACCTATCGCCAGCTCTTAGTTTCATTCTACGCTACAATCAATTATATAAAATCATTCACGTGCAACATATTTCAAAGTACAATATATCACTCAATCAATCCTAAACAACTACCAGAAGAATAATAACGTGATAGAAGTCGAACAAAAAGTCGTCAAAACGCATCCTCCAGTGCAACCGCGAACCAGAGACATTGCAACTATCGCTACTTGCCATACGCGACGTTGCATGCCGTCCAGTGATATCGCAGTCATCGTTGCGTGGTTGTCTACGCTGCGTTGCATGCTAGCCTACGCCGTAGTGGTCGTAGTATGTGTGACTACGGGTGCGTTGCTACGGCATGAACTGCGGCTGCCGAAGGTGCTACGAGCCGCGCGTGCGCGACGCGGGCCATGCGCGAGCTCACGGCCGCCTCCCGATCGTGGGGGGCAACACTTTCAATACCTACCACCAGGTATATTATACTCTCCTTTGTTCCCGTTGAGTCACACCTTTTTGTGTCACACTGTTACTCAACGGGAAAAATATTCCCAATGAGTAACACCGTAACTCAATGCCACTACTAGGCTAGGTGGTAGGCCCGTATGTAGGGTCATCTGGGTAGGTACCACCGCCTTTCTTATTTCACCCGTGAAACAGTTCGCTGTGTTTCGGATTGAAGGGAAAAGTAGCCAGTGTAATTACTGGGCATGGACGGCATTTCATCTTAGGCCCCAGGATCAAGTGATTTTTCCTTGTTATTGCAGGTGTCTATAGGCGGTGGTAACCGCTTACCATCAGGTGGGCCGTCAGCTAGTTTGTCATCTAGTTGTATAAAAAAAACTATTTTTTTCCCGTATGTATGTTGCTGGATCATCTGCTGAAGTGCCAGGCTACCATATCTATGTAGGAGATGTTTAGCATACTCTTATTTTATTTATATAATAATCGTAGGGGTACAATAACTAACCTGTCATATACTTATGGTAGCCTGGTACTTCAGGGGATGATCCAGCTACATACATACGAATTTGAACAATGATACCCAAGGTGTTACTTAACGGGAATACAGCGTTCTGTTTAGTTACACTGTCACTCAACGGGAAAAAAATAGTGGCATTGAGTTACGGTGTTACTCATCGGGAATATTTTTTCCCGTTGAGTAACCGTGTGACACAAAATGGTGTGACTCAACGGGAACAAAGGTTGCTTGAATACTGAGGTATGGAGGAGGAACGGGCTAGTAATTACCTTGCTTACGTCAATAGCATTCTGCTACATTTGACATAGTATATTCATTGTATATTTGTCGTAGCCATATCGTATGACACGCCATATTACAATCTGGCTAGGCAGATCGACTATTAATGTAATTTTTGTGTGATTGGTAGGTTCAATGCTTTTTTATAACCAACAAAAGAAAAGAAAATCATTAGGTTATAAGTAATCGTAAACAATAACCTTGAACCTTATCAGTCACACAAAAACTCTTGAGTACAAGACGATCCGCCTAGGCGTCCAATGAACTGGCTAATTTAACCAGATGGCTGCGATAGATCCATTGCTGGTTATGTCGCGTTCACTTTTTTTTAGCAGCAAATGGACATTAAATTGAAAGGCAGTTGATTGCGAGTGACCAATACATTTCTCGGCGTCCTCCGTGCTTCGTATGTACCTAATAATTTGAAGTTGATTAGTTCACATACAGTAACTTATTGGGATTCAGTAATTTTCATTTGAGTAAATTCCTTTTCAAACATTAATTACCTATTTGAGTAAATTATTCAAGTAACTTCTGTTTTAGTAAAGTTGTCAGTTATTCTCGTTTGAGTAAATTACTTTTATTAATGCTTGCGTATATTATACACCATTTTTATTTCTATTTCAAACTTAGCGGGTAGATTGCTCACGAGACACGACCAACGGCTCGCTGCGCAGCTAGCGGCTGCTATCGCGCGAATGGTATAAGCTCTCTGGCACTCATGCATGGCGTTTTGTCATAAAGTTAACCTTCTTATACTGTGACATTATTACTTGATAGTTTCCCTTGCGAGTAAAACTATGATCTGGTATAAATGCCGGAACATACGATCTACGGCGTGATATGCGCGGGCGCAGCAACCCGTTTGATCGGTTTTGTTTAATTCTAATTGAATTATATTTATGTTGCGCCCGGGCCTATGTGTGTTACTTAAACCATTAAGAACTGTAAATATACCTAATAGAATTTCAGTAAAGCTTTGAGTTTGAAATAATTGTCCGGCTCGAAGGACCAATGTTTGCGGTGTTATTAGGTATTATTATACTGTGCGTGGTATTTCCCTTAAACACTTCAGTTGACGAATGAGGAACACAATTATTAAGGAATATTATGTAAGACGAAAGAATGATGATATTATAATTATATATTACTGACTATCTTGGAATTGACGTATGAATAAAGTATGACGATCATGTGACGATGAAGGCTATGAATGATGAGGGTTATACAGAGAAGACCTAGGGTTATACAGGGTCGGCAACGCGCAAGTGACACCCCTGGTGTTGCAAGCGTCCATAGGCTACGGTAACCGCTTACCATCAGGTGGGCCGTATGCTTGATTGCCACCTTAGTAGTATAAAAAAACCTAGGATGAGATAGAATGACTATTTTTGGATGAGTTATCTGTATAATTCCCATTTCGTACACACTTTGAACTACTGGAAAATGTACGTAATATTATACTTTACAGCTTAAGTAATTATCAGTTTAGTGAAAACAGGAAACAATAGGTAATAACAGAAGAATTACTTTTTTTTTAAAGCACGGCAATTGACCCAACACTATCTGATGTGAAGCGGTAAGAAGAGTCCATATGCGAAGACAGCTAGTGCAGTTGTTCTAGTCCACACTGTTCTAGCCGCCTCCACTTTTAACGCATCTTGAAGGAGTAAGGAAGGAACACATGTGCTAGCAAAGAATTCCAAGTTTTGGAAGTCCGACTAAGAACGTTTGACTAAACTTCTTTGTGTGTGATGTTGAGGTGGAGACAGTAAATTGATGACTCCGAAGACCGGCACGCGTGCTCCTGAGTAGGAAGGGGGAGGGTGGGATAAGGTCGAAAAGCTCTTCAGAACACTATAGAAGGCGCTAAGCGATGCATTGTCATGACAGAATTGTAAAGGCTCTAGGCTTATTTCATGTATAAAGACATAATTCACGTTGAGTCAGAAAGCGACCAATAAAATGATGTAAATGTCGCCGCCGTCTGGTAAATTAGCCGCTTAACTGGATGCCTAACCCGTTGATTAAACGCCGGCATCCAATTGAATGCCTAGCCCGATAGTTTATAGACTCACTTAACGTTTAACGACTTGGCGTATGGAATGAATCGTCTTGTACTCAAAAGTAGTGGTTTGATTGGTAGATGCAAGATATTTTTTTATGAGCACTTATAATCGACATCGTTTTGGTTCAAGTGGTCATAAAAAATAACCTTCAACCTGCCAATCACTCAAACAGTCACACAAAACCTCTTCAATTTATACGACCTGCCTAGGCGTCCAATTGAATGGCTAATTTAAACCAGACGGCTGACAACGTTCTCTCATCTGGTTATACGTTGCGCTCAATGACTTGGCTAGTTGTACTTCAGCCGTTTAATTGGATGCCGGCGTTCAATCAACGGGCTAGGCGTCCAGTTGAGCGGCTGAATTAACCAGACGGCTGCGACCTTTAGCTGCCCTAGAACTGTCCTAATACTAGAGCTAAAACTATACTAGGTTGTTGTCGGCTGACTGTGAAATCGACTGGTTGTGCGCTTCTACAGCCATCTGACAGCATCCATTTTGTTTTATCGGGCCGGCGTCCACGTTTTCTTCGGAAAACGAATTCGTCTTGCCTAATCACCGTACAACGTTGCCGCAAGTTATTTGCAGATTAATTTTAACCATTAAAGACCATTAAATATAGAAGAAGAAGAAACTATACTTAATATATATTATAATCCAAGATACACCCTCCATGCCGGCAAATACAGGCCGAACCAAGATAGGCCGGCAAGGTGGAGGCGGCTAGAACAGTATGTTTCAAGCTGCACTAGTGTCTCCGCATATGGACTCTTCTTACCGGTTCACATCAGGTGGTGTGACGTCATTCTCCGTGCTTTGTATAAAAATACGACTATAATTCTACCTCCACTTTGGAAGTTCTAGAACAAAAGTTGAGTTTTTCAGGAGTACCAGACTCCTTACCAGACTTGTCTTGTTTTTTCAAAACACCCTCGTGAAAGGTAGGTGCGTTTTTATTCAGGTTTTGACGATCAACATGTGCATATTTTTTTTAATTTCGTATGTAAATATTTAGTTTCATTTTTGTATTTTTTTTTCATGCTTCGATTAACTTGTATTTACGAATGTGACTGAAAACAACGCGTCGTTGAAACGAAGTGACGTTATGCTCGTTTTCACTAACCTTTGCGATTAGAAAGAGACAAAAGTCAAAAGGGAATTAGTGAAAACGGACATAAGTGTTGTATGCGAACGGCGCATTGCTTTTATATAGCGTGTTTTTTCCGTCCTTGTATAGTTCGCATGAATTTTAGTTATTTTCTTTAGTTTAGTATTAATAATATTAATTATTGAACGTCTCTTGTTTAAGAAATGTTTTTTTTCGTGTACTATCTTGTCAAATAAAGAGTCGAATGGCAATATGTGTATGCTAATTTTAATAGCTGAAACATACAGGTGATGTTGTAATGTATAAAACTTACGCTGAGGAATATCGGTCGACAAACGCAGACATTTTTTTTGTACGGCAAAACTACGCTGCTAGTAGGTACCAGCCTATTTTTTATACGTCCCACTGCTGGGCACAGGCCTTCCCACATAGCAGAAACAAATGAGGAGTTTGGGCCATAACACCACCACGCTGGCCCAATGCGGGTTGGTGGGTTAAAGCGGTTGCAGTAACAACCGGGACCAACGGCTTAACGTGCCTTCCGAAATTTTGATTGACCCATCCCGGGACTGACCACGGCGAAAGTTGCTCTGTTTTCGTAATCGAAACCAGAGCGCTTAAACCACTACGCCACCGAGCTAGTCACACAGACAAGTTCTTAGACTACCAACGGATAGCAGACAAAAGGGTTCATTGACGGGACTTTTCCACACTCCTCCGTGAGTGGGTTCCGAGCAGGGGTTTGTTAAACACTACTCTCTCTACTGCGGATTGTGGCCCGAGGAAGTGGTAGCAGTGTTCCTGGGTGCTCCCACTAAAGCCGTAGAGTTAGCCATATGCACACAGGCATGTGCCAGAGTGCGTCCAGTTGAGCATATCGCATGCAGCCACTGGTATAAGAGCAACTGTTGACCGTGAGCCGACGATGATGGGATGAACACGGGGGTCGTTTTGTCACGTTGGTGATTAACACGTTCGACTGAGGAGCTCCACATAACCCTGTATTGTCATTTCTCTATAATGCAGGGTAGGCGTAGATGCCTTTTCCTCCTCCAAGAAAACAAAGTGCCCCACATTCTCCCTTCCTCTTCTCCCGTCGGAAAAAGGTCACTAAATGTATGTCTTCAAATAAAATAAGGAAATAAGTTGAGTCTTTGCGTAGAAGACTAGAGTTCTTCTCGTGTCTCCAGCTTTTGTTTGTGTCATCTACTGACGTCAGGTCTCAGAGTGTATTTATTCAAATGGATCCTGTGTGCTGTTAACTAGTCATCGAAAGGACTTGAGTCTTTAACATTACCAGCTGGACTTGGCATTTTGTATAGAGGACTATGAGTGACTTCTCGACTGATGTGACTTCCATATGGCTTTGAATAATAAAGCCTAGAAATACGTGCATCAAATTAGCAGACAGCAAAACTAAGCCATATTTGCTCAGTTGAGTTGGTTCGAATGGCGACCACGTACCGGAAAGCGCAAAGTAGGACGGCCTCCCACTAGATGGACAGACGACCTGGTCAGGGTCGTAGAATCGTTCCATTCTGAAATCGATGGGGGAGGTCTTTGTTCAGCAGTGGACATCATAGGCTGGTATGATAATGATGATGACGTTTGGTTCAGGTTGTCACTATTAAATCATTACAATCACACAGTAATAAAACATGACACCTCGAATACACGCTCGCACAAGGATAATGTTGCTAGTTGAATGACATTTACCCAGAAGTAATAAAAAAAATAAAAATAAAAAATTTATTTATCGGACAACAATGATCAACAATGATAATGAGACTTTACTTTTCGGTAAATGTCATGTAAGGCACTTTGAATAAATTCGGCCCTTTTATATGTAAAGGTCGCTGGGAGATCTTACGGATCTGTGAAAATCAGATATACATTCCTTCATATCCTTATTTAGACACGACGAGAACCAGGAACACGACTTAAAATGATATTAAGTTATTCAATTCGAGGAGCTCGGTGGCGTATTGGTTCGATCGCTATGGTTTCGATACGAACAGTATACGACGAGAATAAGGGGGCAGATATAAACATTAACTATCGCTATCGCTAAATGGAAAATACATGGGGTATTTTCCATTTAGCGATAGCGATAGTTAATGTCAAAAAGGTATCTTTTCTAGGCCCTCTGCGTTTTCTGCGTTTTGTATCAATACAACCGTGAGCAAGTATTTCATAGATCACTTTCTATATTTTGTATTTGATAAGCGAACGCCATTCGTCTTTCTTTATTCGACTAGAAGTATGTCAGTAATAATAAGGTGAAGAACTTTTTGGGGTAAATATTACTGTACGTCGTATTAGATGCACAGATGATGTACGCTTATACAGGGTGGCGGCAATACGACATTAATTTTAAACGTGGGCTATATTAACAGAAATGTTTTGCGACTGTCAAATACATTTTTTTATACAACTAGATTTCAAACAATCTGACGGCCCACCTGATGGTAAGCGGTTACCGCCGCCTACAGACACCTGCAATAACAAGGAAAAATCACTTGAAATTGCAGGTGCGTTGTCATCCTGAGGCCTGAGATGAAATGCCGTCCATGCCCAGTAATTACACTGGCTACCTTTCCCTTCAATCCAAACACAGCGAACTGTTTCACGGCTGAAATAAGAAAGGCGGTGGTACCTACCCAGACGACCCTACATACGGGCCTACCACCTAGTAAGAATAAGAATGATTATTTTTGGAAATAGTTTGAGGTAATTTAATGCTACGGTTTTGTCGACAAAATAAGTAAAATCTTCAATAATCTTTCATTCCGGAATTGTAATATTTTATCAATGGGAGACCATTGATCGTTGCGTTTTGCTTTATAGAAAACAAACGCTTTTTTTGTTTTGAAAACCATAAAAGGTTTGTGAATGTATTTAATATGGATTTTTGTATTATTATTATTTCATTATAATTATGATGAGTAATTAAATACATTTTTGATAGATGACAAACAGTATTAATGTTATTACATTACATTTTAAAAACCGCATCTTTAAACAAAAATGTATTGGTATCTAAAGTTACTATGTCTTAATTATATCTAATTGCGCCCTGAGTCACTTTTGGACGTGTCAGTTTTTAGATCGGGCAAGGCTTTATACTAAAATTGGCATCTTCCTTTTCATTCTTGCTACATAAAAAATATACACAAAAAATAGCTAGGTGGGGTAGGCCCGTATGGAGGGTCGTCGGGGTAGGTACAACCGCCTTTCTTATTTTAGCCGTGAAACAGTTCTGTCTTTCGGGGCATGGACGGCATTTCATCTCAGGCCTCAGGATGACAACGCACCTGCATTACCAAGTGACATGTTCCTTGTTATTGCCGGTGTCTATAGGCGGCGGTAACCGCTTACCATCAGGTGGGCCGTCAGCTTGTTTGTCATCTAGTTGCATAAAAAAACCACGATATAGTTACCCAGCCCACCTAGCATGATCACCGAAACGCGATATGATAAAGCCATTCATCGCTTTGAACTGTTAAAAATCATTGGATATAACCGCTAAATTGAAATTTTATTGAAACTGCGAACTTTTATTGTATACGAGTATATACATGTTCGCAGTTTCGAAAAAAATTCAAGATAGCGGTTATACCCAATGATTTTTGACAATTCAAAGCGATAAATAGCTTTATCATATCGCGTTTCGGTGGTCATGCTAGGCGGGTAGGTACTTTGAAGTCCCGTAGGATTCCAGGAAGCATGTCAGGCCACCAAACCCCTAGCCCTACCCCTGGGGGTAGGGTGGGACTGAACCATACCACCGTTAGTAGTGCTGGGTGCTGGGATTTAATGGAAAAATAGAAAAAAAAATAGATACTAGAAATTGTCAATATTGTCATTATATTTAGGAGTGAGATATTTCAATCGAAATATTGTACATTTATTATTCTTGTATATTCTCGTATATTCGTAAATCGTCCCCTGAAGTACCAGGCTACCATATCTATGGAGGGGATGTTTAGCATACTGTTAATTTTATTTATATAATAATCGTAGGGGTATAATAAATAACCTCTGATATACTTATGGTAGCCTGGTACTTCAGATTGGAAATATACATTTATTGGGTGTCAACGGATCAAATGAATCAACGGATTGACTGAATTACTTTCTCTTTGTCGCATTTTCGGTTTAGTTTAATTAAAAAACAATTGTAAAATAAAAAAAAGAATAATATTACTATTAATACTAGGTTCGTTATATTTGGAAAAGCAAAACCTGTAAACATATACTGCACAGCACTACGGTGCTATGGTTCAGTCCCACCCTACCCCCAGGTGTATGGCTAGGGGTATGGTGGGTCTGTCATGCCAGGAAGTACCTCCTACATCATATTAAAACGGTAGCTCGCTAGCGACATCCACAAGTCTTTGCCCCAAAAAGTTCTCCGTTCGGTTAATATCAGAAGCGTACAATATAAGTATGACTACAGGAGTTGTCTGCTAGTAAGAGCGGTCCCAGCGGCGTGCGCAGGAGCATCGAGCGGTCGGACTCTGCGGCGGAAACGAACGACAAGCAACAGAGTCAAACCAGCGGTAAGACTATGTTTTTTTTTTGTTTATTTACCCTGTAATGGGAAGGCACAGGGAACTAATGCCCGTACAGCCATGTCTTCAGTATTTTTTCATTTATTGCATTGAAATGAATCTGGCGCGAAATATATGAATATCAAACACACATATATCAGATACACTGGTATCTGTGGATAGTTGACTTTAAACATACTATTTCTTTTGCAATATTTCTTTATGCGTTCTAAACTTCTTTATTGTTTAACCCAGCGGCCTCTGTTCCAGGTCTGAATGGTCTTCGGAACATCGGCAACACCTGCTTCATGAACTCCGTGATCCAATGCCTGTCCAACACCCGTCCCTTGTTGGAGTATGTCTGCGAGGACAAATATGAAATCAACACTGTGCTGTCTTGTATGAAGGGCGCTCTTATCAAAGGTGAGTATTGGACCAGATGTCCATCATCATAGCCAGACTATATACGTCCCACTGCTGGGCACAGGCCTTCTTACATTGGAGGAACACATCACGCGTACCCAATTTGGGTTGGTGGGTTAAAGCGGTTGCAGGAACAACCGGGACCAACAGCTTAACGTGCACCACGAAGCAACATGTCCTAGGAGCTCAAGGTAAGAAAATTTTGATTGACCCATCCCGGGATCGACCACGGCGAAAGCTGCTTGGTTTTCCTAATCGAAAGCAGAGCGCTCAAACCATTACGCCACAGAGCTCCTGGTGATTATAAGTGGTCATAGCAAATACCTTGAACCTACCAATCACACCGAAGCTCTTCAGTTCAATAGAGCTGACTTGCTTGATGGGGGTGCAAAGGTCTTTTTTACCGACCCTTACGAAAATGAGATTTGACATATCCAAACTCATTTGACGGATGGTCACTAATATCATATGACGTTTTATACGTCAGAGAGTTTTTAACCATCAAAATTGATCGCCAACAAGTTGCAACTCTCCGAGGGTCGGAGCGGGGAAGTTGTGACAACCGAACGTCATGCCGAAAGGCACGGAATGGCCAGAGAGTAAAAAGTTGTAGACTTGGACCGCGCCCCTGCGGTCGTGGTCACGGGAAGACTGAAGATGCCAGTTGTCTTGGTTGTTGCACTGGGGCGCGATCCAAACCTACTTTCTACTCTAAAGGTGGTTTTCCACCAGAGGGGCGAGACGAGACGAGGCGAGACAAGATTTAAAATTTGTATGGCAATTTTCAATCCTCGCCTCGCGCATCTTTGGTGGAAATAGTCAGGATTGACGAGGATGTGCGAGGCGTGAATTGAAATATTTGTTTGTGTAAAAATGAACCATATTGCTTCCGATATAGAGTATAAATTTAAATGTGAAATTTGATATGATTTCGAACCCTAGGCGATTTTCCACCAGAGGGGCGAGACGAGACGACGCGAGATGATAATTGAAATTTGTTGCAGAAACAAATATTTCAATTCACGCCTCGCCAATCCTGACTATTTCCACCAAAGATGCGCGAGGCGAGGATTGAAATATATGTTTGTGTAAAAATAAACCGTATTCCTTCCGATTTAGAGTATAAATTAACTATGCAACAGAAACACGCTTATCTCGATAGGTTTATTGTTGTGCCCATTCATCTCGCGCAAGCTCGCGCGTGCAATTTTTAGTGGAAAAGGGTCAGTGCGATTTCAATTCTCGTCTCGCCTTCTGGTGGAAAACTACCTTTTGCCTTTCGGCATGACATTCGGTTGACACCACTACCCCGTTCCGAGCCTCGGAGAGTTGCAACTTTTTGGCGATCAATTTTGAAGGTTAAAAAATACTGACGATTAAAACGTCATATGTATTAGTGACCATCCGTCAAATGAGTTTGGATATGTCAAATCTCAAAAAAGGCATTTCTTATTTTTAGTTTACTTTAAATAAAAGTGAATAAAAGTTTAAATACAGACTTATTACAAAAAAATTAATGCGGAATGGACGACTTCGTATTAGTTCTAGATAATGATGGAACTCCTTGTCAAAAGTGCAAGACAAAAAACAACTCGGAGTGTTTGGAGTGTAGACTCGGAACGCACCTCTGTATACCATCACTTTGTTATAGTGTGAGTGATTCAGATTCACGCACACGGATCTCACGGTGACGTCATCCGTCACTTCGACTAACTAAACAATCCTTTTACTGCTGCTTCACCCGCTTTTGTCCTGCTTCCAGCGTTTGCGAGCGTGATCAAGGAGTTGTGGCGCACTGGCGAGAAGGATTCCGTAGTTAACACGACGTCCTTGAAGTCTCAGGTTCAAAGATTCGCGCCACGCTTCATGGGGTATAGCCAGCAAGACGCCCAGGTACGTATAAGGATAACATTTGAGGAGTGACACATATAATACTAATATACAGGGTGGAAAAATTCCCTTAATATTGATGATGGCAAAGGAGATGTTTTCATATCCGGTCCAGTAAATGTACTCTATCTCAAAAAATCAGGAAAATCTCCTGAATCCGTTAAAAATACTAATAATTCGTTTTCATGCATAGTTTGATTGTACAAAAGTTGAAGTTTTTCATCGATTTCACAGTTATATAATATGGCAATATGGCGGGGGTTCATAGAAGTCAACTAAACGTCACCAAAGTGTCATAGCCGCCATGATGAATATCTGACTGTGTTGCAGTTTTTCTATAAAAAATCTTGTTTTGTACCACGCAACAAGGTGGTAGGCCCGTATGTAGGGTCGTCTGGGTCCCTACATACCACCGCCTTTCTTATTTCAGCCGTGAAACAGTTCGCTGTGTTTCGGTTTGAAGGGAAAGGTAGCCAGTGTAATTACTGGGCATGGACGGCATTTCATCTTAGGCCCCAGGATGACAACGCACCTGCAATATCAAGTGATTTTCCCTTGTTATTGCAGGTGTCTATAGGCGGCGGTAACCGCTTACCATCAGGTGGGCCGTCAGCTTGTTTGTCATCTAGTAGAATAAAAAATAAAAAAAAAACAAAGCAAATAGAAAGAAAACGGACAATAGAACACTGCTCTGCATATTTTTTTCATACTTTTCAGTATACTGTACATTGACGTGGCCGGGTCTCCATACATTTTGGAACATCTATTTTAACATCTCCTTATTGATGTCATACTTTCTAGCGGTGACATTACGTCGTACGAAGTTCGTTATTATATGAAAAAATGTTCGAAATTTGTACGAAATTGTACGCTATAAATAAAGAAATGTACGTTAAAGAATTAAGAGAAAACAACAATCAACATGTCACCGCTAAGAAGTATCCTTCCTAGCGGGCGCTATTTATTTCGCTTAGTACTAATGGACCTTTTGGCTTTGCGGCTAGCCAGAAAAAATGTACGGGATATGACATCCTTATTGGCGGTTTTTGGTTTGTATGAAAAGCTAAAAATGGCTCTTACTTAACAATATGAATGGTAATTAAAATAGAATAAAACTAGAAAAATTTCACGTCCTGAGGCAGGAATCGAACCTGCGACCTTTCGCAATCCGGGCGACTGCTCTGACCACTGAGCCACCCAGGACTTGGGATATCCCTGTGAAATTCTTCTAGTCTATCTTGTATTTGCGTTTATGAGCTAACGTCCACCCTACAATGTCGAAATATTCTATTTCAACATCCGAAACGAGTATTTTTACAAATACCGACGATTCGGTTAAGTTGGGGCAGTGCTTTCAAATATTCTTAATTTTTGATTTTAACATTATTATAAATGTTTGAAAAATTACTTAGTAATTAAAATAGAATAAAACTAGAAAAATTTCACGTCCTGAGGCAGGAATCGATAATAATGTTAAAATCAAAAATTAAGAATATGAATGGTGTTTGAATAATCCTCTGATAATTATTTAGACTAGCCCGACTTGCTTAGTCGACGGCACATCAACCGTAACAGTTTGACCTTGAGACCGCCCTTACCGCGTTCGTAATAGAGGCGGCTTTCGTAGTACAACTGTTGCACTGTCGTCTGTACGACTTTTTGGACTTGAAAGTCGGTAACTGAATAAAAAACGGAGTTTCATTTATTCACTTACAGGAGTTTCTACGTTACCTGCTGGAAGGTCTTCACGAGGATGTGAACAGGGTGACGGTCAAACCGAAGCCGATACTGACAGAGATTGATGACAATCTGAGGTGAGTGCGGCCTCTGAATCGCGATGTTGGCTAAGTTTGTATAAGGTGCTAAGTTTGAATAATTCGGAAAATATACGCTACTGTTAGCCTTAAAAATAATTCAAACTTAAAAGATAAGGAATATTGTTGAAGTTGTACTGTTTAGGAAATTCATAAAAGTGGTAATTTTTTTATCCATAATCTATCAAAAATGTTTACGATATTAGATTGCTGACATCAATTAAAACAACTATTAACTATTACAACTAGGAATAAAAACATACATATTACATAGTTATAATTAAATTTGTCAGTATGCCCATGCCTTTCTTAGTAAAATAGGAACGTGTTACGTCACCTGTTTCGTAGATTTTCGATAATAATAATAATAATATTTATTTACTCACACCTATTATCTAGCCCAAAGTAAGCATCATTAAGAGCTTGTGTTATGGATACTAGATAACGGAGAAATAATGATAATAATATGTATATAAATATTAGAAATATACTAAATAAACATTTCAACATCCATGACTCGTAAACAAATGCTCGTACTCATCATACAAACATTTGTTCCTACCGGGATTCGAACCCGGGACCTCTTGACCGAGTAGCCTGGGGTACAGACCACGCGGCCAGGCGGTCGCCTATGGAGCGTTTTTGGGCGATGCGCCGCGACACATCAAACATACTAATATATCTGTGAAACTATTGATCTTAGACATACAATTTCTTTTGCAATATTTCTTTATTAGTTATAAACTTAGTATTGTCTTACATTTTCGCGAGCACTACACATTTTCGCGTTTAAACGCGAGTTAAATCCGGTAAATTGGTTTTATTTCAAATGAGTTATAAACTTGTTATTTATGAAATAAAAAAAAAGTTGTCAACTACCCTATTGTTCTAGTGATTCAGCCAAAGCCGCCGAGGCTTGGAGCCGCTACCTCCGTTCGGAGGACAGTCGCGTTGGAGATATCTTCGTCGGTCAACTCAAGTCCACCCTCCGCTGTACCCACTGCCGACACGATAGCGTCACCTTTGACCCCTTCTGGGACCTGAGGTGAGTGGAAATTGACCCACCAGAAGTGGCGTACGATCCCCACTTTGTTCCAGGCGGTACTTAGTTTTGTTTTTTTAAGATAACAACAGCTTATCCTCATCATTACAAACTGTTTTCGATTTCTGAGTTAGTTAGACAACGTAGATCTAATTGTGCTAATATTTTATACCAGCCAACTAATCGTAAGTACATATACAAAAAGAATGCGTACAATATGTGTATACAATTATATAATAAACTAGCTGTACCCTGCTTCGCTTCGCAGTGGCGCATCGTTAAAAAAAACTGTTTTCTCGCGGTCGCAGATATGTGACTGATGCAAAAAATAGATAAAAACAATCCTTGATGCGGATTTTATATCATGTTAAAATTTCGACTCAATCGGTGCAGAACTTTTTGAGTTTTTGAATCGTAGACAAACCAACATAACATTTTTATATATATAGATTACCAAGCTACTTAAAATCTTTAAACAATAATCAATTTAAAATCAAATTCAAAATGGCTAAATGAAAAGGGTTTTTACAGTGTCAAGGAATATATGGAAATGAAATTTTGATAATTATAATTTGTGTTTAAATAACATTTAAGATTGATAGTGTAAGTATGCAATATAATATTTGCATTTTGACCACGTCAATAGAATATGTCGGACTTTTATTCAATTCAATTCAATTCATTTATTGCATTCATGTGTATAAATAGGTCTTACATCTAGATGCTGGTTACAACATGAACCCTGTGTCAGGGCACAGCAATTTTTGCAGTAAATATAATTAATTTTATTTTTAACTAATTATGTCAAATATTAAATTATGTATGTCAAACAAAAACAGAAATTAAAATAGATTGCGAATATAAATAAAAATGAAAATACATGATATATTAGCGTTATTAAAATAAAATAAAAATGTCAAATCAATAAAAATCAAGTCGATATAGCACATTAATCCTTAAAAAAAATAAACATTGTCAAATTTAAAATAATTAAAATATAATAAAAATAAAAAAACATGTCAATTTAAAAATAATAACAAAAATCATAAATTTCAAATTTAAACTAAAACTATAAATTCATTTTTACAATCATTCAAATATTATCGCTCAAAAACTCTTCCAGAGTATAATAACATTTTTGTATAAGAAAGGCCTTTAATTTATTTTTAAACTTAAATAAGTCATCTTCATTTTTTATTAAGTTAGGAATTTTGTTAAAAAAATTTATGGACATGCCGTAGGGACCCGATTAGGGACCCCTTTATTATGATTGTATAAAATATTATTAACCATGTTCTGGCAAATAAACATTCTATTCTATTCTATTCTATAACAAACTTATATATATTATATTTAATAGCCCGCTTAAAGCCACTTACAGAGTTAATACAATACTATTGGTAAAAGATCAGTACCGAGCAAAAAAAAAAGGGAAAATTAAACATATTCAGATACCGCACTCATATTATATCACACTTTACAACAATCAAGCAACTTATCACTCAAGTGTACATAAACAATATGACATTAAAAATACATATATATTAACTATATACATATAACATTAAAATATACTCATACACAGGTATAACTCATACTCATAGTACTGTTAGTGGTAGCGCCACTTTTACTCTATTAATTCCATTTGTACTATACTAGGTGGTAGACCCGTATGTAGGGTCGTCTGGGTAGGTACCACCGCCTTTCTTATTTCAGCCGTGAAACAGTTCTCTGTGTTTCGGATTAAAGGGAAAGGTAGCCAGTGTAATTACTGGGCATGGACGGCATTTCATCTTAGGCCTCAGGATGACAACGCACCTGCAATATCAAGTGATTTTTCCTTGTTATTGCAGGTGTCTATAGGCGGCGGTAACCGCTTACCATCAGGTGGGCCGTCAGCTTGTTTGTCATATAGTTGTTTAAAAAAATATTTAACGTCGACACTGAGACATTGTTTCACATCACCAATTAGACATAATCGCGTCTGGCCGGACCCCAGGCGACGCGGGTTCGATTCCCGCTTGGAGCATATACTTTTTTCATCGTTTTCTTTCTTTATTTGTCATTGTTACAAGAAAATGGAGAATTGAATACTGTTATGCATATTGTCGTGTTGTTTTCGTCTATTTTTTAGTATACAGGGTGGTGCCGTCAATACGACAATAAACTAAAACATGGGCTATATTAGTTCATAGAAATGGTTTGCCACTTTCAAAAACATCTTATTCATTTGATAATTTCATGACATTTCTATGAAATAATGCAGCCAATGTCATAATATTTCATACAAATTTCATGAAATTATCAAACAAGAAGTTTTCGAAAGTGGCAAACCATTTCCATTAACTAATATAGCCCATGTTTTAATTTATTGTCTTACTGACGGCACCACCCTGTATATCTTTTTTTTTTATAAAACTAGATGACAAACAAGCTGACGGCCCACCTGGTGGTTAGCGGTTACCGCCGCCTATATGGTGGTAAGCGGTTACCGCCGCCTATAGACACCTGCAATAACAAGGAAAAATCACTTGATATCGCAGGTGCATTGTCATCCTGAGGCCTAAGATGAAATGCCGTCCATGCCCAGTAATTACACTGGCTACCATTCCCTTCAATCCGAAACACAGCGAACTGTTTCACGGCTGAAATAAGAAAGGCGGTGGTACCTACCCAGGCGACCCTACATATGGGTCTACCACCTAGTAACTCTAATATCTCAGGCATAAACATGTTCCCTATTGTTCGTAGTCTGCCGATCCCGTCGCGCACGGGCAACTTAAAGCTACAGCAGTGTCTCCAACACTTCACCAAGGAAGAGGAACTGGATGGGGATGAGAAACCGGTAAGGATCCACCATTAGTGTTATTATTGTTTATAGAAGATGTTTCATAACCGGCCAAGTATATACAATACACTATCTCAACAACTTAGCACTAACTCCAAAAAATATTTTTCTAGGTGATGAGACCGATGAGTACCTACTTAAATTTAATTATTTTATCCTTTTCAGTTTTATGAAGTCGGTTTTAATTATTTTTTTTTTCATAATTTTTAGTGTTAACTTTCTACGGTGAAAGCTTGATGGGTGACCGTCGGCTTACATCGTTTCCTACTATCGTATCGTTTCACTAAAAAGTCATAGGAAAGCAAAAATCCGTAATTCCGCATACGAAGATGAATTCATCATTTCAGTTTTTTTGATTTAAAAACCAAAATACTCAACTGATTTTGAAAAAAAATTTAATGGGACCAAATAGCAACTATTCTTCATCAAACAAAAAAAGGATTACTTAAATCGGATCGGAAATCTCGGCGTAATCGGTGTACATACATAGAAGAAGAAGAAAACAGAATTGAGAATCTCCTCGTTTTTGAAGTAGGTTAAAAAATCAGAAAAAACTCCTAATAACAATCCGGGAAAAATACCATTTATTTTTAACACACCTATTATCTAGCCCAAATTAAGCATCATTAAGAGCTTGAGTTATGGATACTAGATAACGGAGAAATAATGATAATAATATGTAAGTATATAAATATTAGAAATATACTAAATAAACATATAAACATCCATGACTCGTAAACAAATGCTCGTACTCATCATACAAACATTTGTTCCTACCGGGATTCGAACCCGGGACCTCTTGACCGAGTAGCCTGGGTACAGGCCACTCGGCCAGCCGGTCGTCAATTCTTTTTCATGCATAGTTTGTCTGTACAAAAGTTGAAATTTTTCGTCGATTCCACAGTTATTTAGTATGGCAATATGGCGGGCAACTTAGAAGTCAACTAAACGTCACCAAAGTGTCATAGCCGCCATGATGAATATATTTGACTGTGTTGCAGTTTTTTCTATAAAAAATCTTGTTTTGTACCACGCAACAGAGCGAATAAACATAATATGGTCAATTGAACACTGCTCTCCATATTTTTAACTATTTGACGACCGGCTGGCCGAGTGGTCTGTACCCCAGGCTACTCGGTCAAGAGGTCCCGGGCTCGAATCCCGGTAGGAACAAATGTTTGTATGATGAGTACGAGCATTTGTTTACGAGTCATGGATGTTTATATGTTTATTTAGTATATTTCTAATATTTATATACATATTATTATCATTATTTCTCCGTTATCTAGTATCCATAACACAAGCTCTTAATGATGCTTACTTTGGGCTAGATAATAGGTGTGAGTGTATAAATATTATTATATTATTATTATTATTATTATTTTCCTACCTTATTGTACTAGCTTATTTTCCTACTTTTCAATTTTAATATACCATAAGTGACATATTCCGGTCTTCATTTCTTTTTGGACCCTCCCAACCTTACCACCATACGTTACAAATCTACACAGCCAAGGTATACTAGTGGATATATTATGTTGTTTGCAGACTTGCTCCAAGTGCGGCGTGAGGCGCAAGTGCCTCAAGTGGTTCACCGTGCACAAGTTCCCGCAGGTTTTGGTGTTGCATCTCAAAAGGTAAGACAGGTGTTCACAGGAAAAATATTGGGAAATTATTTATTAAATCATGGTGTATATGTTAAATTAGCCACTCTATTGGACCGCTAGCCCGTTGATTAAACGCCTATCCCGATAGTTAATTGACTTTAACGTTTAACGTAGAGGTGAGGCGTATTTATCCTAACAGAGAAAAAAACAGGTATTTAAAAATAACAGATAACAACTGGAACAAGCCATACCTGTTAATGTAAATAACAGGCACCTTTGAGTCACAGTTCCTTGGAACAAGCAATCCTACCTGTTATTGTAAATAACAGGAATAACCAGTCTCTCTGTTACTAAAATACCTACCTGTTAAAAAATAACATTCTGTATCTCACTCTTTTATATTTGTTCGAACCTTGTTAAAAAGAGAGGCACCTAGTATTTAAAAGTCGAACTAATAAAATTGTTACGCCCATATTCATAAACGCTCAATTAACCAATTTTAGATAAAACACTGCTAAAATATGTTTTATCTTTTTCCTTTCTCATGTGAGCGAAAGAAACAAAACATTTTATAAGCCTCTTATAACTTCACTTGTTTTTATGAATACGGGGGTTAATGTTTTACACACTTTAACTATAGAAAATACGATCTTTTTCATTTGGTTAGGTTATCTGTTCCATGAGGCCTGTTATTATTTTTATCACATTCTTGCTAAGGTGATTGAATATTGTTAGAAAGAGATGCACCTATTATTTATTATTCTAACAAATTTAATTGACTCCCACAAAAATGAATGACAACTTCATTTGGTCACCTAATTTTGTTGTTGTTGTTTTAGTTCTCTCTATTACAGATAAGGCAAGGGGAACTAATGCCCATATAGCCATGTCTTAGTATTTTTTTACTTCTGCAACTAATGGATTGAATTGCCAGTTCAATGTATCTCTAAGAGAGTTTGGCGCGAAATATATGATGACGGTCTCCATGATACTAATTTGATCAGGTGGATAAAGTAAGATAAAATTCTCAACATTTTTCACATTACAACACACGATGTTTGCTCAGGCACAGTTTTACAGTTATTGAAAAGAAATCTTGACCGTAGTCATTAAACGGCGGCAAGAACTAATATTTTTTTGTTGGGGAAAGGCAAAGAAATTTAGGCCATACAGAGCCATCTTAATTTTTTTTATTTTTCTATACCTAGTGAATAAAGTTTTCGCCGAGATGTATAAGGATAAAGATAATTATGACTTATTAGCATGAGAAAAAGGACCATAATAAGCACGTGAACTATTCATGTTCCTTTGCTCGGGATTTCTCTGTAACTGTTAGGTGGTATCTAAAATAAAAAAGAAAATAAAAGGAGTGTTTGGCGGGATTTTGTGGTGTCAGTCTAGATTTTTATAACAATAATTAAAAATTGTGTCGGAGCGTTTTTGTTATTCAAGTGTTTGGAACTAACGTGGAACTAAAAGTATATTAGAATAAAAGTGATTATGGTGTGAAATACGATGAGAACTTTTTTGTGGTTATCCACCTCATCAAGTAGCACATAAAGTGACTGTTATCATATATTTCGTGTCAAATACTCCCAAGAAGCATTGAAACGTGTTACGCCAGCATTTTAATGTAATAAAAGAAGAAATAAAGAAATACTTAAGACATGGCTGTATGTGCATTAGTTCCCTTTTCCTTCCCTTTCTAGGGAGAATAAAGAAAAAAAATAACAGGCTGTTATTTTTTAACAGTTACTTTGTCCTGTTATTTTTATGTAACAGTAACAGGCATAACAGGTATGGATATTAGCCTGTTATAACCCATCTCTAGTTTAACGACTTGGCGTGTTGAATGGATCGTCTTGTACTGAAAAGCTTTGGTTTGATTGGTAGGTTCAAGGTTATTTTTTATGACCATTTATAACCGTAATATTTTTATGCGATTAAAGTACTTTGGGACTTGACACTGAATTTTGCGCGTAACTGGGGAAGCAAAAAGATAACAGAAGTTTTTGAGATTGTGGAAGTGTTATACAAGGTGTATCAGAATAACGAATAAAAAATTAATTCTTTATCGAAAACTCAAAATGAAAATGTCACTACTCTAGTAATTGGCTGTGTTTAGTGGTTGACCTTGGCGTGTATGGGGATACTTATAGGGTTGAAAATGAAACCACTATGTACCTTGCTGACTTGCTCTAGTAGTAGTTCAGATAGACATTTATTTATCTTTAATAGAAGACCTAACTATTTCTATGTATATCTCCGATAGCGTGATACAGAAGACTACAGACGCCATCTAGTGTATAACATAGGAACTAATATTCTAAATATGCAAATATGTAGTTGCATCTTTAACAGGCTGTGAATGTCATTTAACCTAAAATTTCTTGAGTACAACCTGCTGATTACTACAGTAGTGACATTTTAATATTAAGTTTTCGATAAAGAATTTATTTTTTATTCGTTATTCTGATACACCTTGCATAGGGAACTAACTGACCCCGCAAACGTTGTTTTGCCATAAAAAAAATGTCAAAAAATAGATAGTTGCCGATTCTCAGACCTACTGAATATACATATAAAATTTCATGAAAATCCGTCAAGCCGTTTCGGAAGAGTATGGTAACTAAATTCGTGATTCGAGAATTTTATATATAAAGAGAGGATACGTCTCTAAACCTATCTACATAATCCTTCGCCTTGCTTTTACAGTATAAGCAACCCTTGATGTTACAAGCATATACACCGATTTGTAAAACTTTGAAAAGAACTGTTAGTTACAAAATCATATTACACATTAAATGAATATTTAAATGAAAAAGTATGAAACCTACTACTTTTCACACTTGATAGATAAATATTATAAACACTTTTACAAACGATATACCTAAATTTTAAATTATATAAAAATTCATCCTCCCTCCTAACTCGCCGTGCCCGACAAGGTCCAAAATGATCTCTAAAATTTCGTTTCCAACTACGCTTACCATATCTTATTATATTATATTTTATTAATGTTTTTTTTTGACAATAACAATCTTATAATTATTTTTTTTTGTGACGAAATGAAAATTCAATAATAATTTTAATTTTATAGGGTTTTTTTGGAGAAAACTATGTCAGCAAATAAAAAATAGTAATAATAATAGTTATAGTATCCTACTTTAATTTGCATGACCAGTATAATGAATATTTAATATTATGTAACTACAATTTTAATTTTGTTTATAATTTTCGATTTTTATATAATTATTAGTAACATCTTAATTAACTTCTAATTTGATAAAAACTAATGATAAAAATGAAATAAATACTGTATTCCGTATGCCTATCGGTGGGACATAGAGAGCTTACTAACTAATACCTGTGTGAACATCTATACTTGTACCTATGTGCTCGGAATAAATGATTATGATTATGACCATGTTGGTCCAGGTTCTCGCCGACGGAGCGGTTCCGCGGCAAACTGGGCGTGGTGGTGGAGTTCCCGCTGGAAGGCCTGGACATGTCTCCGTATGCCGCTGCCCGTTCAGCCACCCCAGTCTACAACCTGTACGCCGTCAGCAATCACTCCGGTCAGACATCACATTACTACTGTCCTGTACTGTCGTGCCAAAGTCACATAGATAATGTAAAAGCTGCCCAACTATGTGTGTTCCTATATACAGGGGGTGGCGCTGTCAATGCGACAATAAATTCAAACGTGGGCTATATTATTCTTAATTTTTGATTTTAACATTATTATAAATTAAAATTTAATAAAACTAGAAAAATTCCACGTCCTGAGGCAGGAAACGAACCCGCGACCTTTCGCAATCCGGGCGACTGCTTAGACCACTGAGCCACCCAGGACTTGGGATATCCCTGTGAAACTCTTCCAGTCTATCTGTGTTTGCGTTTATGAGCTAACGTCCACCCTACAATATCGAAATATTCTATTTCAACATCCGAATCGAGTATTTTTACAAATACCTACGTTTCGGTTAAGTTGGGGCAGTGCTTTCAAATATTCTTAATTTTTGATTTTAACATTATTATATATGTTTGAATAAATTACTTAGTAATTAAAATGTAATAAAACTAGAAAAACTTTCAAACATTTATAATAATGTTAAAATCGAAAATTAAGAATATTTGAAAGCACTGCCCTAACTCAACCGAATCGTAGGTATTTGTAAAAATACTCGATTCGGATGTTGAAATAGAACATTTCGACATTGTAGGGTGGACGTTAGCTCATAAACGCAAATACAGATAGACTAGAAGAATTTCACAGGGATATCCCAAGTCCTGGGTGGCTCAGTGGTCAGAGCAGTCGCCGGGATTGCGAAAGGTCGCGGGTTCGATTCCTGCCTCAGGACGTGAAATTTTTCTAGTTTTATTATATTTTAATTACACGGGCTATATTAGTTCATAGAAATTGATTGCCACTTTCAAAACATCTTATTCATTTGATAATTTCATGACATTTGTATGAAATAATATAACATTGGCTGCATTATTTCATACAAATGTCATGAAATTATCAAATGAATAAGATGTTTTTGAAAGTGGCAAACCATTTCTATGAACTAATATAGCCTATGTTTTAATTTATTGTCGTATTGACGGCACCACCCTGTATAATTGAATCCCTAACAAAATTAAATTGTTAAATGTCAATTTATTTAAAAATCAAATTGTATTCATGGCTTAATGATATTTTTTATTATTATTTAAAGGAATTTTTGACAATAATTGTTAAATGATCGACGACCGACTAGTCGAACCGTCTGTACCTTTAGGCTATGCAGGCTACTCGGTCAAGAGGTCCCGGGTTCAAATCCCGGTAGGGGCAAATGTTTGTATGATGAGTACATGAGTACATGAGTTTATATGTTTATTTAGTATATTTCTAATATTTATACACATATTATTATCATTATTTATCCGTTATCTAGTATCCATAACACAAGCTCTTAACGATGCTTACTTTGGGCTAGATAATAAGTGTGAGTGTATGAATATTATAATTATTATAACCACCATGAAAATTACTTTACATCAATTTTCATATCAAATGATATTCCATATTGCACGTCAAGACAAACACTGGGCCTGATTCTGAAGACACACTCTAAGTTTAAATTTAACAACATTATGTCTCTTTCTCGCATTATGCAAAAGGAAAAAGATAGCAATAATTTGTTTAGAGCTGTCAATTAAATTTTGTAATCACAAAGGAACCATAGACAATTTTGGACGGCATGTACGGAGGTGCCTCCTAAACACTGCATTTTGTCACGTTCAATAAGGTCGAAAATTTAACGCACCTTTCTAAATGGCTAATCATATGACAGCCATCATTGTCGTATTCGTATTGAAAGAAAGAAATGCACTGAACTTAAATTTAAACTTAGCATGTGTTCTCCAGAATTAGGGCCACTGTACACCTATACAGTGCGAGTCCTTTAGCTTCGTAGAACAGCAAAGAAACAATATTTTGATTTTGCGTTTGTCTGTCCGTTTGCAGGTACTACATATTCTGGTCACTACACAGCGTACTGCAAACATCCGTACACGGGCGATTGGCACGAGTATAACGATTCACGGTAAGCCTTGCCTTTAAACAATGTGAAAATTCTGATTTCCTATTATTTATTTAAAAAAAATATATAAAAAAGTATCTGAAGAAAAAAAAATGCGATGGGGCGGGGAGCGAACCCGCGACTTACAATCCGGGTGACTGTTCTACCTATTTGACTATGAACGGCGGCAAAAACTTTTTTTTCTCGTTAACTCACTTTACCCACACAGGACAGCAAAGAGATCAAGCCCATACAGTCATGTCTTAAGTATATTCTATAATTCTGCAAATATACATTTCAATGCATCTTGGGAGAGTTTGGTGCGAAATGTATTATTATGATAGCAATCTCTGTGATGCTACTTCGATAAGGTGGATAAACAAGATAAAATTCTTAACTTGTTTCATATCAAATTCACATATACATATAATAATGATATTCCAACAACACTTCAACACAAACACTTGCTTGACATAAATATAAAATTGAAGTTTATTAGGCTCATTAATCATCTAATCTAACACCATCTCATTGAGACTATTCATAAGAGCCCAAACACGCTATATCTGCTGTAAGTTTCTAAAGAATTAAGCATCCGGCAGACTTTTTGATGGTATAGAATCAGCTCAAGGTTAGTATGTCATGGGAATGGCACCGAAGTGACAGTACACCAAATTTTATATCAATCGGATCTGTGAAAGTTAGCCTTTTAAGAGAAAATGAGCTGATAGTCATCAAACGCCTGAACTGATCTTCCTAAATTATAGCTAAGAACCATCGTAGGCACATCAGCTTTCAATAAAATAAAAAAACAAATCAAAATTGTTCCATTCCTTTAGGAGCTACGATAACACAGACAGGCACACCACATACAGATACACAGTTAGACGTCGACAGTTATTCGTCGGAGGCTAAAAACTACACCAATTTTCCAACATAACGTTCGCTCAGACACAATATTGTAATTCATCATCATTACCAGCCTATATACGTCCCACTGCTGGGCATAGGCCTTTCTACATGAGAGAGACACATGAGGAGCTTGGGCCATAACACCACCACGCTGGCCCAATGCGGGTTGGTGGGTTAAAGCGGTTGCAGTAACAACCGGGACCTACGGCTTAACATGCACCACGAAGCACGGAGGAGCTCAAGATTATAAATTTGATTGACCCATCCCGGTTCCGACCATCGCGAAAGTTGCTTTGTTTTCGTAATCGAGACCAAAGCGCTCAAACCACTACGTCACCGAGCTCCTCATCTTTGAATATTGATGATGAAGGATGATTTATATATGTGTGTGTTTGCGAATATGCTTATATACTATTAACTATATTAAAGGAAAGTGTAGATTAAGACTAGGACAATGGTATACGTCAATGTAATGTACCTACAGGGCATATTTGATTGAAGAGCGGTTTCCTCCCAACACAGCCTTATTTTTGATTAAAGGGAGAATCTTTATAATTGTTACCTTAAACTTGCATGTATAATAGATGAATTTTGAATATTATTATCAAATCTCGCTAAAAAAAATATTTTACTTGAGAAGAGGTTTTCCTTTCTGTCCACAGAGTTACACCAATCAGCCCGAAAAACGTGGTCTCCTCAGAAGCGTACGTACTGTTCTATGAATTAGCCAGAACACACAACTCATAGCTATGAAACATACGTTACAAGTGCTTAAAAGAATACCTATTGAAATTGTTAATATGTCCACACTTTGTTGTTTAATATATATTTACATGTGTATATTTTAAACGCAATATTTGAAACGGGAAATTTCACAGCAATTTACTACTAAATCAATAATATTTGTCCTGCAAATAACAAAATCTATATGCACCCTAGTTCAAATCGAGTCACGAGTTATAATGACCATGCTTTTATGTTTTACTCGGGCAAGATTCGTTTGATTACTTTGAAAAGTCTATGTTTTATTCAAAAATCGATCCTTAAGTGATATTAATAGCAAAAAAAACAGTAAAATTTTATTACATAATATTCTAAGTGTTAATATAAAGTGTCTCCATATTAATGTTTACTACTCGTATATAGATTATGGTCAGACAACAAATGCCTTAGATACTTACTTAATTATATATAAAAATATATACTTACAAACCTACCGTATTCGAATAAAGAAATCTATTTTTTTTTTGTAATATTTCTTTTTGACTATAAATCTTTATGCGCATATTAAACCAAGATTATATTGTTTTTTACTATAAATAACTAAATTGTACAAATGCTGAACTATAAAACTAAATTATTTATAATAGTTAAAAGTATAAATAAAGATTACTTATTAATCTACAGTGAATTGACCAGAAATTTATAATGAAACAAGGAAAGCAATACATTTATTCAACACACAAAGTACACATGATCATATAGGTACCTATTTTTTTTTTAAGTTTGTCCCGCAACTTCCTAAAGGCTGCTCATACCTATACAGGTGGTGGGACGTAGCAATACAGGGTGATCAAAAATGACCCTTGAAAAAAAGACTCGCTTACTATTTCTATCGGATCATAAAACACACATAATGCACTCATAATCCAGTATCAAATTTCTGGTCAGTTAACAATTCGCCACAGAAATGTATATCTTCTCGAAAGCAATTAGGATGTATTGAAAATGTTATATTTATATATAAAAAAAAATATGTAATGTAGCTTGCCAGATGATTATACTTTTTCAATCCCATCAATAATAGATAACTAAAATCTAATGTAACGTCACTTCGAAAATAGCTCGTATCGCAAACAATTAAGGTACAAATTGCAAACTGCTTAACTTTATCATCAGACACGTATTATACTGAGATTTAAAAGAGATGCTCCAAAAATGTATTATATTATATGACAGCCGTTGTTTTTCTTTTCATATTGAGAGAATGAGATGCACGAACTTAAATTTAGATTAGCGATGTTCCACAAAATGAACCCTATTACTATAAAGGACATGTTACAATATCTCAAAAAACCAGGAAAAATCACCTATATCCGGTAAAAATACTGATAATTAGTTTTCATGCATAGTTTGTTTGTACAAAAGTTGAAAATTTTCGTCGATTTCACCGTTTGTCACTATGGCAATATGGCGGGCGACATAGAAGTCAAGTAAACGTCACCAAAGTGACATACGCGCCATGATGAATATTTGACTGTGTTGCAGTTTTTTCTACAAAAAATATTGTTTTGTCCACTCAACAAAGCAAATAAAAACGGACAATTGAACACTGTTCAGTATATTTTTACCTATTTTCTAGTATATTGTAGACTTGGCGGGGTCTCCATACATTTTTGAAACATCCCTTTTCCAATACTATCTTTCGTCCCAAATGTGTAATCTTACAAATCTGACTTTGTGTATCTTATAAGATCTTGTTTTTAATTTATGGATCTAAAATATACAAGCAACTATAGCCCTTTGCTTCAATCTCGCCTTTTTCTCAAATAATGAAAAAAATGGCAATAAAGTTACTAATTTGGTAGTAATTCTTCAAAGTTGCCATTTAATTCAATCTTGAATATTTGTTCTTTAAAACACAAAATCTCTCTGTTCTAATGAAAATGTTCTAATAATTTTGTTTCATTTTGTATCAAAATTGTCTTCTTGTAAGGAATTAGCTTGTAAGGAAAGAAACGTGTCAAGTTGGAAAGGTGTAACGTTAGAAAAGGTGCTGCCATACTGCTGTTTAAAAGTGTTTACAAACATTTTCTAACACTAATACATTTACTAACAAATGTTAGGAATTGTTACATTCTGTTTAAATGTTTTAAGTGCTCCTACACTGATGGAAAATGTTTACAAACATTTATAACATTTGAAATTATTTAACAACATAACATTTGTTGAATAATGAGGGCTGGATTATATGTTTACAAACAAACCATAACAAATGTTTTATTTTGTTACAATTTGTTAACTAGTTTAGAAATGTTTACTAACATTATCTAACATGAAAACATTTTCTAACATTGTGATTGTATAACTTTAGTAAACATTTTTAAACATCAGTGTGGCAGCACTTAAACAACTTCTGTCTCATTCTCGCGGATAGACGCCATTGGTTTTCTCACTAGCTCAAAGAATATAGAATGGTATTGAGTATGTTGCAGCAATCAGACCGACTAATCGCCATGTTGCTTTAGCGACAAAACTCGTTAGTTATATCGGTGCTGCGTATTAAATTAGAGACAGAAATATTTTTATGTTAGCAACAGTTGCAATACGAAAGCCGCCTCTATTACGAACGCAGTAAGGGCTGTCTCAAGGCCAAACTGTTACGGTTGATAGATAGAAGGAAATTCTTTATTTCGCGCATTTACTTAAACATCGCAGAGATAAAACAAACACAGTATGCCGAGAAGGCGGTCTTATCGCTAGAAGCGATCTCTACCGCGTAGCTATGCTAGCCGTGTAGTTAACATCACTTCACATATCACCAGCCTCTATACTTCCCACTGCTGGGCACAGAGCTTCCTATATGGGAGAAACACATGAGGAGTTTGGGCCATAACACCACCACGATGGCCCAATGCGGGTTGGTACGTTAAAGAATTAAAGATATTGCATTAACAACCCGCACTTAACATAAATTCGCCGACAAAATAAGATGGGACGTTTTTAAATAGTAATTTTCATCTGTTGATCAATCAAATAGCGAATGAACGAATTGAAATTGTGACTCATAGCGAACTGGACAATTTACGACGAAACCAAAATTACAAGATTTGTTTCGTGGTATTGAATTGTTATATCTGGGGCTGCGTTTGTCTTAAGTCGTCAGTATGGTGATTGATTTTTTTTAAATAAAGCATGTGATTGAAAAGCAAACGGGATAGAAAAGAGCAATACCATTCAATATTTGACAAGGCAGTGTTTTAATTCTAATTTTCCTAGTCACACTCGATTAGTAATATTTTAAAAATGTAAAAATTAATGTTTAAAATTGGATTTTAGCTTAAGAGATGTAATGTACGGTCGACATCGCATCAATCGTAACAGTTTGACCTTGAGAACGCCTTACTGCGTTCGTAATAGAGGCGACTTTCGTAGTGCAACTGTCACTTGATGTGCTGTCATCTGTACAAAGCTAAATACTTCACTCCAAGCATGTGTTCACATTTTAGATATGATTGGTAGGTAAAATTTTGATGTTGTGCGTGTCTTTTATGATTAGACGCAGTGGTTCGACTCGTGCAATTATTAAATTGGTTACGGTCGCATTTGGAACAATATTTGTCTAAAATGGATACATTAATTTTTAACATTGGTGTATAATTTTTTCGAAAAATATTTCAAAATAACGTCAAATATTCAACATCTATAACTAGGGTTATAATGGGTCACTGAGACATTAGCAAAATCTTAATTTAACTTTTTTTAACAGCGCTATTGTGGCTGTGGACTATGCACTTTTGGCCACTTGTCTTCTGTGTTGCCATTTCATACTGATATTTGTAACCATCCTTGAAATAATACAAATACAGTTCTGTAAAGAGTTCCACGTTGTTTTGGCGGGAAACCGGCCATGTTCTTTACGTGATTAGTTATTTAGTTTATATCGTCCGATTTGATGTCAGTTATAGCTTGCCGTAATCTTAATATTAGTAAGTTAAATCATTTGTTGTCACTAATAACCATACTTTAACCTATAACGATGCAGCCAAATAATGAATGGGATTTCGAATAGCGGCGATAATTGAACATTTAGGGGGTAATGTCTGTTTCCACTAACCGTAGGCTTAGGTTATTCTTAACGACATTTATCTTTTTCTATCTCCTTTTGATAGACTGCGATAAAAATCGTTAATAAACTTAACGCTATCTTAGTTGAAACGAACATAAATGTTTCTCACTTAAGCGCTTTATTTTAAATCCCCTTCCATATACAGGGTGGTGCAGTCAATACGACAATAAATTAAAACATGGACAGTATTAGTGCATAGAAATTTATTGATGCTTAAAAATACATCTTATTGCATAACATTTGTATGAAATAATGCAGCCAATGTTCTTATTTAATGTCGCATTACCACTCTGTATATGTACGTAGATAGTACCAGGCTTTTTATACTAGTTAATACAATACCCACTTCTCTAAATCATGGCATTGCACTTTCTAACACATGTATTAATGTTGTCAATGAAAACGAAATTCGTAGAAGTCTCCTACTGTTTTACAGCAAAATCATCAATTTTATCGAATTGGGAATACAATGCACGAATTGAGTATTGTACTAACTGAGACTGTACCATTTAAAGTATTTTAGTAATTAATTAGGCTTAAGACAAATTGAGGCATAGATAAGCTTAAAACGCAGTCTCTGTGTGAGCAACTCGATGTTACAGAAGATCTCGCCTAAGTAACATTGCTGTAGTTTGGTTTAAGTCGCTAAAACTCAGTGCTGGCTAAACGACGCCAATTATCTTACATACCACACATTTATGTTGGCTGAAAGAGATCTCTTTACTGATCAGTCCACCTTTGCTAATTTATGGTACGTGCATAAAAGTTTTTGCAATTTTAAAGTACAATAAAGAGTATATACCAAAGTTTGCAGTGCCCGTGCCAGTTTAATCAGTTTGTCCAAATTCCCAATTGATATTTTTCATTAGATTTTTATCTAATAAATATTGAAATATATTTTAGCTTTTTGATAAAAACGCCGCTTTCTATTCTATTACTTTATATCTTGGTGTACAAATTGGGAGTGAATCAACTGGCAACATCAGGGGCTTAATTAAATTTGTACTTTCTTTTTTTCAGACGAATGTACAGACTTACCGCTTGATATTACCATTTCTATGTGTGGTAGGGAACTCTTATGTAATTTATGACAAGAGTTGTGGCACTAAGAAAATGCGTATTTTTGATAATAATAGTCAGAATTCTGAATTTGTCATAAGCCTTCATTATAATATATTCTTGGATTTGCCATTTCATATTATTTGCCATCGTATTGAGAAAACGTAAAAAAAATGATATTGAAATCTGTAATTATTCGAAGTCTTGCATAATAATGTCACCCATAATTTTTTGTTGCCATGTCTGGCAATGGCCGGTCAATAATAATTTAGGTAATTTATTGTTTGTTGTTATTTTAATAATTTTATTTAAATTAAGAGTAAGTTTAAATTTACTATTATTACTACTGGATTATTTGTGCATTTTTTTTAATCAACAAAAATTTATGGGTAATTTTTTAATTTTTCAATATGGCAACCTTAACTAAGATGGCGGATAGGCGAACGATTGATTGAGTGATAGTAACGTATGATTGTTTTGTTTTTGTAAAGTATTTTATAGTTTTATTGAATTGTTGATATTATTATTATTTGAATAATTTAACATCACGCATAATTTTTTTTGCAAAAAGAATCTTGTTTTAACCAAAGAAATTCAGTTTTGCTGGAGAATCACCATGTTTACTATTAAATTATTAATATTGTAATAATTTATCATTATTATAATTGTATTTTAAAATTATGAAATCGGGACTCGAGTCCTTGTAATATTTATGTATAGATATGTACCAGATTTATAATATATAGAAATATATATTTAAATGAGTAAATTATTAAAAAAAAGTTGTTTTATTCTTAATCGACCCCCCAGAGGAGCCTCTTGAACTATTTAGTTAAGGGCACGCAGATGTTTCTGTCTCTGTACTACTACGAACATTTAATTTTGTTCGCAAGTCATGAATGTTTGTAACGGATAAGGCGATACATTGAAAAAAATAGTACCTACTTTTATATTTAATGTCTTATGTCGCTGAAAGGTCTTCTGGATCTGAAGATCAGTCGTACATTTCTTTACATCTATAACAACTGGTTGTGCATGCATGCTAGTTGGTCGGTAGGGAAGAAGTGCGACCAATGAAGTCTAATTACCGTCCACAGAGTCGACTAAATCAAATTTATAATTTTAAGGTAATTAAATTTCCTGTAAGAGCCTACCATTACCGGAACTATTTGGAAGAAAAAGTGTCACTAGTTCCGCCTCGGAACTATCCTTTGTTCTACGAGCAGTTCTACGGTAGAACTAGTAAGACTTTTTTCTCAAAAGTCCTACGATTTTACAAGTTACTAAATAGTAGAACTAGTGGAACTCTTTATTCGCACTTCTTCTACCTGTTATTTACGGTAGAACTAATGGGAGTTTCTGTTCTCAAAAGTACTACTTTATAGGAAAACAAGTGTCACTAGTTCCGCCACGGAACTTCTTGCACGGAACTACTGGGAATAAAGGGAACAATTTTGCCTCGATTCATTTTATTTCCGTAAAAACCTTAAAATTAAGAAAACTTGAAATTATTGGTGAACGATAATTTGTATTCAATAGAAAATTACTTTAAAAAGTAAATATCATTAATATTCAGTATCGTGTAGAAGCGTTTCTTTGTGAAAAATATTTATAGTTATATTTTAATAAAATCATTTGTGAATTTTCGCTTACTATACGCGCGCAATCGCTATTTTTTTTCTTCCTCCCGCCGAGTCAGTCATATATATCTCTCTATATCGCTATCTGTCTCGGCCTATAAAACGTTTCGATAGATCGCCATTTCATTATGAACATGAAGATATTTGATTTTGTAGCACGATGCCTATTATCGCCCTTAGTTAACTTTTCAATTGTTTCAAGCAATCGGTAGCACCATGCCAACTTTATGGAACCTTCATCCATAATATCGCACTATGCCTATAATCGCAACTTGACAAATATTTTTTTTGATAATGTATTTTGTCGCAGTATGCCTACTGTATTTTACGTGCGTTCTTAGAATACAAGTTGCCTACAAAGTGTACAATCAAAAACTGATGTAGGTTATTGTTTTTTTCTGATTCTCAGTTATTAGTATCCATAACACAAGCTTTTAAGGATGCTTACTTTGAGCTTTTTTTTTATCTTAACGGGGTAACTCTTGGCGTTCATCAGACCTGATGGTAAGTTAAGATAAGGCCGACGTTGGAAGCGAGCTACACCCGGATTCCCCAACCACAGAGGAACTGGCTATCTTACCTCCAACTGCCGGAACACAACAATGCTGTCAACATCATTGTTATGGCGGCAGACTTAGGTAAGATGGTGGTAGCTAGCCAGGCGGACTTAGAAAAGCCTTACCACCAACCAATACGAGCAGAAAATTTCTGCATCCACAAAAATCGAATCCCGGACCTCTAGATCTGAGGCAGGTGGTTTCAACCACTAGACCACAAAGGCAGTTAAAGCTAGATATTAGGGGAGGGACTATGAGAATATTATTACTTTCACATCATCACCAGCCTATATACGTTCCACTGCTGGGCACTTCCTACATGGGAGAAACACATGAGGAGCTTGGGCCATAACACCACCACGCTGGCCCAATGCGGGTTGGTGGGCGACGCTATACCTCTGCTATGACAATTTGAAAAGTCAATATAGTCTAGAACCTGAAAAGCGGTTGCATGACAGCCGGGACCAACGAATCACGGAGGAGCTCGAGAACAAATTTTAATTGACTCCACCAACCCGCATCGGGCCAGCGTGGTGGTATTATAGCCCAAACTCCTCATGTATTTCTCCCATGTAAGAAGGCCTGTGCCCAGCAGTGGGACGTGTATAGGCTGATGATGATGATAGGATGCCTACCCTTTAATATCCAGAGGAAGCGTTATTCTGACAGCAAGAGTTTCCCAACTCACATAGCTTTGGCGACCTTACCGCGGAAGCAACACTTGCATTGGAGAAAACATTGCAATCTTATTTATATGTACCTAAGTACATGCTATAATTTTATATTTCCCCCGTCCCAGATAATCTGAATAAAAATCGAAATTTATGAAAACAATAAGCACACACTTCATAGATATTTCATGTAAAACAGATTATGGCAATTGAAAGATATAACAAACATAGTGATTACATTTCCCTTGAATAGTTATTGCATCAGGTTTGTGTTGAAGTTAGTTGAAGATTTTACTATACATTGCTCCAATTTTAACAAAATTTATCATTTCATGGATATAGCGACATCTAGCCTAATTTTTCAGAATTACGAATAATAAGTTTCTCGTTAGTTCTGCTACTTGTCCATAGATGGCTCTTTACGAGATAATTTTTGTAATGAATAGAAATACTAATTTAACATTTTATAAACATACCTAGCTTCACCCCAGAGAAAAGAAAACTGTTAGGTTTTATATGAATAAAAACGGTTTCTTCGCGGGCGACCTTACTCCTAGAACATCATACCAAAGTTTCATCACAATCTGATCAATGGTCTCCGAACGCATATGCAACCTATGTGACAAACATACAAACATTTATTTTTATTTACATTGTTTGTATAGAAATTTAAACGTCATAATTGTATTTTTAGTACCTACTCATAATCGTAATTTAAGGTGTAAAATGTATCGCGTCGCATCTATGTTTTCTAAACCATTTTGAAATTTCTCGATTGATTATTACTTTTTTTTAGTGATAAATCTATCTTTAAAAAATTGAGAAAAAACAAAGCTTCTTCGACGATCTCTGGCGACCTTACTTATAGTAAGAACACAACACAGCTAATACCAATGTGTCCCGCCCGAGTACAACCTGATAGAAACCGCTTCGTTAAAATTTTTATGCCCGATATAAAATAATTAATTTATAGACTAGCTACTTACGTATGATTACGTTTATCAACCCTTATTAAAAAATGTGAAATCAATCACTATGCTGACACTAGAACTACCTACGTGATTCATAGTTGTCTCAGATGTAAAAAAATCATGAATGAATCTAACGCACAAGCACCACAAGTAAGCACAAGTTTGGCTCATTGGGTGATTGAAGATTTTCTATTATATCTACTATTATAATCTTTATCACGCCGAAATGTTTCATTGTATCATTAATTTTAGTGATTTTATCGTATCTTCCTATCATAAAGGTCCTGACGTAGGTGCATTTAAGTATTCCTGGCATTTAACCTTTCACTGCACTCAAAAGAAATCAATATTCAGTCTGACGTATTCACACACTTCCATTTTGTTTGATCGTTCAAAAATTGGCGCGCGTGACGTAAGCAGTTACGCCTGACGTCACTGGCTGCGACGGTAGACAGAGACATTACTATCTATCTTGTTTTAACGCCCTAGTAATGAATGAGCGCGATAAAGACAACGATACCCGTGTAAATGGTTATGAATCGAGTGCTCTTTTCGTGGTCGAGGGACGATCAAGTGATACTTTGACGCATTGATAACGAATTTACTGATAAGAAAAGTTTTTTCCACCGTTATGATGCCCTTATATTCACAATTATATATTTTACAATAAATATAAAAGTCTTTGTTACAGAAACAAGAGTTAGAAAAACATTTTACAATTTAATCGAATGGGTTTATTAATGAAAACTTTGGGCTTTCATATGATCGTCCCTTGCCGAATGACGTGAGCTACACTAGCGCCGCGGGGTTGAAGCACCGAACTAACTTCAGTAGACCAAAATTGCTCGTGAAGTTGTGCTATCGGTGATAAAACCATTTAATTTCTATTTAAAATGGATAGTGATATTAAACCTGCACACAAAAGTAAACATTTCCCGATAGACCAGCTAGTGTGTGTTGGTAACTATGAGCTGGAAAAGACAATTGGAACAGGGAATTTCGCCGTAGTTAAACTGGCTACACATGTTATAACTAAAACTAAGGTGCGTACAAGTAATCGTGTGTGTTATTTCAGTGATTTTAGTGTTGTTTATGTGCTGTCTTTTAGTTTTTCTAAGAGTCTGGATATTCACCATACGTCTACAGAGTTTGTGTTTGATTACAAGTTAATTATACTTGTTTTCCACAAACACAGAGTCTTCGGTCAGGTTTAGTACTACGAACTCGTTTCAACTGATAATTTATGGGGGCGAAAACGTGTTTTTTATAAAAATAAATAACATTAATACAACCACATTTGGGCGCTCATTGTTTACTCCGACACCTTATCTGGTATAATAACTCTCACAATCAGTCGGATTATACTATCGAATATTTTTTACAATGAAATTACATTAGCACTTACATTAGCCTTTTTTCTCCACAACGCCGGAGAATGATAGTAAAACCTTGATTACGTCCTCTAAAAATGATTTTGCGACAATTATTTTCAATTGACATAATATTCATCCAATGTCTCCTCGTCCAATTGATAGAACAGATCATAATGGATAGTTTTCTGGTACACTATTTATCTTACAATCTACGCCCATATCACCATGCAGCGACTGATTGACTCTATTTGTCGTTGTAAGGCCAAGCCAAAGAGATGAAGCAAAATTGTTAAGATTTTCCTAGGATAATCATTCCTATTGGATTCATACAAGCCTCTTGTAGTTAAGATTGTGTTTACCTGTGTTTTCTGATTAGAAAAAGGTGGTAGGTGTCAATTTTTACTTGACTGCTTTGACAGTTGTTATCTCTAAATAACAAAAAAAAACAAAAATCAAACATTATCTTTATTTCAGTCAATTTATTTACCTAAGGGAGATAATTTTAATTTCTGTAACAAAACTTACCATAACAATGAATATAAATTAAATTATCATGTAAACTAAAGTAAGATATTTCCTTTTGGTAAAAAGTACCTTGAATTGTTTGAAAAGGACAAGCAAAAATTACTTTCAATAACTTTCTGGTAAGACTGTTTAAATATTTAACAATTGTTAACACAACAAACACTGAATCACTTTATAATGAGACTGTTATTCACAAACAATAAAACCTTAAGACATATTATTCATAAACCATATAACCATAGTGTAAAAAGAATGTGCAGTGATTGCAGTGTGGTTCCACACCTTTGATTCTTGTAGAAAAGCTGACACTGCAAGACATTGCCTGTGGCACTAGGGTTGTCACTATTCTTCATAATTTAAATAATAATCTTCCAAACTTGACAGTGGTCGAATGATGAAGCTTGACATATAGCCATAAATAAATAAAGAATAGAACAAAATAGATCTTATTTCTAAAACACATTCATTTTCAGATACAAAAATATAAAAAACTAACTGAACTAGCAAACTTCGTACTGCCTAACAGTCGATTCTGTACTTTTTTATTTTTATTAATATTTAATCTGCCAATTGACATAAATATTTAAACGATACTAATGTCACTCAATTGTTTTGCCTTCCCGGAACCCCGCCACTAACACTTAAACTTTATGGTATGTTATTAAAGTTTAAATTGACTTTTAAGTATTATTACGAATGTTTTGTATGGGAGTTTGGAAAAGTGTTGTTTTTAGATGTTTTCAGGCATTTTTTTAAATATTTCTCTCCGTAAGAACCATCCTCGTACTTCAAGGAATATTATAAAAAAAGAATTAGCGAAATCGGTTCAGCTGCTCTCGAGATTTGCGCTTAGCAACACATTCAGCTATTTATTTTTATATTATAGATTAAAATATCCGAATCTGAATTCTATAATTATCAGTATCCAATTTGAATGATAATGTGTCATATCTCCTGTCTATGTAAAAGTTGGTTACATAACAGTTTATTTTTTATTTTATAAAGGTTCAAGATATATTTTGAAATCTATATACCAACTATAAGACAAAATTCGGGTATAAAATTTACAGTAGCAGACAACCGATATATCAAAACTTTAATATGTCTTGTGTATTGCGATCATTCTCGTGCAAATGCCTTGTTTATTAATTTATTAAGCTACTAAGAATACCAGGAGCATATGAAACAAGCCTGAGGCAGGGGATGTAACTCCTCAGCTTAGGTATGTGAGGGCTACGGACTTTCTCGGGAGCAGTAGGGCAGTAAGTTGCTGCTTAGTTCACGGCTCGCTGCATCTTGCAAGTAATTAAACATCTTTTCTGTGATTTTTGCAACGAATAAAGTCTTCTAAACATCCGTAACATCTGTATTAAAAGATATTTTATACAGGTGTCTAAATTAAAAGAAGAACAAGGAATGATTGAGTAAAAGACTGATAACCCTGTGCTCTTGCCGCTAAACTGGTTTCGAGTGAGCGGTGCCCAACAGAATATGAACACTTGAATTACAAGATAAGTTTCAATTTCGCGTGCAAGTAGATTACGGTTGTAAAAGTAGGTTGAAACCTAAACTTGACTTTTGTTTGAGTGTAAACCTTTTGTTATACTATTTTGTTTACTGTGCCTACCTTCCCACTTTTTCAATAGTCTACTCCTCCATTTGCCCCCTTTAGGGTGCCACTGAATTAGCCTTTAAGTATTATCTAATCAGAGCTTTGACTACTTTCTCCATTTCACACCATGCAGTATATTGTATGAAGTTATTAAAGAAATAATTAATCAAAATAATTCAATATTTGAAATAAAACCAATTTACCGGATTTAACTCGCGTTTAATTAGATGTTACATTATTATTATTCACCCGACGTTTCGATTACTTTACAGCGATCGTGGTCACGGGAAGACTGAAGATGTCAGTTGTCTTTGATAAGTTTTAAGTTAACTACCGTCACTTTGTGTTATATTTTGAGCGGTCCGAATTACGCATACGGAGCTCACGGTGTCAGTTTTTTGGGCAGTGTGAGGACGGGCTTGGGACTTTATTATTCGAATGATGGGATCCCAAGCTAGTGGTACACTCCAACCATCTTCTCTATTGAAATTAGGATGTTTTTTGATTTCAATAGCCTCACGTAACATTCTAGGAATGAAACGGTGTTCTTTGGCGAGGATCTGGGGCTTATCAAATCTGATATAGTGATTGGGTCCGTCAAGAGCCCGTCAAAATGTTATACAATACTATAATTCAATATTGTTGTTAGACAGAATTTAAATAAAATAAAATGCAATAAAAATAGCCTGTATGTCTAGGTTAAGAGTACAATTTTAGGTTTAGATTACACACTATAAAAAATCTCTTAACTTAGTGTTCCTATTGGCATAGGCCTCCTCCATCTTCTTCCATTGCTCCCTGTCTGCTGCTACTCTTGTACAGAGAGGTCCCACAGTTAACTTGATCATCCACCCATCTTCTTGAAGCAGAAGAAGATGGGAGATGGAATAAAGCTCTTTTTAAAAACTTAAGAGTAAAAGGCTGCATCTGTTTAGTTTACCATCTGAAGAAAATAAAAGAAAATAGATCAAGATTCTGTCTACAAGCGAGCTCTTGAATGATAGAATTCTTTTAGAATGGTTATTTTTTGTTTTACAAACATCTGCCCCTACCGGGAATTGAACCTCAGCTTTAGTATCAGCACAGTCCACTCAACCAGTAGGCAGTGGTGGACACATGAAGCGTTGCAAAATACACCGTCGAGTTTTGGCAAACTTTTTTTGGAGATCAAATCCGAAATGAGAACTAAAGGAGAACCAAAGTCACCGATTTAGCTCAAAGAGTTGCCTAACTAATGTCTCACTGGGCTGGACACATCGCTCGCAGAACCAATGGCAATTGTGGAGGAAAGGTTTTGCAGTGCGTGAGTAGTGCCCGAGGTGCTACGAGCGTCTATACCTATAGACAAGGCTACGGTGACAACGCGTGAGTAGTATCCAAGATGGTACGAGCGTCTATAGACTACGGTAACTACGCGTGGGTAGTATCCAAGGTGCTACGAGCGTCTATAGGCTACGGTAACAAACCGTGAGTAGTATCCAAGGTGCTACGATCGTCTATAGGCAACGGTAACAAACCGTGAGTAGTACCCAAGGTGCTACGAGCGTCTATAGGCTACGGTAACAAACCGTGAGTAGTACCCAAGGTGCTACGACCGTCTATAGACTACGGTAACTACGCGTGGGTAGTATCCAAGGTGCTACGATCGTCTATAGGCTACGGTAACAACGCGTGAGTAGTATTCAAGGTGCTACGACCGTCTGTAAGCTACGGTGACAGCGTGTGAGTAGGATCCAAGGTGCTACGAGCGTCTATAGGCTACGGTAACAAACCGTGAGTAGTATCCAAGGTGCTACGATCGTCTATAGGCAACGGTAACAAACCGTGAGTAGTACCCAAGGTGCTACGAGCGTCTATAGGTTACTAGGGTTCAAACTTCTCATGTGTATCTCTCATGTAGGAAGGGACACCGAGAATAGACAAATTGTGAAAAAAAGAGATATTTTACAGAAAATTGATAGTATTATGCCAAATCAGCGCAGCCGAGACCTGACCTGACCGAGACCTGACAGCTTACACCCGCACTGATACCCAACAACGACCGAGCTATATACGAACCGGCTATAATCCCAACCGAGAGCGAGTTCTCGGTTGGGTTCATAGCCGAGAATGCCATGACCGCGACCGGAATCTCGGCCGAGTCTTACCACCCTTAATCCGTTTGTAATAGATGCGGCTTTCGTAGTGTTAGCTTAATGTTCTGTCTGTACCATGCGTCGAGCAATATCCGAAGTTATACAACATGGCGGCGCTCATTGAGGCGCGGGCCAACAATGAAACATTAAATATACTACCGCCTCTGTGGTCTAGTCTGCCTCAGATCCGGGGTTCAATCCCGTTGGGGCAGGAATTTTCTGCTCGGGTTGGTTGGTGGTATCACTTTTCTAAGTTCGCCTGACTGGCTACCACCGTTTTACCTGTCTGTCGCCATAACAATAATGTTGACAGCATTGTTGAGTTCCGACAGTTGAGGTAAGATAGCCAGTTCCTCTGTGGTTGAGGATCCGGGTGTAGCTCGGCTTTATTATCTTCGTGCTCAGCATCCGAATTTCGGATAGATCCAACCACAGATACGATAGCCGTGAACTGCTCAGTTCCTCTGTATACTGAACCACTTCTGGTGTAGTATACAGGCGCTTGAGTCCCGGTACATTTCTCCGTTATCTTATATATAACACAAGCTCTTAATGATGCTTACTTTAGGATACTGTCTCCACCTCAACCTCACGCACAAAGAAGTTTAGTAACTCGTTTTTTTGTCGGACTTCATAAACTTGGAATTCTTTGCCAGCACTTGTGTTTCCGCCTTCGTATAACATGGGTTCCATCAAAAGAGGCGTGAAAAGGCACCTTGGCGGCTAGAATTGTGTGTTTTAAGCTGCACTAGCTGTCTTTGCATATGGACTCTTCTTACCGCTTCACATCAGGTGGTGTTGAGTTGAGTCATTCATTTGACGTGCTTTGTATGAAAAAAAGTGAGTGTTAAAAAACACTGAGTCAGTATGGGGACCTTCCTTCCGATCTCTTCAATTATCGTCAGTCACCGTCTTCCCCAAATAACCATTCGCTTAGATAAATCCCAAACGACTTTCGTCAATCTTAAATCAATACCAGTTTCGTTTGAAGTCAAAATAATAGAAATTTATAAGGGGATAATATTATTGATGGAAATAGGTGTAGGTAATTATTTATATTTACTTTGGCACTTGAACTGCGAGCTAAGCGTACCTATTCTATAAATTGGAGGTACAGTTAGATACCATCGAAAAGATGTGAACGATTTTGAACCTTAACTACATAAGCAAGAGGGATAGTACACCATTTTCCAGCTGCTGTAAATATGTGTTCTTTGCGTTGGCGAAGGCGGGTGCGGAGGCGATGAGTTTCACTTCCGCGGATGCGGAGGTTAACAGAGGCGCAGGCGGTGGTGAAAGAGGATGTAGAAAAAATAGTAATTTATGGTCTATTCAAACTATGAGAAGTACAAAGTCTTTATTTCAAGTACGTACATTTAAGTAAACCTATAAATAAATATTACCTTCTAGTAATCAAAATTAAGGAAAGGTAAAATTATATTTGACAAATAATAGTTTTGCGGCTTTGTCACCTTCCAAAAGACACGCGGGTGGACGGCTGAGTCGGCGTCAAGCGTCGCTCGCGCGTTATTGCTCTATGATTACGTATATAAACCTCCGTTACAACTCCGCAAAAATTGTACGGAGGCGGAGGCGAAGGTACGCTTTCTTGCGGAACTTCCGCAGTAAGTGAGACGGAGGCGAAGTTCCGTTACATCCCTAATTGTTAGCTGTAAAGTAAAGAAAAGCATGTTATATTCGACTTTGGTACACTTCGCCATCACCAGCCCATATACCTCCCACTGGTTTCCACAGGGTCTTACATGGTAGAAACATCGGCCCAAACGGCCGTGACACCACCACGCTAGCCTAAAGGGGTCTGGTGAGTTAAAGCGGTTGCAGTAACAACCGAGAGCAACTACCTAACGTCCACGACAAAACATAGAAGACCCATATGTAGGGTCGCCTGGGTAGGTACCACCGCCTTTCTTATTTCAGCCGTGAAACAGTTCGCTGTGTTTCAGATTGAAGGGAAAGGTAGCCAGTGTAATTACTGGGCATGGACGGCATTTCATCTTTGGCCTCAGGATGACAACGCACCTGCAATATCAAGTGCTTTTCCTTGTTATTGCAGGTGTCTATAGGCGGCGGTAACCGCTTACCACCAGGTGGGCCGTCAGCTTGTTTGTCATCTAGTTGTATAAAAAAAATGAAAGATCTTGAAATAATATTTGATTCGCCCATCTGGGATCGACCATGGCGAAAGTTGCTTTGATTTTAATATCGACACCAGAGCCCTCCAACCAATACACCACCGTACTCCTCTGATTAACATTAAAAGAAGGAAAGTCAAAACAGGTGGCTGCAACTTGGCTTCACAGTTTTACGTTTTGACAAGTTACAATTTCACAAAAAAACTTCGGCCTTCATCTTTGGCCTTCCGCACCGAAGCCTTAAACTGGATAAAGTTTATCTTATTGTCAGTATGTACGTAGCTTTGTTTTTTTCTAACTTTCTAAAATTTTACCGAGTGAACTTTTTGAAATCGTACAAACAATTTTAGAGTAATCAAAGTTTTTTGAATGTGCCATTGTAAAGATAGGTACTTTACCGATGAACAACTGGGTTGTGGCAAAGGGTGAAGGGATCAAGGACACTATAAGGTCGTTGGATGATTAGAAAACCGATTTGTGTTGGTACCCGAACCGCGAAGCCCTCCAAAAGATAGTAACATACTTTTGAGATTGCAATTTCTCCTATTCAGTTTTGAAGGCCAGTGTTGAAGCTAGAAATAACGAAATCAGGGTTTGTTGGTAGTTAAACTATCTCTTTCCGCTCCAACCAGGGTATATGGCCCTTTGAAAGCCATGCACTTGCATCCGCTTTCTCCCACCAACCCGCAATAGGCCATCGTGTAGGTTTTATGGCCCAAGATCATGTGTTCCTCCCCTGTACGAAGGCTTGTGCCCAGCAGTGGGACGTATAGGCTGGTGTTGTTAATGGTTTATGACGTCATGTTGTCATTACTCGCCGCTTACTCACCCCAGGAACACGGCACTAAAGAGTAGTGTTATTTAGCTGCGATCTTCTGTAAGGTGCTGCTACCCCAGTACTAAGTAGTGTTATTTAGCTGCGATCTTCTGTTAGGTGCTGCTACCCCAGTACTAAGTAGTGTTATTTAGCTGCGATCTTCTGTAAGGTGCTGCTACCCCAGTACTAAGTAGTGTTATTTAGCTGCGATCTTCTGTTAGGTGCTGCTACCCCAGTACTAAGTAGTGTTATTTAGCTGCGATCTTCTGTAAGGTGCTGCTACCCCAGTACTAAGTAGTGTTATTTAGCTGCGATCTTCTGTTAGGTGCTGCTACCCCAGTACTAAGTAGTGTTATTTAGCTGCGATCTTCTGTAAGGTGCTGCTAACCCAGTACTAAGTAGTGTTATTTAGCTGCGATCTTCTGTTAGGTGCTGCTACCCCAGTACTAAGTAGTGTTATTTAGCTGCGATCTTATGTAAACTGTTCTACCCCAGTACTAAGTAGTATTATTTAGCTGCGATCTTCTGTAAGATGCTGCTACTTCAGTACTAATTAGTGTTATTTAGCTGCGATCTTCTGTAAGGAGCTGCTCCCCAAGTACTAAGTAGTGTTATTCAGCTGTGATCTTCTGTAAGGTCCTGCCTAACTTCATCATTCTCGTGATCAAATCACGGATGAAACTTTCGCCAGACTAAACGTATAACCTACTTTGTACACTACCCTAGAATCGGACCTAGCCATTTTCTTAAGAACTCAATAATCATTCTCACGCAGACATTCAGGTTTGCACGAGTGATTTCGCTTAAAGTGCATTGACCAACCTTCGTAAAGGCCGCCATATACACGTAAAAAGCTGGCTTTTTATACAAGTTTTTGCGTCGAATTGAATGAGTAACCGCGGCCACTCTCACTACCTGCCTTCCTGCCTATGACGTTTTAGTTTTTTTCATACAAAGCACGTCAAATGACTCCACACCACCTGATGTGAAGCGGTAACAAGAGCCCATATAACCACCGCCGGCCTATATGTGCCTTTTGACGCCTCTTGTAGGAAGTCATGTCATACCTATCATCAAATCATATAGGTATATCAAATTGAATAGTATTTGTCTCTCGACAATAAAGACAGACAAGTCTTTCTGATTCGCTGCTTTTGACTGTGGCTAGGTGTCGTCAATTTTGATTACACGTCAATTTTGATTAGTCGCAATGAATTTCAGTGGAAATGGACTGGGGTAGCAGCACCTGACATCAGATTATAGCTAAAGAACACTCCTTTATAGTGATGTGATCCTAGTAGCTTGCCAGAGCTAATCGAGGAAGCCTTGTGTTGGAAACAGGGGGGACTTGTCTCCTATCCCGTCGATATAACGCTTCCTCTTCAGTTTTTTACGGTACGCAACGCGTGAGTACATTGAACCTACCTATCTGTATCCAAGCCGAACATAGTAATGTATGAAAGGACATGCTAAAGATTGGGCCAGCTCATGTAATGTACTGAATAACACGGTTTCCATTAAATAACGAAAAAAAAAGTATTGCATAAAATCTCAACACAGAAGTCAAAAAAGTGCCAAAAAGTGGATAGTCCATCGCTGTTAAAAAGTTGTCTATTGTTGGAGACTAATGAGTGGACTGTATCATGACTGACCCACCGTACCACCGACCATACCCCCAGAGTGGTACGGTGGGTAATTATTTTAAAAACAACACCACCAATTAATAGTGATGTTTTATGTATTGTATAGTACTTAGAGATTTTGTTGCACGATGCCTATCGCCCTTTGTTAACTTTTCGATTGTTTCAAGCAATCGGTACTATAAGGAACCTTCATACATAAGATCGCACTATGCCTATAATCGTAACTTGACAAGTATTTTTTTGGATAATGTATTTAGTAGCAGTATGCCTACTTTATTATAAGTGCGCTCTTTGAATAGCAAGTTGCCTACAAAGTGTACAATCAAAAACTGAAGTAATTATTATTTTCTGAAGAAATTCTTTTTTTTTATTTTATAATTAAACTAAACCGGACAATGCGACAAAGAGCAAGTAATTCAGTCCGTTGATTCATTTCATCCGTTGATACCTAATAAATGTATATTTCCAATCTGGAGTACCAGGCTACCATAAGTGTATGGTACGCCTACGATTATTATATTAATAAAAAAACAAAAATTAAAACCGACTTCAAAAAACTGAAAAGGATGAAATAATTAAATTTAAGTAAATTCATCCCCTAGAAACATATTTTTGGAGTCGGTGCTTTACTTTCTATTGTTTTTGGAAACCACTTAGCACCAACTCCAAAAATATGTTTCTAGGGGATGAATTTACTTAAATTTAATTATTTCATCCTTTTCAGTTTTTTGAAGTCGGTTTTAATTTTTGTTTAAAATTTTTTTTCACAATTTTTAGTGATAACTTTTTACGGTCGAAGCTAGATGGGTGACCGTCAACTTATATTGTTTCCTACTATCGTATCGTTTCACTAAAAAGTCATTGGAAAAGCAAAAATTCGCAATTTCGCTTATGTAGACGATTTCATAATTTCAGTTTTTTTTTAATTTAAAACCAAAGTACTTAACTGTTTTTGAAAAAATTTTTATGGGACCAAATGGCAGCTATTCCGCATCGAATAAAAAAAGAATCACGTAAATCGGATCAGTAATCTCGGCGTAATCGGTGTACATACATAGAAAAAAAAAAAAAAAAACATACCGGCCGAATTGAGAACCTCCTCGTTTTTGAAGTCGGTTAATTAACAGCATGCTAAACATCTCCTACATAGATATGGTAGCCTGGTAGTTCAGGGGATGATTATAGTATAGAGTACCTATAGTAAGTATCATTTACAATAAAAAAAACTTAACAAAACACGAATTCGTCCTAATTCTGAGAACAAAACGTGACACATTATTACAGATTACTTCTCCCCAAATTTACCCTAGATTACACCATTGTAATCGCAATCAGTGTCACTGCTTGGTGGTATCGTAGGGCAAAATAATTACCCACCGTACCACTGGGGGTACGGTCGGTGGTACGGTGGGTCAGTCATGGACTGTATAATTGCTGATTTAAATAATAATAATATGGTTCAGAATAAATAAGATTTTATTGTAGAAATAATACGGCTAACAAACATTAGCAAAAACAGGTAACCTAGCAACGACGCCAGCAAGACGCGAGACGTAGCAAGGCAAAGAGGAAGAGGTTAATCCTCAACAACTATAATTGTAAAGGATTGTTCTCGGAAAGGCTGTTTAATGCTTATTTTCTACGTATTAGTTATAGATGAAATAAAACGGTAAGATTGGAGCAACTGATTTTTCTTTATTGACAGTAAAAAAGAAGACATTTATCAAAAACACATATGTAATTTATGGTACCACCGTAGAGTTCGTAACAATAATGATAAATTGATATTTATTAAAATTGTCATTTCGTACATTCAACCGTGAATGTTTTGGGTTTTTTTGTTTATGCGCAACAAAAATGTCTCATGACATATTTCATTTTCTTCAAAATGGCGACCTCTGTGATTGTATTTCAGAAAATTAAAATATTTTGTTGCCGCTTCTATCATTCTAGATTTATGGAAATAATATGGTCAAATGGATTCTTAAAAAAATAACTTTATAATAAAAATAACTGTATAATAAAAATAACTGGTGCTTATGGGCTGGTCCAAATTCGATAGAAACTTTTACTATCTCCTTTGGCTTGAATATAGATTTTATGCTGAGGAAAACGACATTTATTTATTTATTGATCACCAACATAATAAACATCAAATAGTAAAAATAAGGCGTTAAGACAATGTATGTTTTTAGCTTAATGTTATTACAATTAGAGGCGAAGACATGCCATCTTTTAACGTGATAACTGACATCTACACGAGCGGCCACTAATCCTAACTAATCTTCTTATTATAAAATTCTCGACTCACCAATTTAGTTAACTAGTTCAGTAGACTGAACTAGCGAGAGAAAAAATCACTAGTAATACCAACTGAAGTAGTAAGAAAATCATTCCCACCAGTTCAGTCACTGAACTACGTTAACTGAACTTGTGGGAATAGAGGCTCCTCCTAAACGGCTTGACCGATTTTTATGAAATTTCATATGTATATTCAGTAGGTCTGACAATCGGTTACTATCTTTTTCTTGGACTATTTTTTTAATGGCAAAACAACGTTTGTGGGGACAGCTAGTATAAATGCGGAAGTGAAAGAAAGAAAAAATGTTAAGTGAGTTTGTTTGTTAGACCTTCACGCCTAAACAACTAAACCGATTTAGATGAAATTTGGTATAGAGATAGTTTGAGACCCTGTGACGGATATAGGAATAGGACTTTTTGCAGCGACATCCATTCGGGCGGAGTCGCGGGCGGAAACTAGTAATATATTGCTCAAATATCAATCATAATAAAATATAAAATTAAAAATTTTAAGCAACCCCCGGCCTTATTAATCATCTATCTAACACCATCTCATTAAGACTATTCATAAGAGCACAAACACGCTATATATCTGTTTCTAAAGAATTTCCCGCAGACTTTTTGATGGTATAGGATCAGCTCAATGTTAGTATGTCATGGGAATGTCACCAAAGTGACAGTACACCTTTCAAATCAATCGCATCTGTGAAAGTTAGTAAAACCCTTTTATCGTTTACAAAATGAGCTGATAGTCATCAAACGCCTGAACTGATCTTCATAAATTATAGCTAAGAGCCTTTCTAGTCACGTCAGCTTTCAAACAAAAAAAACTGAATCAAATTCGGTCCATTCGTTTAGACGCTACGATGCCACAGACAGACACGTCAAACTTATAACAGCCCTCTTTTTTCGTCGAGGGCTAAAAACCAAGTTAAACCCTAAATGCAGAATTATGTCTGATTTCAAGGGAATTTTCGTCTTACATAAACTCAGTTCTTTTCACTGTCGCCTTGAAAACGCTATGCATACGAAGTGAGGTCAGGTTTTGACCTTATTGGGTCAAGGTTCGCGGTTGCCAGGGCACTTTCCTTCCGAGTGTAGCTTTATCGATACAATTACATTTTCGTGTAATATTAATCGATTTGTGATGTCTTGATAATTGTCGTACTGTCTCTGTATTAAAGTTCTTTTTTTTACCAAGGTTTGCCTGAAATTTGCGGCTTCAAGATGGCTGTTTGGTGAATATTCAACTTTTTAAGGATTGAATCTTGTTGTTCTTGCTTTCTAATGTATGTAGTAGTTGACTTATAAACAAAATGTTCCACAAAAGTCAAAACATTACGGAAACAATTTTTCGAAAACAAAAAAAAAACTTCTCAATTCTTTCGATTAGCAAACGCCCAAATATTTGAAATTCAACTTTTGAAAGACAATCATCATCATTATACCTACCATTAATGTCTACTGCTGAACAAAGGCCTCCCCCATTCAACGGCTCCCTGCGACCCTGACCAGGTCGTCTGTCCATCTAGTGGGAGGCCGTCCTACTTTGCGCTTTCCGGTACGTGGGCGCCATGTTAGAACTTTAACGCCCCACCGGCCGTCTGCTCTGCGTGCTATGTGCCCTGCCCACTGCCACTTCAACTTACTCATCCTATGAGCTAAGTCAGTGACTTTGGTTCCCTTACGGATGTCTTCATCCAGTGTGTGTTGCCAGTGATGACATACGGCTGTGAAACGTGGTCGCTCACTAAGGGCATTCTGTGCAAGTCAATAGCTCGTTCCATAGCAGTGCACAACGAGCTATGGAACGAGCTATGTTAGGTGTTTTTGTGGGGGGTACAATAAATTGTTGGGATTCAAAAGAGTTTTTCCAAAATCAGTTTGTCAGCGTCATTTCGGCTGATAGACGTCCACTGCTGGACAAAGGCCTCTCCTAAAGATTCTCGACGATCGGTCCCGCATTACATGCATCCAGCAGATACCTGCGACCTTCGCTGTAGAATAACCAGGACCTGGAAGAAACTGCTTCTTAAAAATGAAATAAATATAATCTTAAGTTCCTCCGTTCTCCACCAACCCGCATTGAGCCAGCGTGGTGGTATGGCCCAATGTCCTCATGTGTTTTTCCCGTGTAAGAAGGCCTGTGGCCATCAGTGGGCCGTATGTAGGCTGGTGATGATGATGATGAGGTGTATCTAGCTACTCTTTATTTTAATAAATGTTTTTTTCATTTGCGATGCAATCAAGTTCATATTTATTGGTATAAAAATCATTATATGATTGTTATGGCCCGTGTACGTTCGATAAGATAAAACATTGTCTTTTAAAGGTTATGTTTATCTATAAAATCTCATCACAAAAAGTCCGCGTCAATGACCAGACATTGAAATTACATAATTAAAATTTCGTTGGATACGTACGACATGTATTTTGTTGATTTTTTTTATACCAGTGACGTGGCAATTAAGTATACAGCACATCAAGAGGAGCTCGTGGCGTAGTGCTTTGAGCGCTCTGGCTTCGATTACGAAAACAAAGCAACTTTCGCCATGGTCGGTCCCGGGATGGGTCAATTAAATTTATAATCTCTCGCTCCTCCGTGCTTCATCGTGCACGTTAAGTTAAGCCGTTGGTGCAACCGCTTTAACCCACCAACCCGCATTGGGCCAGCCTGGTGGTGTTATGGCCTAAACTCCTCATGTGTTTCTCCAATATAGGAAGATCTGTGGCCAGCAGTGGGACGTATATAGACATATATAGTATTTATTTATAACGTATATAGTATTTATGTTTTTTTTAAACAGTACAACTTCAACAATGTTCCATATCTTTTAAGTGCGAATTGTTTTTATGGGTAACAGTAGCGTACATTGTCCGAATTTGTGAAAAATATCGCCATATTCGAACTTAGGCAACATCCTAATTAGGGGTGAAACCCTCAAAACAGTATAGTATCACGGTAGAGTACCAACTATACTAATGTAGACAACGTTGGTAGAGCATAGTATTAACTAAAAGTGGTAGAGCACTCGACGCTGGGAGAGTAGTCGCCAGTTCACTCTATCGTATGCTCTACCCGTGGACAGCACCCTTTACAATCCTTAGAGTGTAGCCAATAAGCGCGATTTTTGTTTGTCATTTTTATTTCTATTTTTTTTCTTTTCCCCCGTTTTTTTTTCAATCTGAATCTGCTATACTTATTTGAGCAGGAAAAACGTATGTGCTGGCAAAGAGGTCCATATTTTGGGAATACGACGGAGAAACAAGTTACTGAATTTCTTTGTGCGTAATGTTGAGGCACAGGCCTTCCTACATGGAAGAAACACATGAGGAGCTTGGGCCATAACACCACCACGCTGGCCCAATGCGGGTTAGTGGGTTAAGCGGTTGCAGGTACAACGACAAAGCACGGAGCAGCTCGACAATACTCGAGGTTACATGGCGTCAGTTGCTTTGATTTTATAATCAAAACCACTACGCCTCAGGTCCTCAAATCTGTTAAGCGGCGTTATACCACCGGGGGGCGATGACAATGGAATAATCAATTGTGTCTGGAATCTCGTGCTTGACGGGTTAAATCTATCAATTCTTCGTTTTTTAGGAAGAAATTCGTCAAACGAGTAACTTCTCGTAATAAGCTACGATGTATACTGATACTCCCTGGAAACTTGTAATCGTGATTCGCAGCTTGATAGAATTGATACCTTTATCATGAACGATTTATTTAAGTCATTGCTAAGAGATAACTGGCAATATCTTAGCTAGGGTTCGTTGATAATGAAAATCATATTAGATTACCGTTTAAACGATAACATTCAATGTGAAGTATGCAAATGTGTCATTCTGAGGATGTCTAAGGTGTCATCTTGTACTCTGATGCCTTGCTTGCTCCTACACTTGTCACACGGGCTGTGGACAAAATCTTTCTCCACCACTTATGTCCCTTAAGTGGACTGCACGAGAGCTATGGGAATGGCAAGTCCGCGCGCGTCGTCTCGGCGTCGATGCGTACATTCGATCATTGTGTTTAACCCTTATTTATATGATTTTTATCCCTTTTTCTCTCTCAGATGAAGAGAGAGGACAATTTTCTTCCACTCCTCAGGGAGTTGGCCATGCCACCTTTTTTATATGTGGTTGTACGGCTCTGGCATCAAGATCTTTTAAGCCAGTCATGAAATTTTAATTTACTTATTTTCGTTATTTCTGCAATAATATTACATTGAAATGCACATTTTAATGTATCTTGGGGTGATAAATGATCGACACAGATGCTGCTCATGTCAAAAGACGTATAAAATGCTCGTAAATAATAATTATATTCTCTTGTTACAGGTTGCAATAAAAATAATAGACAAATCGAGGCTAGACGAAGATAATTTGAAGAAAACTTTTCGGGAAATAGCAATTATGAAGAGATTGAGGCATCCACACATAGTAAGATTGTATCAGGTTAGTATGATAGGGTACAGTTTGAGGATCGGTGCTTTACCGTGTTTAGTAGAAATTATGTATTTAAAAGGAGTTGCTCGAAAAATTTATGGATACCCGGCCAGGTACAGGAGACATTTTAAAAATAGGTAAAAAAGTGCTGAGCTATGTTCAACTGTCCATTTTCTTTTTATTTGCTTTGTTGCGTGGTACAATACTAGAATTTTTTTATAGAAAAAACTGCAACACAGCCAAATATTCCTTCATGTCACTTTGGTAACGTTTAGTTGACTTCTATGTCGCATGACCCCTGCACCCGTACCACCATCTTTTATCGCGATCCAGTTTAGGACCTAAACTGAGTAGAATCGTTATATCCGTACTACGACGCTATCTACGACTATGACAGCGGTGCAGTTTAGGAACCAATACTGAACCGAGCGGAATATGAATCGCTTTTATAAAGATGGTGGTAAGGCCCCTGTACCGACTAGCGATGTGAGTGACCGACCTCCTGGATGCATTGGTTTGAAATATGGCTTTCAAAGCAATACTTTTGATATGGCTTTGAGGTAAGCGGTACCGCTGGCTTCGAACTTGGTACCTGTGGTTATGTTGATAAGTCACCGACCACTTTAAGGATGTCGCATATCATTGCATCGTGTATTTTATGTGTTTCAGGTTATGGAAAGTACACACACAATCTATTTAGTAACAGAATATGCACCGAATGGAGAAATCTTTGGTACGTTCATTTGTCACCTTATTTATATCGTAAGACCTCTTTTTAACAACGCCAGACACCGGACCGTTGTCCGATGCCCGTTGAGCCACTGCTCAACGGACATCGGACAACGGTCCGGACACGGTATAGGACACTTCCTATACGTGATCTTTGAGATATAATATCAATATTATGTGCATAGTGATGGTTTTTTTTTGTTTACCACTGGAATCTTAGCGTCAGACTAAAGATCGTAGCTAATTAACACTACTTAGTACTGAAGTAGCAGCATCTTACAGAAGATCTCAGCTAAATAACACTACTTAGTACTGGGGTAGCAGCACCTTACAGAAGATCGCATCTAAATAACACTACTTAGTACTGGGGTAGCAGCACCTTACAGAAGATCGCAGTTAAATAACACTAGTCATTGCCTCACATCAGGTGGTGTTGAGTCATTTGTCGTGCTTTGTATAATAATAAACGTGTTTGTTTTCAGACCATTTAGTATCAAGAGGTAGAATGCCGGAATCCGAAGCAGCGAGAGCCTTCGCCCAAATGGTCGCAGCAGTTGGTTACTGCCACGCGAACGGAGTAGTACACAGAGATCTCAAGGCAGAGAACTTACTGCTGGACAGAAATATGAACATTAAGGTATGCTGTTTAAAGTTTTAAAGTGCAATGTCACTTGCAGGTGTAGCTTGGCGAACAAGTGACCAGTGCAATAATACTAGTCTAGATATTATCTAGACCAGATATTCATGTTTGGGACTAGTCTTAAGAAAAGTCTATATACAGAGTGTTTGGTACATGGTATAACAAGCGGGCACCTACCCATGTTAACATACTCATATAAATACTATGGCGTTATCAAAAATTCAAAATAATAAAATTAATTTCAAATTTCTTCAAACAAAAAGTTCGGTCAGTAGAACAAAATGTAATTTCAAAATTAATTTTACAATTTTGAATTTTTGATAACGCCATAGTATTTAGATGAGTATGTTAACATGGGTAGGTGCCCGCTTGTTATACTTTGTACCAAACACCTTGTGTAGGTTGGTATGATTGAGAGGATGAAATGACTTGCATAGTATAAACAACACTTAAGTTAGTGACACCGCACATATACCATTTCAAATCGAACAACTAAATTGCGTGCTTTCATAGGCCGCACACTTCGTTGACTTAGTTGGTGGACAGTGTTGCTAGCGCGGTGAAGTCTGCGATAAAATGCGGAAAAACAACGCACTTCTTAACTTAATAAAAAGAAGACGAAAACAGAACAAAACATTTAGGGTGCATCCGATATTAAGTGACCGATTAGAGCGTGGGAAACATCATACCTTACATTCTAAACTGAGATGTTACCCAGATAAGTTTTTTAGGGGCTTGCTTTTTTTGGACTTCGTCGATCAGCAGTTCTATTTTTTCATTTGTTACAAGAAGAGAATGCAGAGATCGACTGGCTGCGGCGGCTGCGTGCCCGTCGGCAAAAATCCAAGCGTGGGGAAATCACGCGCACGGGTCTGGTCACACTGCATCTTACCGTGCGACTGACCAACTAAGTTGTTATAGTGTGCGGGCTATCGGCCGATAGTTGGCCAATTATTTAGTTGAACGACTTAGTTGATATAATGTGCGGGCTATCATAAGATTCTATGCCTATTAGACATTCTGCGATTTAGTTGGCCAACTTGAAATTGTATATGTGCGGTGGCTCTTAGATTATGCAAGTCTTTGCTAGCGAAACTTGGCCTTAAATAAATGGGCCATAAAGAAATTGTAGCTACCTAGCAAACGCAGAGCATATTCTGCGCTCACAGGGTGGTGCCGTCAATGCGACAATAAATTTATACATGGGCTATATTAGTCCATAGAAATGGTTTGCCACTTTCAAAGATATCGTATTCATTTGATAATTTCATGACATTTGTATGGAATAATGCTGTCAACGTTACACTATTCCATACAAATGTCTTTTAATTATCAAATGAACAAGGTTTTTTTTTGAAAGTGGCAAAAAATTTCTATGGACTAATATAGCCCATGTTTAAATTTATTGTCGCATTGATAGCACCACCCTGTATATTTGTTTAAATCGTCTTTAATGTCTGTCAAAATAATGTGTACAGTAGTCATAGGAATTCAGATTTATCCATGTTATTTAAAAAGCAAAATATTATGTATGTGAGTGATCTGTTTTCTGTATCTGTACCTATAAAATAAATAAATGATCCGGTGTCACAGCTAGCGGACTTCGGGTTCAGCAACGAGTACACGTCGGGGTCTCCGCTCGCGACGTGGTGCGGCAGTCCGCCCTACGCCGCACCAGAACTGTTTGAGGGCAGGCAGTACGACGGACCCAAGGCGGATATTTGGGTGAGTTGGGAACAATCCGTCTCTATGGCCTATTGCTTGAAACCTAGAAGGTCCGGGGTCTTATAGGGATTTTGACAAATTTTGGGTAAGCAAAAAGACTTTAATATATTCTAAGAACACCATCTCAACAACACAAACAATGTCTATCTAACACCATCTCATTAAGACTATTCATAAGAGCCCAAACACGCTAAATCTGCTGTAATTTTCTGAAGAATTAAGCATTTCGCAGACTTTTTGATGGTATAGGATCAGCTCAAGGTGAGTATGTCATAGAAATATCACCGAAGTGACAGTACACCAAATTTAAAATCAATCGGATCTGATAAAGTTAATAAAATTCTATTATCATGTATAAAATGAGCTGATAGTCATCAAACGCTGAACTGATCTTCATAAATTATAGCTAAGAACCATCGTAGGCACATCAGCTTTCAAACAAAAAAAAAAACAATCAAAATCGGTCCATTCATTTATGCGCTACGATGCCACAGGCAGACACACAGATACACAGACAGACACCTCAAACTTATAACACCCCTCTTTTTCGAGGGGGTTTAAACAGTTCTTAATTAAAATCAGTCCTTTAAAGAGCCTGTCTCCCATAGTAACACAGGGCAGCCTAATTTGGAAGCAGTTCAATACATTGTTGATACCAAACTGTTGAAATAAGAAATCTTATTATTATTAAACTTATTATTATCATAAGTATTTTATTTCTACTAATGTTTCAGTCACTAGGAGTAGTGCTATACGTGCTAGTCTGCGGGGCTCTCCCGTTCGACGGCGGGACTTTGCATGAGTTACGACAAGTGGTACTCGCTGGCAAGTTCCGAATACCTTACTTCATGTCTCAGGGTGAGTTTGTTATTTATTGAAAAAATAAATAAAATAATAAAATTTGACTACTGTTACAATGTTGTTAGTATTCTTACACCATTAGCCCAAAGTAAGCATCATTAAGAGCTTATGTTAAGGATACTAGATAACGGAGAAATAATGATAATAATAATATGTATATAAATATTAGAAATATAGTAAATAAACATATAAACAACTATGACTCGTGAACAAATGCTTGTACTACTATACAATAATAGGGTCTCAAGTATTATAGTATAGTATACTAATTGGGATGTTGCCTAAGTTTCAATATGGCGCTATTTTTCACAAATTCGGAAAATATACGCTACTGTTACCCATAAAAACAATTCAAACTTAAAATATATGGAATATTGTTGAAGTTGTTGTTACTGTTTTGAATATTTAAAAAATGGTCACATTTTTTTTTCGAAATTTATCAAAAATGTTAATGATATTAGATTGCTGACATCAATTAAAATAACTATTATTATGACAACTATTAATAAAAACATACTTCATACATAGTTAATATCAATTTAGTCAGTATGCCCATACATTACTTAGTAATATGGGAACATGTGACGTCACCAGCTGTTCCGTAGATTTTCTATGGAGCGTTTTTGGACGATGCGCCGCAACATATCAAACATACCACTATATCTGTGAAACTATTGATCTTAGACATACTATTTCTTTTGCAATATCACTTTATGAGTTATAAACTTCTTATTTATGAAATAAAAAAAAAGTTGTCAACTACCCTATTATTGTGGGATGGTTTTTGAACGAGGCTTAAGCGAGAGAAGTATGGGAACGAGTGTGTGAGTGAAAGGGAAAAAGTGGTGTGAGAGGGACGAGAGACGAATGGCGGGACTGAGTGATCCGCTCGGGTATGAAATAATACATATAACATTGATTGCATTATTTCATACAAATGTCATAAAATTATCAAATGAATAAGATGTTTTTGAAAGTGTTTAACCATTTCAGTGAACTAATCAGCCCATGTTTTAATTTATTGTCGTATTGACGGCACCAGCCTGCATATTCCCAGATTTCAATTCTAGAATTCGGATGGCACAATTTATTACGATATTAAGTATTTTTTTGTTACAAACTAACCTTCGTCTCACCTGATGGTGAGCGGTGCTGACTTATGTGCCTGTTGTTGTCAGAGTGCGAGCACCTGATCCGACACATGTTGGTGGTGGAGCCTGACAAACGCCTGTCGCTGCGGGCCGTCGCGCGACATCGATGGCTCGCCGCCGCCCCGCACACCCCGCCCACCGGTCAGTCAAACTGCAAAGTCAAACTGTAAAGTTAAAGTTCAAAGTGTATAAATTCAGACACGACAGGCATTGGGTCTAATTCTGAAGACACTCTCCAAGTCTAAATTAAAGTACAGTATATCTCTTTCTCGAAATATGTAAATAGTAAAAGATAATCTGTTTAGAGCTCTCAACTAAATTTAGATAGATTTCAAAGGGACCATAGACAATTTTAGACGGCATGTACGGAGTTGCCTACCTTGCATTTTAACACGTTCAATAAGGTCGAAAATTGAACGCACGTATAAATTTCAAATTATATGACTGCCATCCTTTTCGTATCCATATTGAGAGAAAGAGATGCACTGAAATTAAATTTAGACTTAGTTCTCCAGAATTGTGGTTAATATCTACTACTCCGACATCGTAGCATAGCGCTAAAAACTCTAAAATTAAGTTTTACAAATAAAACTGAAGTACCAGGAGTGCAAAATACGCATGGAGGTATAAGAAATACTTACACCCTAGAAACATATGTTTTGGAGTTAGTGCTATAAGATGTTTCAGAAATAATAGAAAGTGAAGCACCGACTCCAAAAATATATATTATGTTTCTGGAGAATAAGTACCTGGTTAAATTTAATTATTTTATCATTTTTAGTATTTTGCAGTTGGTTTTTCTTTGTGATAGTTTTTAATTACCCGATACGCTCTTACAGAGGAGAGGGGTTTTTAAGACAATGCTTTAACATTAAACCGTTTGTAAATACACCGGAACCTTAGCAAGATTTATCCTTCGCTTTTAACTGTCAATGTTTGTTTCAAAAATGTCAAATGTTTGATTTAAAATAGTCACTTGTAGTATTTTACTAGACTAGGTGGTAGGCCCGTATGTAGTATTGTCTGTCTGGGTAGGTACCACCGCCTTTCTTATTTCAGCCGTGAAACAGTTCGCTGTGTTTTGATTGAAGGGAAAGGTAGCCAGTGTAATTACTGGGCATGGACGGCGTTTCATCTTAGGCCTCGGGATGACAACGCACCTGCAATATCAAGTGATTTTTCCTTGTTATTGCAGGTGTCTATAGGCGGCGGTAACCACTTACCATCAGGTGGGCCGTCAGCTCGTTTGTCATCTAGTTGTATATAAAAAAAATGATTATCACTTTCTTTATTAATGTTTCGTTCTGCTATGGTAATAATGTGAAAGAAAGAAGCTAACCTACTCATTTAGTTTCGAACGTTTATTAATATTCGGCTTGGACATTGTGATTGTGCATTGTCAGATAGCTTGAAAACAACGATAATATTTTTGACATTGGGTACCTACTTTCTTGGTACGTTGATATACCTGCTCTTGTAATTTTTTTTTTCGCTAGGCGGTATTGCACTGCTAAAAGTTATAATTTTATAACTACAAACATTGTAATTTAATATTTGAAAAGAGTGACTACACGAGTTTGTTGCCGAAATCTTCTCGTTAGTTCAACTTTTGGAACCGGCGTAAATTCAGACATGACAGACAGACAGAGACTATGACGTTGTTGGTAAATATATTTTTTGTGATAGTTGTAAGACGCGTCTTTTCGCGCTTTCATACTCCACCAGGCAAGTTCCGTCTTCATGGAAGACTGCCCATGTGCACCCTGCGCCCAAAAAGGGCGATAGATCAGACCCATCGAATTACAGGCCAATCGCTATAACCTCCCTTCTCTCAAAGGTGATGGAGCGCGTTATAAATACGCAACTCCTCAGGTACCTAGAGGATCACGACCTTATCAGCGACCGTCAATACGGCTTTCGCCACAGTCGCTCGACAGGTGATCTTCTAGTGTATCTCACGCACCGTTGGTCTCTTGCCATTGAGAGTCATGGTGAGGCATTGGCAGTTAGCCTAGATGTAGCGAAGGCATTCGATCGGGTCTGGCACAGGGGTCTTCTTTCGAAGTTACCATCTTACGGGCTGCCTGAGGGGTTGTGCAAGTGGGTCGCTAGCTTTTTGTCCAGCAGATGCATAAGAGCCGTCGTTGACGGCAGTTGCTCGGATAGCATGGACATTAACGCTGGCGTCCCGCAAGGCTCGGTGCTGTCTCCAACATTGTTCCTGCTGCATATCAATGATATGTTGTCTATTGACGGACTGCATTGTTATGCAGATGACAGTACTGGTGACGCTTACTATACGAGTCGTGCTAATACCCCTCGGTCTACTGTGGAGGAAAGTCGCGGTCGACTTGTGTCTGAAATCGAGAGTTCTCTAGTCAGAGTCTCCGATTGGGGACGACTAAACTTAGTCCAATTTAACCCCACTAAGACACAAGTCTGCGCGTTCACCGCAAAAAAAAACCCCATTCGCTGCAGCTCCACAATTCCTCGACACGCCGCTCTCCATCTCTACGAGTATCGGGATCCTTGGTATTGATATCTCTAGTGACGTGCAGTTCCGCAGTCATTTGGAGGATAAAGTCAAGCTGGCATCCAAGAAGCTTGGTGTGCTCAATAGAGCGCGGCGGTATTTCACTTCGGGGCAAAGGCTGTTACTGTATAAGTCTCAAGTCAGGCCCCATATGGAGTATTGCTGCCATTTATGGGCGGGAGCGCCTAGATACCAGCTTGGACCATTTGACGTGCTCCAAAGACGCGCTATGAGAATTGTCGACGATCCTGAGCTCACAAGCGGTATTGAACCATTAAGCCTAAGGAGAGATTTTGCCTCCTTGTGTGTGTTCTACCGTTTGTATAACGGGGCGTGTTCTGAGGAATTATTTGACATGATGCCCACGGCTTCTTTCTATCATCGCACCGCTCGCCACCGGCGGCAGGGAGTTCATCCTCACAAATTGGAACCAAAGTGGTCGCGTACTGTACGGTTTCAGAGAAACTTTCTCCCGCGTACGCTCAGGTTGTGGAATGAGCTCCCTGCAGAGGTTTTCTCGAATGAGTACAGCATGGGATTCTTCAAAAAAGGCGTAAAAAGGTTTTTACAGGGTCGGCAACGCGCAAGTGATACCCCTGGTGTTGCAAGCGTCCATAGGCTACGGTAACCGCTTACCATCAGGTGGGCCGTATGCTTGATTGCCACCATAGTGGTATAAAAAAAAAGAATGTGTTTTTTGACGATTTAAAAGTGCTTCTTTGTGGCCTATATAAATAAAATATTTTTTCTTTCTTTCATTCAACTTAACCCGGCGTCATGGCGGCTGGGTCAAAATGACCCGCGCGTTTTCAAATTGACCATAATTTCAAAACTATTCATGCAACATAGCCTCTTGTCTCAGTAGCTCGAGTTATTGACTCCCTCTACACGTTTTTGAAATGAAATCAGTCGGACATTAGCTGCATTGGGAGCTCCAAGTGCTGTAATTTGAAGGCTAATTTTGACCCATGCCTGTATTCAGTGTAACTATTTTAAGCCATTTTTCTCATACGCGACATAAATGATCAATTGTTATTTTTGTTGGTTATTATTTGTATTACTCCATTACTATGGAATTTCATTTTTTTATTTTATTTTTTCAGTATCACTACATAGTATAAAACAAAGTCGCTTCCGCCGTCTGTCTGTCCCTATGTATGCTTAGATCTTTAATACTACGCAACGGATTTTGATGCGGTTTTTTTTAATAGATAGTGTGATACTTAAGGAAGGTTTATATGTATAATACATGCATAATATTTACATAAGCTTTGCACCCGTGCAAAGCCGGGGCGGGTCGCTAGTTATGAATAAAAATGAAAAATGAAGCGTTCGAGTAGCCTTTACCGATAGATAACACATGGCGATTTTGAACCTTGGTAACATACATCGGCAGATGCGTCACAAGGGTCGTGCGACTGTCACCCCGGCGAGGGAGGGGGCGGGGAGGGGGGCGGCGGCCATGACACCGTGGTGGCGCACATGCTCACTCTACCGGGCCTCACGCAGCACAAGATACTACAGGTAAGCCTATGGGGTCCTGGTACTTTTTGATGTCATGCGATTTTTTTTGCGTTGAAATATGGCGCTGTTTTTTTGCAAAATGTGTTTTTTATGGCGTCCCGGCTATGAGTATGTACAGTGGTTTTTAAGTTAAGGAAATGGAAATAAAACATAATGTTTCAATTCATTTTCATTATTTTTTTGTTGTTTTCCCGTACAAAATACTTTCAGATGATAAGTGACAGTTTTATAATCATCAATATGGCAACACTATAACGTCAAACTTCTATAATAATACCACTCAAAATATACAGAAAGAGAAAAACTTTGTTGATCCATCTATCAGACTATTCCCAGACTAAAAACGAACCTTTTTCCAAACGTTTTGAAAATATTATGGCCACAGATAATAGAGATTATGTCTTAATATGGCCTCCTATGTTGCCATATTTGTTTTTTTTATGGATGATTTAAAATATTTTTGTACGTGGTTTAACGGCCGAAAATATCACGCAAAATAATTTTTGGCGGTTTTATTATTTTTTTGTCATTTTTTAATGAACAGTACATGTTCATAGCCGAAAATAAAACATCTCCTTTACCGCTTACCATCATCAGGTGGGCCGTCAGCTTGTTTGTCATTAAGTAGTATAAAAAAAATTTAGGGTTCCGTACCCAAAGGGTAAAACGGAACTCTATTGCTAAGACCCCTGTCGGTCCCTCTGTCACCAGGCTATCATGAACCGTGATAGTTGGACAGTTGAAATTTTCACAAATTATGTATTTCTGTTGCCGCTGGGATGTTGCCTAAATTTGAATATGGCGCTATTTTTTCACAAATTCGGAAAATATACGCTACTGTCATCCATAAAAACAATTCAAACTTAAAGATTTGAAATATTGTTAAAGTTAAAAAAAATGACAATTTTTTTTCAACATTAAAATTTATCAAAAATGATAATGATATTAGATTGCTGACGCATATGAAGTCATGGTCTATAATCCATAGTGACTTTGCCTAGGTATCAATTTCCATTTACATTAATGTTTAGTATCGTTTTATGTTGCTGAATACCTACAGTTTGAAATAAAATATAAATAAATCCCAAAGAACTTCGCAAACAGGCATAGCAAACGAAAACAGTTTTATTAAAACGCAAGAAGATGAAAACCAAGCACAGTGTATAATATTATACGTTGCTATTAAAATTAATGTTCAATACTTCGATTATTATAAATGTAATTTTTCATAACATGTTCACCAAAATATGAACGCGCTTGTTTTACTTGATATAATCCTAAAACAACCAATAGTCTATCATCATAAATAAAAACAGAAATCGAATGAGAGACTGACAATCAATGATGACAGCTAATGTCACTTAACAGTCAAATAAGTTCTGTTCTATTTCAGGTATTTTTTATTCCAGACCCGCGACTTCGTCCGCGTGGAATATTGACTTTTTCCATACAAAGTTTCATCCCCTATTTAAACATCTTACAGCCCTTTTTTCGCATTAAAAAGTAGCCTATGTCCTTTCTCGGACTCTGGACTATCTCTGTACCAAATTCCATTTAAATCGGTTCAGTAGTTTAGGCGTGATTGCGTTACACACAGACAGACAGAGTTACTTTCGCATTTATAATATTAGTAAGGAAGGAAGTAAGGATTATGTTTCAAAAATAATATTTATCAATAATTGAATAATTAAACATTTGGAGTATTAAAAACAGTACTCTTATTTTGTTATTTTATTATGTATTTAGTGTTTTGATAAAGTTATTGTATTTTTAAGTCGCCTGTGGGTTAAGGAACGTCAAATGTAAAAGTATAACCGAAAGTTTGCACTAAGGACTATTAATTTAATTTAAAAAACTGCAAAGTTCTACAGTGTTAATAAATTTCTACTAATGTAGACACAAAGTCAAAGTATTTATTCGTTATCATAGGTTACAAAGGTCACAGAATTATTCAAAAGTTTCTCCATGATATGCCTTTCAAACAAGTAAAGCATACGGAAATGTAGTATAAAATCTAAACACTTTTTATTATAATTATAAAAGAAATAATCAATTGATCAGAGGTAACATCAATAGTCGATAGCAAACAAATTAGAAATAAAATAATAAAACTTATGTCGAAAGTATTTCAGTCATTAATAATTAAATTCATCAAAAATAAACAGTAAAATTAAAAATAAGTATTCTAACAAACTAAAGATAAAAACGAATTATTAGTATTTCTCTCGGATTCCATGTTTTTTAAGATACTGTACATATTACCCCGGATATGAAACATCTCTTATCTTCGATTGAAGCCAAACTCATATGAAATAAAATTCTTTATTATGTTTTAACCAGCTATAATTTGTTTGTGAACAGTCAGTCCAAGAGGAACGATTCGACCACATATCAGCCATATATCACTTGCTCATGGAGAAGTTACAACTGAGGACTAGCGCGAGAAACAGTCTCCAACACAGAGGTAAGAGCTATTGATGTAGAACCAGGATTATTTAATGCAATGTTTACTAAAGAGATGTCCCAAAAATGTTTGCAGACCCGCGGGGCAACCGCCTAACTTTATTCGTATGAACTTAAGGGGCTACCTCGTGCACACTAGCGACACCAATTGATTGTTAATAATTATGGTGAATTTAAAACATACATAACAAAAACGCTTTAGAAAATTGCTAAAGAACGATATTTGTAATTTTTAAAGATGTATCTTGTATAAAGTGTCTACGTATAAGTAACCAAATTTTCTATTATTGTTAAAAGTGGCCACTTTCGGCAATAATGAAAAAATAGGTTACATGTAGAGGAATATCTTATACCGAGCACATCTCAAAAAATTACAAATACCATTCTTTAGTCATTCACTAAAGCGTTTTTGTTTATTATGTTCTATATTCACCACAATTAATATTAATCAAGTGGTGTCGCTAGTCTCGACGAGGTATCGCCTTAAGTATGGCTTATGTCGTCCTATTGTCATTATTGAATTCAATTATGATATTAGGAGAAGTCTTTGTAGCAGGGTTTGAAGTGATAATTATCATTGATAATATCTAGATAATTATCAAGATAAATATAGGTTGATAATTATCTTGATGGATAAGTAAAATCAAGAATATTTGCCACTTGTTATTTGTCGCATTCAACGACTGCGTGTATCGGAACGCGCCACTTAACATCAATAGCGGGGATTCCCCGCGTCGTCGGGTTTTCTTATCTGAACTGTAACACAAAACAAACGAATGAAGAAAATAATGAACAAGTGTGTTCATTATTTTCTCGGTTTGTTTTGTGTGTAGCCGAAGCAAAGAAATTTAAGTTGTTTTTTTTTAATTCTTAGCGTAATTTGAGTTGTGTACAAAATTATAGAGTAGATTGTTTTCTCGACATTACGTAATGCCATGAAATAGGGACCCTGTGCGGGAACTTTGACTGTATCAAAAAAAAGGATTGCTAGGCTTATACCTGTTTGATAATTATCGGATAATTATCATGATAATTATCGCGATAATTATCAAAGGGCATATTTATCTTGATAATTTCAAACCCTGCAGTGTAGTTAGGCGTACAGACTACACGGCCAGCCGGTGGTCATTTTGTTTTTGAATATAATTACAATTCCTTAACAAAACTGTACTATAATTATTATGTTTATTACAAACAATTTTGCATTATGACAACTTAAAAAAATATTGTATCGTATTCATCATTTTCTTGTAGACTCCCTGGATTCAACGACAGGACAACCTTTGGATCTCACTAGTTTTAAGGTAAAACAATTTTAAAGTCACCGGTAGCTATTTTAATATGTATTGCTAACTTAAAATACTTACAAATAAAATATGTATTCAATTTTTCACAATTCATTATTATTTTTTTAATTAATAAATAGTATTACCAAAACTGTAAGAAATTTCTCTAGAAATAAGCATCTTTGAGTTCTCTCTATTTATTACCTATGTAGCTGTTTTATGACGACAGCACATCAGAGAAGATAGTAAAAGTTTAAATGAAATTTGAGCTAGCTCCTGAGCACCTTATTATTTCCATAAATCTTTACTGATAGATGCGGAAAAAAAATCTATTTTAATTTGCTATTATGTAAACTTTTTAACAGCGACTTTGTGGCTATAGCCTATGCACTTTTGGGCACTGTTATGACTTCTATGTTGCCATTTTATACAATACTTATTTTACTTCCTTACACACTAAAATAAAAGAGATTAGTGTTATTTAATGGAACCATGTTGTTCATTACATTATTGTCTATCATCAGAATTTGTGTCAGTAAGATGACCCAAAACTTAACCTCCTTCAGCTGTTGCACGAAAACCGCCTCTATTACGATTGTAGTAAGCGTGCTCTCAAGGTCAAACTGTTACGCTTGATCTGATGTCGACTGTACATAATTTGGTAAATTTTTGACAAATAAAAATTACTAATTTTACTAGGAGTGCAGAAATCTCCAAGAGATATTTTTTCACGATATTTTAGTTAACGTCTCACATTAAAAAGATGACAACTATTTATGCTTTTCTTACTTTTATTTATCTTAATTATATTATATTTTTCCTCCTTCTAGAACACAGAAGACGAACAGATGGACGCAGAAGACGCGACGTCACAGGAATGTTTGGTGTCCATACCAGCTGTCAGCGTAGACTATCTCACGCATCGGACGGACAGCCTCGAAAAGGTGAGGCTCATAAAGTCTATCATTTTAGGTCTTATACAACATGAAAATGGTCATCATAATCTCTAGATTATTTGGAATTATCTTTTTCTTGTCAATATATTTTTTTTATCCCTAATCATTTATATATCTTAGACTTATCTAAGTGCTTTTAATGTCTGAAATATAAATAAGCGTCTCTGATGCTGGTAAAAAATTTTGGATATCCTTTATTGCAAGGAACTCGGAGGAATTTTTCAAATAAATGTTTTTTTTCTAAACTAGAAGAATTTTAAAGGGTTATCCTAAGTAGCTCAGTGCTCAGAGCAGTTAGTCATCCGGATTATGAAAGGTCGCGGGTTCTGTTCCCGTCCCAGGATGTGATCTTTTCTGGTTTAGATATATCTTTTAAACATTGGGCCTGATTCTGAAGTGCTCACGCTAAATCTAAGTTTTGTTTTAATTCAGTGTATCTCTTACTCTCGATATGCATCCGTAAAAGATGGCTGTATAATTTGACATTTAGAAAGTGCACACACCATTTTCGATCTTATTGAACGAGATAAAATGCAGTGTTTAAGAGACACCTCCGTACAAAAGTTCATTGACAGCTCTTATAATAATTCTTGATATCCTTTTCCTATACACATTGAGAGAAAGAATAATAACAAAATAAATACGATGTTTCCCGACAAAAATGATATGAAAACATTAATCACCACACCCATCAATTAAGCCCATTAAAATGTGAAAAATTAGGAATTAATTATATCTTTTTTTACCATGTCAGTTCGGCGATGGCTCGAGCCCAGTGGTGGAGGAGAAGGCTCCAGTGGCTGACACGCATGACACCCACACGACCCGCAGACATACCGTCGGCCCTGGAGACTGCAGACATAACCAGGTCAGTGCCACACCACCAGGAAACCAGGAAAGGCGCGAACTACTCATGCACGCCACGACTGACAGAGACAGACTCTAGCGGAGGCTCTAATCAACTCATTGGTGCTCCTGTTGACTTATTGACGCCTGGTACTTAGAACAATGTAGTGGGTTTGGTGGAGGTTTGGTCACCCATCCCATTCTTCACTACAAATACAGATATTATACACCCAATAACAAAGAAAGAATAACAAACAATTCTGGAATCTTCTCGGTAGTTCAACTTTTGGAACCAGTGTAAATTCAGACAGACTGACAGAAAGACAGACTGACTGACGGACAGACGGACCGACAGACAGACCGATAGACAGACATTATAACATTCTTAGCTTACGTAGATCCAGATAAGACAGTGAGACAAACATAATGTAATTGTTAGTTAGTTAATATTATTTTTATGTGATAGACATAAGGGTTTTTTGTTGACGATTCAAAAGTGCTTCTTGGGGGGCCTAATTGAATAAAGATATTTTCATTTTCATTTTCAAAGACACACTAGCGGAGGCTCTTATTAACTCATTGGTGCCTGGTACATACCAATACAGATATTATACATGCAATAACAGACAGTCCCATAAAATTTTTTTTCAAAATCAGTGGTAGTGGTTTTTAAATAAAAAACACTGAAATTGCGATTCTGATTTTTTCACAATTTTTAGTGTTAACTTTCATAAGTAAGCTAGATGGGTGACCGTCAACTTATATTGTTTCCCACTATCGTATCGTTTCACTAAAAAGTCATAGGTAAGCAAAAATCCGCCAATTTCACATACGTAGACGACTTAATGATTTTAGATTTTTTAATATAAAAACCAAACTACCCAACTGATTTTGAATAAAAATTTTATCAGTCACAGGTATTAAAATTAAATGTTTGATGATATTTCTACTGCTAATTCATGCATTACTCTCTCTATAATTGTTTGATTTTTTTTAGGGCGGGGAGCTAGGTGTTTGTGGAGCGGCATCAGCTGATTTACGAGCGGCACCTTTGTATGGTTCCGCACATTTTAATGTACGTATTAAACTATAATATTTTTTTGTTTTTCTTTAATTCTCCCTATAAAGGGAAGGCAAAGGGTACTAATACCCATACAGCTATGTCTTCAGTAATTCTTTATTTCTTCTTTATTGCATTAAAATGCTGGTGTTACACATTTCAATGCATCTTGGGAGTATTTGACGCGAAATATATGATGGCAGTCTCCATATGATGCTACTTGATGAGGTGGAATAACCACAAAAAAGTTCTCATCGTATTTCACACCATAATCACTTTTATTCTAATAATCTTTTAGTTGCACGTCAACACAAACACTTATTTTATAAAATTACACCACTTTTATAACACAAAGTTGGCTCCCGGCACAATTTTTCATTATTGTAATAAAATACTTGACTGACACCACAAAATGCCGCCAAACACTCCAGTTCTTTTTTTTTGGTAAATTATCCCTGTGTATTGAAGGCAAAGGGGTCAAGCCCATACGGACATGTCTTAAGTATTTTCATTAATTCTGCAGATATTGCATTGAAATGCTAGTGTTACACATTTCAATGCATCTTAGGAGTATTTGACGCGAAATATATGATGATAGTCTCCATGTGATGCTATTTGATAACCACAAAAAAGGTTATTAGAATAAAAGTGATTATGGTGTGAAATACGATAAGAACTTTTTTGTGGTTATCCACCTCATCAAGCAGCATCATATGGCGACTGTCATCATAAATTTCGTGTCAAAAACTCCCAAGATGCATTGAAATGTGTTACGCCAGCATTTTAATGCAATAAATGAAAAATAAAGAAACACTTCAGACATGGCTGTATAGGCATTAGTTTCCTTTGCCTTCCCATTACAGAGGGATACAACAACAAAAAATAACTCTGCCGCCATTGTCAATGGCACTCGACCTTTCGATACAAGAATTATTTGCCAAAACCAACGTCTCCGTTGCAGCAGCAAGCCGGTGGCAAGGTGTCTCTCCTGCCAAACACCAACCTGGCCGCCAAACTCCCAGCCGTGCAGCATCAGCCGCCGCGGTACTTCAGCGTCAAAGATCAGCATCTGCTGAAGCCGCCGCACGCCATGCAGAGTCCAGGTGCGGTCACCCATCTTATCCCTAGGATGCTAAGCTAGAAAAAACCTCTATAACTTATGAATGCCTAGTACTTAAGAAGAAAGTTGTCGTAATAATAGTTTGAAGACGGACCTATCCTTTTTATGAATACATGTAGGTAGTCTAAAATCCTAGTATTTCATAAGGAAGTGACTATTTTGAACCTTGTTGTCTCTTACAACGGTGGTAATTATATGTTCTGTGGTTCTGAAAGCCTGGTACTTTTAAATTGAAACGCGATCGACGGGCGCCCGTCAAAACCAAGCAAAAAGATAAAAATGTTTACTAATAAAAACGTATCTGGAGGATAGGACCAGCATCTGCTGAAACCACCGCACGCCATGCAGAGTTCAGGTACGGTCACCCATCTTATCCCGAGGATGCTTACCTTTTGTATGCCCGCGTTAGAAAAGACCTCTATAACTTATAGATGCCTAGTACTTAAGAAGAAAGTTGTCATAATAATAGTTTGAAGACGGACCCATCCTTTTTAACCCCGACGAAAAAAGAGGGGTGTTGTAAGTTTGACGTGTCTGTCTGTGTATCTGTATGTCTGTCTGTGGCAGCGTAGCGCCTAAACGAATGGACCGATTTTGATTCAGTTTTTTTTGTTTGAAAGCTGATGTGCCTATGATGGTTCTTAGCTATAATTTATGAAGATCAGTTTAGGAGTTTGATGACTATCAGCTCATTTTGTACATGATAATAGGGTTTTACTAACTTTTACACATCCGATTGATTTGAAATTTCGTGTACTGTCACTTCGGTGACATTCCCATGACATACTAACCTTGAGCTGATCCTATACCATCAAAAAGTCTGCGATATGCTTAATTCTTCAGAAACTTACAGCAGATATAGCGTGTTTGGGCTCTCATGAATAGTCTCAATGAGATGGTGTTAGATAGATGATTAATGACGCCGGGGGTTACTTAAAATTTTTAATTTTGTATTTTTATGAAATATGTACATGTAGGTATACGGTATACCGCATCAATCTAAAAACCTCTTTAACTTATAGAAGCCTAGTACTTTATAAGGAAGTGACTATTTTGAACCTTGTTGTCTCTTACATCGGTGGTAATTATATGTTCAGTGCTTCTGAAAGCCTGGTACTTTTACATTGAAACGCGATCGACGGGCGCCCGTAAGTATCCAGCCAAGCAAATAATTAAAAATGTTCTTTTGTCACAGCATCACAATTTGGAAGACGAGCTTCAGACGGTGGCGGCCATGTTCCTAGAGGCAGAGAAAGAGCATGTTGCCATTCCGCTCCCACACACCATGTAAGTTTTACTTATTTATTCCCTTGCAGTATTTTTTTCCCTTTCATCCACGTTCATAACCAAGATTTCATAACCAGTTATGAATATGGATTTTTTTTCACTGTTTCATAACCTGTTATCGGACAAAACTTTTTTTCCATTTTTACAACCAGAACCTCCTATTCATGTCTGGTCTCCTGGTACCTTTTTGAATAATGAGAGTTTACTCAAACATGCAATTGGGTATGAGATTAGAAAAAGAATTTAAAATGAGGAACAGAAAAACCAAACGAAAAAATGATAACTACGTCAAATCGACAAAGAAATTGATCAAACAATAGAAGACTTAATGGCAAAAGAAATAAATGTAGGACACTGCTTAGAAATAATTGCACCTTTTATGTTTTAAGTTCACAAACATTGCTCAGAAGAAGCAGCCGTTTTGTATTTTCAAGTTGACAAGTTTAAGTTTTACTATTTATCAAAATGACAAAATAACTATTTTCGTGTTCATAGTTATGTGTTTTTTTTTTCTATTAAATTTGTATTTTAAGACTTAACTGAATCTCATACCCAATTGCATGTTTGAGTAAACTCTCATTATTCAGAAAAGTACCAGGAGACCAGACATGAATAGGAGGTTCTGGTTGTAAAAATGGAAAAAAAAGTTTTGTTTGATAACTGGTTATGAAACAGTGAAAAAAAATCCATATTCATAACTGGTTATGAAATCTTGGTTATGAACGTGGATGAAATTTTTTTTTCTGATGTGGGCAGGCAGCATACTGGTTTTATTGCTGCTACCCTAGTACTAAGTAGTGTTATTTAGCTGTGATCTTCTGTAAGGTGCTGCTACCCCAGTACTAAGTAGTGTTATTTAGCTGCGATCTTCTGTAAGGTGCTGCTACCCCAGTACTAAGTAGTGTTATTTAGCTGCGACCTTCTGTAAGGTGCTCCTACCCCAGTACTAAGTAGTGTTATTTAGCTGCGATCTTCTGTAAGGTGCTGCTACCCCAGTACTAAGTAGTGTTATTTAGCTGCGATCTTCTGTAAGGTGCTTCTACCCCAGTACTAAGTAGTGTTATTTAGCTGCGATCTTCTGTAAGGTGCTGCTACCCCAGTACTAAGTAGTGTTATTTAGCTGCGATCTTCTGTAAGGTGCTGCTACCCCAGTACTGAGTAGTGTTATTTAGCTGCTAAGTAATAAATATTACGCTTGATATAGTGTCAACTTTAAAAGACAATACAAATCGAATTGATCGTTTTCTTTCAGGCTTCAGACAGTGGCACGCCTCAGAGAGCTGAAGAGTCCGAACCAACCGACGAGCAGACATCTGATTCGTATGACACTAACTTATGCAGGTACAATGTTTAACCCTCTGCTCAGATGTATTTAGATTTATGAACCTAGATTTTGCGTACGTTCTCCAGAATTAGGGCCAATCTAATCATCATAATAATAATAATACTTGACATTTTATAACAATTAAAAAAAAGGAAAAAATTATATGGTTCAGAAGGGAATTGAACCCGCGTCTCCTGGGGTCCCGCCAGACGTAGCGCTCCGGTGGCGTAGTGGTAATCGAATCTCTCATCTCAAATGTTTGTATGATGAGTACGAGCATTTGTTCACAAGTCATGGATGTTTATATGATTATTTAGTATATTTCTAATATTTATATACATATTATTATCATTATTTCTCCGTTATCTAGTATCCATAACACAAGCTCTTAATGATGCTTACTTTGGGCTAGATAATACGTGTGAGTGTATTAATATTATTATCATTATTCTTATTACCTCTGTAATTTTTTTCGGAAAATTAAAATATTTTCTTGACGCTTCTGTCAGTCAAGTTTTTTGGAAATCATAACATCAGGTGGATTCTTACAAAAATAACTGTACTGGTACTCAGGACCTGACATAAGTCCCATACCAACTTCAGATAAGTTTATTTTATTTGGAAAGCTTACAGAATTATTCACAATATAAATTTTACAATGGTTAACTATAAGCTAATTACAAGCTTCCACATATAGCAAGTTAATCATTAATTCACAGAAAACATAGTATTACAGGATCTTATGGAATATATTTATCTACTAGGTGGTAGACCCATATGTAGGGTCGCCTGGGTAGGTACCACCGCCTTTCTTATTTCAGCATTGAAACAGTTAATTACTAGAGCCAGTGTAATTACTGGGCATGGACGGCATTTCATCTTAGGCCTCAGGATGACAACGAACCTGCAACATCAAGTGCTTTTCTTTGTTATTGCGGGTCAGGCCGTCAGCTTGATTGTCATTTAGTTGTATAAAAAAAATGTGTACATGTTTTGCTACTATAAAAAGCATGCAAATCATAAAATATTGTTAAAATCTTACAAAATAACATATAATTTTTTAGATGTGATATCAAATTTTGATCCAATTTTAGGTCAATTTCATTTCTATAAAATAATTTAATATCAAACATTTACAATAAAATAATTTACTATCTCCTTTTGTCATTTTTTACGTTCAATGGTTGACATCTTTATTATTATGTCCATATTCAGGTATATGATGACGCGAGGCAGCGGGAAAAGACATACGATTGGCACTCAAGAAGAAGCCAATGTGGCGACCTCTGTCGGCAACACGGGGACTATGGTGAGAATTAGTTATTGACAGGGTTATTTATTTATTTAAGTAAGGTACACCAACAGCATTATATATAAAAATATTATTTCTAATCTTATATTATTATTATCTTATGGACTTATATAATATGCCTATTATAGGTATACACAGCTTTGGCTATAACAGTGGTTATGTTAAACAATTAAATTATATTAAAAATATAGTTCACACAATTTCATGTTGATTATATATATATGTATTTAAGTAAGTATATTTATATTCATAGTGTATGGTAAACCACACACTCGGGATGCTAACGCTAACGCTAAGGGACGCTGAAGGGGGGTGACTCCGAAGAGCGCTAAATAACCGAACCCGATGAGTGACGATTTTACACTGATTTATTGTTTCCACCAATATTGCTCAATAATTAAAGTACAGCGCGCAACGTCACGCAAGACATGCTAAATTAATCTAGGTCACATTAAAATGATGTAAAAATTATGTGCGGTTAGCCCGTACATCTTGCCAAACAGAGAAGAAAAGAATAGAATTAGGTAGCAAAAATACAAAAAGCTAGCTAAAATATAGCAAACACATATTAATGTTAAATAAAAGACGTAAAAAGGTGATAAACAATAATCGCTTATGCTATGTAACGTTTAAAAATCGTATAAAAATGACTCATCAATTCATCATACAAAAATGTTAATTAAAATAAAAATATCATAGAAAATTATCATAATAAATGTAAATAATTGTCCAATATTTAAAATGTTTATAAGTTCACTGACACTTATTCGTTTTGGCTCTCGGATGGCCTGATTATTTCACTATAGGATACACTCGGTATAGGAACTGACACTGCTCGCGGAGGTTTTGGAGGCGCCGCCGCCGCCGTGCCTCTATTTACACTTAAAATGTTCAGGCTCATTGCTTTACGCAACTCACTACACTCATCTTGCACTTGAAGTACGTCAGACGTACACCGATGATGACCGCACGCCGGTGCCTCCCCCGCGGGAGACGTTGACAACCGCGGAAGCTGCACTCGACGAAGCCTTTTCCTTCTGATACGAATGAGTACTGCTACTGCCGCTATTGTTAGTAAGATCGCTATTATTCCATAACTGATGGAGTAGTGGTGAATATCATGTATGTTATAATCGGATGATGACTCCTGCTTTATGGTATTAATCTTATCCATTATCTCATGATAAGCTCGCTCGTGATTTTCCGTAGTGAAGATATATGCTGGTGCTGAAGTGTTAACAACTCTATTTAAAATCGATATATCTGGGGCTTCGATAATAGGTTGTATATTAATTCCTTTTACAAAGTCGTTGTGAGCGTAAATCGTAAAAGTATCGCCTTTGATTGTGCAGCCTTGACCTATATCTAGTAGGCCATTGCCCGCTATTGTGCTTACGGTCATTCCAGCTGGGCAAAATGTGCGAACGTTGTATTCATCGCAACACGAATACAGCCAGACATTCTGTCGCTGTAACTTTATCCATCTATTGTAACAGGACGATTGTTCATAAGTGCAAGGCGATGCATTTTTGCCTGCATTTATCAAAGTTAAATTGCATATGTTTTGCTTGAGGTCTAGGTCGTATGTAGGTTTATCTAACGTGCATAATATTTTATTTTCAGATGCATGAAGACAAGTTTGCAAGTCGTAGTCATTTAGGAAAACGACTGTATCTTTACGTAGGTTAAATGCTAAGTAAGGGTAGGTTGGTACAGTGAGGTAGGAAATTCCCTTATCATTTCGTGGGATTGTTATGATTTTATCGAGCTCATATATTGCGCTGCTAACCAGTGGAAACTTAATTTCGATTATGAGGTAATTTTTGTAAATGCTAGCAAACACCTTTAGTAGTTTGTATAAGTTTCTTACGTTATCTGCCTCCACAGGTACCTTTAGATCATCGTGTAATTGGCCCGATATGAAATTAATTTGTTCATCCAATTGCTCTTTTGACAACAAGTGCGTGTCGATGCGACCGTGGGTGATATCAGTCACAATGTCGATAAGAGAAGTTTGCATTCGTCTCAAGTTTTCTAGTATAATGTTAGCTCCTAAAGCTGATGACGTAATGTAAAGGCCGTTGTTGACGTCTGAGCGTATTTCGTTTAGCTCAGCAGAAATTTGTTTTAGATGATTATTTATTGTTGTAAATTGGGTATTCATTATTCGCTCGTTGCGCTGTATTATGTTATATTCAGCTTCGATTATTGTGGTTTGATTTTTTATTAGTTGTTTGAGATGGTTTTCGTTGTGATTAATTTTTTCAATATCCTTGGCATATTGTTGGGCAAAATCGTTATCTAGAACACCGAATAAGTAGTTTGCAACGGACCCCACCCCGTTTATCAACCCTCTTTTCTGACGTCGACTGGTAGGACCCCGTAGTAATTGATTATAATGTTCAATTTCAGTTAATTCATGTGTAAGCTGATTCGTAATGCTCTTATATTGTAAGTTGGACTTCATAGTCATACCTTGCAGATGTCTAACGTAAGTCTCCATATCGGTAAACGCTTGCCAGTAACCGGTGAGATTATAGTAGACCACCAGTTTCCACTCATCTCGAATAAACTGTAAATTCGAGATCTTATCAAAATATAGTGCTTGATTGTCATCTATTGTCGTATTGCTCACAATATTTTGCTGTGTAGACGGTGATATTAATGTAATAAATAGGAGGAATGCTAATGAGAGATAGTTCGCTAATACGCTACGTTTATTTCTTCTTGCCTTTTTCTCGACGCTCGCAGATGTTGGTTGATTGGATGGTGGTTGCTGACAGTCGTCGCGTTTCGCTGTTATCGTGATATGCTCTTCTGTATGAACAGGTAACGGTACGAGTTTTGTTACAGGGCGTTTTAAAGTATTGTTTTCTGTTTTAATTGATACGACCCTGACGTAACCATCCTTGCCTGGATGTAGTTCTAGAATTCTACCAAGTGCCCATCTACCCGGAGGTGTGTTGTCCTCCTTTATAAGAACGATGTCATTTATTTCCAGATTTTTACTTGGTTTTCTCCATTTGGACCGAACCTGAAGGTGCTGAAGGTAATCAGATGACCAGAGTTTCCAAAACTGTTTGTTCATATGCTGTACTAGTTGCCATCGTGTGGGTAGGCTAACATTATCTGGGTCCGTCTGAGGTCGGGACAACATAGAGCCACCAATCAAGAAGTGACCCGGGGTAAGATACGCATCTTCTGGATTCTCGGTCAAGGAAAATAATGGACGCGAGTTGAGGCAAGCTTCAATTTGATGCAATAAGGTCGTAAATTCCTCATAAGTAAGCCTTTGCTCTCCCAGGACGCGTTTAAGGTGTCTCTTAAAAGACCGGACCGCCGATTCCCACAATCCACCAGCGCTTGGCCATGCAGGCGCATTAAACGACCACTCGATATTTTTTACGCTAATGTTGCTAAAGAAGTCTTGATTAAGAGTCTGCAGAATCAATTTGTACTCTTTGTCTAACGCTCTTTTCGCTCCGATAAAATTGGTGCCATTATCGCTATACATTCGGCGGGGCGTCCCGCGCCGGGCACAGAAACGGCTCAAAGCTGCCAAAAAAGCTGGTGTAGTTAAGTCTGTGACCAGTTCAAGGTGCACAGCTTTAGTTGCTAGGCAAACAAATACGGCGACATAGCCCTTGTACGTCTTCACTCCTCTGCCCTTGCTCAGTTTCAGATCTACATGGCCGGTAAAATCTACACCGGTGTGTGTGAAAGGGCGGGAGGGAGTCACTCTCGCTTGAGGGAGATCAGCCATAATCTGTTGATATTTTTCAGAACTATAGCGTCGGCATTTGATGCATTGTCTAAGTTGCCGTTTGACAGTGCGCATACCGCTCATAATCCAGTAGTTCTCCCTCACATATGATAAAGTTAGTCGTGGGCCACCGTGTAGGGTAGTTATGTGCGCGTGATGGATAAGTAAGTCAGTAAGACGGCTACAACTTGATAATATTATCGGATGCTTAGCTGTAGAACTTATGTTCGAATTGCTTAGGCGGCCGCCGACTCTAAGGATTCCATCTTCATCTAAGTATGGACTCAAACTCGCTATTTTGCTGTTTGACCGAACATGACCCTTGTTTTTTATAGAGTCTATATCGCTATCAAAATCATTCGCTTGAATATGTTTTATAATTAATTGTTTCGCTTTATTTATTTCCGCCGCTGATAGGTAGGTATCATGTTCGATTGCTCTGTGACGTAGCGCTGCAGTGAAACGAGACACCCATGCCACTATCTTTACGGCACGAGTGATGGAGCTATTATTTATTAATATTTCATTTATTATTGTGGAGCTTGTGTGTTGTAAGGCTACGTTCACACAGGCCTTTTTTACCTCTAAATTTGGCGCTTCGTATGTCTTTGTTTTTGTAATGCTGTCTTCGTTATTAGGATCAAAATTAGGTAGCCATTCCGGGCCATTCCACCAGAGTGAATTGTTATAAAGCTTAGTTACGGTTAAACCACGTGTGGCACAATCAGCTGGGTTCTCCTCTGACCGTACGTGGTTCCAGTTCAAAGCGGGTATCACTTCCGTTATCTGTTTAACCCGATTCGCTACGAACTGTTTCCATCGAGCTGTGTCTCCATGTAGCCATCCCAGAACTACCATGGAGTCAGTCCATGCATAGACCTGTAAGTTCGTATTCGCTAAAGATGCTTTTATCGTTTTTATTAACTGGGCTAGGAGTAAGGCGCCGCATAACTCCAAGCGTGGCAACGAGACTTTCTTAAGTGGTGCTAGTTTAGTTTTCGCTGCAACAAGTCGTGATGTGCACTCGCCTTTATAGTCAGACGCTACTAGGTAAACAACGCAGGCGTATGCTTTCTCGGACGCGTCACTGTAACCATATAATCTAAATGCTTGCTGTGTGTCACCTAAATATCGAGGGATGTTAAAATCGCTCACCCTTTTCAGATCGCTTCGAAGTTCGGTCCACTCCGTTTTAATTTCGGTAGGAATTTCGCCGTCCCATCCCAAACCAGAGGACCATGTCTTTTGGAAGAGGATCTTAGCTCTGATGGTTAGTGGTGAAAGCCACCCCAAGGGATCGAAAACTTTCGATATCAACGAGAGTAGTTGTCGCTTTGTGTTACAGTCGCTATCAAAATCTATCTTGTTTGTAAACACAAATGAGTCAGATGAGGGTATCCATCTGAGGCCTAAGGTTTTCCGGGATTCAGAGCATCTAAAATCAAAGTGCCCGTCAAGCTGGTTTGCTGATAAGTGGTTAAGTAGCTCAGGATCGTTAGCTGCCCACTTTCTTAAGTTCATCCCTGCGCCTTTCAGGATTTCAATTAACTGAGACTGCAGTTCCTTTGCTTCCGCAAGAGAATTATGCCCACTAAGCAGATCGTCCATGTAGAAGCTGTTTTCCAGAGCTGCAGCAGCAAGAGGATATTTTAGTGCGTCATCTTTTGCTCCAAAAATTACCGATGTAAGAACGTATTCCTGAAGCGGTTCATGTGTAGAATATCGCCAGATGAATGATTGAAGGTGCTGGTCATCTTCTCTTATCAGAATCTGCCAGAACATCTTCTCGGCTCCGGCTCGAAGGACCAAAAGAATGTATGGTAAACCACACACTCGGGATGCTAACGCTAACGCTAAGGGACGCTGAAGGGGGGTGACTCCGAAGAGCGCTAAATAACCGAACCCGATGAGTGACGATTTTACACTGATTTATTGTTTCCACCAATATTGCTCAATAATTAAAGTACAGCGCGCAACGTCACGCAAGACATGCTAAATTAATCTAGGTCACATTAAAATGATGTAAAAATTATGTGCGGTTAGCCCGTACACATAGTATAATATTGTATGTATTTATAATTATTATGTGTTAGGTATATGTATAATTATTTTCTGGTGTTTGCGCTTTCTTGTCACTCACTATAACTATTAAATTATTTTACCACATTGGGCTGACTGGAAGAGATCTCTCATAGAGATAAGTCCACCCTTGCTCACAAATTGTAAATTTAAAATTTACCTTGTAATTTATAAAGTGCAATAAAGAATACAATAGTATAAAATTAAATAGTAAAAATAAACAATTTATCAAAGACATTTACGGTAAATTCTAGGTGTCAATAGGTAACTTCAAGTAATTACATGATAATTGAAGCGGTGGGTTAAAGCGGTTGCAGTGACAACCGGCACCAACGGCTTAACGTGCCTTCCGAAGCACGGAGGAGTGAGAGGCTATAAATATTGATTGACCCATCCCGGGACCGACCACGGCGAAAGTTGCTTTGAAATGAAATGACAATTTCATTTTATTTCTGCAATGGCTATTTAATATTCAACTAACTGACAAGCGAGCTGACGGCCCACCTGGTGGTAAGTGGCTGCCGTCGCCCGCAGACACCTACAATAACCAGGACAACATAAGTATTGCAGGTGCGTTGTAACCCTGTGGCCTAATGTGAAGAGGCTCCCATAGTGATAGGGCTGTGTCTGAGTGTGAGTTTAATAAATCATTGTTTCTCTTATAAAATATATTAAACTAGAAAAATTTCACGTCCTGAGGCGTTTCACAATCAGGGCGACTGCTCTAACCATCTGAGCTACCCAGAACTTAAGATTTCTAGTCTATCTGTATCCACTATCCCCAGGACGTGAAATTTTTCTAGTTTAAGATATTTTATAACTAAATAATTTTTTCAAATATTTATAATTATGTTAAAATGAAAATTAAGAATAAATCATTGCTTTTATTTTTTTGTATTTAACCTATTTGATGGTATCTATACAACTATTGTCACCTATAGACACCTAAGTACAATAACCAGTAGAACATAAGTATTGCAGGTGCATTATGATCCTGGGGCCTAATATGAAGATGCTCTCATGCTGATAGGGGTGTGTGTGAGTGTGTGCGTGCGTGTGTGTGTGTAAGTTTAATAAATTATTTTTTTTATTTTTTTGTAACCAATTTATTTTCATTTTTATTTTTTATACAACTTGATGACAAATGAAGCTGATGGTATGTACAACTATTTGATGGTATGTACTATGTCATACCTATGTGGCTAACGTCACCTATAGACACTTGCAATAACCAGGAGAACATAAGTATCGCAGGTGCGTTGTAATCCTGAGGCCTAATATGAAGAGGCTTCCATAATGATAGGTGTGTGTGTTTATGTGTGAGTGTGTGCGCTTAAGTTTAATAAAACCTTTTTTTGCTTATTTGTATTTAACCTATTTGATGGTACATACCTATGTGGCTACCATCACCTATAGACACCTGCAATAATCAGGATTACATAAGTATCGCAGGTGCGTTGTCATCCTGAGGCCTAAGATGAAATGCCGTCCATGCCCAGTAATTACACTGGCTACCTTTCCCTTCAATCCGAAACACAGCGAACTGTTTTACGGCCGAAATAAGAAGTGCTATTTCTTTTTCAGTCAAGCACATCACCATCGTCCACCACCAGTATACGTGTCAGAAGAACAGGTCTGCTGACAGTCACTGAAAGACCACCTGGTAAGAAATATATTCTAAAATTTATGTACTCCTAGTACTTGTGTGTAGAAAAACCATTTTAAATAGTCAATGGGATATTGAATATGGCTAATGATACAATTAATTCAATTGTTTGTTAAAGACAAACGTGGTATAATTGTGATTCTTTCTTTTTGGATCCAGATATTTGAAAAGGACAACTTTACTTTATTATTTTTAGACCAAATAATTAATAGCGGCCAACCCTATTTTAGTTTAGGGCTGCGACGCGTTTTAAAGTGTTCATATGCGTAACTTTACATAGATATCTATCTATATTAATAATATAAATGCGAAGTAATATACATAAAATCTGTCATGGGATAAATTATTTCCTGAGACAGGATAAAGAATTGTATTAAAACAAGACAGGAATACAGCTCAGCAATTATTTCAGTTTTTGTACACTTTCTGTCCCGTTCGTGCAGTATAGTGTTAGAGCGAGCAGTATAGTTCCTTCGTTATATTCAAACCCACTGCCTATTAATCTGTTTGTCCGTCCGTGTGGCTTGTGTGATCCATAAAGATGCGTTATGAGGTCACTAAAATGATCCAAATAATTTATTAAAAGCTATAGTGCCTTACGTTTTGAAGTACCAGGCTGTTAGAAGTTTGTAAAAAATGTTCTATGAATTGATTTTTACACCTCTCGTTGTAAGACATTTTAAGCTGTCTTTGGATTGTTTCATTTTTTATTGATTTTAAAATTGTATGACACGCATATTGCATCCTTGTAATAAATTATCGCATCGTTGCTATTTTATTTAATGACATTAATATTACTCACATTTTTGTAAAGGTAAACATTTCAACCCGCCAACCATCAGATCCAGACACACTTGATTTTTCAATTGTCATAGACCTCCAAAGGTTTAACGCCGCTCGATAGATTAATAACGTTAGTCATTTAATTTATTAACAGAGTATTTATTTGATATAATCCTTTCTATTAGTAAGGATGTCTGCGCGTTAGACTGTGCTATTGGACATTAAAACTTGACAGGCCGAGTTGTTATCGCCAAGAGAGATGTTCCAAAAATGTATGTAGACCCGGCCAGGTCTATGTAGGTACACTATACTGAAAAATATGTAAAAAATATACAGAACAGTGTCCAATTGTCCATTTTTTTTATTTGCTTTGTTGCGTGGTACAAAACAAGAATTTTTATAGAAATAACTGCAAAACAGTCATATATTCATCATGGCGGCTATGTCACTTTTTTGACGTTTAGTTGACTTCTATGTCCTCCGCCATATTGCCATACTAAATAACTGTGAAATCGACGAAAAATTTTTACTTTTGTACGAACAAACTATGCATAAAAACGAATTATTAGTATTTTTTCACAGATTCAGGAGATTTTTCCTGATTTTTTCAGTTACCGTACATATACTTGGATGAAACATCTCCTTTATCTGATGGAACCTTAAGTATAGTGATGACCCTTTGCCTTTGTTCTCATACAATTCTTTAAGAGGCTGATAAACGCCAGCGACCTTGAGAAAATGAATTTCGAGGCCCCGCCCACTAATATTTCCGATAACGTGGCTCCACAATACTACACCGACCAGCCGCGTAACTACTACAACCTCAAAAGCGCCAAGCTAAAAAAATGCCACTAGATGGCGTGCTCCACATGCTTTATTCCATAGACCATTATAAAAATAGAAATGAACAATAAAAAACTATACACTTTTATAAAAAATATATGTGGTATTTTTAAATTAATGGTAAATATTATACACGGTCAATATACTTATTTATACTAACAAAGTTTTGTAAGGGACCTATTATGAAATCGAAACATGACAATCAGGGATGCAATTATAAAAGACAAATCATAATAGTTTTGACATACGTATTTTCATGTCAGCTGTTCTATAAATTAGAGCTCGACTTGAATAAATTTTGGTTTTGAAACGCCTTGTAAATTTTTAAGTGCATGGATAGTCCCAATCCGACACTATGAGCAATAGCGAAAAGTACTCAAAGGACTCTCGAAAACGTAAAAGAAAAACTAAACTGCATCATTGGATGTTTACAAAATATTCCTAGCCAGGAATCAAAACTATTGTTTTAAAAAAACTCACATGGTGTATTACAGCATTCGATTAGATTCCAAATTACAAAATTCAAGTTTTGCTTTTATAAATTATGCTACAAAGTACGAAGCAGTATGCAAAAAGTTACTAGTAATCAACGAAACGTCGAACTAAATGTAAATTATTGGCACGATGTTATTAAAACGTAAAGTGGATTACTTGCACTTATTTACATTTTATTTCTTTTTCACTGTGGCCTTTAACATTACTTTAAAACATGTAGCAGTTTATAAAAATCCAACATTTCCCTTCCGTTTTTCATATGTAATATCTTCCCGGAATGTATTGTTCCTTGTATACCGCGATACTATCGAATCGTGTAATGATAGTGTTTTTTTTTTCAAAATCAACGGATTCTATTTCTACCTTAATTTTTGATTTCTCAAAAATCTAATGCTGCACTTTTAGTTTTTATCGAAATCGGTCCCGATACTCTTTTAAGTACTTTTCGTTATTTCTATTTGGAATTTGGAATCCATAATAGATTATTTTTTTATCTAAATCGTTTAAGCAGCTTAAGTGTTAAAATGTAACACCCAGAAAGACACAGTTACATTCGCAATTATAATAGTATGGATGTGTCATCTTATCACAGTAAAAATAATGTCCGTTCGAAGTAATAGAAAGATTAATCAAGTAAGTATTTATTTTTTTAAGTTAAGAGCGTTTACGCCGCAAGGCTTTCAATACAAACCTAATTTTTTAACAAAAAGTGAATGCCGTAACATTTCAATTATTACTTAAATGTCGGAAAGGTATTATTGATATAGAACTGACTACAACAGCTTTTTAGTCACCACAGGAATGCGGTGATTGATGATATATTAAAATTGTGCTGTTTAATATTTATTCATGTTTCGATACAGAGTTTTGTCGATAAAATAATAATAATATTATGAAATATACTTTCTATGAAACGTATGAAACTTTATTCGATTGTATCAAACAGTAATGATTGGTTATTAGGTTAATCAAGAAATTTAGTTATTAAAATTCTGGAACAGTAATCTTTGAAATGATATACGAAATTGAAAAATTATGTATTTTAATAAATACTCATCTGAAACAGTCTAGAGTATATTGAAATTTGGAACATGTTAGATTTTTTTATAGATTTCTATTTGTAGGTTAGGTATGTGATTATCTTTATTTATGTCCCAGCGTTCATGTTATATTTACCTCAAGATCCGAAGGTCTGATACGGATTTTTTTCATTTATTGAAGACTATATGTTTTGAAGACTATATGTTTCGGTGGCGTAGTAGATTGAACTCTCTGGTTTCAACTACGAAAACAAAGCATCTTACGCCATGGTCGATCCCGGGATGGGTCACCGTTGGTCCCGGTTGTTGTTACAACCTCTTTACCCCACCAACTCGCACTGGGCTAGCGTGGTAGTGTTATTGCCCAAATTCATCATGTGTATCATGTGTTTCTTCCATGTAGGAAGGCTTATATAACGTATACAGGCTAGTGATGATGATGATGATGATAAACAGTGTTACAGTATGTTTAAGCTAAACAATATAAATAATAAATAGTACATTTAAATGTAATCCTAAGAACATTGCCCACAGATTAGGTACATTAACATAAATTATAATAAACATGAATTGGTATGTTGCCTGAGTTTAAAATTGGCGCTATTTTTCACAAAATCGGAAAATATGTGCTACCACTACCCATAAAAACAATTCAAACTTAAAAGATATGAAATATTGTTAAAATTGTACCCTTTTCGAAATAAAAAAAAGACATTTATTTTCAAAATTTATCAAAAATAATAATGTAATTAGATAGCTGACATCAATTAAAGCAACTATTATAATGACAACTATGAATAAAAACATACTTGATACATAGTTATTATTAATTTTGTCAGTATGCCCATACATTTCTTAGTAATATGGAAACATGTGACGTCACCTGTCCCGTAGATTTTCTATGGAGCCTTATTGGATGTTGCGCCGCAACATATCCACATGCCACTATATCTGTGAAAGTATTGATCTTAGACATACTATTTATTTTGCAATATTTCTTTATGAGTTATAAACTTCTTATTTATGAAATAAAAAACAACTTGTCAACTACCCTATTGCTGAGAGCTAATTTGTGCTACAATAATATAGTGGAAAGAGGACATATTTGAATCATGCATAGTTTGCCGGTACAAAAGTTGAAATATAGAATACTCAACACCGTGGACTGGAATGGACAATTGAACACCGTTCTACAATTTTTTACCTATTTTTCAGTAAACTGTGTATAGACCTGGCCGGGTCTACATACATTTTTGAAACATCTCTTTTATAGCATATGTTAAAAGTTCTGGTTTTTAAATTTACATATAAAAGAACCTTTAAGCCTAGGCTAGGCTTAAGCTAATTTAGTGTTGTATGCATTTAATAATCTAAAATTAACTGTGCCTGTTGTTCTTCATGAATCACATTTTGTAACCGGAAAAATTAATATTAAAAAGAACAGAAACGAACCATTCGATATCTTGATTATTTTTAAAACTGCCGGGTCTCACAATTACGTAGGTCTATGAAATAAACTAAACTTATTTTATGGTTCTATATAAAAACTTTGTTGAAATTTATCTTTGTATTATGTATTACATATAAATACATAAGTTTTTTTTTACCTTCCTTATTCATTATTAGATAAACAAAGAGATACAAAGATTAAGAATAATAAAAAAATATTAAAAAAGAATTAGTAAAGAATGAAAAAATAAGAAACATAAACAAAAAAGGACTAGAAATAAACATACATAAAAATAATAAAAAAAAACAAAAGTAAAAAAAAATTGATACAAAAAATATTTTTTGTATTTATAGTTTAATCGTTTTTTATATTTATATTTTTTTTACTTTCATTTTTCATATTCAAAAAACAAATAAGAAATAAAAAATACAAATAATAAAAAAAAAGTTGTGAACCCTTGAAGGATTGAACCCCTACCTCTCGGATAGTAAGTCGTGCATCTCAACCCCTACACAATCGCGACAGAGTCATTTATTTCGAAATTAACTATCTAAATTATACAATATACTTATACATTTCCCTTCAAGCAAACATAAACTTACTTTACAACTTCCATCTGTGACTGTGAATCTGAATAAGTACAACTTTCGAGATGATTATGGAGTTTTTGATAGTTCCTAAAATTAGATAAAATTAGCTATCTAAAGAAAAAATAATCAGGTTATTATTGTGTTATTTACCCCTATACGAGTGGTTTTTGACTCTTTTTATACCTTTTTCTTGGTTTACCATAGTCCAAAATAATATTTATACCATAAAATTTTTATTTCATAAATAATATTATTAATGAAATAAAATTTTCACAATAAAAATTTACGAAATTATTTACTCATTTTTGTCTATCTACTATAATACACTCACATAGTAATCACTAAAACCTAAAATATAATTGTCTATTTGATATTTGCAAATTAAAACAGACGCAGACTGATATTATTAAGAACCGCGAGCAAAGAAGCGACACAGGTCCACCTAGCAGCACGCCTCGGCGATCACTGTCGTTTCCTCTACAAATGAAAGAGAACAATGGATAATGGCGCGAGTCGCTATTGAAATCGGCTGAAGAATTCAGAATAAATTTATTTACTAAAAAACTAGTTACTTATTTGAAATTGTAAAACATCAATATTATAAAATTTAATATAACAAGTTTGTTCCCTAAAAATTAGAAAAAAACCTTTGACATATAACGCAGAATTTGTTCTGAAAGCTGATTTTGATGGGTGACTTTGGCATTTTTTTTATACAAACATTTTGATTATAATGTGTTTTGGGGACATGCATATTATCAGAAATATGTCCAAGATATATTTTTTTCACTGCGTTTATTTCAACAGATTGTGCTAAAAAAAGTTTTAAGTAAGGCTCAATTAGCAATTATCAGCCTCTTAAAAGAATTACAACTGCTTAAAAATTAAAGAAATAGTTAATACTATTTCTTATACCCCTCTAGTGTCGGTTTGATGATTTGAGTAACCTTTGAGGTGTTGTCTGTAGGTTACGGCGACCACATTGCATCAAGTGGAATGTTTACCATTAATACGTGGCTTTAAATAAATGTATAATATTAATGTCATTCGAATGGTTTTTTAGTAAATGCTTAATTATTTTTTGTTTTGATGTCGTTATGTCATAATAACATATTGGTATGTCAGGAATATAATGTGAAGTAATCTTCAAAGAACGGGAAAATATGTAAAATATACTGTTACTTATATGTTATCTGTTCATTTCTTTATTTAAACTTTTACTGCACAATATAACGTACAATTTGGCAAACTTAATGCCATGAGGCATTCTCTACCAGTCAACCGGAAAGTTGAGTCCAAAATGACTAAATAGGTAGTGCAAAAGCAAAGGTTTTTACAAATATCTTATTATGACATACTACTCTGTTAAACGAAGAATAAGATCGAAATAAATTCAAAGTAAACATACTTTAGTTCCACCGAAATCTCCATAAACTCTATTACCCCTTAAAAATCTGTACGATAATCTCCTAAAAGTTCATAACCGCCTTGTACTTTTCCTTTGTTTAGTCCGATTAATTAGAGACCATAATGGTTATGACTATTTTTATATATTAGTCCACTTGATTGGACCACGCGTACACAAAGAGAGAAAGGAAACAATATAAGAAATAAGAAGGAAATAAATGTGACTCCATTTCTAATCCGTTCTTCGTTTGACTGCAGTATCTTATTGTTTTAATAGTAGTGCTAGCATGTTTTTACTTTGCATCTTTCGCTATTTTTGTTTTATTTCTGTTTTTTTTTCAACATATTTCTAGTAATAAGCCCAGAGTTAGTAATGGAAGTCGAAGCGAGAATGAAGAGGAATTATTTACCACCGTCTATAGGATACCAATACCAAAACCAGGGGTACCAAAGTCCCCCTTCTGGTACCGGACAGAATGTTCCACAGAGTCCAACGCAGGGATCGATTACAGCCGGCACACCGAATTACAACCAAAGCAATCAGAAATCTATCAAACCGGCGTTAGAAACGATACCACAAGGTACCATGATTGGTACTATAGGGTCTATAATGTCCGGAACGCCTATAACTAGTCAAATAACAAGTTTCCCACCAAACCAGTATACTAGTACCACTGGTTCTATTACTAGCGGTACCCCTATTCAGAATCAAGGGTCCATAATATCTGGTACTCCTGTGACCAATTTCGATGCCAAAAATTTCGGTAATAATAGCTTTAATACTAATTTTGGTAATAATATGCAGACTTCTAGCTTTGCTAGCAATCCGCCTACGAGTTTCGGTACTAGTTTACAATCCCCCAACAGTTTTGCCACCAATTTAGCATCCGCGACGAATTTCGGTACCAATTTACCGCCTTCGTCTAATAGCTTCACTACTACTTTAACTACAACCAATTTCGGCACCAACATAACGCCGGGAACCAGTTATGGTAACAACCTGCCGACTACATCAAATTTCGGTACCAATATTACTTCTGGTACTAATTTCGGTACCAATTTAACGTCGACGTCTAATTACGGAGCCAACATCAACACGCCTAACTACAGCAATGCTAATTTCGCTACCAATAACTTTGGTTCCATTACTACTGGTACCCCGGTTCAATACCAGAATCAGAGCATTCAGGGGTCTATTACGAGTGGTACTCCGATACAGAATATGAGCATTAGTGGATCGATAACAGCCGGGACGCCTTGTCAAAATCCGGTATCCGGTACCCAATACAACCAAGGGCAATTCAACTCTACTAGACAGCGGAAGTATTCGGGCCCGCAGCGAGTGAAACTACAAACATTAGCGACGGTTCAAGAAATGGGTAATTTTTTTTTCGTACATATTACGGGTGGTGGGTTGATACCAAATTAATTGGTATCATAAATCTGCTAACAAAAATATTATTAGGTACCTAATTAATCTAATAGAAGTTGGTATTATATTTCAAAAAAATATTATTAATCAAAGTAAGTACAGATATTACTGTTTTTTTTTCTCAAAGTATTCTTGCATCCAGTTGTGTGCCTACATAGATGTAGATTTTGTGTTTGTGTGTGTGTAATTTAGAAATTTGTATACTTAAGTAGTAGTTTATTTTAATTTGGCTTTTCTATGCAGTTTTTTTTATTTACAATTTACACAAGTATTTAAATCAAAATAACAATTTCGACTCAGTTTTTTCAAAACGAAAAGAAGGTATTAAAATGTACATAAAACAGATAGACTTGAATAAATTCAGACTAATGTCCCAAGTCCTCCATAGGTATGTCAATGACCAGAGCAGTTTCCACTCTCCTTTATTGTGAAAGGCATTCGTATTCCACCTTGTAATGGAATTTAAGTGGTTGTTTTTCCGGCAGTTGATATTTTTAATAAATAATCCTATTATTTTGTTATCTTTACTGGCTAACGAATGATAGAAGTATTGTATTTGTTTTGTTACATTCAATATACAACGTGTACCATAATTATGCACATCCTGACTTTTCAGGGGTAAAAGTTGTTCATATCGATGACACAACAACTTTTACTTAGGGAGCAACCCTATTATCTGGAAAAAATCAGCTGTTTCTCACATTTCAATATTCAAGGTTCTATAAAAGTTTTGGTGGGACCAACCTTGAAATCGTTAAAAAATATGGTTTCTTATACTGATGAGAACTTTGCCCCTGTTTCAGGATGTGCGTTTTTATGTTGTATATTTGGTATTGAAGTATTCTTTCAGTTTACTTTATCTAATGATTAGGCAAAATTTGTTTAAAATTACAAATCGAATATAAATTTAAAATTTACCATTGTTTATGTTTTATAAGTATTCATTTCTTCTTAATTTTTGATTTTAACATTATTATAAATCTTTGAAAAATTACTCATATTAAAAGAAAAGAAAAATATTAATTTCTTGTCTTTAAAAGTCACTATTGTACCAAATAAAATAAAAAAAATTAATTAAAATCAAAATAAAGTTATGAAAATCAAAACTAGAAAGTAACTCCGAAACCTTCGCGAAGCACTGGCGGATGAATTACTATTGTTTCTCACGCTTTCGAGGTGATTAATATTTTTAAATTTTTTTTGAAACTAATTACCTGAGTACATAATGTTTATTATTTCAGTTTAACTTCATAAACATGAAGTTACGATAGAGTTACTAAGGTTAAATTGTTCTGCTGCGGAAAATCAACCATTTAAATTTCAGCGTCTATAAGATACTGGATTATATGGAGTTTTTAATACATTTATAAATCAGCTCGCGAGCATGCCGAACGGTATTCGCCGGTACGCCGAGCAGAATGTTCGCCGCCAAGAGTGGCTCACGACTTAGCTTCAGCAAAATTGGAGTATCAACAGTTGCAGGTAAGTTTTTTTAACTGTAAAATTATCTTTGTATTTAGCTCCGATCTTCTGTATGATGCTGCTACCCCAGTACTAAGTAGTGTTATTTAGCTGGGATCTTCTGTAAGGTGCTGCTACCCCAGTACTAAGTAGTGTTATTTAGCTGCGATCTTCTGTAAGGTGCTGCTACCCCAGTACTAAGTAGTGTTATTTAGCTGCGATCTTCTGTAAGGTGCTGCTACCCCAGTACTAAGTAGTGTTATTTAGCTGCGATCTTCTGTAAGGTGCTGCTAGTGCAATATTTAAGGGGGCTCCCATACAACAAACGTGATTTTGTTTTCCGTTTTTGCTCGACATTGATAACGGTAACAGGTAGACGCTTGTTTATAGATAATGGTACGGGACCATTCGGCCGCCACTCTGTTCGCACTTGGCTGGTTTTTTTTTGTTATTATATAAAAAAAATGTTTTCCCAGCGAGGCTTGGAGCGGAGAAGTGTCGGCGCAGGCGCCGGGGCTTCGCCCCCTCTCGGGGACCCTCGACTGCACGCACCAGCTAGCATGCCTGGTATGAATCTTTATTTTAATTACGTATACTTAATTTTTTTATTTCAATTAATTTTCACGTGTTTTTTCCAATGAGATAGAATCAGAAATGAGAACATTCGTAAGAGAACTAAAGTTACTGACATAGCGCATAGTAACTCGAAGTGGTACAGGGAGGGCATGTAGTACAATAGATATGTTTGATTTCGTTTTTCTTGTGTTTTTAAATGTATCGCAATTACTTCATTCAATATTCGATTGATTTTAACATAAAGATATCAAAATCAACAACTTTTTAGTTCCGGTTCACGCCGTGCTCGCCGTCTAAACGCTAGTGCCGCTATCGGTTGTCAAACAAACGCCAAACGCATTTGGAAATTGATAGGAGACTCCTTCGTTCAGCAGTGGACACCATAGCCTGATATGATGATGATGATGATGAATTAGTCCACAAATACCAGGTCAGACATCACATCGACACGTTATAAATTTAATTTTAAATACAAAACTTTCTTTAATTTGATTATTTCAAATTAGCTGCAGAGTCACTAATGACTGTTATTGATTACTGTCAAATTATTCGACAACCGGCGAGTTTTACAGCTAACTGGAACACTTCTAAGTTAGTCAGTTTTGTCTCCTCTCAAATAAGACAGTTGACAGATTGACTACTGTCTAATTCCTTATTTAAAGTGTTTAATAATTGTTACTTTAAGATGATGAACAAGATATTACTGCAGTTAAATTTTCCAAATTATGTGTATGTTAATAAAGCTTGTGGCAAAGCCTCCGTGCTTCGGAAGGCACGTTAAGCCGTTGGTCCCGGTTGTTCCTGCAACCGCTTTAACCCACCAGTTGGGCCAGCATGGTAATGTTATGGTCCAAACTCCTCATGTGTTTCTCCCATTTAGGAAGGCCTGTGCCCAGCAGTGGGACGTGTATGGGCTGTGATTTTGTGCGTTTATAACGAGCGATGCGTAAACGTTGCTATAAAAACGTTAAAAGTAGAAAGCGGTGAAGAAATTGATAGGTTACACTTAGTGCTCCGGTGGCGTAGCGAATATAGCGCGTCTGGCCGGACCCCAGAAGACGCGGGTTCGATTCCCGCCTGGAGCATACAATTTTTACATCGTTTTATTTGTTTGTTTTTCCTTACAATATTGTGTATTCTATAACGATGCGATATGACAGTACAAGATGATGAATACTGCATTTGAAAAAAAAAACAATCTACCGGATTTAAGTCTCGTTTAATTAGATGTTACATTATTATTATAGACCCGACGTTTCGATTACTTTACAGCGATCGTGGTCACGCGAAGACTCATAATAATGTAACATCTAATTGATTAAGTAAATTGGTTTTATTTCAAATGTGTGCTCGCGAAAATGTAACACAATACTATGTTTACTGCAGTTAAATTTCTAAATGATGTGTAACCTAAGTGGTTGGGGCAGGGTCGCCGGTGGGCACGGCGGGGGTGGTTCCAGGGTCGGGCGGAGTCCTAGATCTATCGCAGGTGTCGGCGGAGGCGGCGCGGGCCGTGCTAGCCGCGGCGCGAGGCCTTCGGGACCGCGACCCTGGCGCTCTGGACCTGCCCAGGACCAAACTCCTCACTGAGGTAAGAGCGACGTCATAGGTTCTACTAGGATAGCAGCACCTTACGGAAGGTCGCAGCTAGATGCTGAAGTAATTTAGAATCCCAGACCAAGCTTCTGACTGAACTAAGTCTCGGCTCTTATCTTTAACGAAGCCTTAATCAACTGGCTGCGGCTCTGGACCTGCTCAGGACCAAACTCCTCACTAAGGTAAGTCCTCACTCCCATCACTTTCAGCCCAGGCTTCTCGAGACGGTGACGACATAGGTAGAGCGCTATACATCATACTAGGATAGCAGCACCTTACAGAAGATCGCAGCTAGATACAATACTTCAGAATAAGTATTCCTGACTGAGGTAAGTCCTGACTCTTGTCACTGTCTCCTGAACAACACAGTAAGACAGCGACGGGATAGGTGGGGGCACTTTACACCCTACTAGGATAGCAGCACCTTACAGAAGATCGCAGCTAAGCACAATACTTCAGAATAAGTATTCCTGACTGAGGTTTTTTTTTTTTTTTTTATACTACTAGATGACAAACAAGCTGACGGCCCACCTGATGGTAAGCGGTTACCGCCGCCTATAGACACTTGCAATAACAAGGAAAAATCACTTGATATTGCAGGTGCGTTGTCATCCTGGGGCCTAAGATGAAATGCCGTCCATGCCCAGAAATTACATTGGCTACCTTTCCCTTCAATCCGAAACACAGCGAACTGTTTCACGGCTGAAATAAGAAAGGCGGTGGTACCTACCCAGACGACCCTACATACGGGTCTACCACCTAGTAGACCCGTATGTCTACTAGGTGGTAGACCCGTAACTGACTGAGACTGAGGTAACTCCTCAATCCCATCACTTTCAAAACGGGCTCCTCGACAACACAGTAAGACAGCGACAGCGTAGGTACTACTAGGCTAGCAGCATCTTACAGAAGGTCGCAGCTAGATGCTGAAGTAATTTAGAATCCCAGACCAAGCTCCTGACTGAAGTCAGCCCCGGTTCTTTTCTCTACCGAAGCCTTAGGCTGCTGGCTGCGGCGCGACCGCTGGACCTGCCCAGGACCAAACTCCTCACTGAGGTATATATAAGTCCACACTCTGCTCACTTTCAGCCCAGGCTTCTCAACAACACAGTGAGACAGTAACGACAGGTAGAGCGCTATACATCCTACTAGGATAGCATTACCTTACAGAAAATCACAGCTAGTTAAGTACTTCAGAATGAGTATTCCGCATGCCAACATTGGCAATAATCGATGTGCTGGAGCTGCCCTAGACTCAGCTCCTGGCTGAGGTAAGTCCTGACTCTTGTCACTTCTAGTCCAGTCTCCTCAACAAACCAGTAAACAGCGCCGGCATAGATGGGCGCACTCTACATCCTACTAGGATAGCAGCACCTTACAGTAGGTCGCAGCTAGATACAGTACTTCAGAATCCCAGACCAAGCTCCTGACTGAAGTAAGTGCTAGACTCTTGACACTTTCAGTCTTGTCTCCCCGACAACAGTAAGACAGGGAGAGCTGGTGATATTCACTTAGCTTTGGAGTGCCTTAGAGACTTTTCTGTCAACTTACCGATTCCAGCAACTTATTTTTTTTACCGGATAGGTGCTGCGAGCCACTTTTATATCCTCAATATTTATGTGAGCCTGGTACCTAGATTTATTAAAGAATAAAAATTTTTACTTTTATTAAATAAAAAAAAAACAACATTATGTATTATTTATAATTTTTTTTGTAATTTGAAAGTAGAAAAATAATTAAAAAATACTGTTTCATTAATTGATAACTTTATTTATTATGATAAGTGCAAAAATACCTACAGATATTTTTGTAGAGTAGCGTTTTACAGTAATGTCGCCCTTATTTTGTGTCTTTTTTAAAAAACACAGCATATTAAATTCAAAATAATCGACACCCAAGCTCATTAAATTGCTTTCGGTTGCAGTAAACATTGTGCGCTTTCTTAATAAGTGATTTTAGGTAAATCAAATCGCTTTTCAATTCTAAGCAAGTTCTCGTTTTGTTTCAGGAGCTCGCCCTAAAGCTAGGTATCAACCTGCATGCGTTATGCTTACCACATATAAACGCGTCTCAAGAGATACTAAAAGCGATACACACGTACAACAGTTTCTCTCTTCTATCCGGCCACACCTCCCCTGCTAACCCAGGTTCACCTTTACACCAAATAACTGAAGGCCTGAGCTATTTACACACAGGATCCATAACAAGAGGAACCCCTCAAGCGAGTGCCACCCCCTTAGATCTACGAAGCAACATAGATATGGACACTCAACTATTCCCCCAGTTACACCCCATGGTACACCCTCAAATACATATGGTGACGCATAGATCTCTGAATAACTCCCCGATTTCTAACCCCGGATCACCTTTAGACATGATTCAGGAGGAGATCGGGAATGGTAGCAATGCAGATAAGTTGTTTTCGCAAGAGATGACTAGGACATTACAACAGCAGTTCCAGAACTATGTCTCTACACATCCACAGATTAGTTTGACGGATTGTTTAGGTTCAGAAATAACTTTGGTAGCGTCGTCTTCCGAAGATAGCATGGACAGTTTGGAGAACACCAAGTACCCTTTACCACAGTTTGTGATATCTGAACCGGCAGATTTGGACGATAGACCCTCGATAACTAAAGGTATAGGCAGGAAAGTTAGTCAGGAAACCGAACCGCCTCCAGCTATAGAGGTCCCGAAAGACCTGGATTTGAATCTAGATAAGGACGCTGAAATGCAATCACCTAAGGAAAGCGTCGAAGAGACAAAATTCTTGAGTGAAGATTTGAAATATTTGAGGAGAGGGAGTGATAAGTCTCTGGGATTTAGCGACGATTCTCTCAGTAACGATTCGGCTAACGTCTCCCCGAATTGCGAGCAAAACGTCCAATCGATATACTCCAATATTGTGTCGATCAGTTCTGGATTCAGCGAAAACCGTGGGAGCTTCTCCGAACACAGAGAATCGTTTTCCTTCTCGGACCGCGGCAGTTTTTCCGAGAGGGGTGACTTTGGCCGGTCATCTTTTTCCGAGAAGAGTGACTTTGGCAGGGGAAGTTTTTCCGAGAAAGGAGAGACGCCCAGGTCCTCGTTTTCCGCTCAAGGCATTCTGGGCGAAGTGAAGGAGTACTACGAAGACGTATATATGCCAAGAGATAATAGTCGGCACTGCTTAGAGAAGTGTGACGAGGAGAGTCCGCAAGGGATCGAAGAGATAGACAAGTTACAGAGATCTACAATGGATTTAAGGCTGACGGAGATCTGTAGGCCGGAAGAACAAAAAATACCCATCCTATTAAGTCCGCAAAAAGTGTCAGTCATGCAAGAATATTACGAAGTGACACTTTCAACTGTATGCTCGCAGCTAGATTCGCAAAGCATAGTGGAGTTATTGAAAGAAGCCATTAACACACGAGTCCCGCCACAAAACATATTTGTGGAGACCAACGGTCAAAGTGACAGCGAGGAGGAGGCTTTGACAGGCTTCCTCAATCTAGAGTACTCCGGCGGGATACAGATTGAATTAGTCGTGTGCGAGAACAAAGCTAAAGAAAAAAAGGGTCTGAAAATGAGACGTATCTCCGGCGATCAAAGGGAGTATGGCAAGCTCTGTCAACAATTAATCACCAGTCTGACAGTGTAGACGCTGTCACTTTGACATGAGTCACATTGACGTGAGTCACTTTGACATGAGCCACTTTGACAGGTGACAATTTGACAGCTGTTAATTTGTCGGGTCATGTTGCCCAGTTGATATCTGTGTATGTGATAATATGTGGACTTGTATTAATATGTAAGTAATTTAGTACCCAACAATCTTTTACATATTACTTGTATTATATTAATCGTCGATATTAAATTGTGTACATATTAAGTAAGCAATTACTATGTGAAAAATGAAACGCACTAATTTGTAGTTGATAATGTGTTAGCTAATTGAAATTACGATTCGCGGCCGGAAGTACCTGTCAGTTTTGACAGGGGTTAGTCAAAATCGACTATATGTGTATGGCACAGAAAACGGAGCGTAATTTGTAGATATGGAGCGCGAAACAAGAGAAAAGTGATTTACCCATTCCTCTATCTGTATTATGTATATAAATCATTCGACGTCACTTTTCCCTGTGGTGAGCGCGTCTGGTGTCACTTTGGCAGGTGTCAAGATTTATTGTGACACATGTCAGGACTCTGACTGTAAATTTTTGACAGGTGTCAAAACGCACTTTTGGACGGAAGTGATAATGTGCAATATTAGATATTTTTTCGAATTCGAAACGCATTTTGTATTCTTATTGAATAGTGTATTTAAAGATAAATTTCGTTGTAGACTGTCCTTTGTTGTGTGACAGGTTCCGTGCGTTCTAAAGGGCTGTCTTGATACGAAAGCTCTTAAAAAGTAGATTTTTGCACTTACGCCCTTTCTTATCAGGACGGCCAAGTGAACAAAATTGAACGAATAATGTTTGCCAGTGAAGTATTAAAGTTAAATCGACGTGTAGATAGTATAATTCAAAAAGTATGTTAAAATTATCAAAAAATAAATATTCGCTCCAGCCAATAACGGTTTGTCTAAGGAACACTGGTCTGCCCCATAATAAAAATACATTTCCAACACTTCACAACATAGGTTCTGCTGTCATTGCATACGATTTGACAGCTGAAAGTATACGCAATAGTAACGTTGTACGTCGAAACTCGCACGGAGGCCTATGTACTGAAATTCAATGTACCAGGGGTTAATAAAATTACATTGGTAATAAGACAGAATGTTCCTAAGAAAGCTGTACCGTTCAAAGGTTGTAACGAGTATTTAATTAGCATTTTCAAATGTTATGCATTCCAAATTGTTTTTGTGTTCTTCAAAGCTTTTATTTGTCTAGAGTTTTCTGGCCTTCTTTAGTATTTATTGAGGAATTTATTAGCTGTGATTATTATTTTCTTTTCAATTGTGAATATTGCAACATTCCCCATAATCGAGGATTAAAGTATGGGCTATATTAGTTCATAGAAATGGTTTGCCACTTTCAAAAACATCTTATTCATTTGATAATTTCATGACATTTGTATGAAATAATGCAGCCAATGTTATATTATAACAAAAAACTTTTTCTGTATCCTAGATAACTATCATAGTGCGACCGATTTTCGTGTGTGAATAAATCTATGCCCTATGTCTAATCAAATTATATCATTGACCCCGTGACACAGATTTGTGCATGCAATTATGAACCTTAAGGTGGTTAACATTTTTAGACCGCGATTGAAGCCTATTACAAAGACATTCGACGGTTGACAATAGGTGTCGTCTCAATTCCCGTTTTAATATCAAAAAATATTTAACTTGCTAAACAATTATTATTAATTATTCCCAGACTATAAATGTACATTAATGTCCATAAGTGAGTGGTATTTGTGTCAGTGGGATGTGTGTGCTGATTATCGTAGTATATTAATATCCGCCAACTTTTCATCAATTTTTTCCACTTAGTCCCACTTGTTGGTAGATATATTTTATACTATCCGATTCCTCTTTGGTCCACTGCATATTTATTTTTTATTTATTGGCTCTAAAACTCGAGGAAAATAAAAACTTAACGTAAATAATTTAATATGATTCATAAACATACATATCTATACTTATGCTGATTTATCAAACTGATACGTGAAAGATATATTGTGAATTAGAAATATTATACAATATAATTTGTTCCAAAACTTTATAGTGTTAAACCTTATAATATATGAATGATAAATAAATTAAGTAAAATAATTTTGTAAATATAATATTAAGCAACATTTCCTTTATATTTGCTGTATTTAATACATTCATAATATATTATTTAAAGAACCGACTTTAAGAACTATGTTATTACACTCTTTTGAATATAATTTTGTATCGTTTTCATTGTGATATTTATTATTGAAATGTAAATACATTTATTTACAATTGAAAAATGTTATTTAAAAATGAGTTTTATTAAAGTCTCGTCAACATTTTCTTAAAAAGTACACTTGCGTTTATTATTATGACTTTAATAATTGTTTTGTAACTACGAAGTTACGTTTTTATCAATAATCAAAATACGTAATATCACCTGGGTGATTATTTCCCAGGTGATTAAAGTCTACTTGATTGCCGATATGAATGAAATGTTTATATAGATAGATCATAATAAAATGATCAACAATAATAAATAACTTGGCTATAATAACTAATTGAAGTATCCAAAATGGTGATATTTCTGCAAAATATAATGGCATGACAATATACTGGCCTTCAGTGGGTCCAATAGCACAAGTGGGCAATCCACTCTTATCTTGGGGCTATGACAACATCACGGTGTACTTCGACGCCACGGGTTTTTTAATAAAAGCAGGGCACACCCTGCTGTTACTATATCGGAAAAATCCATTAGTAATTTAACTTTATGAATTTACTTTTTTATAATAATATTTATACACAATGTCAAACTGGGCCACTTTATTTTTCAGGCCATTTTTAAAGACAACTATAATATAAAATTCCATACTAAATACAAAAGGTTAGGTTACAGCTTACTAAAAAACATAACATTGGTCGAGTTTGACATTATTCTAGTTTCCCCCTAAGCTAAGCCAATTGATACCATGTTTTATATTTGAAAAAGTGTAATAGCGCGATTCCACATATTTATTATATTTGTACAAATGGAGGAAAGAACGCGGGACACTAATGATGAACAATAGTCTTGTTATTAGCTAATTTCAATTTTTTTTTATAGTTCTTTTCAGACCCCTTAGCAACCTACAAATCAGACTTGGTTAGACAACATAGTTTCAGGAGCTGGTAAAACTGTCATACATATCACCAATTTGCTAAATAGTTAATAGATGAAGTAATTGAATTAAAAATATGAAACTTGTTTTATAGCGGGCCACATTATGGAGTTCATCTCGCTCTCTCAATGTGAATGTAAAAAGACTGCTGTTAATAAATTGACCTTAAGTGTCAAACATTTGACAGGTATCAAAAATTTTAAAAATACTTGATATCTGTCCTGGCAAAAGTGTCTTCTACTTTCGATCTTATTTAACATGACAAATGTAGGTTTTAGAGTCTTCTAAAATGGTCTATGTTCTTTCATGTTGTTACAAAGAAACGCACTATGTTGAACTGGTGAGAGAGAGAAAGATTATTGTATTTAGTATCTTCCAAACTGCGTTCTTGTCCTTCTTCAAGACATGGATTGCCAAAGGTCGCAAAGGATCCTTGGTTGCTCAGTGGCTGTAGCAGTAGTCCGCAATGTGAAAGAACCCGTGTTCAGTTCCCGCCTTAGAACATCGGTTTTCCTTGTCGGAACATTTTTAAGTTTATAAAGGGTTCGTACAAAAATGTGATACGGAATCTTTTCAAAATATATCAACAAAGCATATATTTTTATGTTCTTTAACCCTTCAAGTATCAAGATTCCAGACACAATTGATTTTTTAATTGTCGTAGCCCTCCGGAGGAGAACGCCACTTGAAAGATTAATTTAATTTTAACAGTATAATGTTTGATAGATGCTTGGGAAAATTATCTAAGCTAGAAAATGTCTTGGGACGAGGACCCGCGACCTACGATCCGGGTGACTGCTCTGGCCACTGTCTTCTAGTCGGTGAGCAGAATCATAGATATTTTAATAAATACTCGTTCGCGTATTGAAATAGAACCGACATTGTAGAGTATACCTTAACTTATAACGGAAAAACAGATAGACTATCTTATCTTATCTTATCATGGGGCCGTGACTTTGCCACGATGCACTTCGACCCTTCGGGATCTTTTGTGCCACCCCTGCCTTCACTCCTCCCACGTCCGGGATATAGCTGCCATAAGCTTCACTATATCTTTGGCGTGAAAGAATCTATAGTCTTCTGGCTTTGGATACGCCACTTCCAGACTCATTCGGATCCTAGCCAGGGCATCGCATTGACACAAAAGATGTTCCATCGATTCCTGGCCTTCACCACATGCCCGACAATGTTGTGCAAGGGAAATTTGCATTTTGTGTAGCATGTAGTTGGTGGCAAAATGTCCTGTGAGTGCTTCCGTGAGGAAGCGAACCTGTGTTCTGCCGTTAGTACAGATGTATTCATTGCCAATCACTCCTACAAGACCAGGCACCCAGATCAGTGTAACCCTATTATACCTACCAAGCTTGTTTATGGCTTGTATGGCATTCAGAACCAGGTCTGAGCTAATGCGCGGTGAGCTCAGTGCCTTGAGGGCTCACTGACTGTCACTAAGAATATATTTAGCTTTATTCTTAGTCCTCTGTTCCATAATTTCCATTGCACATAGACTATACTAAATTCATAGGGTCATCCCAAGCCCTTGGTAGCTTAGTGCTCAGAGCAATCAGCGGTGCAGTGAAAGGTCATGGGTTCAGTTCCGCCTCAAGACATGATTTTTCTCGTTTGGACATTTTTTTAAAACAAGTTTCAATGGTTGTCATTTTCCATCGGTGGGTCCAAGTGGAATATCTTGTTTTGAACACTAAACTGAAGGGGTCAAACAGGACTTTGTATAAACTCGGTAAGTACAGACAGCACATCAAGTTTAACATATGCACTACGGAACTGTTATGTTTCGTGCGCTGTCGACTGTACATATGTTATTGTATATTGTTATTATTATATTAAATTGTTCATTTTAGCTTCCTTCGTGATATTAGGACCTTGTAGACTATAGAAATATTGCCATTATGTTGAACTAATGACAGACGTGTTATGAAAAATCAAATATTCCTGTAAATAATACTTAAATAAATAATTCTGATTCCATACAGTTATTTCTGTCGTTTTATTTCATTTATTTCACTTGGTACAATTGGGTGGACTTAATACCATTAGGCGTTCTCTACCAGTCAACTAGAATGGTCCACAGCTTATAAAAATGAGCGAAACCCAAAAAAATTGTACAAATATTATGAAATACATAATAGGTCATACATACTTAACTATACTTCCAAATATAATAATAATAATATTCACTCCTAGACCCCATCCGACCGAATAGCCTGTGTAGGCAAGGGGTCAGACGAATTGGCCAACCCGGTCGCCAAAATAATGTTAGGTAAGTATTAAAATACCTTAATAAACTGATTTAAAAAAATATTTCACTTAATTTATGTTTGTTTTTAATTGTACTTCTGGCTATTTGCGAATCTGCTGAATTGCGGATCTGGTAAACTGCTCGTGAGGGTATAAATACATACATGAACAGTATGGATAAATCATTTTTTTCTATACAATTAGATGACAAACAAGCTGACGGCCCACCTGATGGTAAGCGGTTACCGCCGCCTATAGACACCTGTAATAACAAGGCTGGCTACCTTTCCCTTCAATCCAAACACAGCGAACTGTTTCACGGCTGAAATAAGAAAGGCGGTGGTACCTACCCAGACGAACCTGCATACGGGCCTACCACCTAGTCACAATTATGAATATGCTTTGTTTTTATTAAAGGAGGGGTTACTTCAATAAACCGCTGTGTGAACTGACAGATTGGAAGATCGCCAGCATCTTGAACAATAGAATTTCTCTTGTTCCTGGCTACTTCACAAACTATAGGTAGCACAGCGTCAGCGATAATAACGACATACTTTGCATAATTATTCTTGCCTAATAGTCTTAAGGTGGTTTTCCACCAGAGGGGCGAGACGAGGCGAGACGATAATTGAAATCGCACTGACCCTTTTCCATTAAAAATTGCCCGCGCGAGCTCGTGCGAGCCAGCGCGAGATGTATTTCTACCAGAGTGGCGAGATGAGGATTGAAATCGCACAACAATAAACCTATCGCGAGAAGCGTGTTTCTGTTGCACAGTTAATTTATACTCTATATCGGAAGCAATACGGTTAATTTTTACACAAACAAATATTTCAATTCACGTCTCGCACATCCTCGTCAATCATGGCTATTTCCACTCCACCAAAGATGCGCGAGCCTAGGATTGAAATATTTGTTTGTGTAAAAATTAACCGTATGGCTTCCAATATAGAGTATACATTAACTCTGAAACAAATTTCAATTATCGTCTCGTCTCGCCCCTCTGGTGGATAATCGCCTAGGGTTCGAAATTATATCAAATTTCACATTTAAATTAATACTCTATATCGTAAGCTATATGGTTCATTTTTACACAAACCAATATTTCAATTCACGCCTCGCACATCCTCGTCAATCCTGACTATTTCCACCAAAGATGCACGAGGCGAGGATTGAAAATTTGCCATACAAATTTTAAATCTCGTCTCGCCTCGTCTCGTCTTGCCCCTCTGGTGGAAAACTACCTTTACAGATTTCCACTAAATATATCTCATCTACTAATTACTAAACTCAAAAAAATGGGTTGGGAAAATGGTCAAAATTTATTTTAAAGTTAAGAAGGGTTTCTACTTCTCGTTCTTTAATTAAAGGTTTACCGCAGGGATCGATTTTGGAGCCGATTCTTTTTATACTCTATAGTGCTGACAGTGCTGACTTATCCAAGTCTATCCAATGTAGTGCACATCACATGTATGCGGATGATGTTCAAATATACAAAACTTTTAAGCCATTAGGCTTAAAAGTTTTGTAGTAGTCAGTCACGGCCATTGAGGGGATTAATGATGATTTGGAACGAATTGTGCAGTGGTCAGAAGCAAATGGTCTTGAATTCTGAATCCGACGAACACGAAATTCCTTGTTTTGGGGACGAAGGCACAAATAAACAAAATAAACTCTTATCGCGTTAATGTTAGTATTAGAAATAGTCATATAGAGCAAGTGGCAGAGGCACGCAATTTAGGTATCCTGATGGACGGCAAATTGAGGTTCGAGAGTCATGTACTAGAGATAGTAAAGCAATGCCACTATAGACTGAGGGTTTTATACAAAATTCGTCAATATTTGAGTGTAGACCTGCGTATTTATTTATGTGAATCCTTAATACTATCTAAGTTGAATTACGCTGATACAGTTATTGGTAATTGTCTGTTAGAACGCAGTGGAAAGCTTATTCAGCGTCTACAAAATTCTTGCGCTAGATTCTGCTTCCGCACTCACCGATCTGCAGCATTTCGCGGTAGTTTTTGCTACTCTGCAACGAAGTGTTGGAATAACATACCTCCGCCTTTTAGAAAATCCGCAAATGTTCGAAGTTTTATGGTAAAATATAAAAGGCATCTTTTGAACTTGCAACAAAGTTTAGTAGCACGGTAAATATACTATAGAGTTCAGTACCTGAATAAAGAAACTTTTTTTTACAAGCTTAATTTTATTTTAATTTAGAGTATTTGTGTTACGTTTAGTGTAAGTGTTTACGCGGAGCCATCCGCCCTATCACACATAACCGACCATGGCATCCGCAGAATACCAGCGTCGTGGCAGCTCCTGTAATAGTCTTGTATAGATTTTAAGTATTTTAAGTTTTATTGTATAATTGTGCCAAATAAACTTTTTTCTATTCTATTCTATTCTATCAAAGCATGTCGTTGGCAGGTGCCTTTTTGAAACGGGTGTACAAGAAAAAGAATGATATTATTTTTATAGAAGATACTGCCGAAAGCTGACAATAATAATAAAAAAACTGCACTAATCGATCATTTATAAACAAAAATTAAAACCGACTTCAAAAAACTGAAAAGGATAAAATAATTAAATTTAAGTAGGTATTCATCCCCTAGAAACATATTTTGGAGTTGGTGCTAAGTGGTTTCCAAAAACAATAGTAAGTGAAGCACTTAGCACCAACTCCAAAATATGTTTCTAGGGGATGAATACCTACTTAAATTTAATTATTTTATCCTTTTCAGTTTTTTGAAGTCGGTTTTAATTTTTGTTTAAAATTTTTTTCACAATTTTTAGTGATAACTTTCTACGTTCAAAGCTAGATGGGTGACCGTCAACTTATATTGTTTCCTACTATCGTATCGTTTCACTAAAAAGTCATTGGAAAAGCAATAATTCGCAATTACGCATGTGTAGACGACTTCATAACTTCAGTTTTTTTATATTTAAAACTAAAGTACCCAACTGTTTTTGAAAAAATTTTTATGGGACCAAATGGCAGCTATTCCGCATCGAACAAAAAAAGAATGACGTAAATCGGATCAGTAATCTCGGCGTAATCGGTGTACATACATAGAAAAAAAAAAAACATACCGGCCGAATTGAGAACCTCCTCGTTTTTGAAGTCGGTTAAAAAGCAATAAAAGACATAAAAAGACAGTTAAAACGAAGAACCGAACTTATTATAATATCGTGCAGATTCTTTTTAAGTTATTAAAGTGACGGAGTGATTTTCCTTTTATTTTCATTTGCTGTCCATATGAATATGAATTAACATAATATATCTATAATATATGACATTATGTAGTGCTGTATTTTTATTTTTGACCTCGCCTGTACCTATGTACATTCAAAAACAAAAGACAACAGTAGGCAAAATGTGTTCGTTTTTTCGGTATTAGTCAATTTGTGTGTCTGAGTGAAAAGAACGATTATGTGTTGGTCACTTTAAGCTCTAGGCAAAAATCATATTTAGTCAAATTGTGTTTCAGACAGTCCAAGACCAACCCAAGATTTTCAATTTGTCATGTTGTCTAGTTCACGCACAGTAGGTATATGGATGCTACGTAGTTCACGGATTACTTTTACTCCAAGGAGGTCTAGGTCTGGTCTAGTCTGTTTGACATTTTATCTAATCAAACAACAAATAACAAATTTAGTTAGGTACCATACTCCTCCGAAACGGCTTGACCGATTTTCATATGTACCTAGGTCTGAGAATCGGCTACTATCTATTTTTTTTTTATATTTTTGGACATTTTTTTTCTTGATCGAGGCTAATAATTTATTTTTATTTTTTGGACATTATTTTATGGCAAAACAACGTTTGCGGGGTTAGCTAGTATTTTATAAAATCATATCGGTGTAGAGGTATTAAAGTGATTAAATTCTCTTTTATATTCTCTTTGATTCACCTTTGATCTCTACGGATTACTTCAGTGTTTACAATCTATTTGCTTTTTTCAGAATAATAACAATTATGACTTTTCAACTTTAAAAGAAATATTGTATAGTTATATTATTATTGACCTGCTTCATTGAGACTAGGTTATGTAGGTATTTTACTAGTAATTAATAAGTCAATGGTATTTTAATAATACGTTAAGATTTATTTAATTGTAGGTACTATAAAGTTACAATTACATAGATGGAAGAAGTGTTTGATAAATTGAAGAAAGCGGGGCAAAATGACGTCGAGAATTTGGTCAAATGGATGAAAGACTGTTAGTAATATAGATAAAACTTGTTTAATAGGTATAAATTCTGTCCAGCAAGGTCCAGACACAATTTAGTTTATAATTGTTATAGACTTCTTTACTCCTAGTCATTTCTTACTGTGGCTTAACCACAAAACACATTTTTTTAGGGGACTCATAGAAATGAAGGGTCGGAATGGTGTTAATCGTTTCAAACTTGCCTATAGTGTCTTATCTCCTTCTCAGGATGTCATCTATCTCCATGCGAAATTCCATCACTTCGGTCGATCGCTGAACCGATGGGAGTGTGAACGTGATATGATGATAGACAGACAAATTACTTTCGCATTTATATTTGTAATCTTCCGCGTGCTTCGCCGTTGGTCCCGGTAACTGCAACCGCCGCAAAGTTCGATTCCCCCAAGACATGCGTTTCTTTCATTTTAGATATTTTGCTAATTAGGTACCTATATCGTTTTACTTTTAGTCTGTAGGTAATTATTAATCTGTAAACAGAGGGAAATGTCCCTGTCACACACTAACACACTAATCCCACACTAGCGTTTGCCTAAAAAGGGCATATTAAGTAGTATTTATGTATGTGTTAGCCATAGTAGTGGTTCATCATCACCAGCCTATATACGTCCCACTGCTGGGCACAGGCCTTCCTACATCGGAGAAACACATGAGAAGATTGGGACATAACACCACCACGCTGGCCCAATGCGGGTTGGTGGGTTAAAGCGGTTGCAGGAACAACCGGGACCAACGGCTTGACGTGCCTTCCGAAGCACGGAGGAGCGAAAGATTATTGAGAGATTGACCCATCCAGGGTTGACCATGGCGAAAGTTGCTTTGTTTTCGTAATCGAAACCAGAGCGCTCAAACCACTACGGCACCGAACTCCTCGATCGAATGTGTAGCTTCACAATTTAAACTTTGAAATAAAACAAATTAAGCTTTGATATAATGAGATTTTGACATTACTAAGCGCAGAGGCGACGTAGCGAGAGTCACCGTAGCGAGACTCGACGTAAAGAGAGTCGACGTAGAGGGAATGATTCAGGCATTTTAGCTTAGGCCTCAGTATGACAAGACAACGCACCTGCAATACCAACTGATTGCTTCCTTGTTATAGGCGTCGGTATGAGCCACTTACCACTAGACCCCTTAGTCCCTAAGAATGACAGGAGCCGAAGCCTACCAGCACCTACTATACTTGAACCAACATTATACAGGGTGGTGCCGTCGATACGACAATAAATTAAAACATGGGCTATATTAGTTCATAGAAATGGTTTGCCACTTTCAAAAACATCTTATTCATTTGATAATTTTATGACATTTGTATGAAAAATAATATAACATTGACCGCATTTTTCATCGAAAATTATCAAATGAATAAGATGCATTTTTTCTATGAATTTTATTGTCGTCCCATATTATTCCAGTTTCACGCTAGAATGAAACTTAAAAAACACAGATTTTATCCCACGGCACTTGTCATGAGATATCGAATAATGGAGCAGGTGGGCCGCCTCAGCTCGCTTGTCATCTAACTACTTGCATAAAACAAAATTGTATTATAGCCAAGGTGATCGACTCAAAGGCAACGGAGGACAAAGCTCGGGAGTTGTTTAAAGATGTTGCTGACAAGAAGAGTGTAGACGTATTGAAGTTCAAGGATACTTTGGCCAAGCTAGCCACGGACCAGGTGAGAGGTTTGACTGGTCATACCGCCCTGCCGACAAGCGGTACAATGCGTGACACCCCCCGCGGCACAAGCCAGATTAGAAAAAAGATTTTTTAGCTGAATAAAATGTACGTACATTTACTTAAATGTACGTACATCCCAAAATCTACTAATCATAGAATGATTCTGTTTGCGGATGACTGCACAGTTGTTCTCAATGAAAAAAATGATATAGCTAATAGCCTCTCTTGTATAGTCGAGTGGCTACAGAATAATAATTTAGTTTTGAATGTAGAAAAGACCACAATAATGGAATTCAAGCAGAGAACTATCCAAACCTTAACATTACCAATAGAGCATAAAGGTAGAAAGATCAAACTGACGTCGACAGGCAAATTTTTGGGTCTATTGATAGACGATAACTTAAAATGGCAGAATCACATAGACTTTGTATGCAAGAAACTTTGCCAAGCCTCCTACAGTCTCTACCATCTATCTAAAAAAGTAGGCATCGATACACTGCTGACATCCTACCTATCATGCGTTTGCAGCTTCCAGGTTGAGATATGCAATCATTTTCTGGGGTAATGCAACCAACTGGGACAAAGTTTTTCGGTGTCAGAAGAAGTGCATTCGTGCTATGTGTGGCTTAAAAATAACCGATAGCTGCAAACCATATTTTCAAAACTTAAAAATATTGACAATGTCCGGTCTCTATATACTTGAGATAGCACTTTTTATTAAAAAAACCCAGCCTTATTTAAAAGTACTCAAAAGTCCCGTGGCAGGGTTGTTCTTTATACGGTGGATACGGTCCCTCATAAAACAGCTCTTTATGACAAGAGTGTTTTTGCAATGGCACCGCGAATATATAATAAAATTCCAAGCAGCATTCAAAAACTCAACGATCTTAGTATATTTAAGCAAAAACTATTCGATTTTTTAATTGTTCACTCTTTCTACTCAATTAATGAATTCTTACAATTAAAATATTAATTAAATTACAATTTAATTTTGACATTCTGAATTTTTTTAAATTAGTCTCATTGCCTCTATATTTTGATCTGACCGCTCCTTTATTATTAATTTAATTTAAATGTTGACATTTCAATTATTCATATTTATTATTTAATATTAATTATTATAAGCTATTATTGAATTTTAATTTTAGTGATTATGAATTTAAATTAAATGTTGACCTGGCTACTAGCTATATTAATTGTAACATTTGTATGCCGATAAGGCTGATCACAGCTTGCACTGTATTTTACTTCACATCTTAATTTTACCTGTGTATCACAAATAAATAAATGATTATGATTATGATTTATTGTTCTTTTTTGTAGGTACCTAAGCTTCTAAAACAAAAATATGTACCTTCATATTTACCGATGTCTGAATTTACACCGGGGTTCCAAAAGTTTAACTACCGAGAAGATTCCGGCAACAAACTCTTGTAGTCACTCTTTTCATTTATTAAGTTGATTGATGATGGTTAGTGACTACATCTGAACAGTTACATACAAGCCCTAATACATTCCTTGCAGAAGAAAAACGTGGAGGATTTCACCAAGATTTTGGTTCAGGAGGCCCCCAGGGTGTTACTGGGTGCTGCGGTTTCTCTGGGAGCCGGCGCCCTGAAGGATGCCTTCACCAAGAACTCCGTCAGGCTGTCTGATTCTAGAAACGCTAGTAGCGTAGAGGTTCAACGTTAGTGGTCTTAATTTACACAACAAATGAAATATTTAATGCGCGGCTTCCTAGGAGTAGTTAGAACATTACTTGAATACTTTCCATATTATTTTCAGATGAATCTGAAGAAGAACAAGAAGAAGCAGGTTCAGAACATTCAGAAGAAGTTCTTTATTCTTCTGTAGACGATCATTAAGGGATATAAAATAACGTGGCCAGCCAGCTCCTGATAAAAGTAACTCAAATACAACCTAAATGGCATTGGATGAAGCTAATTGCAAATGTACTGCCTGTTCTGTTGCTGTATTTTTATAGTAAAGATTAGGTTTAGCTACTAAGATACTAAAGATAATAATAATAATAATAATAATTCGTTTATTGCTTTCAAAAACATACATTAAAAAGTTTTAAGAATACAACAGTCTGAAATTGAACGATGAGTAAGAAAGCAACTGGAGGAGGCTCAGCCTATCTTGTCCAGGAAGAGAATTCCTGTGCAACGCTGATTTTCAGCCACCCCCACTTCTCTAAAGGTCTTAATTGAGGATATAATCGTCATGAGGGTTTCTTCGGATACAGCATACAGATAGGTACATTTAAAAAAATAAACTTGATATCGTGGTATTGGATGAAGCTTATCTGTAATAGCTATCACTAACATTTGCTTAGCGTTAAGAGTCTCTTAGCGATTTTCAGTCTTAATTCATCTAGGCCTCAGGATGACAACCTGCAATATCAAGTGCTTTTCCTTGTTATTGCAGGTGTGTACAGGCGGCGGTAACCGCTTACCAACAGGTGGGCCGTCAGCTTGTTTGTCATCTAGTTGTATAAAAAAAAGTCTAACAGATGGGAGATAGAAAGAGAGAAATGTCGCTAGGAGTCACCTAATAGACGGACATTACTGTCGCGTAAGAGTAAAGCTTATAATTTACTAGCTGACCCCACAAACGTTGTTAAAAAAAAATGACAAAAAAAATAGCTGATTCTCAGACCTAGGTACTGAATATACATATAAAATTTCATGAAAAACGGTCTTGCCGTTTCGGAGGAGTATGGTCACTAAATTTGTGAGTCGAGAATTATATATATTCTTTAGCGCACTTTAGACATTATACATAAATTTGAAATTTACAATTTGTGAGCAAGGGTGGACTTATCTCTATTAGAGATCTCTTCCAGTCAGCCCAATGTGGTAAAATAATTTAGTAATTAAAGTGAGTGAAAAAAGCGCAAACCATAGAAAATAATAATAATAATAATATATGTATATGTAATAAATATAAATACACCTAATATTATATATACACTATAAATATAAATATACTTACATACATACCAATAATCAATATGAAATTGTGTGAAGTAACAAATAAAAAATAAATAAAAACATATAGTTACAAATCTTGAGACAGACTTGACTCGCACTTTGAAAGAAATAATAGAAGGACTATCTTGAATAACAGTTGGAAGCCCATTCCACAGATGTATATATAAGATTACAAAATACTAAGGATATCTACATACAGCATAAAGTTTAAAAAAATGAACTTGAAATCTATTGGATGAAGTTTATTGCAATTGTGTACCTACTGTTATGTGTTTCTCCCATGTAGGAAGGCCCGTGCCCAGCAGTGGGACGTAGCTGGTGATGATATATGCATGTTCTGTTGCTGTCTCTTTATAATTATAATCTTTATGTCGCGCGACAGAAAGCTTATGATTATAAAATATAAAAAGATACAGCATACATATTTGATGTTTTTTTTAAATGTGGTCTGGGTGCCAAGCGCTGCCGGCATCAGCCTTCGTTTTCGAGAGCGTCATAGCCGCTTAGGTACACCCGGTGTGAAACTAAGTATGACCTACTAACTTTTTAACCCCCGATAAAAAAGAGGGGTGCTATAAGTTTCACGTGTCTGTCTGTGTATGTCTGGCTCCTTAAAGATGGACTGATTTTGATTCTGTTTTTTTTTATTGAAAGCTGACATGATCGAGACGGTTCTTAGCTATAATTTATGAAGATCTGTTCAGGTGTTTCATATGACTATCAGCTCATTTCCTACTTTAAAAAGGGACTTGCTAACTTTCACAGATACGATCGATTTTAAATTTGCTTTACTGTTACTTCGGTGGCATTTGCAAGACTTTAACCTTGAGCTAATGCTGTAGGTAGGTACCATCAAAAAGTCTGCAGGATGTGCTTAATTCTTCAGGAACTAACAGCAGATATAGCGTGTTTGGGCTCTTAAGAATATTCTCAATGAGATGGTGTTACATAGATGATTATTGAGGCTATTGACACACTCAAAGTTGTGTGTAGTTTATTATGAAATTTTATTTATTTTTGTGTGTTAATTTAACATAATTTTGTTATCTTATTGATGATCTTATAGTGGTAGCCATTTTCAGATGAAGCCTTTATCCTTATCATTATAAGGTTGTCTTTAATTTATCTATCAAAAGTTTTATTAAATTGTTAATCAATACAACTTGGTCTTTTATTTTACTTTAGGACCTTTCATTATCTACAGTCTACATTACATCAAGTCAAGCATAACAGTTTGACCTTGAGACCTTACGCCGTTCGTAATAAAGGTGGCTTTCGTAGTGCAACTGATACACCCGCGAACCCCCTTAGAGGTTATAAAAAAACCTTGCACCTGCCAGTCACAAAAACTCATCATGTTCATAAATTCGATCATCTGCCTAGAAGTCCAATTAACAATTAACCGCGAATTATCGCGACATATTCGCAACATATTTTGAGATGAAACAGTTCGTCGCTAGGTGATATGGTTTTCGAGATATACAGGGTGGTGCTGTCAATACAACAATAAATTCAAACATAGCCCATAGTTCATAGAAATGGTTTGCCACTTTCAAAAACATCTAATTCAATTGATAATTTCATGACATTTGTATGAAATAATACAACATTGGCTGCATTATTTTATAGAAATGTCTAAAATTTTCAAAAAAATTAGATGTTTTTGAAAGTAGGAAATCATTTCTGTAAACTAATATAGCCCATGTTTTAATTTATTGTCGTATTGATGGCGCTGGCGCTCCCCACCAACCCGCACTGGGCCAGCGTGGTGGGTAACGGCCCAAAACCCCCCATGATAAATCCCACTAACCCAAGGCCCCAAGTGCCCGGCGTTACCGGAGGTCGTGTCGGCGGTAGGGCTTGGTATTCGAATATTCGAATATTCGTATTATTCGAATATTCGCCTCATTTCATATTCGAATATTATTGAGAGTAGTATTCGAATATTCCGAATTTTTCGAATAATGATATTTCATAATAAAATCAACACAACTATGAATGAATTTACCAAAAACGACAGATGATATAAATAGACGTAGGCGACGAAGCGTTACTTTTTGAGTTAATTGAAAAACTACTTGAGTTAACTGTAAAATAAAACTTGATTTAATTTTGTTTCTGTCAGTTTCAAGAGAAACACATCTATTACAACCAAATTTTCAAAAGAAACTTCTAAACTCAAGCAGCAACGACGTCAATATCCATCTGCTACTTCGTCAGAGCATCGGGAAATTTACAAACTGGTTCGACATGACCTCCGAAATGATAATACACGCTCCTTATAAAGAGCAATTGAGCAGAACATGGGGTCAAAAGTGTTCGTCCAGTCCTTAGGACGTAGGAGTAGGGAGACCACCTGACGAAGTTGAATATTGGTGGGAACGTTGTTGTATTGTATCTAGGCCGGAGATTCTTTGGGAAATTGAAAACTTCCATAGTAAATTATACCCTTCGCATGCATCTTGACCAGATCCAAAATATGAGAATTCTACTAGATCAACACTAACACACCACTTCACTGAGAGCCTGCCGGAAACCAAGTAGTCAGCCTAGACGAAATTGAGATAGGTCTTAGACAGCTAAAAACGGAAAACACGGAGAAGATGGAATCACGGCGGAACTTCAAAGCTGGTGGATGAGCACTGCTGAAGGAGCTCCAAAAAATGTTTAATTCTGTCGTCTTTTATAGGAGAACTCTAGAATTGTGGGATAGGAGTGTGGTTGCCCTCTCCCTTAAAAAGGCGACAAGGCGCTGCTGAATAACTACCATCCAATTTTACTCCTCAGCCTCCGCTACAAGCTATTTTCGAGAGTCCTATCAAATAGAAATGCGCGAAGATTCGAAGAATTCCAGTCCCCAGAACAATCTGGGTTCCGGAGAAAATATGGCACTATAGATTATTTTGACTCCATCAAGACCTGGGCGGTTCTAGAATCTTTGACGCAATGCCAAGTTGATATATCTAAGTGAGGAAATGCTTTCACGATTTAAAGACTGTGACCATCCAAGTACAGAAGCAGCAGAGTTACCTATTTCCCATGTTCACAAGTGCATCAGAGGATTGAAAAACTACAAGATACTGTATTGTAACAGTTACAAATAAAGAAAGAAAATAATGAAAAATATATTGCCCGCCTGGCATTATCCCGCCTGGAGCAATATATTTTTTCATCGTTTTCTTTCTTTATTTGTAATTGTTACAATAAAGTAGGTGTTTAAACGCATCAAAAACATTAAAATGTGATTACAAGATACTGAATTGGAACGAAGATGAAGTCGTCGATATAGCCGGAACACTGCAGGATCTGCAACAGATATTGCACGACCTAGCTAGCTGACTTATCTCAACGTATGTCTCTGGATGAACTTGGTGCTGTGGCGTGGACACTCACGGTAGAGCTGGTGCAGCAGTTTTAAGTCGCTCCGCGATCTATAGAGAGGGCTTTCCTTAAAAGTTCACTGAAGGATCGAATTCACAGCAGAGAATCAACAGCCTACGAATGTATAAGCAGAAGTAGCAGCGGGGCGGCTTTGTTAGTGGCCGTCAGTAACTGGATCAGGCTAGCCAAAGATCGAGCCAAGTGGTGTTCATATGGAGTGGCCTGATGATGATAAAAATGGTGAATAAATGTTTTAAAAACTTAGTTTTTCTTTTCAAATCAGTGATATTCCACTTTGATGTCAGAAAATTTTGTAAAATCAACGAATTATGTGCTATATTTAGGTGATGATGATGTATTTTGTTCCTTAGATAAAAAGTATTCGAAATATTCGTATTATTCGAATAATTCGAATAAAATTTTTGGGACTATTCTAAATATTCGAATAGTAAAAATGGCCGAATATTACAAGCCCTAGTCGGCCGTGACGGACGTCGGCACGGCGCCGGGACCAGGGGTGCTAAGAATCCCCGGGTGGCGACGACTTCCCGTCATACGACCTTGGCCCTGGCAACATACAACACACGCACACTGCGGACCGAGGAGAAGCTGCTGGAACTAGAGGAGGAATTAAGTAGGATTCGCTGGAGTATAGTGGGACTGTCTGAAGTCCGACGAGAGGGCGAGGACACGATGGTCCTTAAATCCGGCAACCTGCTTTATTTCCGGGAGGGCGAAGATCTGTCCCAAGGTGGTGTCGGGTTTATTGTCCACAAGTCTCTCGTGAACAACGTTGTACGAATCGGGAGTGTATCGAATAGGGTGGCGTACCTTATACTCAGAATTACCAAACGGTATTCGTTGAAGGTCATACAGGTTTACGCCCCGACCTCGACACGCCCCGACGAGGAAGTGGAGGTAATGTATGAGGACATCTCTCGTGCAATACATACTTCCAAGGCTCACTACACTGTTGTCATGGGAGACTTCAACGCAAGGCTGGGCAAACGTGGCGATGATGAGTTGAAAGTGGGGCAATTCGGAACTGGAATCCGGAACTACCGTGGTCAAATGCTAGCCGATTATATGGAGAGGGAGGGACTCTTCATGATGAACTCCTTCTTCAGGAAACGGCAGCATCGAAAGTGGACCTGGAAAAGTCCGGATGGTGCAACGAAAAATGAGATCGACTTTGTAATATATGTAAACCGTCGGTCATGTTTATAATAAAAGAATTGGTTACTAATAAGAATCTTGTCTTTAATAACGTACTCATTACAATTAGAACCACATACAACTGGAGCGGGAACGTCTGACACTTTTATATCACATCACAGTATTCATTGACGTCTCTGAACCACAGATTGTAAACATTATAATTAATCTATTACAGACTTCATCATGTCGACTAAGACTCGGATATTCAATGATGTCTCAGTGATCAATTCGTTTAACACGGGGAGCGATCACCAAATGGTAAGAGGCACATTGAATCTCAGTGTGAAATCCGAAAGGTATCGACTGATGAAGTCTACGCTCCGCCCTAAAGCTATCCAAATCCAAAACCCCGAATGCTTTCAACTCGAACTGCATAATCGCTTCGATTGCCTGGAGGACTGCACAGATGTGGACACATATAACGACAGGTTCGTGGAAGCTGTCCTTACGGTGGGTTCTAAGTACTTCAAACCCAACCGTAACGAAAGAAGTAAGAAAATCTCTGAGCCAACATTGATGCTAATGCAGGAAAGACGTGAAATGGTTCTGCAGTCTTCTGAGGATGCTCGTCGGCAGATCAATAAACAGATCTCGAAGTCATTGACTCGCGACATACGCCGATTTAATACAGAACGTGTTAAAGAGGCAATCGAGCGAAACAGAGGCTCCAAAGTGTTCGCCAGAGATCTGTCGCTTGGACAAAGTTTGCTGACGAAGTTGAAGACAGAGGACGGCAGAATCCTTACGTCACGACCTGAGCTTTTGGCCGAGATTCAAAACTTCTACGGACAGCTTTACGGCACATCACGCGCACCTGTCACTCAGGCCACCGATCCAAGAGCCAAATTAACCCGACATTACACCGAAGATATCCCGGACGTCAGCCTGTACGAGATTAGTGTAGCTCTCAAACAGCTCAAGAACAACAAGGCACCGGGCGACGATGGAGTTACAGCAGAGCTTCGGAAAGCAGGTGGACGCGTGGTCCTAAAAGCTCTTCAGAGGCTATTTAACTCCATTATCCTCGAGGGCAAAACGCCGAAAGCATGGCACAGGGGCGTGGTGGCACTCTTCTTCAAAAAGGGTGACAGAACCCAATTGAAGAATTATAGACCCATCACGCTCCTGAGTCATGTTTACAAGCTGTTTTCGAGAGTTATAACGAATCGTCTCGCACGCAGGTTTGACGACTTCCAGCCTCCCGAACAAGCCGGATTCCGAAAAGGCTTTAGTACCATAGACCACATACATACGCTGCGGCAGGTTATACAGAAGACCGAAGAGTACAACCTGCCATTATGCTTAGCGTTCGTGGACTATGAGAAAGCCTTCGATTCTGTCGAGACCTGGGCCGTGCTTCAGTCACTCCAGAGATGCCAAATAGACTATCGGTACATCCAAGTGCTGCAGTCACTGTACGAAAACGCCACTATGTCAGTCCGCCTTCAGGACCAAAACTCGGAACCAATACGTCTTCAGCGAGGTGTGAGACAGGGCGATGTTATATCGCCGAAACTGTTCACTGCCGCGTTGGAGGATGTGTTTAAGCTTTTGGACTGGAGAGGACTTGGCATCAACATAAACGGCGAGTACATGACTCACCTTCGTTTTGCGGATGATATCGTAGTCATGGCTAAAAACCTGGAAGACTTGGGCACAATGCTCGACGACCTCTGTAGAGTCTCCCAACAAGTGGGTCTTAAAATGAACATGGATAAGACGAAAATAATGTCGAATTCCCATGTCGTACCCACTCCTGTAAAGGTTGGAAGCTCTACACTGGAAGTTGTTGACGAATATGTTTACCTGGGACAAATAGTCCAACTTGGTAAGTCCAACTTCCAGAAAGAGGTCAATCGACGGATCCAACTCGGCTGGGCAGCGTTCGGGAAGCTTCGCAGCATATTCTCGGCCCAACTCCCGCAGTGTCTCAAGACGAAAGTATTTAATTCGTGTGTGTTGCCAGTGATGACTTACGGAACTGAGACGTGGCCGCTTATAATGGGCCTCGTAAAAAGGCTCAATGTCACCCAAAGGGCAATGGAGAGGGCTATGCTCGGGGTTTCTCTGCGTGATCGAATCAGAAATGATGAGATCCGCAGGAGAACTAAGGTCGCCGACATAGCCCGAAGAATTGCGAGCCTCAAGTGGCAGTGGGCAGGCCACATTGCAAGGAGGACTGACGGCCGTTGGGGCGGAAAAGTCCTCGAGTGGCGGCCGCGTACCGGGAGACGCAGCGTTGGTAGGCCTCCTACAAGGTGGACCGACGATCTGGTGAGGGCCGCGGGAAGCCGATGGATGCGGACAGCGCAGAACCGATCGGTGTGGAGATCTTTGGGGGAGGCCTATGCCCAGCAGTGGGCGTCTCTCGGCTGAAATGACGATGATGATGATTGATGGCACCATCCTGTATAGAGGTGGCCGATAAACTACGGCTCGACATAATCTGTTATTTGGCGAATAATCGCGACATATTTTGAGATGAAACAGATTTTTGTTAAGTGGTATAGTTTTCGAGATATAGAGGTGGCCGATCTGAGGCGAATGCGTCCAGGCTGGGCCACCAATATACCCCTTTAACTTTTAAGCCATGGTCCGACAAAATCAGATATTTGGACGACAAATTTCGACAAAATCGCGAATTTTTTTTGGGTTAGTCAGAATCCAAATCGGTGTTGGTTGCCGATCCAGAACGATTCACACTGAATAGTCTTAAGCACAATTAAGTACCTACTAAATTAAAATTATTATACCTCTACAACATAAAATATCCGAATATTTTCAACTACTACATCATCTATGGGCATGCAAGAGCGCGAAAGTAGTTTGCTATACCGCGTATGTGCTTTTTCTCTATTATACTATATTATGTAGAAACAGTATGTCAATATCTTGGATATTTCTACACACTTCTATAGCTGAACTTGTTTGAAATTCCTCTGGGTGTTGTTTAATTAGAAGCTAAGAACCCGCTGGCGCGATATTTCCCTTTGTTCCCGTTGAGTCACACCATTTTGTGTCACACTCTTATTCAATGCCACTATTTTTTCCCCGTATGTATGTAGCTGGATCATCCCCTGAAGTACCAGGCTTCCATTTATCTATGTAGGAGATGTTTAACATACTCTTATTTTATTTTTATAATAATCGTAGGGGTACAATAAATAAACTTTCATATACTTATGGTTGCCTGGTACTTCAGGGGATGATCCAGCTACATACAAACGAATTTGAACAATGATTTTACCCAAGAAGGTGTTACTTAACGGGAATACATCGTTCTGTTTAGTTACACTGTCACTCAACGGGAAAAAAATAGTGGCATCGAGTTACGGTGTTACTCACGGGGAATATTTTTCCCGTTCAGTAACAGTGAGACACAAAATGGTGTGACTCAACGGGAACAAAGGGATATTTCCTTGGTTCCCGTTGAGTCCCATTTTGCGATTTTTGTAAATATCCGTGATATTGCAAACCATTCTTACGCACTCTTGCACGCACATCGACGCTATGTCAGACTTCTTTCCTCAGATAATAGAAATAAGGTCTTATTATAAGAGAATGCTAACACTATGTAGGTAATCTACTTGAATTTTAAAAAACATATCGCAATCACTCTGGTTTATTTCAGTGAGAATTTATTTTATTTCAAAATGATGTCAAATTTTTGTAAATAGACATTGTCTCGAGTAATCCTAGTTTCACATAGGTGTTTATTTTTAAAGATTTTAAATTAAAAGTGATAATACCTACGCTTTAGAATGGAGGAAGCGTTCGAGAAATTAAAGAAAGAGGGGAAAAATGATGTTGACCATCTGATTAAGTGGATGAAGGACTGTTAGTAAAATGTAGAATGGTGATATTATAAACTATGTATCTACACTCGACAGCACACCAAGCGTTTTTTCATCTATTTAATTATCTATATTCTTAATTTTGATTTTAACATTATTATAAATATTTGAAAAATTACTTAGTAAATTAAAATATTAAACTAGAAAAATTTCACGTCCTGAGGCGGGAATCGATTCGAATTGTTCGATTTCCGCCTCAGGACGTAAAATTTTTCTAGTTTTATATTTTAATTACTATTTAATTATAATTATACATGTATTCTTTTATTACTACTATTATTACTTAATATCTAAGTATCACATTTTATAATACACATACCTACATATGTATAATTATATTTTTTAATCTCACTTTGTTAGCAAGAGCCTATTTATTGATCTCATTTAATTAATTTCAGTAGCTCAGCTTCTATTAGAAGGTAAGCTAATGATTATAGTACAGGTACTAACCTAGTTTAAGCATCAGCTGTACAATGAACGTCCACCAGCCATTTGAACCTATTTTAAGATAACGTTTAGGTACTATGTCTACTAATTTTAAGGTTTATTGAAATAAAGAAATTTATTACTTACTTTACTATATTCATCATCATCATTAATCATCATTTCAGCCGCGAGACGCCCGCTGCTGGGCATAAGCCTCCCCCAGGGATCTCCAAACCGATCGGTCCTGCGCTGTCCGCATCCATCGGCTTCCCGCGACCCTCACCAGATCGTCGGTCCACCTTGTCGTCCTACCAACGGTGCGTCGTATGACGGGAAGTAGTCGCCACCCGGGGATTCTTAGCACTCCTGGTCCCGGCGCCTCGCCAACGTCCGTCACCGCCGGCACGGCCTCCGGTCGCGCCAGGCATTTGGGGCCTTGGGTTAATGAGATTCTTCTTGGGGGGTTTTGGGCCGTCTCCCAGCACGCTGGCCCAGTGCGGGTTGGTGGGGAGCGTCAGAGCCTCGTCTGTTAATCGGCAGGGTGAACCACGTGCAGGTGAGGTTGACTTGGATCCCGTTAGGTGTTGTTCAGAACCCCTTACGCCCCAGTACCTGCTACTATATTATATTATTATTATTATAATTCTAAGAATATAACATTACAGCAAAAGTAATTAACGACACGAAGACAGTGGAGGACAAAGCCCGAGACCTGTTCAAAGACGTGGCAAACAAGCAGAGCGTGGAGCTGGTGAAATTCAAGGAGGCCTTGACTAAGTTGGCTGCGGAACAGGTGATCCTGATCATCATTGTAACTTTTTAAAAGAACACCCTAAAACAATCACGCTTTTCAGTTTTTTTTTTGCAAACGCGGGAAATTTCGGAATTGGAGAATATACAAAAATCTGTCCGCAACTATAAAATAACCCAGCGAGCTTTTAACCCATTCTTGTTCTTATGGTCTATAGCCCATTCGCTGCGGCCATAACTTTGCTAAATCTATACTATAATATTATAAAGCTGAAGAGTTTGTTTGTTTGTTTTGTTAAACGCGCTATAACAGGAACTACTGATTTAAATTTAAAAATTCTTTTTGTATTGGGTAGTCCATTTATCGAGGTATTATCTATCGAGGCTATATATCACACGCTACGACTAATAGCAGCTGAGCATCAATGAAAACTGTTGCAAACACGGGAAATAAATATTATTTTTCAGAGCTTTATTATTTTGTGCGACATTGTGCGATGCGTAAACGGTTAAAGTTCGCAAAAATCATGTAGTTATGATAAAATTGTTCTCTTTTAAAAGTTCTAAAATAAAGTCCGCTACAGCATATGTCTATCTTTCGAAAATGACTCACTATAACCATCTAGTGAGTCATTCACCACTATAATCATCTATCCCCGAAACACATCCCTTACCGAAGCATTCGTACCTATATTTTCAGAGATATACAGGATACAGGGTGGTGCCGTGTATTGACGACACAACCCAAACATGGGCTATAATTTTGTTCATAGAAATGGTTTGACACTTTCAAAAACATCGTATTCGTTTGATAATTTCATGACATTTGTATGAAATAATAGAACATTGACTGAATTATTTTATAGAAATGTTATGAAATTATCAAATGAATAAGATGGTTTTGAAAGTGGCAAACCATTTCTATGAACTAATATAGCCTAGAAGTCCCCATTTTGAGAAATCCTCTTTGTGAGAAATCCCCATTGTGCGCCTAAAGGGGTTTAATTTATTGTCGTATTGACGGCACCACCCTGTATATTCTATTCATGAAAGTTAGTCTTGCTTATAAAAACAAAAAAATATTAATGTTGAATGGCCCCTACGACAATGGGCTCCTCGGCCGGTTTGACTTTAATTATCAATTGCTTACAGAAAAAGAGTGTGGAAGACCTCACCAAAGTATTGGCTGAAGAAGGGCCGAAAATGTTACAGAGCCTACCGGGAGCCCTGGCGGCGGGGGCCAGCGCTTTCAAAGAAGCTCTCGGCAAGAAATGACATGGAAGAACATTCAATGATGTAATTAGGTATTGGCCGCATTAAACTGATTGATTTTTTATCAAGAGCATATTTTTTTATTAAGCCTCGATGAAAAAGAGGGATGTTCTAAAAGTTTGACGTAACTGTTTGTGTATCTGTGTGTGTATGAAACACAGCCATTAAAAACCATGTCCTGAACAGAAACAAGGCGTAATGGCATAAAATACCTGGACTAAAACACTCCAATTCCTTCCTAGGAGAGGAGGTAAAAGGATGGAGTAAGTACATCTATGCAAACGGTAGAACACAAGCTCGCCTCTTAATTGGGGCACTCACACGGCATTTTGCTACTAGCCACATGCTACACAAAATGCAACTCTCTGCCACACAAGTTTGTCGAGCATGTGGCGAATGTCAGGAATCTATGACGCATCTTATGTCAATGTGATGCCCAGAATGAGCCTTCTGGTAGTGGCATATCCAAAAGCAGAAGACTACAGGCTCTTTCTGCCTAAAGATATAACTAGTAAGGCTAATGGCAACTATATTCTGGACATAGGAAGAGTAAATGCAGGGGAGGCACAAAAGATCCCAATGGGTCGAAGTGCACTGTGACTAAGTCATGGCCCCATAATAAGATAAGATCTGTGTGTCTGTCTGTGGCATCGTAGCTTCTAAACGAATGGACCGATTTTGATTTGTTTTTTTTTGTTTGAAAGCCGACTTGACTGTTACATTACTCTTTGACTGGGATGGTTCTTAGCTATGATTTTTAAATATCAGTTCAGGCGTTTGATGACTATCAGCTCATTTACTACATGATAAAATAGTTTTACTAACTCTCACAGATCCGATTGAGTTGAAATTTGGTGTACTGTTCGGTGTCATTCCCATGACATACTAACCTTATGCTGATTCTATACCATCAAAAAGTTTGCGGGATGCTTAATTCTCCAGAAACTTACAGCCGATATAGCGTATTTGGGCTCTTAAGAATAGTCTCAATGAGATAGTATTAAATAGATGATGATTAATGCCAGGCCGGGGGTTACTGATAATTTTCAATTTTATTTAAATCACATTTTAATGTTTTTGATTCATATTAAATGCCTACTTATTGTAACCATTACAAATATAGAAAGACAACGATGAAAAAAAAATATGCTCCAGGCGGAACTAGAAACCGCGTCTCCTGATTTCCCCGGCCCGGCCAGACGCGATTGCCGCTACGCCACCGGAGCACTAGGTATAAAAAAAATATTTCAAGCATGGCTCATTTTTTTTCTGCCAACTACACCTCTGACGTCACAGACTCGACGTAATGAGATTTTAACATTACTAAGCGCAGAGGCGACGCAACGAGAGTCACCGTAGCGAGAGTCGACGTAAAGAGAGTCGACGCAGAGGGAATGATTCCCTATCTTTCCTTTTCCAACGTTTCTATAGCAACGGTTATCTCACCACTCATTGAAGTTAACACCTCTAGTGATCCGAAAGAATATTTTTAAACTTCCAGTTAAGGTGAGAAAAGCTATTTTAATCACATTTTAATGTTTGTAATGCTTTTAAACGCCTATGTATCTACTTTATTGTAACAATTAGAGATAAAGAAAACGATGAAGAAATATATGCTCCAGGCGGGACTCGAACCCGCGTCTCCTGATGTCCGGCCAGACGCGATTACCACTACTCCACCGGAGCACTAGGTATAACCTACTAATTTCTTCACCGCTTTCTTTCCTTTTCCAACAGTTTTATAGCAACCATGCAATTTTAAATATCTCGTATATGTTGGAAGGACTGCCCAGCAGTGGGAATTATAGTAAAGGCCGGTGACGACTGTAGAGTCTACCTTTAGAAGATAGGCAAACAACACGCTTGTGTGTACGCTCAGAGGGCCTAGACAACATGCCATTTGACAATCGCTACCGCTATCAAATGGAAAATGTATGGGATTTGACATTTACAATCGAAAGTCAATCGAGTGCTTATGTCAAATCCCATACATTTTCCGCTTAGCGATAGCGATAGCGATTATCAAAAGGCATCTTGTCTAGGCCCTCTGATCATCTATGATCTGAGGTGTACGGCTAACCGACCACACTGAATCTATAGCAACATACTATTGATACCCATTACAAAGTGGAGAGGTTCTATGATTGATACGTGAGCCGGGGTTAAGTAGACTTAAAATTATATGTAGGTAAAGTATATGTAGGAAAAAATAATAAAAATATTTTTTTCAACGAATCATTTATTTACACGCTGACTAGACAAATGATACAAAGAGATAATGATTAAACTACATTTAAGATATGAAAAATTACGATATTAAATTAAAACATGGGCTATATTTAGTTCATAGAAATGAACTAAATATAGCCCATGTTTTAATTTATTGTCGTATTGACGGCACCACCCTGTATGATATAACGCCGTCGAATGAAGAATGATATTAGAATGACGTTAGAATTTCTTTCGCATGAGTGTGATAGAGTCAAATGTAAAGATGGTTGCGTCTTTCAAACTGATATTTTTAAACAAAATAATAATTCAACTTGTACGGTTTTCTCGCAATTGTGTTGAAAAACGTTGTACGACACTCGTGCGGCAATTGGTATTTACATACTCTTGACTATGGTAGGCTTACATTCTTCTACTCGTTTGTAAAGAGCCACTTACCACACTGATATCATAAAGAAGTATTCTCGGTATCTTTTTAATAATTGTAATAATGAAGTTAGGCCACTAGGAAAAGGTTTATAAAAAATCGAAAGGAAAATGATACAAATTCTTTCAATAATTGTTAGGTAATTGATAGCTTTTTTTTCAAATTTAAGATATTTTAAGACATTTTTTATATATTTACCTTTTAAATAAAATTACAAATAATGTAAAGGAATTCAAAACAATGTCGGCTTGAACTTATTTTATATCAAATGCATTTTATTACTAAGTATATTGAATATTCTTTACTGACCCCTTAGTAGGTACGAGGAGTTGGTTTGGTATCAATAATACTGTTTGGAGATGAATACAAGCATATTTACACATGGTGTCCTTAATCCCAAGCCAAATACAAACAGGTAACTTTAAAAACGAGTTATCTCGTCCACCGTGCACATTCCGTGGGACGAGTTAACTCGTCTGCCTTCTTATTATCTAATAACGTTATCAAGAATTATAATACTCTACCGAAATATACACACAGGATTATAAACTTCATAGGAACATGTACAATACTTAAAATTATAACTGAAGTGTTTAGTGTGCCAACAACATAGTTAAAATACTTAACTAAGGGTCGATTTTTCAATCCTCAGATATTGTACGTATATCTAGGCCTGCAAGTAAGGATCTATCGATCGACAAAGGAAGCGTTTAACATGGAATCGGTCGTGAACAACCATATTGTAAAAAAAGTTATTTTGTACCTAGTTTTGAAACAATACTTATCTAATTACATACAAAATTTGACTTTAAACTCGTCATAAATCGTTCATACATATACATACATATAGATACATCTATCATACATTTCCCTGACACCAGAATTCGGACGACTAATGACGAAGCTCCGACACAAGAAACATACAACCATTTCATTTTTCAACCAATTTCATTTTAGTTTTCAATTTTTTAAAAGAACCATGCACGTAGTGCTGATAATAATCATTTGAAATGTTTTCTATAAATAAACTTGCAACATTATTGATGACTGAGCTACTAAATACTTTATAAAATTTAAAATTTCGCTAGAATTTAAAGTTTCCAGTTCCGAAATAAGTCAACTTTGTAGGTCGCCAGCCAACACCTAAAAGCCTGGATGAATCTGAGTATTGAAAATTCGGCGCTACACCAGAACAAAATTGGTCTAAATAACAGTTAATAAAGTAGTGAGGTTGAAATATACACATATCATTGAATAATCGCGGTTATAGAAATACATAGTACTTTCACGTGCTTGATTCCATCTTAAAAATAATGTTTTAGATACCGCGTTTATTCCTAGCATTTTGCTAATGTAACATACCTATAGAAGGAATAAACTATAAATTGGTTGCGACTTCTGTCAAGCAGAGACCCTTAACCAAATGTTTTAATAACTTGACTGCGACATAATTATATTATCAATTATTATTATTTTTGTGTCAACTTCTCGAATAATTCTTGCAGAGCCAAAGCTTTTGCTAGTCGTCTTCGGAAGTCCTGGAAGGATGGAAAATAAATCTGTATTACTTGAAATGGCCATGAATGATGTGTATTAAGTAGTAAGTTATTATCACTGAGTTAAGACTCTCCAATCAAGTTAGCGAATAAGCCCTCAGTGCCCCTAGTGTAAGTTTCCATCGAATTGAAACGAAAACGTTCGTCGTCGTGATAACTGTCAAATTGTATGAAAGCGGCAGCAGCGCCTCTATTGTGAATTATTGGAAACCTCTTTTTATATATGGATATGAGAGGTGAGCACGACGATGATCGTTTTCGTTTCGTTTCGATTGAAGCGATTGTGTCATTATGTCGTATAATCCTGTTTTAGTTTGAACAAATCGATTATTTGCAGTTGGCAAAGTAATCTTGTTTAGCAAACTATAAATAAGAGTGATTTTTTTTTAAAATTTGTATTTCTATGTGATTCTGAACTTTCTCATAGGTGTCACAAAATTTGACCCACCTGATATAACAAATGTCCTCCATTAGGTACTCGACTCGCAAACATATCTTTCGTCATCAGACATAGAGCTTTTCCATTCATTGGGAAGCGGTCAGGCAGGCCTCCTCGACGAGACACCCATCGACCGACATCTGTGCGACCCCACGAACGAGGATCTAAAAGAAAACGGAGCATTTTTAAAATTTATAAATTCCTAGTACTTTATATGGCTTGAGGTTCATCAAAGCCAATTGTTTTATTTTTATACTTAGAAAAATATGAGGAATATAGAGATCAATTTTAGTCCACCTGGTGGAAGGCGATTACCGAGCCTTAAACGCCCAGCCACTGCTTACCCCATAAAAATAAAGAGAAAGCGTAGAAGACGAGTCCCCCGCTCCTAATATAACGCTTTCGCAATGAGCTTTGGCGACCTTACTCACCAGGAACAACTATAAAAAGAAGTGTTATTTAGCTGCTATCTTCTGTAAGGTGCTGCCACCCACGGTACTAAGTAGTGTTATTTAGCTGATTAGCTAAGATATTCTGTAAGGTGCTGCCACCACAGTACTAAGTAGTGTTATTTAGCTGATTAGCTGTGATCTTCTGTAAGGTGCTGCTACCCCAGTACTAAGGAGTGTTATTTAGCTGCGAGCTACTGTTTGGTGCTGCTACCCCTCACTTCTCTCAAAATCAATCATGTCATGATATCTATCAATCATATTAGTTTTTTAGCCTTTGTGCAGCAATTCTCTCGGCACAATTACAAGACTTTGTTAATAGGCTACGTTAACTGATTACCAATTTACCATCATACGAAACGTATTCGTATGTGTGTAAAATACCTTTTGTGCTAGCTTACCTAGAGGTAGGTCATCTTCTTGAAGCACCCTGAGGTCCACTGCGTCCCACTTTCCCCCGTCGGTGGGGGGAACTCTGTCACAGCGCGCTTGCGTAGGCATGTTTATTCTTAATGGGGAGTAAGTCTGAAATAACAGCAGAAAAAAATACTTTGTTATTATGCTTCTAATAAAGGATGTAGATAGTATGGGAAGGAGATGAACTTGTGAAGGATCTTATAAAAGTAAGCCAAAACAATTCCTAACCTAACCCATAAATGGTCAGCAATATCTACAGGTGTAACATTACAATGTGTCTGGCTACCGTAACCGTTTAAACCATTAATACCAGTGTCCCATAACAATTAGATATCTAAGCCCATAATAAAACCATATAGGAAACGCTCACTGTATTTAACGGCTTTACAAAATCAATTAGATAATAGCGGCCATTTTAATCCGCCATTAGCGCGCCCACATCCGGTATCCGGTCGAGACAAAATGGCGGTTTTGACAAATAAACAATCCGTTTCCGCGAATGATACATTTCAATGTATCGGACATCCTGTCGTTATGGACGGCCTTTATATTCAGAAAATAGATTCATACTCAATAGTCGTGAATAAAGGCCGTGGATGACTGCGATGCGGGCAGAGACACAACAATATCAAGTGGTTTCCTTTGCTTTACAGGTGTTGAAGCTGATGGTTACCACGTACCTTTAGGTAGACAATCTGAACTTTATTCGTTTACCACATCTCTTTGATATTTTTATTACGGACGTCATAAAAAAATCCCGCTTGATAATTTGTGTTTCCCATTACAACAGCCAACATAAAACTGTTGCCAGATTTTTCGTCCATGGGATAATTTATTACTACACTTTTCTAAGGGTTCTATAATAATACGAATGAACTGGACGGTTAGCAGAACGGTCACAGCCTTTTTTTCTCCCCGATAACTCCACTGCCCTTCACGAGGGTAGCCTGGGCTCTGCCGAAGCAATTTCACCAACCCACCACCAGAGAATGGTTATAGTCTACGGTTTGCAAAAAAAAATTGGTGCTGCTACGTGGGTGACTATGTTATAACTAAATTCAAGTCATGTATTCAAGTCATTCTACTATTATAGAAGACTAATTGCCGTTTTTGAAGGATCGAATGCCTCAATTTAGGTATAATTTGTCGAAATGAATCTGTGAACTACCCAAACATCTTTAAATGAATATTTAGTACGTCTGATTTCATTTGAAAGAAGAAGAAAAAGTTATTGTTTTTGATGGTGCATTGTCGGACAGCCTTTAAATACAGTAAATATTCTTGTCATTAGGTACTTATTGGTACGTTAATATACCTTTTTTTTATACTCTGTGCGACACTGCGCTGTTAAATACTATTACTGTGTAATTAAACATTGTAACTTAATGATTGAAAAGAGTGACTACACGAGTTTGTTGCCGGAATCTTCTCGGTAGTTCAACTTTTGGAACGGGTGTAAATTCAGACAGACTGACAGAAAGACTGACTGACGGACAGACGGACCGACAGACAGACCGATAGACAGACTGACATAACATTCTTAGCTTACGTAGATACAGATAAGACAGAGAGACAAACATTATGAAATTGTTAGTTAGTTAATATTATTTTTATGTGATAGACATAAGGGGTTTTTTTGTTGACGATTCGAAAGTGCTTCTTGGGGGGCCTAATTGAATAAAGATAATATTTTCATTTTCATTTTCATTTTATAATAAGTGCAATCACAGTTTATCTTTATAAAATATGTCATATCACGATTCGTTATTGCACTTTTACGTATTATAAGATAGCAAACAAGTGTAGCAAGCCTATCTGATGATAAACGGTTAACAGACCAAAATCACAATGTATCCTTGAGTAACACATCCAAAGGAAGAAGCACAACACTGCCGTCTGGACAAGTGGTCAGTCGCTAGGGTTCGGATGCCGATGGGAACTAATTTGCAGATATGTGGATCTGAACTATCCCGTTTTTACTGCTTTGTGTGCAAAGATCTTTTTAAACGTCATTGTTTGTGTTTATTTATTACTTTGTATTGTTCAGTTTGTCTCTTGTGTGAAAATAAGAATATTTATTTATTTATTCTGCTTAACTATAACGTCATTGTGATGAGACATCTTGCCTTGTTTATGGCCACGAACCAACATAAACAGACAGGCTCGGTGATCATTACATAAACTAAGTATCAAACGGAGTTAGCGAATGCGCCCGCACATGTTTGTATGGTGAAATATGATTATTTTTACACGAGTCATGGAACTCATGGATGTATCAGGTTTTACTAGGTGGTAGGCCCGTATGTAGGGTCGTCTGGGTAGGTACCACCGCCTTTCTTATTTCAGCCGTGAAATAGTTCGCTGTGTTTCGGATTGAAGGGAAAGGTAGCCAGTGTAATTACTGAGCATGGACGGCATTTCATCTTAGGCCCCAGGATGACAACGCACCTGCAATAGCAAGTGATTTTTCCTTGTTATTGCAGGTGTCTATAGGCGGCGGTAATCGCTTACCATCAGGTGGGCCGTCAGCTTGTTTGTCATCTAGTAGTATAAAAAAAAAAGTTTATTTAGTAAATTTCTAATACAAGTAACATGATTTTCTATACATCTCAACTGTCTAGTACCTATCCATAACACAAGCTCATAAAATGAGTGTAACAATCTGATAATATTAATATAATTGACTACGGTGCTATGCAAGACAGTTCCTCGCTAGTCAAATGGCCCCAATTTCAAGAGGAAGCGCCCAGCCCTACCTTTATTAAATAATCAATCACAGAACCCCTAGACGCAAGCTCTATTTGCACTTGGCGGTCTTCTTTCAGAATATAGTTTTTAAAGTCAGTAGCTCAGCCGGGCGGACGTGCGCCATCTTTCCCGGATGCGCCATATTTGAAACCGACACTTCCGGTCCATTGAAAAGGAAACTGACGGTTTTTTATTACAGACGATCTTTATTATGTTTTAGTCATACAAATGTTTTAATTTCAATCTTAATTATTTTTCTGTTTGTAAGATGGTTGTGGGTGCCTCGAGTGAGAAATAGTTTTCATAAAAGTATTTAAACTTAAATAAAAATATGTTCTCAGGCGAGATCTGAACCCGTGACCGGACGACAATCCGGGTGCTTGCTCTAACGATCCGAGCTACCGAAAACAGGCTGGAAGATGTTGACAAAAATATTAGGTCTTAAACAACGATATTATATTAAATATGTATAATATCATTGGTCATAAAGTACGAAATTTCCATTTTGTATGAAGTATTTTGTGCAAATTAGAATTACGATACTTTAATGTTTTTTATGTTTAATTTGCCTGAACGATTTTTTTAATTTTGTGGATAATTTAAGACATTCATTGTTCAGTAAATTCAGGAGAAAATACATTTTTTAAATAATAGAAAATAATAACTTACAACAAATCTAATCTACAAGTTCTAATTGACCCTCTTGTTTAACTAATAAATTTTTACAAGAATTATTATTCCATTTATGATATCCTGCTTATATACTGCAATTTGAATATAGACTACTATATTTTAGGTAGACTTTCGTTTAAAATGATTTGGAAACAACAGCATTGTCAAAAACGGCAATTCCATATTGAAAGACCTAGCTATTATCGACATTGGGACAAATTGTCCAACTTGGTAGGTCCGTCTTCCAGAAAAAGGTCAATCGATGGATTTAACTCGGCTGGGCAGCATTCGGTAAGCTTCGCAGCACATTCTCGGCCCAACTACCGCAGTGTTTCAAGACAAAAGTCGTTAATTCGTGTCAGTGCCAGTCTTGACTTACGGAACTGAGACGTCTCCGGTTAAAATGGGATGGGCCTCATAAGAGGGCTCCAAGTAATCCAAAGGACAATAGGGAGCACTATGCTCAAGGTTTCTCTATGTGATCGAATCAGAAATTATGAGATCCGCAAGAGAACTAAGGTCACCGACATAGCCCAAAGAATTGAAAGTCTCAAGTTGCAGTGGGAAGGGCACATTGCAAGGTAGACTGAAGGCCGTTGCGAAGGAAAGTTACTCGAGTGGCGGCCGCGTATCGGGAGACCAAGCGTTGGCCTAGCGGTGAGGTTCTTGGGAAACCGATGGCCACGGCCAGCGCAGATCCGATCGGCTTGGAGATCCTAGAGGAAGAACTATGCCCCTCAGTGGGTGTCTCTCGGCTAAAATGATGATGGTGATAAGAACGTGTTACACCTGCATTTCTGCATACCTCTTGCTCCCAATATAGCACTTCTTCGAGGCAAGACTTACCAACTCCCGTGGAGAATAGTTAAGAAGTTGCAATTCGTTATTTATCATCAATCAGATTCAGTAGAAAAACCGCACGAAAGTTAATTGTACAATTTCGTACTTACTACATAATGTGTCAGTTTATTTTAAACTACTGACTTCCCTAAGCCATTAAAAAAAAACTCTCACGTATTGTTTTCCTAATAACCCCATTGTGGGCGTTTTCCCGCGTCCCCATTCCGCCATCTTGGCATTATTTGACAGTTTTATTCCCGCGCTCTCCGCGTTTCCGGTTGAAGACAATCACGGGAAAGAGAAATGAGTTCAGTGTTTAAGAAACTGCACCATTATCTTTATTATTACTTTTATCCTTGATTAAAATCAAGAGAGTCTCATAGCAGTGTTTCCAATCTTTTAATTTGTGAAGTATCTACAGAACGCACAAGTAATATTTTAAGAAATACAAATACAGAAAACAATGAAAAATTGTATGCTCCAGGCGGGAATCGAACCTGCGTCTCCTGGGGTAGGAATTATTAACGCACAAAATCAAACATTTAAAAGAGGACTAAGGCATGGTAATTCTAAGGTAAGGATACACCGGCGCGGCGCCTTACGAGCTTCTAAGAGATGGATTTTTTATACAACTAGATGACAAGCAAGCTGACGACCCACCTGGTGGTAATTGGCTAACGTCGCCTATAGACACCAGCAATAACAAGGAAGAGATAACTTGGTATTACAGGTGCGTTGTCATCCTGAGGCCTAAGATAAAATGCCTTTAATTACACTAACTGCCTTTCTCTTCAATCCGAAACTCAGCGAACTGTTTAAGGACCGAAATATGAAAGACGGTATCTACCCAGACGAGCCTACATACATACGGGCTAGAGAATGACGCCTAAAAATGCTAAATAAAAAATGCTAATGAAATTATCACTGCTTTAGTTGAAGACTAGGTGGTAGGCCCGTATGCAGGGTCGTCTGGGTAGGTACCACCGCCTTTCTTATTTCAGCCGTGAAACAGTTCGCTGTGTTTCGGATTGAAGGGAAAGGTAGTCAGTGTAATTACTGGGCATGGACGGCATTTTATCTTAGGCCCCAGGATGACAACGCACCTGCAATATCAAGTAATTTTTCCTTGTTATTGCAGGTGTCTATAGGCGGCGGTTACCACTTTCCATCAGGTGGGCCGTCAGCTTGTGTGTCATCCAGTTGTATATATAAAAAAAAAGATAAGATAAAGAGAGAAAAAGATCGCAGTATTCGCAGTTAATTATTATTAGAATTATTAACAAGACTGTTTGGAAAGTAAGCGTGTTATTTTGAATGTTATGTTACCTGCATGAATAGGTAAGCAGAGCTTCTCGAGGGAGTGGATGCACGTATATAGCTTTGCGGTAACGCGACCTCTTTATGCGAGCAGGCATTTCTCGGTACACAAAATTTGCCGTTACAACTAGAGTCGACAAAACTGTACATTATTGGTCAAACGAGAAATTGACAACTAACTGCGAAACCGATTGCCATGAGTGATGGATGAGTAACGAGATCACGAGATAGACTGTTTGCTTGTTTGTTAAATTTATTACACGACACTTGGCGCATCGAGATAATTGTTCCATTGCAACAGAAAGTAATAAGTAGCTATTTAGATACGCTTACGCTTTTACTTTCTAGAACAATCTTTGTGTAACGAATAGTTAATAGAACGGAATAAGTACCTACAAAGTCAATGTCATGCTATCTTTACTAGATTTTCGAATTGCCTAATGCTTTACATTATTTATTAAGCTCGTCTTGCTGAGTAATCAGTCAGTGAAACAATAATCTCAACTAAACGGGAGACGAGTAAACTCGTCACTTTAGTTAGACCATGGTGGGTGATAGCCAGTGAGAGGACGAGTTTTCTCGCCTAGCCTGTCTGAGATGTGCCTACCTTTTATAAGAGGTAATAATAACATTTTATAAATCTAATGTGTGACTGATCATGATAAAATGGTCGATAAATGTTTATAAAACCTCTTTTTTCTTTTTAAATCTGTGATAATCTACTTTGATCTTAGTGATCTTTATAAAATCAACGAAATATGTGCTATATTAAAGTGATGATGATGTATTTTGTTCGTTGGATAATAAGTATTCGAAAAATTCGTAATATTCGAATAATTCGAATAATAGTTTTGGGACTATTCGAAATATTCGAATAGTAAAAATGGACGAATATTACAAGCCCTAAGTACCAACGTCTATATCCGCCCTGTAGGTCCATTGGAAATAGTGCAACATAATTTTTGAAATTAGACATGTTTGTTTCCGAAAACAGCCTACACATCCAAATTACAAGCTTAATTCTCAAATTATTAGTGTAGAGAAGAAACACTATTAATATTAAAAAATATTCTCTATAATTAAGGATACTACCGACGACCGGCTGGCCTGGAATATACTATTCATATAAGAATATCATTATTTCCCCGTTATCTAGTATCCATAACACAAGCTCTTAATGATGCTTACTTTGGGCTAGATAATAGGTGTGAGTGTATGATTATTATTATTATTAAACTTATATTACTTACGTACAGACCTACATAACTATGTTTCAATGATTACAAAAAAATTTAAAATCGACACAAACTGGCATCCAAAATATTGTTTTTATATAGCAAAATTGAAATAAATTTTCAAATATTTATATTCGTAGTTATTCAAAATAATCATGGTACCACTTTTTTATTAAACTTACAGACATTTTTTTCTAATTTTTCATAAAAAAGAATTGAAGTAAAGAAATGTATTGTGTTATTGCTATTTTATTATTCTAAACTCACCATTAAAATATCCGCAGTGATCTTTGTAATCCTTTTACACTCACAAAAACTGGGTCCACTTTTATTTTCACTTATTTCTGAATTTTATCGTATTATTTTCCGAAAAACGGTTCTGCGAGTATAATACACAACTTTAGACAACGAACGTCACTCGACGAATGAATGATAATTTAATGAATGAGTTACAAATTCAATTCTAAACAGAATGAATGCAGATGTTCCGGAACCAAATATTCGATAGTATCGTATGCAACTTGAAACCACAACCGAAATTATCACATATACTAACGACATAGAGTTTAAATTTTGTAAACAACACAATAGCATTTGTATTCTTCTTTAGTTGCAACAGGATTTGCAAGCATGCGTCGTTTGCGGCCGGATGCGGGTGGGTCATTTTGTTTCGTTCACACTTATGACGTCTGGTTAGAGTGCGAGAGAGACAAACTATTGTTTTTGAATCGATAATATGTTCTCGCATCTCGCATCCTGCCGTCAGCGTGTGGTTTGAAACTAATCGTTTCCGCGTCAATGATTAAGTTTAAAATGCTGTAGGTGCCTGTTAACTATGTTTTAAAAACAACTTTATAGCTGATATTCATAAAGCTTATTATGAAGTGTCTAAGACATTCAACTTTATAATGAACTTCTCAACGAATAATTAAAGACGTATGTTTCCGCCGGTATTTTGGCTTCCCGCGCAAAATGTATTTTGGTAAAATGTCGACCAATTTTTTTAGACAAACTTTTTTTAAATTAAGCCATAAATTTTGAAAACGAGCCGTACTTTGCCTGACAGGTGACAAAAAATAACAAATGAATAGCCCAATTAAAGTTAAATGATTTTCCCTAATAGATAAGCTTTAAAAGAAAGAAGATAAGCATAAACTTATGTTAAGACATTAACATTATAGTGTGGAGTGTATAACAAGTAAATAATCACAAGTGATCAGTTAATACCTAATTAGTATTAGGTCAAGTATCAAAGTCCACAAGAGGCAGATTATGGTGCAGAAAAGCTATTTTTCTGCACGATTGGGGTACAGCTTATTAGGTTATGTTCGTAAATTAAGACTAAGTAACATAAGCCTGAAAATAGTCTTTGTAAATAACAGAAATTACTTGTTTACCGATTCGCCACAAACTTTCAGGGCATGCATCGAACGATCTTATCACTACTGAGCTATCGTGGACTTGGGATAACAGAATTTTATGTTCTTTAAGTCTTTCTAGGTATTTTTTTTTATGTGCAATTCACATAATTTCAGGCGAGAGACGCCCACTGCTGGGCATAAGCCTCCCCCAGGGATCTCCAAACCGATCAGTCCTGCGCTGCCCGCATCCAACGGCTTCCCGCGACCCTCACCAGATAATCGGTCCACCTTGTGGGGGGCCTACCAACGCTGCGTCTCCCGGTACGCGGCCGCCTCTCGAGGACCTGCCCGCCCCAACGGCCGTCAGTCCTTGCAATGTGGCCTGCCCACAGCCACTTGAGGTTCGCAATTCTTCGGGCTTTGTCGGCGACCTTAGTTCTTCTGCGGATCTCATCATTTCTTACATGTAGCGTAACAGTTGGACTTTGAGACTGTCGTAATAGACGGCTATTCATTACACAGGTGAGGATGCTGGAGTACACTAACATTCTGTAGTACAAGCGACAAAAAAGAGTAATAATTAACGACTCTATGCTGTGGTAACAAAAGCGTTAGGTACACTGACACAGAGAGAAATTCTTCGGCGGCTGTACTGTACTAGTATAATAAAAGGATCGTCTGTCCGTCCTTCCGGAAACGGAAGCGGATTGTAAACATGTCTGTGCAATGAAAAAGTTTTTAAAAAACTGTTTTTATAACTTCCTCCGTTGTCTATGGCTGTGCGGACGTTTCCTTCGCTTTGTCCCTGTAACGTCGAGTTGTGTTGACAGGATGGGGGATAAGTCCCCCTGCTTTCAATGCAACGCTTCTTCTTAATTTTTGATTTTAACATTATTATAAATGTTTGAAAAATTACTTAGTAATTAAAATAATATAAAACTAGAAAAACTTCACGTCCTGAGGCGGGAATCGAACCCGCGATCTTTCGCAATCCGGGCGACTGGTCTAACCACTGAACCACCCAGGACTTGGGATATCCCTGTGAAATTCTTCTAGTCTATCTGATTTGCGTTTATGAGCTAACGTCCACCCTACAATGTCGAAATGTTCTATTTCAACATCCGAAACGAGTATTTTTACAAATACCTACGATTCGGTTCGGTTAAGTAACGCAAATCAGATAGACTAGAAGAATTTCACAGGGGATATCCCAAGTCCTGGGTGGCTCAGTGGTTAGAGCAGTCGCCCGGATTGCGAAAGATCGCGGGTTCGATTCCCGCCTAAGTACGTGAAATTTTTCTAGTTTTATATTATTTTAGCAACGCTTCTTCTTTAAACTTTGGATGGCTTTGGTGACCAGGAACACAGAGCTGTAAGGTAGTTTTAGTTAGCTGTGAGGTTCTACTCACAGAACAGATAAAAAAGGTGTTAATTACTTCTGTGGTTCTAACCGCTATCTTCTTTAATCTATCTACCCCAGACGGGCGCTATAATAATACTAATACACTTTTATCTAGCCAAAAGTAAATACATGATAGCGAAGAAAATATATTAATATAATCCCAACCTTTTTTACATAGATGACAAACAAGCTGACGGCCCACCTGATGGTAAGTGGATATTACCACTTACCGCCGCCTATAGAGACTTACCGATGCCGAGTAATTACTCTGGCTACCTTTCCCTTCAATCCTAGCTGGCTGAAATAAGAAATAAATTGTATATAAGTATTCATTATTTTTTAAATAAGTATTACCTACTATTAAATAATATTTTATAATGCTTTATTAATATTTTGATGCACTCGGTGCTGTCTGATGTATCAAGTATTTAAAGAGTGTACTAGAAAAGAAAGTGTATAAAATGCGAATAAATCAATATTAGGTACTAACCCTGCCTCTCTGCCTCTAGTTAAAAAACAGAATGCGTATATTTTCTCACTAGAAATAGCAACGCGAGACTATTTCACAATCAGTGTTTGCTCTAACCATCTGAGCTACCAAAGACCTGGGATGACCCTGTGAAATTCTTATAGTCTATCTATATTTGACGACGGGCTGGTCGAGCGGTCTGTACCCCTTGCTATACAGGCTACTCGGTCAAGAGGTCCCGGGTTCGAATCCCGGTAGGAGCAAATGTTTGTATGATGAGCACAAGCATTTGTTTACGAGACATGGATGATTATATGTTTATTTAGTATATTTCTAATATTTATATACATATTATTATTATTATTTCTCCGTTATCTAGTATCCATAACACAAGCTCGTAATGATGCTTACTTTGGGCTAGATAAATAATAGGTGTGAGTGTATAAAAAAATGCGTTATTTATAAGCTAAAGTATACCCTATAAGTAATGCATCCATTTCCGATTCTTTGACCGCCACCCCAACATTATACTGTCCATTTCCTCCCAGGAGAGCATAGCCCAAACGTGATAAAATTCGGTAGAGAATCACGTTTTTACAAGTCAACAAAATTATAAAGGCTCCGACCGACCGGACGTATAAAGTAAACACCTTAAGAGCTGTTGTTATTATTTTTATTTCGACAAAAGGGGTTGTAACTTTCGGACGATTCTTTTGTGTCGTTCAGGGCTCAGTCCTAAAGATAATGGTATGGAATATGTCAGCATTTTAATTTATTGTAAAAAGAGGAAAGGATGTAACAACCTTCGCTAACGGCCATAAATAAACAGATATCCGTTTTGATTAGAGAGGGTTAATAGGGTTGTAATAGGTGCTGTACATATAACTTCATGGTGCTGTACCTACCCCTAGTGTAATGAAGGCCATACACGCTAGGGTCTGCATGATGAGAATCTGGTCCACAGATTCTCAACCATTTTTATGTCACGAGTCACGACCCACGAAAAAGCCAAAAAGTCTTGCGATCCCACTCTAAAACTCCACTTTGTAACTATAAATTTTTTTTTTTAAATTAATGGTTTATTTATACGTTTAATAACTAATTTTTCTTATATTATTTTTAACAGACTGCGACTCCCTTCAACAACAAACGCGTTGTTATAAAAGTTGTTACATTTAATGTGAGTAAGCAAATAGTATAAATGGTTTGAATGAATTGTGCAATATTTCATTCGTAATTTTTTGAAAATTTCTGTACCATTTACTTATGATCTATTTAAAATATGTTTTTATGATTAAATTAACTCATATTTTCGAAACACTCAGGAGCGGTGACGACATTACGACCAATTATATAATAATAAACAAGAAGATTACGACAATAAAACATGCGGTAGGTAAGTATATTTGTTCATAGAAATATTTTGCCACTTTCAAATACTTAGATCTTATTCATTTGCTAATTTCATGATATTTGTATGAAATAATATAACATTGGCTGCGTTATTTCATAGAAAATACAAAATTAAAAATTTTGAGTAACCCCCGGCGTCATTAATCATCTATCTAACACCATCTCATTGAGACTATTCATAAGAGCCCACACACGCTATATCTGCTGTACCTAAGTTTCTGAAGAATTAAGCATTTCGCAGACTTTTTGATAGTATAGGATCAGCTGAAGAATAGTAGGTATGTCACAGGAATGTCACCGAACTGACAGTACACCAAATTTCAAATCAATCGGATTTGTAAAAGTTAGTAAAACCCTATAATCACGTAGAAAATGAGCTGATAATAGTCATCAAACGCCTGAACTGATCTTCATAAATTATAGCTAAGAACCATCTTAGTCACATCAGCTTTCAAACAAAAAAAACCGAATCAAAAGCGGTCCATTCGTTTAGGCGCTACGATGCCACAGACAGACACACATATACACAGACAGACACGTCAAACTTATAACACCCCTCTTTTTTAGCCGGGGGTTAAAAAGGCCGTGTTTGAAAGTTAAAACCTCAGTTAAAACTATCATATAATGAAATGTCTGACTGAGGGTATGTTTAGTAATTAAAATATAATAAAACTAGAAAAATTTCACGTCCTGAAGCAGGAATCGCAGGAATATTTCGACATTGTAGGGTGGACGTTAGCTCATAAACGCAAATACAGATAGACTAGAAGAATTTCACAGGGATATCCCAAGTCCTGGGTGGCTCAGTGGTCAGAGCAGTCGCCCGGATTGCGAAAGGTCGCGGGTTCGATTCCTGCCTCAGGACGTGAAAAATTTTTCTAGTTTTATTATATTTTAATTACTAAGTAATTTTTCAAACATTTATAATAATGTTAAAATCAAAAATTAAGAATATGAGGGTATGTTGCCAATTTTTGCACCTCAGACCTGTCACAATCCGGATCAATGCTCTAACGTATTCTTACGTTAAAATCTAATTAAAAAGTTAGTTTTGTTTAAACTCGTAAACCAAAATGTGTATAAAAAGTAGGTTAAAAAAATTGGACCTATTTAAGGTGCCACGTGCAGCGGCCGCCGCGCGCCGGAAGAAGTACGCATGCCGCAAACGATTATGACAACCAAAAAACTCTGTGGTAGTTGGTGGTAGCCAACCTTTTTAGTTCGAATTTATTTTAATAACCAAACATGTTATATAATAACCACTGCCATGTGCAACTTTGCAATTTAAAATAGCCATATTACCAAACAAAATTTTAAAGGACCACCAGTGGAGAAAAGCCCTACCACCAACCAAACCGAACAGAAAATTTCTGCCCCCACGGGAATCGAACCCCAGAACTCTAGATCTGAAGTAGGTGTTCTCAACCACTATACCACAGAGGCGGTTTAATTGTTTTTTAATTTTAGTTTTAAATTTTATTGTAATACAGTGCGTTACAGTAAAATTTAAGGGGTACGTTGTGAACCTTGTCAAAAGTACCTATGAAAGTTTGACACATTTCAGACCACTTTTATATTCCGATTATAGACACGCCTGTTTGTGTAAACCATAAAAAATGCTTAGTACCTACCTATCGCGTATCGTACTATACACACACACCCAACCCGCGCGCATACTGTCTACGATATCGACCCCCCGCAACTGCAGGATTACAAATTTTATTTAGGAATTCTGTATTACTCGGTATAAGTCTTCAGAAAGTATCCAGACACGCAACAGTGTGTACAAGAACCATTTCGAGCTACTTTTCACCTAGCAACTCGTAAACTCATATTATTTGGAATTTAGGTTTTTGTAAGTTGAAAATCTGATTCTTGTCAAAATCGCTATATTTAATAAGTATTACCTATAGTTCACAGCATGGCTAACAGTGTCCCGCCATACGTAACTGAATAGCATCACGCATTTCGTAATAGATTTTTATAAATATAACCTCTAACCGAAATGGTTTACAACGCCTGCGTTTTTTGCGAGCCAGCCAAAACCTGTCACGTCCCGAGAGTCGACAGGAACGGATGTTACTAATTTCTATTTTTCACCCCAAAATAAGCTGTTTAGCTCAAATCCGGCTTTACGCAAGCCAATGGACAGAAATACGATCTATTTTAGGCCATTGTTGCAAACGGAAACTGGAGAAAAAAATATTTGTCTATGGATCCCGCCTCTTTCTTGTTTGACAATTGTTTTTTTTTGTATGCGCGGCTGTGATGCGATACTTATTATGCCAATTTAGGGACGGAAAATGAGATTTGTCACGCTTAGGATGTCGTGCGACTTTAGTTGATTGTTTTTTTAGAAAGTATTGGCTAACGTAGACGGTGGACGTTTAGCTACACGCAAAATCAGAATGTCTAGAACAATATTCATAGTTGTATAGAAGTCCTTGGAGCGCAGTAGGTTAGTTAAAGCAAAGAGTAATTAAGTATAGTTAAAGGTTTGCCGCTTTCAATTATTTATTTGTAGTCGAGTTTTTTTTTTCAAAATATATTATTATGACCAATATACATTTCTTACCTACATTGAGCTATTATTACAAGTACTTGTAATAATAGCTCAATGCTTACCTACAATGTTATAATAAAATTAACATATTTTCTTTATACAGCAAGGCCTACAAACAAGCGTACGGCCCGCCTGATGGTAAGGTTACCGTAGCCTATAGACGCTCGTAGCACCTTGGGCACTACTAACGCGTTGTTACCGTAGTCTATAGACGCTTGTAGCACCCTGGGCACTACTCACGCGTTGTTACCGTAGTCTATAGACGCTCGTAGCACCCTGGGCACTACTCACGCGTTGTTACCGTTGTCTATAGACGCTCGTAGCACCCTGGGCACTACTCACGCGTTGTTACCGTAGTCTATAGACGCTTGTAGCACCCTGGGCACTACTCACGCGTTGTTACCGTAGTCTATAGACGCTCGTAGCACCCTGGGCACTACTCACGCGTTGTTACCGTTGTCTATAGACGCTCGTAGCACCTTGGGCACTACTCACGCGATGTTACCGTAGTCTATAGACGCTCGTAGCACCCTGGGCACTTCTCACGTGTTGTTACCCTAGCCCTAGCCTATAGACGCATTGTAACACCTTGGGCACTACTCACGCGGTGCCTACCCTGTGAACACCTAGAATAAGCGTTGCAGGGAGTTGTGTTTGTTGAAAGTAAGTCATATCGTCGAATGATTAAAATATATTATCAACCTATACACAGAGAAGCAGTCATCAATCAAACACGCTTTATGCAGAATGACAGACAATATAAACAGCAACAAAAACCAGTCGCCGTATAATAAATGCATTTTATTATAATGCACGGCATTTACGACGGGATAACACAATTAGCTTTCTTTCCACAGGATATGCAAGAAACATGGCGTCGGTTTCCCGCCAATAAAGAGGATATCCCGACACACGTCGCTTCCGGAGCCAAGAAAGTACTTAATTGATGGTTCCTTCCGGTCAATTTTTTGTATGCAGTTTAGATCATAAACAATGATATTATTATTTAGAAGAATGCGTGGACTAAAAAGAGACATGCCCCGAGGCGGGATGCGAACATAATCCCGGTGACACTCTAACCACTGAACTGCGGAGTTGAGCCTATTTCTACTAAAAGAAAGAATAGAAAAAAGTAAAAATAGGGATTTTGTTTCGAAACAAAATTGCTTATTACTTTTTAAAAATTGTGGCAGCTAGTGTACAGACACTGCTCTAGCCGCGTCCACCTTGCCGGCCCAGAAGGTGCTTTTTCAAGCTTCTTTTGAAGGAACCCATGTCATAGGAAGGAGGAAACACATGTGCTGGCAAAGAATTCCAAGTTCTGGAAGTACAACAAAGAAACGAGCTACTAAATTTCTTTATGCGATGTTGAGGTGGAGACAGTGAATTGATGACTCCGAAGACCGACACGCGTGCTCCTGAGTAGGAAGGGGGAAAGTGGGATAAGGAAAACAAAGCAACTTTCGCCGTGATCGCTCCAGGATGGGTCAATCGAAATTTTTAATCTCTCTTTGCTTCGTGGTGCCGTGGTGGTTAAGCCGTTGGTCCCGGTTGTTGCTGCAACCGCTTTAACCCACCAACCTTAATCGGGCCAGCGTGGTGGTGTTATGGCCCAAGCTCCTCATGTGATTCTCCCATGTAGGAAGGCCTGTGCCCAGCAGTGGGATGCTTATTGGCTGGTGATGATGATGTGTCGGTTATATCTTTACAAAAATAATTTTCGATTGACCGCGTCTTCCACTCTGATCAACTGAACGAGTAAACTAGTTGATCAGAGTGGAAGTCAATTCAGGCATATCACTACATACATAGTATAAAACAAAGTCGCTATCCGCCGTCTGTCTGTCCCTATGTATGTATCTTTAAAACTACGCAACGGATTTTGATGCGGTTTTTTTTAATAGATAGTGTGATACTTAAGGAAGGTTTATTATATGTATAATACATGCATAATATTTACATAAGCATTGCACCCGTGCAAAGCCGGGGCGGGTCGCTAGTGTTTAGATACATTTTTCACTAAACTTTCTTGCCTTTTTGTTCCTATCGAAAATTAATTTTAATTTAAAAAATAAACACAAGATAAACTATTCTTAATTTTTGATTTTAACATTATTATAAATGTTTGAAATATTACTTAGTAATTTAAATAATGTAATAAATAAAAAAATGTATTTTTTTTGTAATTTTTCTAGTTTTATTCTATTTAAATTACAAGATAAACTTTTTGCCTAAAAGGTTTTATATCGTTCGATTAAGTTGTGTAGATATGAATATATGAAGAATAATAAATGTTTCTATCGGATCAACTGAATGGTTGATTCGTTGGGAACAAAAAATAGTTGATCCGTTTCAGTTGATCAGTTTAGTTGATCGGAGTGGAAAGCCTGTAATTTTCATAATTCAAGCATAGGAAACTTTTTTTATAATAAAAAAAAAACAAGTTTTTGTCCATTATTTTACTGGCATTCTTTTTAAAATATAATTTATGTATATTAACATATTTCTTTTAAGTATAAAACTTTACAATTGGTAATTAATTATATTGAGATACCCATAGTACTATTTTGTAAAAGGCATATTCTATATTATTAGTATTTAATAGTAACATTATATTTTGTACAAATTTCCATTATCGGTAACTATAATAAAAAACGTAATTATATACAATTAAAAATTTCGATAACAAACTCAAATTACCTTTCATGCGAGAAAACTGAAAAGTTATCTTCCGTATAGTTGAGTACTGTAACTGCTTATATTTTCAATATAGACGATAACTTTTCTAGTTTTTACCATGAATTCATGATTGGTGAACGACAATACGCGATATCTGGTTTATAAAAGATTGAGATTTTATTATTTACTAACTATTAAGTACAGTAATTTGAGTTCATTTTCAATTATTTACAATATGTTTAATAAATCTTACATAAAGTCTTTGAAAAGTAAGTGAAACCACAATAACCTGAATACAATTCCAAATGTTAAGTCAAACTTTCCTAAAGTCTATCTATCCCTTTCGTAATAAATAAGATTGAAAAGGATACAGATAACTCTAAAATCCACCGTTACGTAATAGCATGTTAAGTTATTAAAACCAAGTAATGTCCGGTAATACACACACTAGATGGTAATTCTAATTGATTGGCAGCGACTTGAGCGTTTTACGCTCATGTCAAAGGTATACGACTTATGCTTGAAAAGAATTCTAAAAAAGTAGTTACCAGGAGACTATGAATTTATAGGTTCCCTTTTGTATATTCAATCCATTATCCTATCATTTCGTTTCATGGTTCTTGATTTAAAATAATTATGATTTTTAGCAAAGCTTGTTATTCTTAATTCTTGATTTTAACATTATTATAAATGTTTGAAAAAATTACTTTCGCAATCCGGGCGACTGCTCTGACCACTGAGCCACCCAGGAGTGGTCAGAGCAGTCGCCCGGATTGCGAAAGGTCGCGGGTTCGATTTTTGCCTCAGGACGTGAAATTTTTCTAGTTTTATTATATTTTAATTACAAAGTTTGCTATGTTGACTACATTAATTAAATACTTCTATGATAGTTTCACTTAATTTTGATAGACTAATAACGTCAGTCAACTTTGCCTTCATAAATATAATATTATGAAGTGGTTTTGTAGCATGTAGTCGCGTTCCCAAATCATCACACGCAAATCCTCCCGCGTTCTTCGTTTGGGAAGATAAGAAGTGACGAATCGAACACTGGACGAAATAAAATTGCGTAACTAATTGAGAAATTGGCCTTTGCGCAAATATTAGGAAGAGTTTTTAAATATAAGTTGTGACAAATGACAATGCAATGTTGCTCTATAAAAAAGTTTTTAATTTACAAAAGTAAAACACATTGTAATGGCAACACAGGGTCACATTTTATCTCTCATATCACACGCTCATGCACAGAATATGTTTGGAAATGAAGTCCTTTTCAAAAATATTTGAAAATTCAGACACAATTCACTAAAACACAATTCGCTATTAGATCGGCTAGTGACCTCGCAAAACTTCAATTGTTAAGCCATTTTGGAGGCTTGCATTTACACATCACGCTATTCATAAAAAAACACGCTTATTCCGTTACGAAATGATAAAGCATCAATCATTGTATCAACTGAAGCCAATTGGGTGAAAATATCAACGAAGGACGAGTATATACGAAACGAAAAGCAAGGCGAATAAACACGTCTCTAAAGAAATCTATGACACGAAGAGTTTTGTTTCAAAGACTCACTTCTAAAATAGTGACGAGTTCGTCCTGCAATAATTTTAAAACTCACCTTGCACCAAAAATAATATAAAACAAAACTAGATTCATGGAGCGAAAACACTAAGTACCTAAATACATAGATTAGGAGGCAAGACGTTGCTAAAAACGACGAATAAGGTTAATAGATAATATAATTTTTAAAATGCCAAAACGAGCATACTCGTCCGTCGTGACTGACAAAAACTTTCTAATGCACGAGTAAACTCGTCATATTAAAGATTCCCAAATTGGGTTAACAATTAAAATCCATGAGTATACTGAACAGTCTTTTTATTTTATCCGTTTATACTTGGCTCTTCTCTCGCAGGCCTCTTAGGGATGAAAGAGACGGTCATCAGGTCGTCCTCTTCTTGTAGGAGACAGCCTTCGTTAGGTTTGCCACGGTGAAATAATCTGTAAATAATACAAAATTAAAAAATCTAAGTAACCCCCGGCCTAATTAATCAGTTCTTATGAGCCCAAACACGCGTTCTTAAGAGTTTCTGAAGAATTGAGCATCCCGTAGACTACTTAATGATACAGGATCAGCTCAAGGTTAGCATGTCTTAGAAACAGCACCGAGGTAACAGTAAGCCAAATTTCAAATCAATCGGATCTGTCAAACTTAGTAAAACGAATCGAAATCGGTCTATTGACACACGGATACACAACAGACAGGACAAATTTAAAGCACCCCTCTTTTTTCGTTGGGAGTGAATACATTTTTAGTTTAGGCTACTTATTGAAATTTGATTATTTTCTGCTTTGTTAACAATCTTTGAATTACATTTGCACTAGAAAGTCTTGTTCTAGGGAGGGTAACAAACCCGCGACCTTGATTACTCTGACTAATAGCTACTTAGTACCTGGGAAAACCCTATGAATTTCTCCTAGCCTAAAAAAAGGGCAATACTTAACTTCATCATCATCATACCAGCCTATGATGTCCACTGTTCAACAAAGGCCTCCCCCATCGATTTCCAAATTGAACGGTTCTGCGCAGCCTGCATCCAACGGCTCCCCGCCTAACTTATACGTAAAAATACTCGTTCGGGTATTGAAATATATCAATATCGACATTGAAGGCAGACGTTATAATGCAAAATAGATAGACTATTAGTAACAAATTCATAGGGTTATCCTAAGTCCTAGGCAGCTTAGCGATCAGAGTAGAGTCACTTGGATTGTGAAATGTCGCGGTTTCAGTTCACCAGGACATATTTCATCTTTGTAATCTGTTTTTGTATTCCTCTCTGAACAAAATAGTCGGAAAGAAAGCAATGAATATTGCAAGTTTTCATGCCAACTCTCAAACAAAACAAGCAGGCGCGTATAAGGGCTATACTCTAACTTGTAGCTACATTTTAGGGTCTCACGTGCACGCATCATTTATCTATCATATAAACACGAAATCACATACACAGTTACATCAATACTCCATGCTTGTCAATAATGACAAAAACAAAAACCCATAATTATTAGGCAAGCAAAAAACATAAACAAAAGCACATGGCGGTTTTATTGATGGAGATAAAAAGTATACAAAAGTCATGCTCCATTTTGAAACGATAGCATATAGTTTATTCGCGATCAAAAGGTTATAAGCACCGTGATTATAATGGTGCTCATGCGTTTCGTTCTAGCAAGCCAGCAAACGACTGAGTAGTGTAGTACGATAGGCATACTTGAACGGAACATAGTAAGTAGTAATATTGTCTTCTCTATATATTTCAATAGTTTTGACACGCACCTAATTCTACATTTAAGAACAGTGCATCTCTGTATATAAATATGTATAACATAAGGACAGCACACACTGGTAATGCTGAATAATTTAAATAGCTCATAAACACGCAAAAAGTCAATGGTAATTTTCCAGTGAAAGGAACTGAAAGGTGATTCTCGCGCAGAAGACATGGTGTCACAAATGCCACTTTAGAGAAGTGTCTATAGTCTATGCCCAGATCTCGATTTGTAATGGTCACTGTCAGTCGATATTTTCAGTAGAGGTAAGATTACTCAACATTATCGTGGATTAGAGTTACCTCGCAATTACTAGGACTTTAAGATTCCTTTGTATTGATTCGAAATCGCCGTACGCGAGCGTTTCTGTGCACATTTGACTAATCGTTGTAACGGTTGTCTTCTGTACTCCTAGTGTAAATTCCGAATCAAAACGTTTCGATTGTCATCGTTATAAAAACGACAGTAGCACATCTCTTATGAATAATGGGAAACAACTGCTTATAAAATATACCTTACACATTTTACATTAAATGGACTCCTCTTACCACTTCACACCAGGTGTCGTTGAGTCGTTTGAGAGCCGAACGCAACTAAGATCGTAACGTTTTGATTTGATTCAAATTTACGCTAGTGGTACTGTGCCTAGCTATTTTGACCCAAACGTTACCATCACCATAGAAACAAACAGGCAAACAAAACAATACGAAAAAAAAGAAATACAACTACGTACACAGTATTCCAACTACACCTTTATCAGTGAGGCTTTCCACGAATTCTTCCTGCTGGTGCGACAGAGAACAATGTGTGAGTGAAATAATAATACTGTGCAATAAGTGGTTGGTGCGTAATGATGATATACAAGCTATGAGGGGAACACAGCGCCCACAGTAGCAAATTGAAACTAGCATGATTTAAAGGGCTGGCCCAATTTATTTTCAGAAAAGAAAATGCTTTTCATAACCTTAAAACATTGATTAAGCACAAAAGCATTGGCAAAATCAAATTAGTTATAAGAAATTATCCATTCTATTGTTTCTGGAAATGGCCTAACACCGACTCCAAAAATGTCTTTAATTAAAATATAACTAATTTAATGAAGTGTTTAGAAGTCGAAATTTATTTTTATTAAAATTAGGCCCACTAACTAAACATTAGTAATCATCTAGCATTTTATTAGATTTTTATATTTCTTATTTAAAGAAAGGAAAGGCATCGTCGTGCCCTTCTTAAAACTATGTAGTGAAACTAAGCTAGTAAATTTTAGTGCATGTCTATATTCCCAAGTAATATGTAAATAAATAAATCTTTATTTCAGACCACAATTGGATCCATAATAGTTAGTACTACTAATACACTAATACATAGAGGACTAATTATATTAATTTTACTACAAATTATCAATTTTAATTAGTTTATTTTATTTTGTTTAGATACTGTAGATTATATTAATATTCCCAAATAATATGTTAGTATATGTAACTCACTTGGCCAACGGCGAGGCACCTCTGTCTTCGACCCTCTCGTCGAGGCCTCTGTGTACAGACACAGAGTCCAGATCTTCTAGATGGATCGATTGCAGGTATTCCGTTGTTCTTAATTCTTCTATCGTTTTCTTTCGGAAGCTAAAAGGAATATACAACATATATATTACAATAATAATGTATTAATACTTTCCTATAAATATGTATATAAATATTAGAAAATATACTAAATAAACATACAAACAATTGCTCGTATTCATCATACAAATATTTGCTGCTACCGGGATTCGAACCCGGGACCACCGACCGAGTAGCCCGTATAGCAAGGGGTACAGACCACTCGGCCAGCCTATATTTTTTTAAAGTATATTTATTGGCTCATCAAATAATCCACTTAAGATAGTTTAACTTACGTTTTCAGTAATAAACTAGAGCAGACCACCGACACTGAGCTCATGGCCATCGCAGCCGACGCCATCCACGGCTGAAACGTCACACATTTATTTATTTTTAAGAAGGTTTACAGCTTTTAATAACAAAGAAAACATTGACTATATAACGCCTTAGAGCTAATTACAAACCTCAACATATTAAACAAAAATACGACTTTTAAAAGTTATAAAACTTAGCCAGTGTACCAAGATAAGAGTACCAGTGCTATATGCCGAAAAGAAAAGAAAAAATACTTAGGATAATTATTACATCTATCATATAAACCATATCGTCGGTGGGCGTGCAAGATCTCGTAATAGCAGTTTGAAATTATAATAATAATAACGTTTATTCTCTCACCAAAGTAAAAAAAAAAATACAAAGTAAAAAAGGTTATAATATACAATACAATGTGGGTAGGTTACACTAAAGTATACGTTTAATACCATTTAATGACACAGTAAAGTTAATGCAGTAAATCAATAGTGAGTTTGAGGACTATGGCGGGCTAATACCTGAATTAGGATAAATCCTGTATTTCAGTTTATTAACCCTCCACCCCATACAATGGTCTAGGCAAACGAACAGTACTGTATTACCACTTATACCTATTAGGCTATATTAAATAAACACAACGTATTTACAAGACTCGCAAGATATCCAAGTTGTTAACTTTTTTCTTCCTCCTGTGAAATAAACAAAAAGCGCATACGCGGTATTGCAAACTGCTCTTACGCGATCTTGCACGTCCACCGACATTAAAATATTAGAAGGAAATTAATGAGGTGCTTTTTAAAACGGTTTTGGTGTAGACATTTTTATAAATGTACCTATTTAGAGCGTTTATAAAAATTCTATAAAATCTAAGAATATAAAAGAATATCTGTTATGTTTGGGTGATATGTAAATAAACCCAGGACTTCTGCTATGTGTTTGTTACAAATACAAAAAAAGAAACAAATATTTCAAAAAATTACTAAATAAAAATTGCGCTGTGGTTTCGGTTACGACAGCAAAACAATTTTCGCCTTGGGTCAATTCAAATTTGTAATTTCTCTCTCCTCAGTGCTTCGCGGTGCACGTCAAGCCGATTTTCCCGGTTGTGAGTGCAACCGCCTTAACCCACCAACCCGCATTGGGTGTGCTAGTGCGGTAGCTAGCGTGGTAGTGTTATGGCCCATACTCCTCCCATGTAAGAAGGCCTGTGCCCAGTAGTAGGACGTATATGTGGTGATATACTAAAAGGAAGAAGAAGAAAGAAGGTAACTTAAAATAGCTCTTACCTGTAGTTGTATACCATAGGCGGCTAAGGCTCCACTAGCTAAAGGGATACCGAGTAAGTTGTACACTGACGCGAACAGGAAATTGAGCCTGATCCGCCGCACCGTTGTCCTAGACAGCTCTAGGCAGGCCACTACGTCTAGGAGATCGTTCTGGAATACAAACAAGATTTATTTTACGATGCGGCTATTGTGACGAGTTAAATCGTCCAACAGAACATAGACGAGTTAACTCGTCCAAGATATTTTATTTGAAATACAATTCATGAAAATTTATTTTGATAGAAAAAATATTTTATTTTTTACATCATTGACTACCTAAAGACCTGAAATTCTTTACTTACTAATAGTTAGTTATTACTAGAAATCCCTAATACGGATGTTGGATACGATTTAATAAAGCGATGATTTATACATATTAAGAAAAAATGCGGTTTTGTTACACAGAAAAAACATTCATATCTAAATAATTATATTACAGTGGTAAGGTTTGGAAAATTTATGAAAATATTATTTTTTTCCAAGATTCTTTACCTATTAAAATAGTTATTATTATCATCTTTGAATAAAACAAACATTTATTATTACATTTTTTTTTTATTTTATCAAAAGGAACACAACACTACAAAAGAGTTATTTAGCTGCGATCTTCAATCATTATTGCCTAGCTAGTGTATAACTTACCCTCATAAGCACTAAGTCCGCCGCTTCAACGGCCACGTCTGTCCCGCTAGCGATGGCTATACCCACATCAGCCTGGGCTAATGCTGGGGAGTCATTCACCCCATCCCCGACCTAAGGGCATACATATTTAATTTCATTTATTAACAAAGGTTTAGCAACCTGTACAGGTTGCCAGATTAACCAGATTCACCAGCCATTTGGTTAACCATGTCGCAGCCATCTGGTTAAGTGGACGCCTAGGCCGATAGTTAATTGAACTATTACTAGGTAGCAGGCCCGTGAAACAGTTCGCTGTGTTTCGGATTGAAGGCAAAGGTAGCCAGTGTAATTACTGGGCATGAAAGGCATTTCATCTTACGTCTCAGGATGAGAACGTACCTGCAATACCAAGTGATTTTTTCCTTGTTATTGCAGGTGTCTGTCTATAGGCGGCGGTAACCGCTTACCACCAGGTGGGCCGTTAGCTTTTTGTCATCTAGTAGTATATAAAAAAAACTAGAATAATAAGTTGGCCTGAACGTTTAATAAGCTGGCGTATTGAAAGTCATTTCAATCGGATGACTAGGCGGATCGTCATTTACTGAAGGGTCAAGGTTATTTTTTACGTCCACTTATAACTAAAATGATTCTACGACCACTTATAATATAACCGAAATCCTTTTGGTTATAAGTGGAGTTCTGTGGAAAGCAATTTGATTTAACGGTAATTTTTATGACCGCTTATGATCGAAATAGTTTTAGTTAGAAGTGGTGATAAAAATAACCTTTATCCTACCAATTACACCAAGATTAAAGTACGAGACGATCGGACGGTCCAATTGACTTTCAATACGCCAAGTAACTAATCGTTGAGTAAATCTAGTTCTATCAGCCTAGGCATTTATTTCGACGCCGCGCCGGCAACTAGCTAATTTAACCAGATGGCTGTGACAGATATACGGCTACTTTTTAAAAAATCTTTTATTTAAGAGAGATATAAAGCACTCTCAGTCTGAAGCGATATGAAATAAGATTGATTTCGCTTTGCAACTAGTTAGTTATCAGTCCAGAAAAAATAATACTTGAGATTTTCATTTGTTAAACTGTATACTTCTAAAAACATTAGAGAAAAACTAGAGTGAATAATGAATCTTACCATAGCAACTTTCTGTCCCTCTTCTTGCAACTTTTGTATTTTGGCAACCTTGTGGGACGGAAGCACTTCCGCGTACACTTTGTTTATACCAACCTGAAACAAGTTATAATTTTTAATTTGCGTGAAAATTACGTCTGGACAATGGCTTATTAAGTCTTACTCAAAGCATTCGTTACGCCTAAGAATTTCACATTAGACAAGAGTATACACGCTATATCTGCTGTAAGTGTTAGATAGATGATTAATAAGGCCGGGGGTTACTAAAAATTTTCAATTTTATATTTTTGTTTTCATTGGCGCGAGTACTTATAATTGAAACTTAAGCAAGCGAGGGATCCAAATATAGAAACCTGAGCGTAGCGAGGGTTTCAAAGGTACGAGACGCAGAATAACTTTGCTGTCGAGCGCAATATACACCCTTTCACCTCACTACATCAAGGAAAATGCTAGGTGCAAGTAGGTATACTAGGTGCAAAAAACAGCTTAATCTGTCAAGCGGCGTTATTCCTCTGGAGTTCTATGGCAATTGAAAAATCAATTGTGTCTGGAGTCTATTACTTGACAAGTTAAATACCATATTAACTTGTTTGATAATGACTAACTAATGTTTAACTTGTTTGTTTGATAATTTCATAGCATTTGTATGAAATAATAAAACATTCGCTGCATTATTTCATAGAAAGGTCTTGAAATTATCAAATGAATAAAATGTTTTTAAAAGTGGCAAACCATTTCTATGAACTAATATAGCCCATGTTTTAATTTATTGTCGTATTGACTGCACCACTCTGTATAAACTTATCGCATAAAAAGTTTCAAATTTAAAAAACTTTTCCACGCTAGCCGATTCTTATCGAGCTGGTGAAGTAAAATGATATTTATTTCAGTCCAAAAACAGCACAGTAGATAGTTGGGTAACTTTTAAAAATATTTTTTTACTCAATTTGGTGTGAGGCAGGAGTGTTTGTTTAAAGAATGGTGCTGAAAATGGCGTCGCTATCGTGTCTTACTTGTCTGGCGATGGCGACGGCAGTCTTCCTGTTGTCGCCGGTAAGCAGGCACACTTGGAGTCCCATCTGCTTGAGGCAGTACACCGCTAGGTGAGCCTCGGGCTTTACTTCGTCCGCCACGCCGATGGTGCATACGAGCTGATCTGATAGAAAGAAAAAATATTTTATTTAAATAGGCCACAAAGAAGCACTTTTAAATCGTCAAAAAACACATTTTTATAACTGTCACAAAAATATATTAACTATCAACGTCTAAATCTCTCCGTCTGTCATGTCTGAATTTGCACCGGTTCCAAAAGTTGAACTACCGAGAAGATTCCGGCAACAAACTCGTGTAGTCACTCTTTTCAAATATTAAATTACAATGTTTGTAGTAATAGAACAGAACAGATTTATTGTCCCACTGTTACAATAGAGGTGTTCCCTACAAGTGAAAATGTAGTTTTTTTTAATACATTACCAAAATATGGCTTATTATAACTAAAAAATGCTTTCAAAAGGATATTTTGTGAACGGTATCAAACTTATGTAACTAAGAAATAAATAAAAAATGGCGAAATAAATATTACAAAATTCATTAAAAACATTTGTAATAATAGTTTACTCATGTTAAAATGTAACATCTTTTTATATGTCAACTATGCGTGTAAACGCATAAATTACAAAGATATAATTAATTTAGTCCATCGAGTGTGACGAGTTTACTCGCCCAATAGAACACGTACGAATTAACCCGTCTTTAACATACATAGTTTGTTCGAAATACAATTCATGAAATTATTAATATATGTAGTACCGGCAAATTATTGTAGATTTGCATTGCAGACACAGGTACCAATGTAGGTGCCCCCTTGTTATACCATGTAACAAACACCTTGGACATGTTAGGGGTATGACCTCCCCACGTGTCCCCGAGCTCACCATTGATGGCAGCGAGCACGGCGGTGTATGTTACGTGAGGGGGGGGAGTCCCCCATCTGTGGGGGGTTGACCTCCCCATATGTCCCCGAGCTCACCATTGATGGCGGCGAGCACGGCGGTGTATGTTACGTGTGGGGGGGGAGTCCCCCATCTGTGGGGGGTTGACCTCCCCATATGTCCCCGAGCTCACCATTGATGGCAGCGAGCACGGCGGTGTATGTTACGTGTGGGGGGGGAGTCCCCCATCTGTGGGGGGTTGACCTCCCCATATGTCCCCGAGCTCACCATTGATGGCGGCGAGCACGGCGGTGTATGTTACGTGTGGGGGGGAGTCCCCCATCTGTGGGGGGTTGACCTCCCCATATGTCCCCGAGCTCACCATTGATGGCGGCGAGCACGGCGGTGTATGTTACGTGTGGGGGGGAGTCCCCCATCTGTGGGGGGTGACCTCCCCATATGTCCCCGAGCTCACCATTGATGGCAGCGAGCACGGCGGTGTATATTACGTGTGGGGGGGAGTCCCCCATCTGTGGGGGGTGACCTCCCCATATGTCCCCGAGCTCACCATTGATGGCGGCGAGCACGGCGGTGTATATTACGTGTGGGGGGGAGTCCCCCATCTGTGGGGGGTGACCTCCCCATATGTCCCCGAGCTCACCATTGATGGCAGCGAGCACGGCGGTGTATATTACGTGTGGGGGGGAGTCCCCCATCTGTGGGGGGTGACCTCCCCATATGTCCCCGAGCTCACCATTGATGGCAGCGAGCACGGCGGTGTATATTACGTGTGGGGGGGAGTCCCCCATCTGTGGGGGGTGACCTCCCCATATGTCCCCGAGCTCACCATTGATGGCAGCGAGCACGGCGGTGTATGTTACGTGTGGGGGGGAGTCCCCCATCTGTGGGGGGTTGACCTCCCCATATGTCCCCGAGCTCACCATTGATGGCGGCGAGCACGGCGGTTCGTCCGAGCTGTTCGTCGGCGACCAAGGCCTGGCCAACGGCGCGCGGGACCTCCACTCCGTTCCTGGACATCCACTCGCGGTTCCCGATCAGGACTATCTGCTCCACTTCCTGACAATAAAAGTACGTTGGATGGCTGGATATTGGTTGATTTGTGAGCAAAACGATAGGGTTTTGAAACAAAAATCTTAACAAACTGGTAACTGAACTGAAGCAAAAATTACCATTTTGGTAAGTTTTTGCATAATTTGTGAACAACATTTGCCCAAATTCTGGAGAACACATGCTAAGTCTAAATTTAAGTTCAGTGCTTCTCTTTCTCTCAAAATGAATACGAAAAGTATGGCTGTCATATAATTTGACATTTAGAAACATGCGTTCAATTTTAGACCTTATTGAACGTGTTAAAGTGCAGTGTTTAGGAAGCACCTCCGTACATGCCGTCTAAAATTGTCTATAGTTTCTTTGAAATCTATCTAAATTTAAGTAACAGCTCTAAACAGATTCTTGCTATTTTTTTCCTATGACTTATTACGAGAAAGAGATATACTGTACTTAAATTTAGAATTAAAGTGTGTTCCCTGAATTAGGCCCATAGGAAAAGATACAATTTTGGCATCTTTTCCTCGCAATATGTACAAGTAAGGGATAGCAGAACTTAAAACAGTCAATTTTTTTTTTTATACAACTAGATGACAAACAAGCTGACGGCCCACCTGGTGGTAAGCGGTTACCGCCGCCTATAGACACCTGCAATAACAAGGAAAAGCACTTGATATTGCAGGTGCGTTGTCATCCTGAGGCCTAAGATGAAATGCCGTCCATGCCCAGTAATTACACTGGCTACCTTTCCCTTCAATCCGAAACACAGCGAACTGCTTGACGGCTGAAATAAGAAAGGCGGTGGTACCTACCCAGGCAACCCTACATATGGGTCTACCACCATATTAAAAATCGTGTCAAATTAGTATAAAATATTATTATATGTTTCAAAGAAGTTGTAGCAAACAGAGTGAAAAGTTGGATATTGGTTGATTTGTGAGCAAAATGATAGGATTCTGAAAAAATTGTCGACACAATATTAGGTTTATATGAAAAATAAACCTAACAAATTATGCAAAAAGTTACCATTATGGTAAGCTTTTTGCATAATTTGTGAACAAAATGGTATCTTTTATGTACAAGTAAGGGATAGTAGAACTTAGAACAGTCAAATTAGTATAAAATAACATTAAAGCACAAGTACACAAACGCACACACACACACACACACATCCGTTTTTTATGTTGTTTTCTTGGATTGTTTTTAATCTGAGTAATGTTATTTTTCGTTGGGTGCTAGTAATTTATATTCATATACCCACTTACTGAGAATTGTAAATTGATTACGAAATGTAGGTCCGTAATTGGCTTAATGTTTGTAATATATTTATGCTTGTACTATGATTTTCAAACTTTGTGCTGTGGACTTATTGTTAAATAATAAAATAAATTAAAATTATTATTAGTATATTCACCTCTCCGTTACTATCGTCAGTCTTGATAAGCGAGTGTAGCCTAGCGGCCGCTTGAGCCGAGCTTAGTGCCGCGTCGCCGTCGCCAGCCAACACTTGAACGGTGACGCCTTGAAGCTTGAAGGATGACCCAGTTCTGAATGCAATATAATATAAATAATGTAGTCACAATAACATTTCGCATCCAATTCCTTCAGGACTAAGGCTGCCTACGGAAGACTGGTCGGTTTTACAAAGAATTTCTATGAATACTTACTCCGCCTACATATGTTTTGACGAGAGACGAGGAGAGAACTAATATAATGGTGTTGGCAACTCCAACATTTTATTAGTATTATATTGCATACGTAAAATGGCAACACTAACCCAATTTACGTCACTAACAAAACCGTCACTGTCAACCTCTCTCTCTTGTAAGTATTACGTGGTAAAGATCGTAGTTGTACATTGTCCTTATATTTATTCCCATTTAACCATACTAACAATATCCTCCCATAATATTATTTTGTTTGCCCTCAGGTTGCCCGACCGATCACGTGTCTACAAACCGAACATAGTCATCAATCATAGTGTCTTCTCCAAACTCGACACTGGCGGAATTGTGAAGCCTGACATAAGCCATAAACAAAAAATAGAATAGAATAGTGGTGGATTAAACGTGCATTTTAAAATTTACGAGCATTTCTATTTAAACCAGTCTTTCCAGACCGCTAACACAACTTTATACAACTGGAACCACTTTTCATATTCTTATTCCGCAAGCGTTTTTTGTAGGTACCAAAAACAGAGTACGTCCCGCCTGATGGTAAGGTTACCGTAGCCTATAGACGCTCGGAGCACATTGATCATTACTTTTATTCTACGAGCTATGTCAGTGACTTTGGTTCTCTTACGGATGCCCTTATTTCTGATTCCTAACATAGCTCGCTTTTTCCATGCCCAGTAATTACACTGGCTACCTTTCCCTTCAATCCGAAACACAGCGAAGTGTTTCACGGCTGAAATAAGAAAGGACTAGCGAACTAACGAAACCTACAATAACTAGCTTAACTTTACCCAAGTTTTTAACACTATGCACATAATATGTTTACATTGGAGAGGAATTTATATAAATTAATTTAAAGAACTAAAATTGTAGTAAAAATGAAAAAAATGCTAATTTTGCATTTCAATAATTGATGTATGAATTGCAACTTAACACTTAGTGGAGTCTCGGAGGATACAGGCTCTGCACCTAGTTCGGTAACAGATGCTGCATAATATTTGTGTTACGTGTTTAGATGTAATTTTTTATGGCAGGCCTATGTTTATCCGTCACAGTGTATTTTGGTCAATTCAATTCAATTCGAACATTTATTGCATACATGTTGTTTACAAGAGGTGGTACTTAAAAATTAATTAGTTCCAAACATGAACCCCGTTAGGGCACCGCAATATAATTATTAATAATAAAAAATGATTGTTAAATACTAAAAATTGAATAATTGTAATAGTTAAAATAAGATTTACAAACATAAAAATTGACATGAGTATATAAAATGATTCAACAATATAATCAAAAGTAAAGTACATTAAAAAATAATAATAGATTAATAATAGAATTGTCTATATAAATAAAATTAAAATTCTTGTTCAAATATAAATAAAATTCAAATTAAAATATACTTTTAAAGGTTGTCATTAAAAAACTCCTGCAATGAATAATAACCCTTTTTCATTAAAATATTAAATATATTATTATTATTATAATTTTGTAAGCAATGACACAGGCGGTAGTCCCACGGGCCACTCGCCCACCCACCTGGCCTGGTTGAGGAGGTTGATCAGCGCCGGCCCGCCGACGGGCTGGCCCGGCCTGGCCCGAAGCCTAGCGCGGAGCCCACAGCCGGGCGCGGCCACGAACCCCACGCACTTGGGCAGCTGGACATCGCCTAATACTGCTGTGCACCACTTCACTATAGCTACAGGGTAAGGATAGCTTGAAGGCTTATTTTGCTTGTAAAATGCGTGGTATAACAATAATATTTCTTTATGCAACTAGATCACAAAAAAGCTGACGGCCCACCTGATGATAAGTGGTAACCAACGCCTATAGACACCTGCAATGACAATGTCTAGGAAAAAAATTAAAATAAAATTTTAAGTAACCCCCGGCATCATAATAATCTATCTAACACCATCATGGGAATATCACCGAAGTGACAGTAAACCAAATTTTAAATCAATTAGATCTGTAAAAGATAGTAAACTTCTTTTACCATGTAGAAAATGAGCTGATAGTCGTCAAACGCCTGCACAACAACGTCAAAAACCGAATCAAAATCGGTCCATTCGTTAAGGAGTTGCGATGCCACAGACAGACACGTCAAACTTATAACACCCCTCTTTTTTCGCCGGGGGTTAAAAAAACAATTGGTGCGTTGCCATCCTACAGCCTAAGATAAAATGCCGTCCCTGCCCAGTAATTACACTGGCTACCTTTCCTTTCAATCCGAAACACAGCGAACTGTTTCACGGCTGAAATAAGAAAGGCGGTGGTACCTACCCAGACGACCCTACATACAGGCCTACCGCCTAGTAAACCAAGTGATTTTCCCTTGTTATTGCAGGTGTCTATAGGCGGCGGTAACCGCTTACCATCAGGTGGGCCGTCAGCTTGTTTGTCATCTAGTTGTATAATAAAAAAACTCAATGTGACAACTTACCAGATGCGACTGGGTGCTCAGAGTTGAGCTCCGCGCTTAGTAAGCAAGATAGCACGACGGGAAGCGAACTCGGGACCCCCGTTAGTAGAGACACCTGTGCTACCGCTGTCCTACCGCGGGTTATTGTACCGGTCTTGTCGAATATGACGGTTTTGACCTGATGAAGAGAAACATTGTGCAATTTTAAATAGCTGCAAGCTATTTCTGCATTCCTGGTATTGGACTAGTTAGTTATTAACTGTCAGTTATTTATTATTTATCTAGTAAATAATATTGACGGAATGGTAATTTATCAATTAACCCCGAGACGTATCTAGATAATGTTAACCGTGGATTGAAAAATCGGCCTTTGGTTATGCAATAGTTAAGCACCGTGAATCCTAGTGACTTATGTGTTCCTGGCCTTATCAACCTTTTCGGGGACAAAAATGTTTCGATTGTACTTGTGTGTGTGTGTTTTTTAGTAAGAGAGAAAGAGAGAGATATTGTTTTTTTTTATACAACTAGATGACAAACAAGCTGACGGCCCACCTGGTGGTAAGCGGTTACCGCCGCCTATAGACACCTGCAATAACAAGGAAAATCACTTGATATTGCAGGTGCGTTGTCATCCTGAGGCCTAAGATGAAACGCCGTCCATGCCCAGTAATTACACTGGCTACCTTTCCCTTCAATCCAAACACAGCGAACTGTTTCACGGCTGAAATAAGAAATGCGGTGGAACCGTACCCAGGCGACCCTAAATTAAATATTGGTCTACCACCTAGTAAAGGAGATTCGGCGAAAACTCCCATTTAAAAAAATGTAGGCATAGAAATATCTTCTACGATTATTGAAATTTCTTATAGAATCTTCTAGCAATTACTGTCAAGCAATGAGGATATTTATCTAAATATTCCTAAAGTTTGTTCATATCACACCACTTGATTATTTCCCGGAGAAAACTTAGTCAGTGCATCAAGGTGAACGATATTATCCAATATAATAGTCAATAAACAGTTTATAAGTCAGTGGATGTACTCTCCGTGTATTCAGACAGGCTGTAAAATGAATGTCTACCAAAAAGTCTAGCTTAAGGGCTTCAATCAATCAAAACATTTGTTTGCTATGTAAATATGAGGCTTGCTGTACATTCTACCTGTGACGAAAGGACCCTGCCGATGAGGGGTCCTTGACGTCACTTGGGGTCGGGGGACGATCTACCTATCTGAATAAGTTCCCGCCGATGTATGAAATAGATGTGGTTCGAACGGGCGAATGCCAACGCACCTTACCTTGACAATCCACACCGACGTGTCCTAATGGCTCTCAGGAAGTCGTAGTCCTTGAACGTGTTAAGTACCACTCGTGTACCCAAAGTGAGACTTGGAAATTGTATGTCCAAGTCTCATTTTGCGTACACACAACAATGCACTTAACACAATTGGGATGTTGCCTTAGTTTTAATTTGGAGATATTTTTCACAAATTCGGAAAATATACGCTACTGTTATCCATAAAAACAATTCAAACTTAAAATATATGGAAGTTGTACTGTTTTGAAAATTAAAAAATGGTGATATTTTTTTTTCAAAATTTATTAAAAATGTTAATGATATTAGATTGCTGACATCAATTAAAACAACTATTATTATGACAACTATCAATAAAAACCTACATAATACATAGTTATTATCAATTTTGTCAGTACGCCCATACATTTCTTAGTAATATGGGAACATGTGACGTCACCTGTTCCGTAGATTTTCTATGGAGCGTTTTTGGACGATGCGCCGCAACACATCAAACATACCACTATATCTGTGAAACTATTGATCTTAGACATACTATTTCTTTTGCAATATTTCTTTATGAGTTATAAACTTCTTATTTATGAAATAAAAAAAAAAGTTGTCAACTACCCTATTCAAAAAGGTCTTGAATTTACCACTTATAATACAAAAGGAGGGCAATTTTTGCCCCAGCCCAAGTTTAATGTCCAACAAAACAATATTTATAATAATGCCTCATAAATAGAAATATTTTTTTTGGAAATAGTTTGAGTTAATACATAAATAAAATCTTCAAAAATCTTTCATTCCGGAATTGTAATATTTAATCAATGAAAACCATTGCCGGAGCGTTTTGTTTCATAGAAAACAAATACTTTTTTATGTTTTGAAAACCATTAAAGGTATTTTAATGTATTTATCATTATTTTTTCATATTAGTATTATTATTTTATTACAATAAAGATGAGTAATAGTTACAGTAACAGATAAATACAGTTAATTGGATTGAACAAGTTTATTACCTAGAAAGATAATAACAAAACGCACTTTGACTGATGACAAACATTGCTGTGTTGATTGTTATTACAATTCAGTTCTCTTTCACGTATATCTTAGAAATCGCATCTTTAAACAAAAATGTATTGGTATGTAAAGATACTTTGTCTTAATAATATCTAATTGCGCCCTAAATTACTTTTGGTCGTGTCAGTTTTTAGGTGGGGCAAGGCTTCATACTAAAATCAGCATCCTCCTTTTAAATAGAAGCTTGTTCCGCTACCGGCTTCTGTATATTCACTCGATGGTGGGAGCCAATCAGTGATCGATGGCAATCGAACCTTGCTATTGGTTACGCCGTGACGTCACCAACATCGGGGGGGATATTTGAAACTGAAATTGCTTTAGGGTAGTTGACAACTTTTTTTAATTTCATAAATAAAAAGTATATAACTCAATAAGAAATATTGCTAATGAAACAGTATGCCTAAGGTTAATAGTTTCACAGATATAGCGGTATGTTTGATGTGTTGCGGCGCGACGTCCAAAAACGCTCCATAGAAAATCTAGGGAACAGGTGACGTCACACGTTCCTTTAGTACTACGAAATGTATGGGCGTTCTGACAAAATTAATAATAACTTTGTAAAATGTATGTTCTTATATAAGGTCGTCATAATAATAGTTGTTTTTAATTTATGTCAGCAATCTAATACCATTAACATTTTTGATAAATTATGATAAAATAAATATGACCATTTTTTAATTTTCATATCTGTACAACTTCAACAATATTCCATATCTTTTAAGTTTGAATTGTAATTATAGGTAACATTAGCGAATTTGTGAAAAATAGCGCCATATTTAAACTTAGGCAACATCCCAATTGTAAGTGTGTGTCTGTGTGTGCTTAAGAGAGAGAGAGAGAAAGAGAGAGAGAGAGAGAGAGAGAAAGAGAGAGAGAGAAAGAGAGGGGGCTTAAGAGAGAGAGGGGGGGAGAGAGAGAGACTCTGTAGGTGAATGAATATACCTATCCTAGCGAGTGAGCCGTGAGAGACCTTACCTACTTTTTAATGTACCATATTGTGCAAATTTTAGTGAATAAATGAATATGATTATGAATATGAATACCTTATGGACTTGTTATGAAGCTTCAATGTCCTACCTTATGTGCATTCTCGAGGGGTTCCGCCCCCTTGATCAGCAGTCCGTTCTCGGCGCCGACCCCCGTGGCCACCATGACCGCGGTGGGCGTGGCCAAGCCCAAGGCACAAGGACACGCTATGGCCAGCACGGACAGGGCGAAGTGGAACGCGGTCTGGACGATCAGCTCCCAGCGGGAGAACGCGTCTAAGTACATGTCCTGGAGGAGAATGAACTTTGTTTGGTACATGGTGGTAGTCATATAAATACTATGGCGTTATCTCAAAGGAGAATGGACAAATTGGACTACCTACTCAACACCAACGAGCCATGTATAAATAAATGAAAAGGACATTTCTTTATCTTTATTTTTTTGTACGACCGCAAATGTGTATCTCATGGGCTTTCTCCTCTTTTAATTGGAGCAGACTACAACTAATGGTCTCATAAAAAAGTTCGGTCAGTAAAACAACATGTGTGAGAAATTTCAAAATTAATTTTTCTGTAATGAATTTTTGATAACACCATTAATATTTATATGATTATGTTAACATGGGTAGGTGCCCGCTTGTTATACCATATACCAAACACCCTGTATACAACTAGGTGATAAGTGATAGCAAGGAACAATCACTCGATATTGCAGGTTGCGTATTGCGTTGTCATCCTGAGGCCTAAGATGAAATGCCGTCCATGCCTAGTAATTACTCTGGCTACCTTTTTAAACCCTGCATTTTCCACTACGTTCAATAATGTTTAAAATTCCACCTTTCTAAATGTGGTGGTGGAAAATGTAGGTTTTAAAAAGAAAGGTGTTGATGAAATTTGGTATAGAGACAGTTAGTCCCGGAAAAGGACGTAGTACAGTTTTTATCTTAGATATCATCCTTAAAGGGGGTGAAAAGGAGGGTACAAGTTTGTATGGGGAATCAATAACCACTGAACCAATGTAGATGAAAGGAGATGTTGCTTAAAAGTTCCCCAAGATAAATTATATATTAAACGAAAGCTTAAGCTCAGATGATCTTGAATATACTCTTTCTCATTAAGTTACCCCGGCATTTTTGAGTAATTTTAAAAATGTGTATGAGAGAAATCTGACCTTTGTATCCAAGTTTCTCTAATGGAATATAATAATAAATAAAAAAAACCTCATTATTAAGTCAGAAACCAGACCAGAAACTAACTTGCCTGTTTCTTTTATTATAAAATATAATTGCAAAATAGTCGTAGGCTGAACCAAAAACAACCCCATGCCTTGTTATAAAAAACTATTTGACATGACAATAGTCGACATGGACGTTATGTACTTTGTCCGACATGTGTCACTTTTTTAAAAAAGAATTTTACACGTCTGGTTACCATTTTTTAACCAGAATGAAATGTTATTTTTTATATTTATGCAGGCATTAAAAATATACTTTTTGTCTTATAATATTCTTAAAAATATACTCTTTCTTCTCATAGGTATGTCTTTTGTCTTCTGGGTAGCAGAGTACAAGCCGCCATACATTATGCAGAACATGGCCTTTAGTATGGAGATAGTTAGAGACCCTGGAAAGTATATAAGACACTTTTTGGAGCGATAACGGACACCCACCGGCCACTAGTTAATAATAAATTCTTTAGCGTTTACTATAACTTACCGGAGTAATATTTTTAATGTTCTGAATATTGATCGCGCCGCTTATTATCCAACAAACCAGCGTCAGGACCGACAAGAACATTACTAGCGGCACGAAATACCTGCAAACAAACAAACACATTTTTTTATTTTTTTTTATTATACAACCAGATGACAAACAAGCTGACGGCCCTCCTGGTGGTAAGCGGTTACCGCCGCCTATAGACACCTGCAATAACAATGAAAATCACTTGATATTGCAGGTGCGTTGTCATCCTGAGGCCTAAGATGAAATGCCGTCAATGCCCAGTAATTACACTGACTACCTTTCCCAATACATAATGGGCCTGATTCTAAAGACACACTCTAAGTTTAAATTTAAGAACAGTATATCTCTTTCTCGCAATATGTAAAAGAACAAAGATAGCAATAATTTGTTTAGAGCTGTCAACTAAATTTATACAGATTTCAAAGGAACCTTAGACAATTTTAGACGGCATGTACGGAGGTGCCTTCTAAACACTACATTTTATCACGTTCAATAAGGTCGAAAATTGAATGCACGTTTCTAAATGTCAAATATATGACAGCCATCCTTTTCGTATTCATATTGAGGGAAAGAAATGCACTGGACTTAAATTTAAACTTAGCACGTGGTCTCCAGAATGAGGGCCAAATAACACATCTAGCTGTATAAACTGGACTTCATCGCCTAAATATGTGAATAAAATGGCTGTGAAAATTTCATTTTTTATATTTTGTTTTATGGCTCTGGATCAAGGCCTTTTGAGGCGGTCGGCTCAGTGAAATGTATATGATAATTTTTTTTCAGTTATTGCATTGAAATGTGGCTTCTTGGGAGAGTTTGGCGCGAAATATATGTTGACAGTGAGGAGCTCGGTGGCGTATTGGTTTTTTTTTTATACTAAACAAGTGAAAAGCAAGTAAACAAGCTGACGGCCCACCTGATGGTAAGCGGTTACCGCCCCCTATAGACACCTGCAATAACAAGGGAAAATCACTTGATATTGCAGGTGCGTTGTCATCCTGGGGCCTAAGATGAAATGCCGTCCATGCCCAGAAATTACATTGGCTACCTTTCCCATTGGTTTCAGCGGTCTGGTTTCGATACGAAAAACAAAGCAACTTTCGCCATGGTCGATTCTGGGATGGGTCAATCAAAGTATGTTATCTCTCGCTTCTCCGTGCTTCGTGGTACATGTTAAGCCGTTGGTCCCGGTTGTTACTGCAATCGCTTTAACCCACCAACCCGCATTGGGCCAGCGTGGTGGTGTTACGGCCCAAGCTCCTCATGTGTTTCTTCCATGTAGGAAGGCCTGTGCCCAGCAGTGGGACGTATATAGGCTGGTGATGATGATGATGATATGGTGGCAGTCTCCATGATGCTACTTAGATAAGGTATATAATCACAATACAATCCTCAACGTCTTTCACATCAAATAAATGTTTATTTAACAATTTTCCGTATTGCAAGGCAAAAAAACAGTTCTTTATAAATTCATGGTTATTAACACTTGTTACAAAGAAACTAAATGGTAAATATCCCGAACGCAATTCAAATAATAAATAAATAATAAAAAAAAAACAGTTATTTCCCACAAGCACTCCAATTTAATAACAAAATATACATACAGGGTGTTAGGGGGACGCTCTCGAATACAAAGGCAGGTGGCAGTGCTCTAGCGTCCCCCTAACATCCTGTATGTTCTCAGACACAATTTTATAAACTTGACCGGCGCGTCCCATTTACTAGATCTTTTTGCCTAGCTAGGACAAAAAAGACTAATTAATACAGCCAATTTTTTTCTACAAAAAAGACATATATTGTTAATAATGTTGTAATTTCATATAGTTTTAGGAAATTTATTGTCTTTATGTTGCTATACTCGAAAAGGGTAATTAAGTTGTAAGTGCTGTAATAACAATAATATCTTAAGATCTTGTAACACTTAATTTGCAATAAATATTTGAGTTTTGAGTTTGAGTTTGACATACCCAGCTATAGTGTCGGCTAACCGCTGCACGGGGGCCTTACTGCTCTGAGCCTCTTCTACCAGTCGAACTATCTGAGCTAAGGTGCTTGCTTCTCCTGTATGTGTTGCCCGCATCAATAATGCTCCGTTCTGGTTAATACTGCCCCCGATTACTAGGGAATCTGTAAAGAAATATTTGTTTGATTATGAAAATAAGTATAGTTTTTTACATATATTTACTAGGAGTGAAGAACTCCCTAAGTATACAAGTTTTAGTGATAACTTTTGAAGTTCAAAGCTAGATGGGTGACCGTCAACTTATATTGTTTTCTACTATCGTATCATTTCACTAAAAATTCATAGGAAAGCAAATATCCGCAACTTCGCATATGTAGACGACTTAATTTTTCCAGTTTTTTTGATTTAAAAACCAAACTACCCAATGGATTTTCAAATAGTTTTTATGGGACCAAATGGGAACTATTCCACATCGAACAAAAAAGAATCATCAATATCAGTTCACCCAGTCAAAAGTTCTGAGGTAACAAACATTAAAAAAAAACATACAGACGAATTGTCCTCCTTTTTTGAAGTCGGTTAAAAACACCACTTAGCAATTTCTATGCTCCTAGTACTTTTAAGTGGTATTGTAAAACTGTATTCGTTACTCAGGCAAACTAAACCTCGGAATAAAATAATTTTTATACCAAAATTATTAAATTAATTTCAATTCAACATTTTGTATGAATTATCTTACAACAACAATTAAATGATCTGTTAAGCTTTTAGCCTTTTTAACACCTGAATGACATTGTGGAATGAAAATAAATAAATAAATCCAAATTAGCGTTACTAAAAGTCATTCTTGTTGAGTATTTGTGAGTAATATTAAAAAATGTCAGTCACCATGAACTAACTAATGATAAACTATTCTATTACGGCTTTCTATTTTAATTGATATTACAGTGGAAAGAAGGGGATAAAGATAAAATAATTTAAGTTCCAGAGAAATTTAAGACAGCAGTAAACCCTTTTTTGGAAAACAATCGACCCCTGGGTGTCTCAATTCGCCTGCTTTCTAGAAGGTTCCACCTCCAATGAACCTTATCATCACTCACCTATATTCTTCGCTACCGGCATCGACTCTCCTGTTATCAGAGATTCATCACACGTACTCTGGCCAGATATAACTTTACCATCGACTGGTATCTTCGCTCCTGGCACCACCTTAAAACAAAAAACAAAAACACTAAGTCATAACCGTTCCACGCTCAAAGGAGTCGTAAAAAAGCACCTTATAGTTAGTCTCAGGGATTGAAAAACCGGTTAAAGGTGCTGCTACTCCAGTACTAAGTAGTGTTATTTAGCTGCGATCTTCTGTAATGTGCTGCTACCCCAGTACTAAGTAGTGTTATTTAGCTGCGATCTTCTGTAAGATGCTGCTACCCCAGTACTAAGTAGTGTTATTTAGCTGCGATCTTCTGTAAGGTGCTGCTACCCCAGTACTAAGTAGTGTTATTTAGCTGCGATCTTCTGTAAGATGCTGCTACCCCAGTACTAAGTAGTGTTATTTAGCTGCGATCTTCTGTAAGATGCTGCTACCCCAGTACTAAGTAGTGTTATTTAGCTGCGATCTTCTGTAAGGTGCTGCTACCCCAGTACTAAGTAGTGTTATTTAGCTGCGATCTTCTGTAAGGTGCTGCTAACCTAGTAGGACTAAACAATTATAATACTTATATTGACAACATACTTTCAGTACATCTCCCCGTTGCACTAGGTCCACTGGAATGCTCTTCTCACTAACAATATGCTCTTCATCATCCAAGATCACCAGCACAGCTTCTGTAGCTTTGAGGGAGAGAAGCTTCGAAAGGGCTTCTGAGGTTTTACCCTAAAAAAATTAAATGGTGTTAAAAAGGCGTAGTTTAATCTCAGAATCTCTCTGCTTATCTTAGCTTATCACAAGTTCTTTGCCTTCATCTCGCCTACCCGTATCCTCAACCACAGAGGAACTGGCTATCTTACCTCCAACTGCCGGAACACAACAATGCTGCCAACATTATTGTTATGGCGGCAGACTTAGGTAAGATGGTGGTAGCTAGCCAGGCGGACAGAGCAACCACCTTGGCAGTTAGCTTACCTTGGCAATGTGTTCCAGCCACCTCCCCAAAGAAACGAAGACGAGCAACATGGGCGGTGTGTCGAAGAACGTCATGGGACTGGTGTTCTGTTTCATAGCCATGGCTGCTATCACCACGGCCAGGGAATACGCGTAGCTAATGGGGAAATAATGGAATACTAATTACTGTATTTAACACTTTATACTTTCATGGTTATTAACATTTGAATTAGAATTATTTACGGGATATTTACCATGTAATTTTATAGTTATGAGTTCCCGACATTTCTCTTTTCCCGAAAAGAGAAATATTGAATATTCTTTTTCTCTCTTTTCCGTTTTTTTCTTTTTTTTGTTCCCGATATTTCTTTTTTTTCTCTTTTTTTCGATATTTTTCTTTTTCTTTTCTTATCTCTTTTTTTTTCTTTTTCTCTTCTTTTTATTTTCTTTTGATGTTGTGTATTTTTTCGGTTTTCGATATTTATATATCGGGAACTCACAACTATAAAATTACATGGTAAATATCCCGTAAATAATTCTAATTCAAATACTGTATTTAATATAAAATAAACCCTCAGCGTCAAAAAAAATTGCATATTTTAAAAAATTTCTTCAAATATTCTTAAACCTTATTAGAGGATAGTGGGCCTAATCCTGGGAACACACTTTAATAGACAATTATAGACGGCATGTACGGAGGTGCCTCCTAAACACTTCATTTTAGCACGTTCAATAAGGTCGAAAATTGAACGCACCTTTCTAAATGTCAATTTATATGACAGCCAATCTTTTTCGTACTCATTTTTAAGAGAAAAGAGAAAGAAATAGACTAAACTTAAATTTAGACTTAGCATTTGTTCTCCAGAATTAGGGCCAGTGTTGGGTAACATTAGCAAGGTAACACATAACATATTTGTATGCCGCAAAGGCAGGACATAGTCATGGCAATTATATTGTAAGTTATAACAGCTATTTTTTAACCATCTCCCACAAATAAAGTTTTCTATTCTAGTCTAAATAAAAAATGGGTGGCGTAAATTAATTAATTAATATTGAAACGGAATTTGAGATAAATGATTTTTTAAGCATAGAAGTATTTAAAAAAAATTAACAAAGGAGAATACCACAAAAAGTATGAAGCCTGGGCTTAAAACGATTTTAAGTTTGAAGAACAATCCTACCTATAAGGGGTAATAAGGTATAATTATTTAGAATTTTTAGTGCATTTAAAAATATTTTATAGCCCCCCGTTTATTTTTAAGACGAACATGAAAAATTTCATACTATAGTTGCTTTTTCGTTTTGTTACTGCATTAATTTAACTACCATTACTTTTTAGTTTTAAAAAATGGAGCTGTAGCTAAAAGTATAGTAAAAATACTATTACATGCATTTGAGACATTTTACGACCTGAAAAACGAGGAAAAAAGGCAAATTGCATTTAGTTTCTGCTGAAACATTTTATGTCACGTCAAAATTATATTTTACCATCAAACTACCGAACCAATGTCTACCTACCTTATTGTTGTGGTGAGTGATATAAGTACGTCCATGTTGGAAGTGCCGTGGCTGAGAGCTTTGTACGCTTGCTTGTAAAAATGCCAGCCCCCTATAAACTGAAACAAAGGGGGAATACATTATGAACTGCACACCGGCATCCCTCCACTAGCGTTTATAATGGGTATCCTACGTGGTCGATTACTAGTAATAAACTAGTAAGAACAAATTTTAAACTCAAAAATATCTATCAAATTATCAAAGCGCGAGTAGATGTTTAGCAAACTATTTATTAAGCAGTGGGAACACAGTTGAAACGAGGTTACAGATTACCCGTAGACCTTCTGAAACTATATCGTTAAGATCCTGACAAAATTTATATGGGACCGACTTGGTAGTATACTTATTCGAACACAAAAATAATTGGGTAGGTAGTTAACATTTTTTTTATTTTATAAATAAGAAGTTAGGAACTCATAAACAAATATTGCAATAGAAATTTTATGTTTAAAATTAATAATTTTACAGATACAGAGGTATGTTTGATATGTTGCAGATCCAGAGCATCGTCTAAAAACGCTCCATATAAATAGACGACGTCACATGTTGCTATATTACTAAAAATGTACAAAATTAATAATATAAAAATTGACAATTTGTATAAATTTTCAAACTGTGCAATTTCAACAATATTCCATAACTTTTGAGTTTGATTTGTTTTTATATAGTAGTTCATATTTTACGAATTTGTAAAAACTGGTGTCATATTCATTCTGAAGGAACATGCCTATTAACAAAATAGATGACAGATAACATGCCTAAAAATCCACGTCAAATTGATAACCTATTTCTTTTTTGAAGTCGGTTAAAAACGGACCATAGTATAGACAAAATTTAAAAATCTTACCTGCACGGGAGTAGCCAGTAAAAACATGATTAGGTTCTCCAGACTGAGCCCCGGGAGAACATAGTACATGTGGTGGTGGTGCGACATGGCCGCCATAAAATAAGCCATGGCTATCATACAAGGACCCCCGAAGAGTAGGGAGATTAGGAACGCGTTACGCCACTTCTTTATTTCTTCCCTGTATAAAATTTGAAAATTTTAATCTATCTGACAACATCTCATTGAGACTATTCTTATGAGCATCCCGAGCATCGAGCATCGAGCATCCCGCAGACTATTTGATGGTTGAGGAGGCAGCTCAAGGTTAACATGACTTAAAAAATCAGTTCAGTTCAGTTCTTTATTGTGTATGAAAAAAGGTTACAGATAAATGTCTTAAAAATATGAATTATAGTAACAGTTAATACTTTTCAGGCGTATACACAAAGGTTCTATATATCGCCGAAGTAACATTAAACCACATTCCAAATCAATCGGATCTCTGAAAGTTAGTAAGACCACTCGAGTAGGAAATGAGCTGATAGTCATCAAGCGCCTGAACTGATCTTCTAAAATGATAGCTAAGAACCATTCTGATCACGTCAGCTTTCAAACAAAAAAACACCGATTCAAAATCGGTCCGTTCGTTTAGAAGTTACGACGCCACAAACAGACACAGATACATAGACAGACACGTCAAACTTATAACACCCCTCTTTTTTCGTCGGGGGTTAAAAATATGGCATCAATACCTGATCAGTCTGATCACTTAAAGATATAAAATTCAAAATTAAAATCAAAAGCCAACTTTGGTGACATTAAAACGATATTAATAAAACTTGGGCATAAAATTAGTACATAGAAATGCTTTGCAACTTTTAAATACATCTTATTCGTTTGATTATTAAAATAATGCAGCCAATGTTCTAATTTGATGTCATATTGTCATAAGGTCGTCACCATCTTCTATATACATATTATTATGTCGCAGGAATTTGTTTGAATTGGACACGTAAGCCATTCTTAAATTTAAAAAAAAATGCTTTTTTATTCTGCCAGGATTTTGGTAAACTTAGACACGTAAGCCATTCTTAAATTTTAAAACGGGTGTCTTATATAGAATGCTAATTTTTTTCTCCTTATTAAGGAGATAGATATTTAAACCTGCCGTTACCAGGGTAAGCTGAACCGCTTTAGTGAGAACCGGCATACTTACTTATGTTCTAAGTAGTTAGTGGCCCCTCTGTTGTGCGGTCCCAGCACGCTGGCCTCGAAGCCAAGCCCAGTGATGGCCTCGCATATCGTTCTAGGACCTATTTGTTCTACGTTATATTTAATTTTTCCTCTGAAAAAAAAACGTATAATTCAAAGATAATTCAAAAAATAAATAGGGGTTTTTAAACTCTCGAAATGGGGTGAGTAATCAGCACCCTATAGAAGATCGCAGCTAAATAACACTATTCTTTTTTTTTATTTTAACATTATTATAAATGTTCGAAAAATTACTTAGTAATTAAAATATGAAACTAGAAAAATTTCACGTCTATTCCTGAAATACCTATGAAAAACGTTCGATTCCTGCCTCAGGACGTAAAATTTTTCTAGTTTCATATTTTAATTACTAAATATCACTACTTAGTACTGGGGTAGCAGCACCTTACAGAAGATCGCAGCTAAATAACACTACTTAGTACTGGGGTAGCAGCATCTTACAGAAGATCGCAGCTAAATAACACTACTTAGTACTGGGGTAGCAGCACCTTACAGAAGATCGCAGCTAAATAACACTACTTAGTACTGGGGTAGCAGCACCTTACACAAGATCGCAGCTAAATAACACTACTTAGTACTGGGGTAGCAGCAGCTTACTGAAGATCGCAGCTAAATATCACTACTTAGTACTGGGGTAGCAGCACCTTACAGAAGATCGCAGCTAAGTAAACACTTTATAATGTTGTGTTCCTGGTAGGAGGAAGCGTATTACTGGGAGTAGGCGGACTTTTCTCCTATGCTATCAACGTAACGTTTTCTCTTGATGTTTACAGGGTAGGCAGTGAGGCTAAGGTAATGATTACCACCAGGCGGACCGTACGCTTGACACCCTTGTCGTGTCAGATAAAAAAGCGCTCTTCGAGGTAGCGCTCGGGTTGGCAGCAGTGGATTTGTCTCCTATATGCTGACATCATGAAGCATGCATTTTATTGTTACAGGATAAGTCTATTTGTACCAGGTAGCTATGAACTACTAGGATGTCAGCTGTAGATAATTATTTCCAAGAAAACATTAAAAGTGACCGGAAGCGGCTTCACCATATAACCTCCTATTTTTGAAGTTTGTTAAAAAGTAGTGTTATTTAGCTAGTCGGGTTTCTAAAATTAATTATTCCAAAGTTGACAATGCAAATAATTTTAATCGCTAGTACCATTAATGGTATAAGTCGTTGAAATTTAATACATCTAGTACCATTAATGGTAGAAGCGGTGCATATTAATACAACTAGTACCATTTATGGTAAAACCCCACGGCACTGCTGGTCCGGAATATTTTTTTTTATACAACTCAATGACAAACAATCTGACGGCCCACCTGATGGTAAGCGGTTACCGCCGCCTATACACACCTGCAATAACAAGGGAAAATCACTTGATATTGCAGGTGCGTTGTCATCTCGAGGCCTAAGATGAAATGCCGTCCATGCCCAGTAATTACACTGGCTACCTTTCCCTTCAATCCGAAACACAGCGAACTGTTTCACGGCTGAAATGAGAAAGGCGGTGGTACCTACCCAGGCGACCCTACATACGGGTCTACCACCTAATCATGCATGCAAAACGAAATATTGATGCCTCAATCGGACTTGGTTCTCAATAGATTATTGCGTTGAACTTACTTAGATGTAGTGAGAGCCACCGCACAGGACACCACGCCAGTTAATTTAAGTACAGACTTCTCAATTTTGTTAACACATGAAGCGCAAGTCATGCCCTTTATCTGAAACGTAAATAGAGCTATCTCTAGAAAACATAGGTCGAGAGACTTAATGTGACCGTCCATACAAAATCGCAGGTTTTTCTACAGCGGTTTTGTATGGAGGGTCACTTTTGGTTCTAGGGTTATGGAGGGTCACATTAGGTTGTAGGGTTTACGAGTCAAATTCAGTGTATTCCCACTAGTCCCTGTGGAGTAGTCCCATGATGGGACTACTGGTATTATTTTCCTCAGATTCCATTAACGAGACTACGGGTAATTTTAATCACAAAGGTTCCACTGACTGGACTATTGGGATTTAAATTCCCAGTAGTAGTGTGATACTGAGACGTATTAAGTAGTAGTAGTACTGACAGTAGTGACGATTTAATAGAAACAGGAAAAATGTTGGCAAAAACCTTGTTTACTGGTAAAAGCAAACACACTAAATTCATAATTGCTTACTATGGAGTCAGTTATTACAATATTGATTGGTTATAACTGACTTTTAGTAAGCAATTATTAAAATCGGTTTGTTACATTAAATAAAACTGTTAGTAGTAGGTACCTATGTGTTTCATTTCATAGTCCATAAGTAGATATAAACCTTTTTAAAAAAGATTTTGAAAGAACAAACAATCGGGTCGACAATGTAAGCCATATTGTCCTGAATCTCTGGGAAAATATGCCAGTAGTCCCATCATGGGACTACTCCACTAGCACTACTGGGAATACACGCCAAATTCTTTTAAAAAGTTGTATACAGTTAAAATCGTGATACCTTAATAACTTCCAACAAAAAAAAAATATTTAGTTGATTTTTTTTAAAGCAATAGGTACTACTTATTTTAAAAGACTTTGAATTTTATTCACATTTTCAGGAGTATTGATTCATTTTGAAGCAATTTAAAATTAATGAGCATGTTATCGATTACTTACCATAACCGTTAGCTCCTTCAAGCCGCTCCCATCACAATCACTGATCACCTCCGATGGGAAACCCAGTTCTGTGATAGAGTTAGCCACATCTGTCGCCGATATCTTCCTAGGTTCATACTTGACTTCGGCCTTTGCTGCTAACAGCGCTATTAATATTGACTGGACACCTGAAATTAATAAAAGAATGATGGAGCATTTTTTTTTATATACAACTAAATGACAAACAAGCTGACGGCCCACCTGGCGGTAACCTGTAATAACAAGGAAAAATCCACTAGATATTGCAGGTGCGTTGTCATCCTGAGGCCTAAGATGAAACGCCTTCCATGCCCAGTAATTACACTGGCTACCTTTCCCTTCAATCCGGAACACAGCGAACTGTTTCACGGCTGAAATAAGAGGCGGTGGGACCTACATAGACGACGCTATATACGGGCCTATCACCTATTGATAATGAAAATACTTCCACCTATGCCACAATCTGTGTTAAACCTTGGTTTTTATATAATAAGAACACCCTGACACTATACTAATTTAAATATGACGTAAGTCATCTGTGTGTCACATCCCTTTTTGTTGTTTATCAATATACACAGTTTACTTCAGAACTCTATATATTTTATTTATTACCACGTCAATACTGTGCTTTCCAACTGAAATTCTGCAAAAATCTGCGAGACTGGTTAAGACACTGTGCTACCAGGGAGTCTTAACGGTTTAGCTCCGAAGGTCGAAGATGAAAGCGAATTACACCCAGATTCCTCAACCACAGAGGAACTGGCTATCTCACCTCTAACTGCTGGAACTCAACAATGCTGTCAACATTATTGTCATGGCGGCAGAACTCAGGTAACATTCAAGAAAGTCCTACCCCCAACTAAACCAAGCAGAAAATTTCTGCCCCCACGGAAATCGAACCTCTGGCCTCTAGATATACCTCTACCACTAGACCAGGAGCGAGGAGTGAGGAGCTCGGTGGCGTATCGGTTTGAGCGCTCTGGTTTCGATACGAAAAACAAAACAACTTTCGCCATGATCGATCCTCGGATGGGTCAACCAATGTTTGTTTGCTTCGTCGAGCACGTTAAGCCGTTGGCCCCGGTTGTTTCTGCAACCGCTTTAACCCACCAACCCGCATTGGGCCAGCGTGGTGGTGTTATGGCCCAAACTCCTCATCAAGCCTCAAGAAAGGCTTGTGCCCAGCAGTGGGACGTATATAGGTTGGTGATGATGACATGATGACTAGACCAGAGGCGGTAAAGGAGGTTTAAATTCTTAACATAACAAAAAGGTTGTGTCTTTAAATTCATATGGTAAGACCTAGTTTTGTAGCAAAGTCCCAGAAATTTGCGGTAAATATTTTTTTTGTTTAACATAGAAGAGAAGTGTCTCATAAAAAATTGTATCTTACCATATAACTTTGAGCAATGTTTCTCAATGGCGGCAACACACGACGCACACGTCATTCCTTTTACTTCTAAAGTACACCTTGACACTTCGGATTCTTTTACTATTTGCGCTGTGCCCTGGAAAGTAAATTAATTACTTTTTTCGGATACCTCGGAGCGTCTTTATTCAAACACACAAATAAAACAACAACAATAAGCCAATAACTAGCTATATAAAAATTAAATCCGCATTTTCAAACTCAAAGCAATAGGTACTAGGGACTACCCTATACAATTTATTTTAGACAAGGTGGGTACCCTATACAATAGGGTAGTTGACAACTTTTTATTTATTTCATAAATAAGAAGTTTATAACTTATAAAGAAATATTGCAAAAGAAATTATATGTCTAAGATCAATCGTTTCACAGATATAGTGGTATGTTTGATGTGCTGCCGCGCATCGTCCAAAAACAGGTGACGTCACATGTTCCCATATTACTGAGAAATGTATGGGCATACTGACAAAATTGATAATAACTATGTATTAAGTAGGTTTTTATTGATAGTTGTCATAATAATAGTTGTTTTAATTGATGTCAGCAATCTAATACCATTAACATTTTTGATAAGTTTGAAAAAAAAAATCACCAATTTTTTATTTTCAAAACAGTACAACTTCAACAATATTCCATATCTTTTGAGTTTGAATAGTTTTTATAGGTAACGGTAGCGTATATTTTCCGAATTTGTGAAAAATATCTACCAATTCAATCTTAGGCAACATCCCAATTGACTTTAGACAAAGTGTCTTTACATGTCTATACACTATACATACATATTATATAGGATGGTGCTGTCAATACGACTATAAATTAAAACATGGGCTATATTAGTTCATAGAAATGGTTTGCCACTTTCAAAAACATATTATTCATTTGATAATTTCATGACATTTGTATGAAATAATATAACATGGGCTGCACTATTTCATAGAAATGTCCTGAAATTATCAAATGAATAAGGTGTATTTGAAAGTGGCAAACCATTTCCATGAACTAATATAGCCCTTGTTTTAATTTATTGTCGTGTTGACGGCACCACCCTGTATAAACGTGGTGACGTTTTGGAGAGTACTTACATTAACATGTGTTTTACTTTTAACTGGAGATGGGGACTTAATGCCATCGCCAGTGCCGGATTGGTTGCTTTGTGGATCTGTGGGCAAAAGACAAATTGTTTTCATTGTAAATACCAGGGACTGGAAAAACCAGTACTAACCGGTAACAGAAAATTAAAGGAAAGTGCCCAAATCAAGACCTTACTTTAAGACTATTTTTAAATGTATGGGATTTGACATTTTAGATCGAAACTCAATCAAGGGCTTATGTCAAATCCCATACATTTTCCTCTTAGCGAAAGCGATAGCGATTATAGGAAGGCATCTGTCTAGACCCTCAGAACCGAAAAGCCCAAATAGATTTTTTTAAATACAAATAGACGACAAACAAAGTAACAGCCCACCTGATGGTAAGCGGTTACCGCCGCCTATAGACACCTACAATAACAAGGGAAAATCACTTGATATTGCAGGTGCGTTGTCATCCTGAGGCCTAAGATGAAATGCCGTCCATGTCCAGTAATTACACTACCTTTCCCTTCAATCCTAAACACAGCGAACTGTTTCACGGCTGAAATAAGAAAGGCGGTGGTACCTACCCAGACGACCCTACATACGGGCCTACCACCTAGTAAGTTAATAATATAACTAATAATAACACAAAATTCGGGTATAATTATTAACGGTATCCAAATTCAGTAACATATAAAGATACCTAGAATAAGATACCTAGAATTCACGGTAGCGCTTACAAAAGACCAATATATAAAAACTCCTGACGGGAGGTCATTCCTAGTTGCCACCGCCTGCAACGCCACCGCTGGTGGCAAATGGGAATATTTTTTAAAAACTTCCCTTTTGCCACCGGTGGCGGCTTACCGGTGGCAACTGGGAAGTTATTTTAAAAAACTTCCCAATTGCCGCCGGTGGCAGCTTACCGGCAACTGGCTGATTTTTTTAAAAGTTGTCGCCGATGGAGGTGGTTGCATGAAATCATGCAAAATTACTTAAACACTCCGATAAGTGCCTAAACTATTTACCATATCGATCGTTTTTTTTAACAGGTGTGTCGGTCTCCTCTTTTCATGCAAATATAAAGTGTATTATATAAATTTAAATGTCAAAATTGGAATTAAATGTCAGGCAAAACATACACAATGTTAAGTAACCTTAATTTTTGGGCCGTAAGTGACATTTTTGCTTGGCCGTCCGCCGTTGGAATCTGCCAATCGGGAGATGAGTGTTTTTGCGTGGACCAGTTCATAGAAAATTTAACTTTATATACACCCAACCTAGTTCTGTATGTGTGCCATAGGCGGGATATGGCTCAGCGGGGGTACGGTGTAACATGAACGAGGTTTCCTTTACTTATCAGTGCATTCTCAACAATGTCAAGGTCAAGTGCATCGTGTAGTTCTAGTGCAGTTTTATTAGTACATATAAAAAGGCGGCACGGAACTATTTTGCTTCGCCCAGGACACCAGTACAACACAAAAAGAAAATACAAAAGTGGCCTAATTGTGTGGTAATGCACCCAGCGAAAAAATAATTGTAGAGCACTTATAAAGATTCGTGTAAGTATTATGGTTACTCTTATTAATTTAACCAAGATTTGTTTATTTTGTAAGCAGTCAGTCAGTCAAAAAAAGTAAAAAAAACCAATAATGCCTAATTTTAAAACTTTTGCAAAATGTTGGTTGTTTTTAGACGCACATTGATAAGTATACCTACTTTTTTCTTTCGCAGAACGACAATATCATATATGAAACTGCGCACTCTTGTAAACCAAATATGTTAAAAAGAAGAGGCAATAACAGATGGAAATTACCCAGCAGTGCCTCAGTCATATAAAAGTATGGTCGCAACATTCAAAAACACTGGATTAGACTTATTATGCGAAGTAACAACCTTTCAAAGTATAAAATTTATTTATTTATTTAATCGTTGTACAGACTACTTACTTACTTACAGTACAGTACTTACTTAAAATAAATCTAAATTGATACAAGGAAATGTTTTAGTACCCACCTACATAAAAAACTAGTATATTTAGTTAATTTAAAGTTTATTTTTAAACATTGTTGATTCTAAAGTAAAACATTTAGAAAAGCCATGTTTTTAATTTCAAAAGTAATAAATATTAAAACCCCTTTGTTTTATCACGATAGGTCTCTAAATGGATTCTCTATTCTATAATTGTTCGTCATAAGAGCGAGGGAGGGCATTTGCCGGTGGCGGTGGCAACTGGGAAGTCATTTTAAAAACTTCCCATTTGTCACCGGTGGTGGCAATCGGGAAGTTTTTTTAAAAATCTTCCTATTAGCCACCGGCGGTGGGGATGCAGGCGGTGGCAACTGGGAATGACCCCTGACGGGTACCATAAAAATTAGAGTATCTTTATTTAACAGGATACCGATCGCACAATCTGACAACTTTACATGTAACACCGTTTTAAAATACGGGTACCCGACTAAAAATTAAGGTATCTACCGTTACTCTGGTTACCCTTTAGGTTATGCGATAAAATACCCAAGAACCACTTTAAGTTGCATGCTAAACAAGGAGATCCGATATAAGTTTTGACGTCACAGGACACGCCCATTATACATTTTTGTTATAAAAAGTTGTTTTAGAAAAAGACAGGTAGGTATACTGCTATTTCTAATTCAAATAATTTAGATGTTTTTGGATAAACTCAATTATAGTTTCACTATTAGCAGTATTATACGTATTTTATAATAATTTCTTTAGTTTAAAGCATGTCTGTAAAATAAATAAATAAATAAGTGTAATAAACCTATTACATTAAAAAAAATCCCTATTGACCTTATTTGTTTAAGTAATTTTGAAGAAAAAATCTGTAAATGTCTCACCATGTACTTCTCCGTCTACTCTCAATATGGAGACATCGAAGCCCAAGTCATAGACTGCATCAGCTACGTTCTGTGCGGAGACTTCGCCTCTTCTATATCGAATGCAGGCCTTCGCCCCCTGGAGGTCTACTGATGCGGAAGTTATACCGTGCATGTCTTTTAATGTACCTGAAAATAATGGAAAAATTGGATTTTTCATAATTTGGACATCATAATCAAACCAATTGTTAATATCATCATTATCACAGACAAATAATAACTCGATCAGTTGTTAAAGTCATCGTTACTTCACCTTACCCGTGGTAACTTACGGAGCTGAAACCTGGGTCCTAACAAGAGGATGTATTAATAAAATACAAGTGGCCCAGAGGACATTAGAAAGGAAATTGGTGGGGGTTACACTTGGGGACTGTAAAACAAACGCATGGCTTAGAGAGGCAAACGGTGTTGCAGATGCCATCAAGTGTGTGGCAGGTCTTAAGTGACGTGGGAGGTTGATGCCCTGGTTTTGGCCAGAGTGCATCAACACCGGGTTGCGACAAGAGAGCGGGGGGAGCGTCCCGTCCTCGACGAAGTGAGGCGGGTCCGCACCCTAGCGCAGAGGGAGGCTCTGCGCCAGTGGGGGGAGGCACTGGTCACTCCAACAGCCGGCCACCGGACGATTGAAGCAATTCGTCCGGTGTTGGAGGAGTGGATTGGGCGCCGGCTGGGCAGCCTCACCTACCGAATGGTGCAGGTGCTGACCGGGCATGGTTGCTTCGGGCACTACCTGTACCGTATCGCCCGTCGGGAGGAGACGCCGCGGTGTCATCACTGCGACTCCCCCGACGATACGGCTGAGCACACCCTCATGGAGTGCCCGGCCTGGCGACTCGAGCGCCGAGAACTTCGAGCAGCGCTCGGTGGCGGTCAACTCTCGTTGACAACCATGGTAAGGGCCAAGGGCCATGGTTGGTAGCGAGAGGGTATGGGAGGCTGTGCTGACGCAGAAGGAGGTAGCGGAGAGGGAGCGGGAAGGGGATCCTCTTGCTGCCCCAATCCGGCGTAGGCGGGTGGGCGTGAGGAGACGGGCGGTGATCGCCCGTCCTCCTGCGCCCTAGGCGCGGCCGCGTGCGTGGGTGGCCCCCACGCATGCATTGAATAGGCCGCCATGTCTGGGATTACCCAAGTGACTCTGGGTAATCTCCATCGGCGCGAAGCCTGGCCGCAAGGCCGGGTTGCCTGGGGGTTGTCTAGTGAAATTGCTTCGGCAGAGCCTGGGCTGCTCCGCGAAGGGCAGTGGAGTTACCGGGGAGTTTTAGTGGGTATTCCCAGTGTCATTTGGCGCTGGGCGACCCCCACACACGCCCGTCGCCTCGCTTTCGATTCGAAAAAAAAAAGGTCTTAAGTGACATTGGGCGGGTCATGTTGTTCGGAAACATGGTTCCTGTTGCAAGACGGTCTTGGAGTGGCGGCCTTGGGGGGAGAAGCGTGGAAGGATGACGTGAGGACGGTGGCAGGAGGTAATTGGATGCAGACAGCACAAAACCGCGACAAGTGGCGGCAGCTGAAGGACGCCTACACCGTAATAAAGAGTTTCGAACAACATTACCCCTAATTAAAGTCTTCAGACTGGTAACAATTACTCGTGCTTTACCTTCAATAGTATTGACGCAGGATTGGCACGTCATTCCTGTGACTGACAGTAGCACTTCGCTCTCAGAACCCCCCGCCCCGGACATGTCTATGAGAAGGTCGGTGGGTATTTCTTTTGGTAGGAGATTTCTGGAACCAAAGCAAACAAAATGGCGATTAGGACATCACTGTTTATAGCACTTGATCTGTTTTTATTTTTTATTTGGGGTCATTTAATATCTTGACTTTGTGGCACACATCGGCTATCATCATAATCAGCTGTTATACGTCCCACTGCTGGGCACAGGCCTTCCTCATGGGAGAAACACGTGAGGAGTTTGGGACACAACACCACCACTGGAGCCGTTTGTTGCCCGTTGTTTCTGCAACCGCTTTAACTCACCAACCCTCATAGGACAAGCGTGGTTTTATGGCCCAAGCTCCTCATGTGTTTCTCCCATGTAGGAAGGCCTGTGCCCAGCAGTGAGACATATATAGGCTGGTGATGATGAATATTTTTATTGTAAGATACAATATGACGACCGGCTGACCAAGTTGTCTGTGCTCCTTGCTATAGCTGCTGGAGCAAATGTCCGTGTGATGAGTACGAGCATTTGTTCACGAGTCAAGATGTTTATATAATATATTTCTCATATTTATATAAGGTGGTGCCGTCAATACGACAATAAATTGGCTATATTAGTGGTTGGTAGTTAATGGGCTATATTAATCCATGGAAATGGTTTCCCACTTTCAAAAACACCTTATTCATTGGATAATTTTTAATTTATTGTCTTGTATAGACTATACAGGGTGGTGCGGTCAATACGACAATAAATTAAAACATGGGCTATATTAGTTCCATGGAAATTGTTTCCCACTTTCAAAAACTTCTTATTCATTTGATAATTTCATGACATTTGTATGAAATAATATAACATTGGCTGCATTATTTTATACAAATGTCATGCAATCGAATGAATAAGATGTTATTGAAAGTGGCAAACCATTTCTATGAACTAATATAGCCCACGTTTTAATTTATTGTCGTATTGACGGCACCACCCTGAACACATATTATTATCATTATTTCTCCGTTATCTAGTATCCATAACACAGGCTCTTAATGATGCTTACTTTTTCGTAGATAATAGGTTAGAGTGTATGATTATTATTATTATTAACCCGACAAGCATGACATTCCAGACACAATTGATTTTTTCATTGTCATCGCCCCCGGTGGTATAACGCTGCTTAATAGATTACTATGATAATAAATCACATGGTTATACTAACTTGCTTTCGTCTTCACCATCAGCGGGCGCCTCGAACCCCATGTCTTCTATGTGGGTCCGGATGGCCTCCACCGAGCACACGTGAGGGTCATATCTGAAGTAGCCGGCGTGCTCTGACAGCTCCACCTTGGAAGTAGACAAAAGAGTTTTTTATTTTAATGAACTTACTAATGTGTACTGAGTGACCTTAACAAACGGGTGTGCCATGAACTCTCGTGCGACAGAACCGTTCTGCTACTCACCATAGTTTGAAGTAGGTACTGCAACCGATGAAACGCTTTCCAACGTTGGTAGGCCCTTCATCTGGGTAGGTACCACCGCCTTTCTTATTTCAGCCGTGAAACAGTACGCTGTGTTTCGGATTGAAGGGAAAGGTAGCCAGTGTAATTACTGGGCATGGACGGCATTTCATCTATGGCCTCAGGATGACAACGCAACTGCAATATCAAGTGATTTTTCCTTGTTATTGCAGGTGTCAATAGGCGGCGGTAACCGCTTACCACCAGGTGGGCCGTCAGCTTGTTTGTCTTCTATTAGCATAAAAAAATCTTTTTTTCGGTACCCGACCGTTTTCTGCGCTTTTAAATACGTATAATAACAATACCCGATAATATAGATATCAACTAATCCATCATTCAAAGGATACCACAATTTAAAGGGTACCCGTAATAACGGTACCTTAATTTTAAGGTCGGGTACCCGTGTTTTAAAACGGTTTAACACGTAACGTTACACGATTGTGCGATAGGTACCCGATTAAATGCACATACCCTAAACTTTAAGGTACTCGTTACTTTAAGAGACACCGCAGACTTACAATTTCAAGTAGGCCAACTATCGAACAACTAAATTGCGTGCTTTCATAGGCCGCAGACTTCGCCGACTTAGTTGGTGGACAGTGTTGCTAGCGCGGTGAATTCTGCGATAAAATTCGGAAAAACAACGCACTACTTCTTAAATTAATAATAAAAAGACCAAAACCGAACAAAACATTTAGGGTGCATCCGATATTAAGTGACAGATTAACGCGTGGGAAACATCATACGTTACATTCTAAACTGAGATGTTACCCAGATAAGTTTTTTAAGGGCTGGCCTTTTTTGGACTTCGTCGATCAGCAGTTTAATTTTTCATTTGTTACAAGTAGAGAATGCAGAGATCGACTGGCTGCGGCGGCTGCGTGCCCGTCGGCAAAAATCCAAGCGTGGGGAAATCACCCGCACGGGTCTGGTCACACTGCATCTTACCGTGCGACTGACCAACTAAGTTGTTATAGTGTGCGGGCTATCGGCCGATATTTGGCCAACTATTTAGTTGAACGACTTATAGTTGGATATAATGTGTGGGCTATCATATGATTCTATGCCTATTAGACATTCTGCGATTTAGTTGGCCAACTTGAAATTGTATATGCGCGGTGTTTCTAATATGTCGGTAGCGTGATCGCGTGTAACCGCTACCGTAAATTTTAGATTTATGAGTCATTGAATTTGGATACCGTTAGGGGAGAGTGGGGTAATTGCGGACGGAGGGTAGCTCCGGACAAGGCCTGCATCATGATAAGCTTACTCAATGTCAGATAGAATGTATAGGTTCTTTGATGAGAAACCACCTCTAAATATCAAGGCAGTAATAATAGATTATAAAGTACTATTATTTATCATGGTATACGGCCTTGCACGGAGTTACCCCACGTCCGAAATTACCCCACTCTCCCCTAATGTTCATACCCGAATTTTGAGTTACCAGTTAATAGCAGTTTTTCAGTTCCTGGTTGAAAAACGATTGTGCGATTCTTTCGACCTTCATTGTGACAATCACAATGAAGGTCGACATCACTCTCGTAAACGATAAACGTTTCTGGGAGGAAACTTTTATTGTAAAACTTCTTTTTGGAAGGCATCTTAAGCCTCAGGATGAAAATGTCTGCTTCATCATAGTTACCAGCCCATATACATCCCACAGCTGGGCACAGGCCTTCCTACATGGGAGAAACACATGAGCAGCTTAGGTCATAACACCACCACGCTGGCCCAATGTTGGTGTGTTAAAGCGGTTGCAGTAACAACCGGGACCAACGGCTTAACGTGCACCACGAAGCACGGAGGAGAGAGAGATTAGAAATTTTGGTTGACCCATCCGGGATCGACCATGGCGAAAGTTGCTTAGTTTTCGTAATCGAAACCAAAACGCTAAAACCACTACGCCATCGAGTCAGTAAGTAAGTACATGTAGTTGTATGCAAAAAAACTCTAGTTTTTAATTTTTCTAGACACGCAGAAGACTTATCCGAAGCCCGAGGAAGTTTTAGAGAACCAAGAACCTACCTTAACGTGTTTGATCCCCGGCAGCTCAGCGACCGAACCCTCAATGCTCCTCACGCAGGACTGGCATGTCATGCCATTGATTGGCACTCTGACAGCCACCAGATCTTGACTGGGCTCTCTGTGAACAAAGAAAGGAACTTATTGAGTATAAAATTGTCTAAATATGCGAAGTGGTACATTCTCACAATACTTATTACTGTGATTCGGATTGAACGGAAAGGTAGCCGGTGTATTACTGGGCATGGACGGCATTTTATCTTAGGCCTCAGGATGACAACGCACCTGCAATATCAAGTGATTGTTTCCTTGTTATTGCAGGTGTCTATAGGCGGTGGTAACCACTTACCACCAGGTTGGCCGTCAGCTTGTTTGTCATCTAGTTGTATATAAAAAACATGTATAAATATTGTAGGAAATGGATTCTAATTTTGAAGGAAACACTATTCTAGTTCTATCTCCTTTATCGCAGTCCGTCAAAGCGAGACTTGGAACGAAGCTTGGAACTTTCCGAATCGAATCTGTGATCCGACATTTGAGAATACGGGGCAGTTCTCAATTTGTCCAGATATTTTATTTTATCAAATTAAAATATCCTAATTCTCTTTGAATTACGATATAACTTTAATATACTTATATTTAAAAGTCTGTCATCTGAACTGATTTACATGAAATTTTACATAGAAATTCAGTTTATTCTGAGAAATGACTCAGGCTCTAAGCAAAATGAACGCGGGCATTCACTGTAAGATTATGAACATAACTTCACTGTCTCCACCTCAACATCACGCACAAAGAAGTTTAGTAACTAGTTTCCTTGTCGTACTTCCAAAGCTTGGAAATGAACATGTGTCCCCTCCTTCCTTTGACATGGGATCCTTCAAAAGAGACGTGAAAAGGCACCTTATGGGCCGGCAAGGTGGAGGCGGCTAGAACAGTGTATTTCAAGCTGCACTAGCTGTCTTCGCATATGGACTCTTCTTACCGCCTCACATCAGGTGGTGTGACGTCATTTGTCGTGCTTTGTATAAAAGAAATAAAAAAAACAAGATCATAAGTAGGACTAGGAATTAGTCAATTTACGGCCATTTTTCAAACTTAACGTAATTACACATAAAATCGCCCGATTGGTTACACACAATATTTCACGGCACTTTACTTCTGTACGTTTATCTAATTAACCGACTTCTTTCACATACCGATACCTTAATAATGCGACGCGTAGTTTTTTTACAACTAACAAATATCACCACACACATTTCTCGAAAAGTGAAAAAGACTAAAGATCTAGACACGCACAGACTAAAGATCTAGATGTCCGGGGTTCAATTCCGGTGGGGGCAGAAATTGTCTGCTCGGTTTGGTAGTAAAGCGTACGCTCGACGGTGGTAAGCGACATCTTGACATAAGTCCCCTTCTCCCAAAAACCCCTTCTTTGATGAGCTTTGGTTACCAGGAGCACAGCACTTTAAAGTAGTTCTTTAGCTGCGATAATATCACTGACAAACCTAGCTTCCTTTTGAACAAGCTTAAAACTTGAAACCGACCTTATTCGGTTACATTAAGCACGCATTTGCAGTGCAACTGTACTTTTTTATTGGTGCGCCGAAACATGACGGGCGACCAGACAGAAAAAACACAAGGTAAATAAAACAAATTGATAAGATAAAATTGAAACCGCAACTGACCGACCATTTATTCTGTGGTACGGTCAAAAATGCGGCGCACGATGTATAAGGACTGACTCAAATAAAAAATGGGATTGAATATAGCGATATTTAAATATAAAAATACCCTAAAAAAGGGGAATTATTAACGTTTTGTTTGACAATGGGCCTAATTCTGGGAACACACTTTAATTCTAAATTTAAGTACAGTATATCTCTTTCTCGCAATAAGTAATAGGAAAAATCGGATCAGTAATCTCGGCGTAATCGGTGTACATACATAGAAAAAAAAAAAAAAAAAACATACCGGCCGAATTGAGAACCTCCTCGTTTTTGAAGTCGGTTAAAAAGATAGCAAGAATCTGTTTAGAGCTGTCACTTAAATTTAGATAGATTTCAAAGAAACCATAGACAATTTTAGACGGCATGTACGGAGGTGCCTCCTAAACACTGCATTTTATCACGTTCAATAAGGTCAAAAATTGAACGCACGTTTCTAAATATCAAATTTTGACAGCCATCCTTTTCGTATTTCTTTTGATAGAAAAAAATGCACTGAACTTAAATTTAGACATAGCATGTGTTCCCCAGAATTAGGGCCAATGTTGATATTTTTTTGTTATTAGCAAAGTTTTATACAGTTACAGTGTACTAGGAGTGCATAACGCACTAAGAGATATTTGTTGTAACTTAGTTTATTGCAAAAAGCCCAAGTTTGGCTTTCTTTTTAAAATACACCTTTTAATCATTTATGCATTGAAAGGGAAACGGAATTATCATCATCATCTCAGCCGAGAGACGCCCACTGCTGGGCATAAGCCTGTTCCCCAGGGATCTCCGAACCGATCGGTCCTGCGCTGCCCGCATCCATAATTTAACAAAATTAAGGACAGACGCAATATGCAATGATGATAGTTCAATCATCGGAATTATTCGGAATAGCTGCAATTTTAAAATAATTCGAAATTGGAAAACAATTTTACCGTACAATGTTCATTCGCTTTGTTGGAAAATAAGAACTGAATTCAGTAATAGCGTTGAATTTAGGGAGAATACCAAGAAAAGGGAATAAAAAAGTTACATGAAAAAGAGTTTTCATTGCAAACATCCGCTTTGAAAAAATTTAATTTAAAAATGGCTGACTTTTATATTTATTAGTTTTGAAGAATATGTTCGAAATTGTGATGCTTGGTATTCGATGACTTTGTAAATAGTAATTTTTTGGTCACGTCCAATATTTTAAAAACACACATCATTATAATGTAAATACTTATTATGATTATTAAAATATTGAATATGAAAATACCAACCTTTTTAAAATATAAAACTTCAAAATAACGACCACACCTCCTTTTTAAACCACAGTGAAACTATATAAAACAGTTTGCAAAATCTTTCTTTTTCACCAAAGAAAACACCACAAGAAATAAATATTTCACGAAAAAGTTAAAAAGGTCAAAAACTTTTTGATATTTTTTTCAAATCCTCCAAATAGTTTGGAATACGGGGCGGGGCGCCAAAACTTCAAATTTAAAAAAATACAACACTCAAAATTTTCCCGTCTAGATTTCTCAATGCGCGCCGATACAAAATGGACTAATAAAACTTGCTAATTATAGCAAACCGCAATTATGACTGTAACTATAGCCGACAATGTGAGTGGTACACACGACACCAAACAGTATCGAGCGCAAACCATACGGTTTAGATAAGGCAGAACGGTTAGAGAACAGACTTTCTTTTGTTAAATTAGAAATTATTTTTATGTGCGCGCGCCCCCTACGCGATTCCATTTTGGCGGGAGCTTTCGTCACTTAAGATGCGTGTACAACAAACAAACACGAAATAAATTAATTTCGCAAATAAATTATTACATTCTATTATATCATTTCAGAAACTGAATTATTGAAAAGTAATTTGTTTATTTGTTTCATATATAATTTGATGTGATGTGAATGAATGAAAATAATAGGGTAACGTGGGTTAATTACAGGTTACAGGGGCCAACTCTGAACGACGCAGTTTACGAAAGCGACACTGAAAGTTTTTAAAACTGGTTACTTGTAAAGAATACAATAAAAAATTTTAAACAAAAATTAAAACCAACTTCAAAAAACTGAAAAGGATGAAATAATTAAATTTAAGTAGGTATTCATCCCCTAGAAACATATTTTTGGAGTCGGTGCTTTACTTTCTATTGTTTTTGGAAACCACTTAGCACCAACTCCAAAAATATGTTTCTAGGGCATGAATACCTACTTAAATTTAATTATTTCATCCTTTTCAGTTTTTTGAAGTCGGTTTTAATTTTTGTTTAAAATTTTTTTTACAATTTTTAGTGATAACTTTCTACGGTCGAAGCTAGATGCGTGACCGTCAACTTATATTGTTTCCTATTATCGTATCGTTTCACTAAAAAGTCATTGGAAAAGCAAAAATTCGCAATTTCGCTTATGTAGACGACATCATAATTTCAGTTTTTTTTTATTTAAAACCAAAGTACCTAACTGTTTTTGAAAAAAATTTTATGGGACCAAATGGCAGCTATTCCGCATCGAACACAAAAGAATCACGTAAATCGGATCAGTAATCTCGGCGTAATCGGTGTACAGTCGGCAGCACATCAAGCGTAACAGTATATATAACCCTAGTAAACGCTATGTATAGCTATTAGAAAGAAAGCACACCCTCTTCGCTATTGGTTCAACTTCAACCATCTTTTAGAATTTGACCAATAGCAGAGCTTGTCAGAATGCTTCGAGCGTTTATTGGTTAAAATTGGTCGAATTGTTTGAGCTAACGCTATTTGTACGCAGAGTTTAGTGACATCGCATTTTTTAAGTATGAAGTTGGGGCTCAAGTTTAGAAGTTTTTTTTTTGTATCTGTGGTATTTAAAAGTTGAGTATAGAAAAATCTCGTCCATTTTGTATTGAGACCTAAATTGTATGGGGCGACCTAATATTAAGGGTTCAAACTATTGAATACGAAATCACAAAATCAACTTTGACTGCTTGTTTACTTTATTTGTAGATAAATGTTAGTTTCTTTGAAAAAAATATCCAAGTAAAGTAATATACGAAATGGCCACGCACTTGAATGGAATAAAAATAAAATAGTAGCACTACACAAATAGGTAGATAATATGAAAATGCGACCGAATATCGGTAAGTTAAAACGCCTACTTTTGTTCTACTGTTTTTAAGAGAACAGGGACATACCAACCTATATTTTAAATAAACTGCGCTTTTCTTCGTGTTTTTGAATGTAAACATTCAAATGAACGCCATATAAGTGTATGAAATTATTTTCCTTCATTTATTTTTTACCTATATGTATACGAAACAGGTTTTGGTCAATGTCATTTGAGTTTCTTCAACTTCTAAGTTTCTAACAAAATGAAAAGTATTTGGTTAGGTTAGGAGACTTCCTTGCTAAACAAATTAACCTAGCAAGGTTACTTAGGTTACTTAGTTTGATTATTTGGTATACATAAACCAACTAATCATATTTGTAAAATGATTCCAGCTACTATTGTTTTGTAATTCATCAAAAACATCTATATATTAAGTAGCTGAAAGACTCAATCCAGTTCATTTATGAACAGGTTAATAAAACAAATATTACTTTGCAGGTGGCGGGCAGACCATATATTTTTGGTTTTTAAATATGAGATGAAGATCCAGGCTGTTTAAGAGGCTACAAGATAGTGTGTTGATGTGTGGTGTATTTGTTCACATAATTCTTGTTATTAGTGAATTCTATACCTATGTCTGTGAAATAACTAAGTAGGTAACCACAAACCAGACAAGAGATATTCTATTGTTGAGTGGATGCCAGTGTCAATATTTATGGAATTTTATTAGATATTAACCTGTCAAGCATGAGATTCCAGACACAATTGATTCTTCCATTGTCATCGCCCCCGGTGGTATATCGCCGCTTGACAGATATTAAAAGCTACAGACATAAATATTTTTTTACAAAAAGTATATAAATGACCACCACATAGAGGTTAGGGTAAGTTTCAGTTTATAATTTTATGACTGACTTCGAAAAAAATGTAAGGTTATTGAAGATATTTTTTTTTAGATACTTAGTTCAACATTTTGGCTTAGCATTAGTGAGCACTTTAAATCAATACATAAGCAACCAGAGACATAATTACAATCGTTTTTGTTTCCTGGGGTGATAAGATCAACAGGGCCTGGTAAAAATACTAATAACACCACCACATTACAAAGTAGGTTAGGAAGAGTTGTCCCTATAGGTTCCTTTACCTAGCTTTGCCTGGACAACTGTAATATTCACACGTGCATAATTGTTCAGCAACAGCAGTTTTATAAGTTCCTACATGATATTAGTGTAACTGTCATGACCTGTAAATTCAAATGCTTACCAGTAACAGTAATAGTAATAATTGGATAGCCATCCAATTATCTATGTGATTTTTATGATAAGAAATTGATATAATTTCAAAGAGCAATGGTGTTAATTCACCCAAATCATTATTTTCTTAGCCAAAATTATAATAAAATATAGTTTCTAAACCTAACAGTCTTTTAACATATTTTCTCCTATTACTATTGTTGTTTATTATTATTTAAATTCAAGATGAAAAACCTTACTTCTCATTGCAATGGTTATTTGATTTAATGGTGTTCAAAATTTAATAATACATCTTAGGCAATTTTATAGGTTAGGTAGTAATATCTCTCACATCATAGGAATGGTTTTTCTATACCTGTCAAGTATCAGATTCCAGACACAACTGATTTTTCAATTGTTGTAGCCATCCAGAGGGATAATGCCGTTTGACAGATTAATAAATTACTAGCATAAAACAAAAAAATGTTTAACTCTACTAGTAAAAGAGAAATTTCTAAAAGTTATTTTGGATTTCATTAAATAATTATAGAAAAGAATAAGGGAGGAAAAATGGTGCTAAAAATACTAATATCTACCTACCTACCTACTTAACTGCATATTGTTATAATTAATTCCATTTAAATATTAGGCACCTAAGTTATTCATAAAATTACCCTAGGCCTACAGATTACTTTTATTTTTTATAGCCCCCGACCCTAAAAGAGGGGTGTTTTATGTGTCTGTCTTTGTATCTGTAAGTTTGTCTGTGCCATCGTCAGCCATGCAATTTTTTTTGTTAGAAAGGTAATGTGGTTGAGATGGTTCTTGACTTTGAATTATGAAGATCTGTTCAGGCGTTTGATGATAATCTTTCACAGATTCGATTATTTTGAAATTTGGTATACTCTTACTTTAGTGATATTTCAAAGACAAGGCTGAGGGTTAATTAAAATTATAATTTAATATTGTTAACTTCTAAATAAACATGTTAAATCAATTTTGACTCTTTCTTATTTCTTACACATTCCCAATTAGACCTGATTGCTCTCAAATAAAGAATTTCTTTTATCTGTCAAATCATGGATTGCAAAAACAATTGGTTTTTAGTTTTGTCCAAAAAAAAATGTATTTTTAAGTAATTTTATTGTCATGATTCAACCCTCACTTGTACTGAGGTTAAAAGAGTTCACCTCAGAGAAGTAGACCGAAGTAGCAGTTTCAGAATGTTAATGGAGTGTTTGGCTGAATAATGATGCAATTTGAATTGCAATAATAAACTTATGGCTTATAAAATTACTAATCCAAATGTTTTTACATTCAAGAGACAGAACTTCCCCATTTCACCTGTAATTTCAGTTTTGTTATTACTACTTTTAGTTATTTATCTTAACACAATAATTTGACACCAGTGGCACAGATGAACTAGTAGCGACCAGTGTCTAGGAATTGTCAACAAAGCTGTTAGCTTCTTAAACTAGTCATATTAACAACCTCGCCAGAGCCTCGCCTCGTGAGGTCGCCAGAGCTCTTGGAGATATACTTATGGTAGCCTGGTACTTCAGACTGGAAATATACATTTATTAGGTGTCAATAGATGAAATGAATTAACGGACTGAAAAACTTTCTCCAGTGCAGTCCGATCAGTCTACCTGTCTGTCTGTGTGTGTCGACTTAATATCTTGTTTGCACTCTTAGCTTAAAAAACTTGTATTAAAATTTGAATCCAACTTCTATTAATTCCCTACTATTATTTTATTTCAATTAATTTTAAAATCCCTACACATAATCATCATGTCAGATAAGAGATACCCACCGCTGAGCTTAAGCAATTGGGCAAGGACCTCCAAACCGATCGGTCTTGCACTGCCTACACATGAGAATAATTTTGAATCTTAAAATTACAAATCGATCCTAAGTAGGTAAGTATGATGATCTTGAAAAAGACTGAACATTTTTTGTTAGAAAAGTACCTAGGTGGTAATGGTGTGAAAAATGTTTCAACTAGAAAAAAATGTTCTCAGCGCTCATAGCATGGCGAACTCCCGGGAGGAGTGAATAAAAGATCTCTCTTCGTCAGAGAGAATTATATAAATAAAACACATTAATTTGTCTCATAATATGTGGACAGGTGGTGGTGGAGAGAGATTTTGTCCACGGTCCGTTCTACCTTCTACGAGTGCTCGTGGGTCCGAACCCGCGACCTTAGCACTGAGCTATAGAGGATTTAACTGAATCCTATAAAGTTATTAAAGATATTCCTTAGATTTATACACAATTAATCTAAGTGATAATCTTTTGAGTTTTTTAGAAGCGTTTACTTAGATGGCCATAACTTATACTAGTATATAACTATAAATTTTAAAATGTATTTATACTATAATCCCCGACTTTACACAATCCTTTCACAAATCCTAACCTAACCTGAGACCATCAATAAACTCTACTAACACAAATCAAAAAGTAATGGCGAATTTGATGCCTACCTATTGATAAAAATATCATTACCCATACCTTGGTAATTAATAATCGACCTAAAGTATCAGATATAAAGTCGAAATTCCATTGAAAACGTAACCGCATTGCATCATATAATATTATGTCGTATGGTAATTTACCTAGATAGAAAAGGGTAGCTCAAATTAAAATTGGTCTTTTTACTGTATTTAGAATCTACCCAAGTAAGTATATTAGTAAAAAACAAAGCACAAAGACCTATCTACCACATTGATCTACCATACCTATGATACCTACTTCACATAATTGAGAATTATCCAATTAGGTAAGTATTAGTTTTTTGATAGTTAGTGATTTACACCAACAAATCATTACAATTTTACACATTTACTAGTATACACAGCCATCATAGCTCACAGCCGAAATATAAAATGAAGCTACAATCATTATAATTTCAACTTTAAAGTGATGTAATAAGCTTCAAAATTGCTTGCGTCACACATCACTGGGTCTCGTAAAATACAATGAATAAATTCGAAAAGAAATTATCAACATCCGTGGTCGATAGCGTTACATGCTCGTCTTCATTCTTGGGTAACCTGGTTCAAATCTCAGAAAATACATTTTATGTCAATTTATTTTAACACTAAAATTCACGAAGATTTTGTGTGAGGTCTATTTTCTTCAAAATTCTTATTTCGTATTCTATTCACATTTGTAGAGTAGAATGTTAGGTCTTTAAAATATTGTGAATGAGTAGTAGTTACAGGTATGATAGGAGGTGGTGAACTTTATAAATGTTTAGTAATTAGAATATAAAATTAGAAAAATTTCAGGTCTTGAGGCACGAGTCGAACCGGCGACCTTTCGCAATCCGGGCGACTGCTATGCTGACCACTGAACCACCCAGGACTTGGGATATCCCTGTGAAATTCTTCTAGTCCATCTGTATTAGCGTTCATGAGCTAACGTCCACCCTACAATGTCGAAATATTCTATTTTTATTTTCTATTCTGTTTTTAATTACTTACTAAGTAATTTTTCAAACATTTATAATAATGTCAAAATCAATAATTAAGGTTATAAATGTTTTTATTTGTTTTATTAACATTAAATAAATGTAGAAAAACAAACCTAAGTGTTTACTTAGGTTTATTTTAATTTCTCTCCATAACAATGGACCATAATAATGACCTGACAATAGAAATATATTTTTAAGTTAATAACAATGAATAAATAAGGAAGCCTGTATTTTAATAGGTATAATAATAGTTGATTGAAATAATTAAGTACGCTGAGCATTATTGATAAATAGGTAGCGTAAATAAAATATCATAACTAGCCATTATAATATGTAGAAAACTTTTTGTTTTAAATTAATGCAATGGTCTTAGCCGTACTTTAATTTTAAATCAAGTTGAAACAACGAAGCGAAGAGAGTAGGCCGCGTACGTAGCTAGCTGTAGCTATAGCTACCTATAAACATACACATATTTAGTCGGAGGCTATAACGAAGAAAAACTTTTAATAGTCGTCGCGATCACGTTCAAGGCCATCTGCGAGTATTGTAGGTACAGAGTACTTGAGAGAAAGACGTTAGATAGAGGCGCTGAGAGACATATGTTTATCCTTTGCGCACAAATTTTCTGTGCGTTGCGCTCTAGGTTCAAGGACAAACTGTTACGCTTGACGTGCTGCCGACTGTACATACATAGAAAAAAAAAAAAAAACATACCGGCCGAATTGAGAACCTCCTCGTTTTTGAAGTCGGTTAAAAAAAAGTTTATCTCTTAAAAATCGGCTCTGCCAATATTATTGAGTGTGTACTACATTTATTTGCCATTTGTTTTGCGAATTGGTATTGCAAATTGAAAATTTTCTCAGTTACCTCAGCATGAATTTAGCGCGAGAAAATTTTCGTGCAATGATTTTTTAAGACTTTCGATGTCATTTAAGTCAACAAGAAAGTTATGATAGACTTCGATTGGCCTTTCTTGATGAAGCCCCATCTCGTGCCACTGTTTACAATTAGTTTTATGACTTTAAACGTGGTGGCACTAATCTTAGCGATGATCTGCGTGAGGGATGGCCTGCTGATGTGACGACTGAAGAAAAATCCAGGGTCAGTGATTGGCGGCCGCAGCTGAGTGCGTGGGTGGCCCCCCACACATGCATTGCACAGGCCGTCCGCCACGTCTGGGATTGCCCAAGTGACACTGGGTCATCTCTATCGGCCAAACCTGGCAGTCAGGCCGATTTGCCTGGGGGTGGGTTGGTAAAATTGCTTCAATAGAGTCCAACCTATTCCCACGAAGAGCAGTGGAGTTAGCGGGGTGTTTTAGTGCATATAAATTATTATTCTGACACCTGTCATTAGCCAGTGGCGGGTATCGGATTTAAGCTTAGTGAACATTGAACATGTTACATGGTTCACGGTGTCAGCTATCAGAAATAGATTGTGAACTGTCCTTTTTAACCATGATGTAGTACACGGCCGCGGCCATATTAACCCACATCTGAATTACCCCACTTCACCCTATTATCATAGTACTTTTTTCTTATTTTTTTTTGTCGACCCCCTCTTGACTTCTTTCAGAGCAAGAGTTAATCATTGTAATTAAAAATAATAATAAATAAACAATATATTTTATAACTACAATAAATGTTTAACATAATAATAGTGCAATGTAATCTCTCTAATAAAATAACACATAAAAGTTATACTATAGCTTGGTAATTATTCTAATGAGAACAATATAATATTTTAATGATGCAGTACAACTTTATGTCTGTCCCTTTCATATTATAATAACTATTGTCAGTACAATTACGCTTTGAGATTTGTTTGTTTGTCAGGTAAGTCACGGTCACATAATAAACAGTTATTAAGTAGGTCAAGTGGGATTACCTTTTATGCAGAGTGAAAATACACAAACTGAAATAATGCAGCCAATGTTATATTATTTTATAGAAATGTCATGAATTATCAAATGAATAAGATATTTATGAAAGTGGCAAACCATTTCTATGAACTAATATAGCCTATGTTTTAATTTATTGTCGTATTGACAGCACCACCCTGTATGCATACTTATATGTATGTTACCTTAATTATCTAAATAGAAAAAGATCATTATCATCATCATCATCATAATCACCAGCCTATATACGTCCCACTGCTGGGCACAGACCTTACTACATGGGAGACATATGAGGAGTTTGGGCCATAACACCACCACACTGAACCAATGCGGGTTGGTGGGTTAAAGCGGTTGCAGGAACAACCGGGACCAACGGCTCAACGTGCCTTCCGAAGCACGGAGAAGCGCGAGATAACAAACTTTGATTGACCCATCCCAGGATCGACCATGGCGAAAGTTGCTTTGTTTTTCGTATCGAAACCAGAGCGCTCAAACCAATACGCCACCGAGCTCCTCCGAGTTTCCAAATTTATCAAAATATATAATGATATTGGATTGCTTACATCAATTAAATCAACTATAAAGACATACAAATTACATAGTTAGTATCAATTTTGTCATTATGCCCCATACATTTTTTAGTAATATAGCAACATGTGACGTCATGTGTTCCGTATATTTTATATGGAGCGTTTTTAGACGATGCGCTGCAACCTCATCAAACATACCACTATATCCGTGAAAGTATTGATTTTAAACCTAATATTTACTTCGGAAAATTCTTTAGAATTTATAAACTTCTTAAAAGAACTAAAAAAAAGTTATCAACTACCCTGAACAAAAGAATTCATTTTTATTTGTCGTATTAAATTAATAACTTTAAAAACCACTTAGCACCAACTCCAAAAATATGTGTCTAGGGGATGAATACCTTACTTAAATTTAATTATTTCATCCTTTTCAGTTTTTTGAAGTCGGTTTTAATTTTTGTTTAAAATTTTTTTTTCACAGTTTTTAGTGATAACTTTCTACGGTCGAAGCTAGATGGGTGACCGTCAACTTATATTGTTTCCTACTATCGTATCGTTTCACTAAAAAGTCATTGGAAAAGCAAAAATTCGCAATTTCGCTTATGTAGACGATTTCATATTTTCATTCAATTTTTTTTAATTTAAAACCAAAGTACCCAACTGTTTTTGAAAAAAAATTTATGGGACCAAATGGCAGCTATTCCGCATCGAACAAAAAAAGAATCACGTAAATCGGATCAGTAATCTCGGCGTAATCGGTGTACATACATAGAAGAAAAAAAAACATACCGGCCGAATTGAGAACCTCCTCGTTTTTGAAGTCGGTTAAAAACAAGAGCGAATTAAAAGTCCAATATCAATATACTTACTGATCGAGTGGAATCTTCTCGTAATCTTTATGCTCTACGATAGGTCACTACTTGTAAGACTACGCTACACTGACATCTAACCGACCAATAGCATTGAAGCGCGGGAACTGAACCAAAATGGCGGACTGTTTTAAAAACATAACTTGCTTAGATTGAATAACGGTCTATTGTTAGTTCGCTGTGTTTGTTTTTAAATATTCAAGCACTAATTTACTAAATAAAGTACCGAGTTTAATCAAAATATTAAGACAGTACGTACTTATGAGTAAGTATCAATACTAAGTAACGTATATACATAAAAAATTAAAGCCGACTTCAAAAAACTGAAAAGGATAAAATAATTAAATTTAAGTAGGTACTCATCCGCTCCTAGTAACATATTTTTGGAGTTGGTGCTTTACTTTCTATTGTTTTTGGAAACCACTTAGCACCAACTCCTAAAATATGTTACTAGGGGATGAGTACTTAAATTTTATTATTATATCCTTTTCAGTTTTTTTAAGTCGGTTTTAATTTTTGTTTAAAATTTTTATTTCACAATTTTTAGTGATAACTTTCTAAGGTCGAAGCTAGATGGTGACCGTAAACTTATATTGTTTCCTACTATCGTATCGTTTCATTCACTAAAAAGTCATAGGAAAGCAAAAATTCGCAATGTCGCATAGGTACGTAGACGACTTAATAATTTCAGTTTTTTTTTTATTTAAAACCACACTTTCCAACTGATTTTGAAAAAAAGTTTATGGGACCAAATGACAGCTATTCCGCATCGACCAAAAAAAGAATCACGTAAATCGGATCAGTAATCTCGGCGTAATCGGTGAACATAGAAAGACAAAAAAATATGTAGACGACTTACTAATTTCAGTTTTTTTTTATTTATAAAAACCAAACTACCGAACTGATTTTGAAAAATATTTTATGGGACCAAATGGCAGATATTTCGCATCGAACAAAAAGAGAATCACGTAAATCGGATCATTAATCTCGGCGTAATCGGCGTACATACATAGAAAAAAAAACATACCGGCCGAATTGAGAACCTCCTCGTTTTTGAAGTCGGTTAAAAAGTTGGTATATCTTTTAGTATAAAGGAAAAGTCTAAATGTTCATTGCATTCATCACTGTGAAACACGATAGTATTACGTACAGTAGACAGTATATCAAGCGTAACAGTTTGACCTTGAGACCGCCCTTGCTGAGTTCGTAATAGAGGCGGCTTTCGTAGTTAAACTGTTACACTCGTCTGTACATTATCCAGTAGGTAAGTACATCATGTTACTCTTTTGTGCATAAGGTTTAACCTCATAAAATAATTAATTATAAATTACGAAAGTGTAACGGATATTATTGGTAAAATCCTAAGGGCACTAGCCCGCCTAGCATGACCACCGAAACGCGATATGATATGAAAAATCTTGAAATTTTATCGAAACTGCGAACTTGTATTGTATATGTTCGCAGTTTCGATAAAATTTCAAGATAGCGGTTATATCCAATGATTTTTGACAGTTCGAAGCGATAAATAGCTTTATCATATCGCGTTTCGGCGGTCATGCTAGGCGGGCAGGAATACCCACTAAATCTCCCCGGTGATTCCTCTGAGCTTCCCGGAGGTAGCCTGGGCTCTGCCGAAGCTATTTCACCAGCCCACTATTACTCCTAGTGCAAGTTTCAATCGGATCGAAATCCAAACGACTCGATCGAGTTCGCGTTAAGCTGTAAACGATAGTCGTTCTCCAAGATTACTCGCACGCAATACTCCCGACGAATTTTGCACGTCTTCTCTCATTCTCTGATATAAAATTTGCATAGTCAATCTTACTACCAACGAAGTATACACTTTATAAATATTGTCGCCATGATGGTACTTACAAAAATAGTCTAAATTCGTAAAAGAAAGCGTGATTCGTGAAAGAATGAATAAAAAAACGTTTTAAAACCGGTTGAAACTAAAGCTAGTGCACACTGCAAGCAACGCTATAAAATATAATAAAAATGAAAATGAAAATATCTTTATTCAATTAGGCCCCCAAGAAGCACTTTCGAATCGTCAACAAAAAAAAACCCTTATGTCTATCACATAAAAATAATATTAACTAACTAACAATTTCATAATGTTTGTCTCTCTGTCTTATCTGGATCTACGTAACCTAAGAATGTTATGTCAGTTTGTCTATCGGTCTGTCTGTCGGTACGTCTGTCCGTCAGTCAGTCTGTCTGTCTGTCCGTCAGTCAGTCTGTCTGAATTTACACCGGTTCCAAAAGTTGAACTACCGAGAAGATTCCGGCAACTAACTCGTGTAGTCACTCTTTTCAATCATTAAGTTACAATGTTTAATTACACAGTAATAGTATTTAGCAGCGCAGTGTCGCACAGAGTATAAAAAAAGGTATATTAACGTACCAATAAGTACCTAATGATAAGAATATTTACTGTATTTAAAGGCTGTCCGACAATGCACCATCACAATATAGGTATTACAATACACAAAGGTCAACAATTAATATACAAAGACCTAATAAAGCTAAACATCTTTCATTAATTTTAAACACTTGTCTGACCACGTCATTACAATAATAATTGTATTGTTTTATATATAATATAATATCCTATAATGCCATACACCTCAAAAATCCCTCAAAAATTATACTATTGATGGATATGTAGGTAAATTATTACAAAATCAAGGAAGCTTAGAGATGACCATTTCCACTAGTGGCACCTGTTCACAAGTATGACGCACGTGCCAGCCATCGCTCCGCTCAACCATATTATAGCCATATATATAGCCATATATATAGCCATATATATAGCCATATATATAGCCATATATATAGCCATATATATAGCCATATATATAGCCATATATATAGCCATATATATATATAGCCATTATATACTAGTCCCAACCACACAACTCCAATAAACTTTCATACACTAGCACCAAAATTTTTTTCGGGACCAATTACAAAGGAAACTTTTCCACAGACAAAAAGAATTTTCTGAATAGATTTACATTTGACGGAACCGATATGAGCTAACATAACTAAAACAACTCGTAAAATTCAGATCCTCTTCATTTTTTGAAATCGGTAAAGAAATACCTACTCTTATGTTTTTATAAAAAAAAAATCTGTTGCTTTTTGTTTTAACTATCTACAAAAACGCTGTCATAAAAATATATCTCCGCATAGCTTTCACAGTGCACAACGCCCGACGGAAAGAGAAAGGTTGGCGTATTACCGACCTTGCTTGGTCAAAATGGCATGAACAACTACTGAACTAGAATGGTTATGTACTTGCGACACTGACATTGGATAAATACTTTGACCGTTTGTCTCTTACCAGCCAGCCTGGTCCTCCTTAACAAAAGGAAACCACTTTTATCGAATTTAACTCGCGTTTCATTAGAGGATTGGATCTGAAAGGCGATCCACTGTAATGCAGATAAATTGCAACTGAGTATGTAAATGCAAGCGTCTATCGTTTACAAAAATATAAATAAGTTTGAATTTAACTACTGACTTTGTAACACGCGATTGGAAAGGGTTTACACTTAGATTTAGGTATTTATCTTGAGTCGAAATTACATTTAAATATACACATTGTGACGTTTGTGGCATGGCAATAAAGTATGGATTGATAATGCGTACATGTAACCAATTTGAGAAATTCACCTCCATTGTAGTTTTTTATTCGCTCGTTAGATCACGTAGATAGATTGTTAAAATTCGATGTATGTAGCTGGATCATCCCCTGAAGTACCAGGCTACCATAAGTATATGAGAGGTTATTTATAGTACCCCTACGATTGTATATAAATAAAATAAGAGTATGCTAAACATCTCCTACATAGATATGGTAGCCTGGTACGTTGATCCAGCTACATATATACATACGATTTTGAACAATGATTTTTACTTGATGGGAATAGGTACATCAGCGTTCTGTTTAGTTACACTTTCACTCAACGGGAAAAAAATAGTGGCATTGAGTTACAGTGTTACTCATCGGGAATATTTTTCCCAATGTATACCAGTGTGACACAAAATGGTGTGACTCAACGGGAACAAAGGGGCACGCCGGGCTCTCCTCCCGTCCGATCCGGTGTAGTGTAGGTAAGACCCGAAGCAACCATGCCCGGATAGCACCTGCACCAGCCGGAAGGAGAGTAAACCGTGCTGTCGCCCGAGCCAGTCTAAAGTCGGCGTAAAGATGCCGGCATCGCCCACTCGGCCTTGGTTTCTTTCAGGTTTGGCATCAGCCAGGAGTGTTTTTTTTTTTATATACAACTGGATGACAAACAAGCTGACGGCCCACCTAATGGAAAGCGGTAACCGCCGCCTATAGACACCTGCAATAACAAGCAAAAATCACTTGATATTGCAGGTGCGTTGTCATCCTGGGGCCTAAGATGAAATGCCGTCCATGCCCAGTAATTACACTGGCTACCTTTCCCTTCAATCCGAAACACAGCGAACTGTTTCACGGCTGAAATAAGAAAGGCGGTGGTACCTACCCAGGCGACCCTACATATGGGTCTACCACCTACTTAAATTTTAGTAGGTACTCATCCCCTAGGTACATATTTTTGGAGTTGGTGCTAAGTTTTTTCCAGAAACCATAAATAGTGAAGCACCGACTCAAAAAATATGTTGCTAGGGGATGAGTACCTACTAAAATTTAATTATTTTATTCTTTTCAGTTTTTTGGAGACGGTTTTAATTTTTGTTTATTTTTTTTCATCTAAACAAAAACAGTTAGTTGTAAATTGCGAGTACCAGGCTCGCATAGGTACTAAACAGCTTTCGCCTTTGTGAATTCCTGCGAAAGCTACGACAGTTAAGTTCCATTCTTAACACACTTAATTAAAGTCTGTTTTAGGACAATAACAAAAAACATAATTTTAGCTCCTTTGTTTAAGTGCAGTGCAATGTTTACTATTGTTAAAATACACCGGACGTATAAAACCTTTGTCGTAATGTCCGCTTTTGAAACTATTTTAAAAACTATTAACGGAAATCCTAAGCCAATTTAAACCTAGAAACATTTTTACTAAATAAATTGTAATGTAAAATTAAAAATTTTCAGTAACCCCCGGCGTCATTAATCATCTATCTAACACCATCTCATAGAGACTATTTATAAGAGCCCAAACTCGCTATATCTGCTGTAAGTTTCTGAAGAATTGAGCATCCCGCAGATTTTTGATGGTACAGGATCAGCTGAAGATTAGCATGTCCTAGAGACACCACCTAAGTAACAGTACACCAAATATCAAATCAATGGGATCTGTGCAATTTAGTAAGACCCTTTTGTCAAGTAGGAAATGAGCTGATACTCATCAAACGCCTGAACTGATCTTCATAAGTTATAGCTAAGAACCACCCTAATCATGTCAGCTTTCAAACAGAAAAAACTGAATCAAGATCGGTCCATTCGTTTAGGAGCAACGATGCCACAAACAAACACACAGATACAAAGACAGACACGTCAAACTTATAACACCCCTCTTTTTCGTCAGGAGATAAAAAGGGGACGTTCCAATATCGCTCGGAGATAAGCGAAAAACGCTTATGTCACTACCTTTCGTCATCTCTAATGATCTCTAAAAGATTCTAATATAACTATCATGATTACACAAGGGTGTCATACAAGCGTAAGGTACCTCACTCCATTCGTAATAGAGCCGTCCTTTGTAGTGTAACTGTTACGTTAGACGTGCTGTCACCTGTACAGTGCAATTCGTCGCAGCATATATATTCATTGAGGAATTCTTAGGATTCCCGCCTTAGCATTGTTCTTATTGGAATTTCCAATAAAACGGAACGGGATAGAGGCTTGGCTGTGGTAAAAAAAGAACTCCATGGACTTAGATATAAATACATGTATATCTAGAATAATAACCTTTAACCGCCTTTGTGGTCTAGTGGTTGAGACCACCTACTTCAGATCTAGAGGTCCGGGGTTGGATTCCCGTGGGGGCAGAAATTTTCTGCTCGGTTTGGTTGGTGGTAGAGCATTTCTAAGTCCACCTGGCTAGCTTCCACCATCTTAACTAAGTCTGCCGCCATAACAATAATGTTAACCGCATTGTTGTATTCCGGCAGTTGGAGGTAAGATAGCCAGTTCCTCTGCGGTTGAGGATCTGGGTGTAGCTGGCTTCCATCGTCGGCCTTATCATCGCTTACCATCAGATGAGATGAAGGCCAAGAACTACTCCGTTAAGAATACAAAAAACTTATTGGGTCTCTGATATGTGTGGCTTCACAGGTAATAGACGAAGATAAGACGACTTTCGTTGGATGAAATAATTTTTTTTATCTTAACGGGGTAACTGTTGGTCTTCATCTGACCTGATGACAAGTGATGATAAGGCCGACGATGGAAGTGAGCTACACCCAGATCCTCAACCGCAGAGGAACTGGACATCTTACCTCCAACTCCAACTGCCGGAACACAACAATGCTGTTAACATTATTGTTATGGCGGCAGATATAAGTAAGTTGGTAATAATATGGTTTCATTTCATAAAAAATAAAAAAGAATTAAATTTTAAGTAACCCCCGCCTCAATAACCGCTTACAGTCAGGTGGGCCGTCAGCTTGTTTGTCATCTAGTCGTATAAAAAAATGTCTGTCTGACGTGTGTGAATTTACACCGGTTCCAAAAGTTGAACTACCGAGAAGACTCCGGCAACAAACTCGTGTAGTCACTCTCTTCAATATTATTAAGTTACAACTTACAATGTTTAAAGTTAGTTGCATAGTAATAATATTTAGTAGTGCAGTGTCCGCAGATTTTTTTTTTATTAAAATTAGTCGAATATGTATATTATCAACGCATGTACAGTCGACAGCACATCAAGCGTAACAGTTTGACCTTGAGACTGCCCTTATTCTGTTCGTAATGGAGGCGGCTTTCGTAGTGCCTCTGTTACACTTGACGTGCTGACGTCTGTATATAATATGTACTAACAAAGTATCTAAAATGACAAAAGTTTAAGTGAGACACGGGGAAGGTCACAGGTTAACAATTGGCGCGATATCCGACTTCCACTCTTACGGACACTTAACATCATCATTACCACATCCCACTGCTGGGCACAGCCTTCCCACATAGAGAAACACACGAGGAGCTCGGGCCATAACACCGGGGGTGGGTCAACGCGGTTCCAGTGACGACCGGGACCGACGGCTTATCGTGCCTTTCGAACGTGCTCCTCGGACACTAATATAGATTAAATAAATAGCTCTATCTATCTACAAATAGCATTAGCTGAGTTTTTATCAGACAAGGATAAAATTCCAAATAATTTGATGCGAAACTGGTTACTTGATATTAGTTGAATATTATGATTAATGCTATAGTCATTGTAGTTTTGTTATCTAAGTAATATGAATTTCATTTCGTATATACAACAGCCCTTCTGATTACAGAGCTACTCGTTGCTGGCTAGGCGACGAGCATGTGTGGGGGTCGCCCAGTGCTAAAGACACAGGGAATACCCACTAAAACTCCCCGGTAACTCCACTGCCCTTCGCGGGGGTAGCCTAGGCTCTGCCGAAGCAATTTCACCAGCCCACTCCCAGGCTTTAGGGTCAGGTTTCGCGCCGTTGGAGATTATCCAGAGTCACTTGAGTATATGCATAACAGCCTGACATGGCTCACCTCCTCATACTCCTCATTTATCACAGAGCATCATTGTAAAACCACTTTTTTACAAAGATAGCCAGTTTGATAACTGGGCATGGAAGGCGTTTTATCTTAGGCCCCAGGAGAAGTTGAAAACCACTTCCGCAATAAATACCAAGGGATTTGTTCCTAGTTGTTGCAGATGTCTATTCGACGGTTTTACCATCATGTGAGCCGCTTGCTTGCTTGTCTTCTAGTTACACAACACGATTTTGAACACTTTTTTTCTAGACGAAACACATTTCGAAGCTAAGGTTGTTAATATTAAAATTACAAAGATTTATAGCTTCATTTCACATCTATTATGCCCTGCATCTCCTACTATGCCCGGCTCCTCGCACTATGCCCTGCGTCTATTACTATGCCCTGTTTCTATTACTATGCCCTCCATCTCTTACTAAGCCCCGCTCCTTCTTCCCGCTCTTTCTCTCTTACTTTGCCCTGCCTCTATTACTATGCCCTGCATCTCATACTAAGCCCGGCTCCTCGCGCTATGCCCTGCGTCTATTACTATGCCTCGTTTCTATTACTATGCCTCGTTTCTATTACTATGCCCCGCATCTCTTACTAAGCCCCGCTCGTTCTCTCTTACTATGCCCTGCCTCTATTACTATGCCCTGATTCTCTTACTAAGCCCCGCTCTTCTCACTATGCCCTACCTCTATTACTAAGCCCTGTTTCTCTTACTACGCCCTGCCTCTATTAGTATACCCTGTTTCTATAACTATGCCCTGCATCTCTTACTTAGCCTCGCTCTTCTCTATATGCCCTGCCTCTAATACAATGCCCTGGCTCTATTACTATGACTTGTTTCTCTTTATAAGCCCTGCATATCTTACTATGCCCTACCTCTCTTACTAAGCCCCGCTCCTCTCATTATGCCATGCTTCTATTAGTACACCCTGTCTTTATTACTTTGCTATGTTTCTCTTACTATGCACTGCATTTATTACTAAGCCTCTCTCCTCTCACTATGCCCTGGCTCTATGACTAAGCTCTATGCCTTGTTTCTCTCACTATGCCCTGTTTCTCTTACTATGCCCTGTTTCTCTTACTATACCCTTCATCTCTTACTATGCCCTGTCTCTATTACTATGCCCTCTTACACGTGTTAAGTCGCCTACCGCCTACGCAAAATATTTATAAAAGTTATACTACTTCTAATATTATTCTCGACACTAATATAACAAGGCAGGTGTTTTGTAAACACATAATAGCTTATAATAGGCATGTTACAATGGCATTAAGAATAAAATAACAATAAACATAGTATTGTAATAGTTTATATGTACCGACAGCTCATCAAGCCTTACGTAACTCATGTATTTAGTATTGGACCGACCCTAGTGTCAACAATAAGACTAAAGGTAGAAGATCCCACTAAGACGTGTATAGAAGCACGTCGCACTGCTGGGAGCCTTCCGATATATTGGAAATACATGAGTTTGGGCTGTCACCACTCACCAAGCTGTAGTGTAGATTAGTGGATGACAGCAGTAAGAGTAACGGGACATACCTTTAGATTTTGTGTACAGGTGTGTTGTATTTTCCGCAAAACAATGAATAAATCGTAGTATCATCAATCATTGTTATTTACTCAATTTTCTTATCGATATTAAGAATGACAATTTAATTTCACTTATCTTCAATAACGGAAATTATAAGACATGAGATTGAACGGCTCATTGCGAAAATAAAGAGTAAAGTTCATTATTAAAAAAAAGACTGCGACGAGGAAATTGATAATGATAACTGTTAAATTCAGGACGCGAGCATAGAAATAAATAACTCTTCTTAGGCGACACCTTGTCTCCTTTGTTACGGCGGAGACAGAGATGGAAAAACGACAATATGGCACGTGAGCGACAAAGTGGAAATCATTCATTTATTAAAAAACTAAATGACTTTTGAAAAAACTCTATCGATAATAGAAAGAAGAATAAAAGAAAAAAAACAGACGTTTATTTGGTCACAATTTTAGGAAATTACAAAATGGTAAGGAGTGAAAATAATGAGAACTAATGTAACTAACGAGGTGACCAGTCAGTTCCTTCTCAGACGGACGGACGGACCCTTTTACCCTTTGGGTACGGAACCCTAAAATGCTTTGTATCAAACACTCCGTATATAAGAAACTTTTCCATTAATATACAGGACTACCTACCACCACGACCACAGAATCCATAGAAAGAAAAGTATAACCTTATCAAGGATTACAAAAGCCAAAAATAACATACTAAAATGATGACAGGTGTCATATTACAACACGTCATAAATCATACTGGTTTTATTTGATAGTAAACTTGGATTGCGAAAGTGTGTCGCGCCCGCATATAAACACTCTATCCTTCGAGTTTTGATAAGATACTGTTTATCGAATAAAATTAGTGATTTTGAGAGCTATTTATCTATTTTATCTAAGCGGTTACCATAGCCTATAGACGCTCGTAGCACCTTGGGCACTATTCAATTCACGCGTTGTCACCGTAGCCTATAGACGCTCGTAGCATCTCGGGCACTACTCACGCCTCGTTACCGTAGCTTATAGACGCTCGTAGCACCTTGGCGACTATTCACGCGTTGTCACCGTAGCCTACTTATATCGACGCTCTTAATATCTCGGGCACTACCCACGCGTTGTTACCATAGCCTATAGACGCTCGTAGCACCTTGGGCACTACTCATGCCTATTTAAAACAGCCTATGATGTCCACAGCTAAACAAAGGCCTGCCTTATTGATTTCCAAATGGATCGGTTCTGCTCCGCCTGCATCCAACGGCTCCCCGCGACCCTGACCAGGTCGTCTGTCCAACTAGCGGGAGGCCGTCCCACTTTGCGCTTTTCGGTACGTGGTCGCCGTTCCAGAACTTTAACGCCCCACCGGCCGTGTGCTCTGCGTGCTATGTGCCCTGCCTCAGGGTATTATCCCTTGGGCCAACCGTGCACCTTAATGAAATTATCATAGGCTACGTAAAATTCTAAACTAACATTTATAGATCCTGAATTTTGTTGTAATTATTGTCTTTTGATTCATTAATTTACTTTACTGTTAGACAATATTAATAATGATAAGATAATGCAAGGTAGCGTAAAGCATATTTGATTATATGACAAACAATAAACATCAATATAAAGTAAACTCCATAAATATCTTTATTCAGGACGATAAATCAATACGGTTCAAAGAATTAGGTTTTTCACTCACGTCAGACAATCGAGATCGTGATAAGACGTCTTGGCCTAAAGTTAGGCTCGTCTGCATTCTTATTGAAAAAAAGAGGAAGATAGACAGTATCATATTTAAGCCAGATCTGAATACAGACCACGTTTATGAATATATAAAAAAATAAGTCTTACCCAATCTCCACATTGTCCAGTCGCTGATACTTGAAACCTCTCGAAAGCATGTTGTATCTTTTGGGCACTGCACTTTAAATGACTATCACTACTGTCTCATTTTGACACTTCAATGTTACACTATTCACTCGTTTTAAGTGTGTTCTGTCACAAACTGATAAATTCCTAAAATTACAAGGTTTTTCGTTGAAGCTTATAGTAGTTAAGTAGGTATAGTATATTAACTAAACAATGATTAATTGCCTGCCTGATGTTAAATTGTTAACGTAGCCTAAAAGATGCTAGTAACACCGGTCAGGATGTGCCACTATCACTTTACGAGCTTTCGGATGTACCATGATGGACCAGCACGAAATAACGGAATCCGAAACATCGTAAGGTACTTCCGAAATCGAAAACTTCGTATTTCGATCGAAGTTGGATGCCATGACGAGGAAATGAGTTATGCTGTTGCCTTTGTGGAAGAATACGTAAAGAAGGGGATCGCGGTTTCAAAATTTTAACCACTCAAGTCTGAAGTGCTAACTGAAGGTTCTAATTCGCTAAATAATTAGCTATACGTCTTTTTTTATAGAAAGCACGACAAATGACTCAACACCACCTGATGTGAGGCGGTAAGAAGAGTCCATATGCGAAGACAGCTAGTGCAGTTTAGACACTGCTCTGGCCGCCTCCACTTTTACACGCCTCTTTTGAAGGAACCCATGTTATAGGAAGGAGGGAACACATGTGCTGGCAAAGAATTCCAAGTTCTGGAAGGAAGACAAAGAAACGAAGTACTAAATTTCTTTGAGCATGATATTGAGGTGGACTTCGCATATTTTTTGTTACAACGACACCCAACGATGCCCTGGACAGATTGCAGCGCCGTGCTGTCCGTATCGTTGGCGATGTACACCTCACGAACAACCTTGAGCCTCTGCAATGCGTCGAGAGATCGCGTCGCTTAGCGCCTTCTGTCGGCTTTATCACGGAGAGTGCTCTGAAAAGCTATTTGACTTTATCCCACCTCCCCCTCCCTACTCAGGAGCACGCGTGCCGGTCTTCGGAGTCATCAATTCAGTCCTCCTCAACATCACGTACAAAGAAATTTAGTAGCCCGTTTCTTTGTCGTACTTCCAGAACTTGGAACTCTTTGTCAGCACATGTGTTCCCTCCTTCCTATAACTTGGGTTTCTTCAAAAGAGGCGTGAAAAAGCACCTATCGGGCCGGCAAGGTGGAGGCGGCTGGAGCAGTGTCTGAACTGCACTAGCTGTCCTTGCATCTGGACTCTTCTTACCGCTTCACATTAGGTGGTGTTTCTTGGTTTGAATATATAAAAAAACACCCGAACTGATTTGATAAAGTCTGATTAAGCGTTTAATATCTCACACACAGTTTAATATGAAAACACTACTCAATTACAGTTATCAAGTAACACTAAGCTGTCTTTTTGACACTTGATAATTACTCTGTAAGTACTGATAAAGATATAGCAAACGCCAATAAGGAATACGCGGCGCCCGCGCAGCAGCGCCGTGCGCAAAATGGTTCCGACTGCAAAAGTTATTGTTACAAGTCAAGTAAAGAACCAATGGATGAGATAACAAATCCCTTCGTCATTATATAAAAGGCACGTGTGAAAATTATAATAAACGTACAATAGTTACTTGTGACTTGTGATCTTATGCAATCGAGTCCACTCGATTATACAGGACCTCAGATCATAGAAATCAGAAGATACTATGTTGGGGCTTATATTGTTTTCTACTATCGTATCATTTCACTAAAAATTCATAGGAAAGCAAAAATCCGCAATTTCGCATACGTAGACGACTTAATTTTTCCAGTTATTTTGATTTAACCCTTCAAGCATGAGATTCCAGACACAATTGATTTTTCTATTGTCATCGCCCACCGGTGGTATATTGCCGCTTTACAGATGACAGACAGACCGATAGACAGACATTATAACATTCTTAGCTTACGTAGATCCAGATAAGACAGAGAGACAAACATAATGTAATTGTTAGTTAGTTAATATTATTTTTATGTGATAGACATAAGGGTTTTTTTGTTGACGATTCGAAAGTGCTTCTTGGAGGGCCTAATTGAATAAAGATATTTTCATTTTCAGATTACAAACCAAACTACCCAATAAATTTTTAAAACATTTTTATGGGACCAAATGGAAACTATATACAGCCTGGCAGAAGCATTGTCGTGGTGAAGGAGGATCCTACTCCGAGGTCGTTTCTCCCGAACTTTTTCCAAGACAAACAATTGTTAGTATACTTCTCTGCAGTAACTGTTTTTCGATCCTCTAAAACTATTGTCGCGTAATGACCTGCACCCGTACCACCATCTTTTATCGCGATCCAGTTTAGGACCTAAGCTGAGTAGAATCGTTAATTCGTACTACGACGCTATCTACGACTATGACAGCGACGCAGTTTAGGAACCAATACTGAACCGAGCGGAATATGAATCGCTTTTATAAAGATGGTGGTAAGGCCCCTGTCTTTCCGAAGAACGAGGCCGCCATCTTTTTCCCTCGGAAGGAAACACCAACTGAGCAGTGTATTTTGGTTTTAGGACCGTAACAGTATATTCACCGTACGCTTGCTTTCCACTCTTGTCTTATAAAACAACCGGCTAAGTGCGAGTCGAGCTTGCACACGAAGGGTTCCGTACCATTATGTATAAACAAGCGTCTACCTGTTGCCGTTACCAATATCAAGCAAAAACAAGCAAAAAAAAAATCACGTTCGTTGTATGGAAGTCCCCTTAAATATTTATTTTATTCTGTTTATTAGTATTTGTTGTTATAGCGGTAACAGAAATACATCATCTATAAAAATTAAAACTTTCAAAAAATTCAAAATTTCAATCTTTGCCTGGTGATTGGTCAGTATTTCGGAGTAACAAGTTCAAGACAAAACAGCTTATGGCTCAGTGGTTGCAGAGAGCCCACAAGTCCCACAACCTCTCATCATCATCAGCCTACATACGTCCCACTGCTGGGCACAGGCCTTCCTATATGAGAGAAATACACGAGATGCTTGGGCCATAACACCACCATGCTGGGCAATGCGGGTTGGTGATGGCTTGACGTGCCTTCCAAAGCTCGGAGGAGCTCGAGATTATAAATTTGATTGACCCATCCCGGGACCAACCATGGTGAAAGTTGCTTTGTTTTCGTGATCGAAACCAGAGCGCTCAAACCAAGCTCCAACCTCTATTATTCTGCCATAACCAAAAGGATAATTGGTTTGTTTTTATTCTTTGTCGAATTTGACTCAAGTATAGTTCAGTAAGGTTTGTGAAATACCACTGGGAAACAGAGATAGCATATCACCCAACTCTTTCACTTTCACCAAGTTCGTCCAAGTGTAGAGCGGAAAATCATAATGAAAGTTAGATTGTTGCGTAAAATTGTTATAACATTGAAGATTGGTATTGCAAAACTGTTTGAAAGAATTGGCTTTGCTCCATTGCTCCACTTACTATAGAAGAGTTGGTCGACTGGTTGCACACCCTGTCTACAATACAGGGTGTTAGGGGGACACGCTCGAAAACGAAGGCAGACGGCAGTACTGGTCACCCCAAACACGACTTGTTAGAAAATAAATTTGAAATCACGAAAAATAATCAATTGTTCCATACAAACTTTCCATTACAATTTGTATGGAACAGATGTTTTTTTTTCGCGATTTTAAATTAATTTTAACAAGTCATGTATAGGGTGACCAGGTTCTATATCTACACCCGAAACGAGTATTTTTACAAATACGTAAGATTCGGTTAAGAACAGACGAAACAGTTCGGAATAGAACATTTCGACATTGTAGGGTAGACGTTAGCATAGAACGCAAATACAAATAGACTAGAAGAATTTCACAGGGATATCCCAAGTCCTGGGTAGGTCAGATGGTTAGAGCAGTCGCCCGGATTGTGAAAGGTCGCGGCTTCGTTTCCGCCTCAGGACGTGAAATATTTCTAGTTTAGATATTTTATGTTTTTTTAAATAATCAAAGGAGCATATCATAGCGTACTTGTGAGATAGAACCTAAGTAGCACTTAAGTATAAAGTGGTTATTAATTTATGGTTATTAATTTGGTTGAAGCAAAGTTCCTGATATTTCTGATTCTGACTGGTGAATCTGCGGGTAGAAGTTATCTTCATTGCGGGCAGATATATCAATCTACCCTCTTTCATTGACGGCTGCTACGACCACTCGCAAGTAAACTGTAGAGAAGACGAAAGATGGGAAAAAAATGGCGACCTCGTTCTTCGAAAGGACAGATCATTACGCGACAATTGTTTTAAAGGATCGAAAAACAGTCACTGCGGAATGGTACACTAACAATTGTTTGCCACTGGTCTTGTAAAAGTGCGGCAAAAACGACCTCGCAGTAGGATCCTCCTTCAACACGACAACGCGCACCGCCAGGCGAACGATCGACTATTTGGCGACGTCAGATGTAGAATCACTGGGTCACCCGCCGTATAGCCTTTTTTTTCGTGGAGGAATCCGCTTACGGACCTACCCGTCGCTTATCCTATTGGCACTGGGAATACCCACTAAAACGAACCGGTAACTCCACTACCCTTCACTGGGGTAGCCTGGGCTCTGCCGAAGCAATTTCGCCAACCTACCCCCGGGCAACCCGGCCTCACGGCCAGGTTTCGCGCTGATGGAGATTACCCAGAGCCACTTGGGTAATCCCAGACGTGGCGGCCTGTGCAATGCATCCACGACGGTCACCCACGCACGCGGCAGCGCCTAGGGCGTAGGGGGTAGAGCGATCGCCGCCCGCCTTCTCACACTCACCCGCCTACCCGCCGTATAGCCCTAACCTCTCACCTTGCGATTTTTATTCATTCCCGAAAATAAAAGAAAACCTTCGTGGAAAATGTTTTACCTAAGGACGAGTGGGCAAAGTGCTTTTTGTTCCGTCGGATGCAGCGATGTATTTCTATTTTGAAAAGATTTTAAAAAAACTAATAACTTGCTGGTTTGCTTAATTTTTGATTTTCTAAGATTTTTCAGTTTGACCCTCGTATTAAACCTAAAACAATTGGAATCAAATTGCATTGATATTATATTGATAAGGTAGATTTTATTAAACTTATTGCCAATAAAATGTATTTGTTTGTACTGCTGCTAACATTTTTACACTGTGCCATTATAACGCTTAGATCCAACATATTTATTACCGTATCAAAATCAATAAGTACTCATTTTATCTCAGAGATATACTCAAGAGCTGATAATGATACACCCCAGGTAAAACTTACAGTTGATATCTATAACTTGGATATTGGAAAGTCAATATGAATGGATATTAGTGGTGTGTGTAGCGCAAATAGTGTCGATATATGACAGCAGATAGGAGACCGTGAGGAATTTTGACCGAGATTATTTACTTTTTCATCATGATAGATAAAAACCGACTTTAAAGCACTATAAAAAGTTTTTTCTACATAAAAAACCCAAAAATATTTATCTGATAAGACAACACAGAAACATAAAAAAACACGAAATATATGATTTTTTTTAAACAACTAGATGACAAACAAGCTGATTGGTAAGCGATTACCGCCGCCTATAGACACCCGCAACAACAAGGAAAAATCGCCCGATACTGCAAGCGCGCTGTCGTCCCGAGGCCCAAGACCAAATGCCGTCCATGCCCAGTAATTACACTGGCTACCTTTCCCTTCAATCCGAAACACAGCGAACTGTTTCACGGCTGAAATAATAAAGGCGGTGGTACCTACCCAGGCGACCCTACATATGGGCCTACCACCTAGTATAATAATAATATACAAATATTATTATTAACTATTTACATGTCATATTGATAAAACGTTGTAACATAATTATTTTAGTAAATAAAGATTATGATGATTATGATAAAATTAAAATTTTAAGTAGCCCCGGGCTTGATCATCTATTTTTTGACGACCGGCTGGTTGAGTGGTCTGTACCCCTTGCTATACGGGCTGCTCGATCAAGAGTTCCCAGGTTCGAATCCCGGTAATGGAAAGTGCAAATGTTTGTATGATGGATGAATACGAGCATTTGTTCACGAGTCATGGATGTTTATATGTTAATTTAGTTTATTTCTAATATTTATAAACATATTATTATCATTATTTCTCCGTTATCTAGTATCCATAACACAAGCTCTTAATGATGCTTACTTTGGGCTAAATAAAAGGTGTGAGTGTATAAATATTATTATTATTTTATCTGAAGAAGAAAAGAAGAAAAAATGTTTTATTTCAATAGACCACAAAGAAGCACTTTTAAATCCTCAAAAAAAACACATTCTTACAAGTATAACAAAAAATATATTACCTAACAACGTCATAGTCTTTGTCTGTCTGTCATGTCTGAATTTACACCGGTTCCCAAAGTTGAACTACTGAGGCACTATATTCTAACTGGCACCTAGCTTCTCATCCAGACCTTTCTTATGCACGCACGCTATATCTGCCGCAAGTTTCTGAAGAATGAAGCATTACGTAGACTACTTGATGCTGCAGCATCAGCTAAAGGTTGACTTGTCTTGGAAATACCACTGACGGGACAATCATAGCAAGTTTTCTTTTTACCTCAACGGGGTAACTCTTGGCCGTCATCTCACCTGATGGTACGTGAAGATAAGGCCGGCGATGGAAGCGAGTTACACCCGGATTCCTCAACCATAGAAGATCTGGCCATCTCACCTCTAACTGCCGGAACACAACAATGCTGTGAAAATTATTGTTATGGCGGCAGACTTAGGTAAGATGGTGGTAGCTAGCCAGGCGGACTTAGAAAAGCCCTACCACCGACCAAACCAAGCAGAAAATTTCTGCCCCCACGGAAATCGAGCACCGGACCTCTAGATCTGAGGCAGGTGGTCTCAACCACTAGACCACAGAGGCGGTTAAATTCATTCATTCATTCATTTGGCATGAATCTCCAAGTTTTCTCCAATCTCCAACTTGCAGTTCGGAGTCGACTGCCGACCCCTGGGGGTCGCTAATATTACTTTGGGAATCGGTGCCATAAAGTTTGACATTGTGTGGGGTGAACCGGTCTTCTGTTTCGGTGCAATCTAGATGAAATCATATTGAATGATTGCTTTTATTAACTTCGTATGTTGTTTTGTCTTTTTGTGTACCTATGTTCGTAATGCTTGTGAAATTTTTAGTGACATAGGTATATATCGCAGGGACCATACAACTATCCAAAAGGACTAGGTAACTTGTATACAAACTTTGTTTTGAATGTATTTAGTATTAGCGCGTGGTTATTGGTAGTCCCACAAAAATGCAGCATAAATCCTTCCTCAGGTAATCTATCTATTTCAAATTTCATCTAAATCGATTCAGCGGTCTAGGAGTGAGAACGTAACATAGAGACAAAAATTATTTCATGATTAGTATGCAATATGCTCCTTTTTTTAATAATATTGTAGTCCTGGAAGAAGGTTGAGTACCAGGCTCCCATACATCTTAGGAACATAATATCCTTCCTTATGCCTAATAGGGTAGTTGAAAACTTTTTTTATTTCATAAATAAGAAGTTTAGAACTCATGAAGAAATAATTCTACAGAAATAGTATGTCTTAGATGCATAGTTTCAAAGATATAGTGGCATGTTTGATGTGTTGAGAGCGGCCAAAAAAGCTCCATAGAAAATCTATGGAACACGTGACGTCACATATTCCTATATTACTACAAAATCAATATTAACTATGTAATGTGTACGTATTTATTGAAAGTTATCATAATTACAGTTGTTTTATTTGATGTAAGCAATTACCATCGACATTTTTTAATAAATTTTGGAAAAAACATTTACCATTTTTATAATTTTTCTAAACGGTATAACTTCAAAAATATTCCCTAACTTTTAAGTTTGAGTTGTTTTAATGGGTAAAAATAACGCATATTTGCAGAATTAAAGAAAAATAATGCTATATTCAAATGTAGGCAACGGCCCTATTGAATTTTAAGTTCTTTATTTATTCAGTCAGGTAATGGCCATGGTGGTAGATCCCAAACGAATTTAGAGTGAGGTGTAGTATGTTAGAGTGCTTATTAAGTATGATTAAGGATCATCTAAATATTATAATGTATTCATTTTATTAGACAAAAGGTAAGTCTATTGGGAACGGTTGTTTCAATATCAACAACCTCCCTTCAAGAGTGTCCGACCAGGGTGGCAGCAATTTAGAGAAGATTGCAACTAAATACTACTTTTGTGTCCCTGCGGTGACGGTCGCCGAACTAGTTAGATCGATAGAACTAGTTCCTTATGATTCCTCTTAATTTTTTTTACATAGCTAGCTGGTGTTACAACTTCGACGATCGCTTGCCATCAGGCGGGCCTTATGCATTAATTGTATATAAAAAACTTTCAATTAAATCAACAACAAACGACCTTAGGAAACATCAACAAATTGAGACCAGTCAAATTAATTTCCAGACGTTTTTTAGATAACCATCACAACTTTGTTTTCGTTTTGTTTACCTTAATGTACCATCTCTATAAATAATCTCGGCTGTACGACACTTATTCCTTTAACCTTACAATAGGGAAAATATAAGGAAAAAAAACCAGAGAGCACAACACAGACAGAGATTTGAATTTCGAAAAAGAACAGCACTGGTGAAGAAAGCACTACACTTTACCGCCAAATTTGAATATCGTAAATTGACGTGTTTATAAATCGAATACACAACGTTCGTAATTCAAACTTTCGCTTGGAAAGCGGCGACACAATGTGGCGTAACTGATCGCGAGGACTGACTGAGTTGAGCGCGTAGGTTGCTTGGTGCTTAACCGGGAGTGGTGATGGGTATGAATAAGAACTATCGATATCGATATGAAGTTTTTAATCGAATTGAAACGTAAGCGATCACCTTCGTGTTTACTCTTTAAATCTAACGTAAAAAGTGTTTCCAATAAATCACAACAAAGGCGTTGCTGCCGTTTTCATACGATTTGACAGTTTTTAGGGACTTTTATCCCAGGATTGTACATAAAGACACAAAATACGATATACTATAATATAAATTGTAAAATAATAAAAATATTAAAAATATAACTCCTGTCAAAAGAACATAAAATTTATCTATAAAAGGTATTTCAGAAGCATTTTAATGTCCCATTGGTAATATGAGACATATTTTGAAGGTATGAAAAATTAAGCAAAAAGAAAAAGTAAGACAATTGCCTGATTACAAATTTAAAAAAACTAGAGAAAATTATTCAAACAAATTATGTTTTTACAACTAGACGACAAACAAGCTGACTAATCTATAGGCAATAGTAACATCACTTGGTATTGCAGGTGCGTTTTCAAATATACAGCTTGACCTCTCTGTACTACTAACCTTGATACAATGAGGACGTTATTTAAAGTGGTCGTTGCGGGCAAAAGCTAAACTGTAATAAAAAGCTTTTTCACGCCGAAGAAGTCGCGGGATAAAGCTATTATAATATAAATGGTACTAATGTCAATTGTTCATAAATATTGCCGAAGTAATAGTAAAACGTGCATTATTCTCATTAAGACAAAACGACTTACGAGGCACTTACAGAGGCGACGTAGTCGTCTCCTGTTAGATCTCGGCAGATCTAGAGTCAGTCCCGAAAACGAAGGCAGGTGGCAGTGCTCGTCACCTTAAACACTTTGATGAAAAACGAATTTGAAATCACGAAAAAAATATCATAGCTGTTCCATAGAAACAGGCCGTGTAGATATTACAATTTGTAAGAAACAGCTAAATATTTTTCGAGATTTCACTTTTATTTTTTAGCAAGTCGTGTTTAGGGTGACCAGCACTGCCACCTGCGTTCATATTCGAGAGCGTCCCCCTAACACCCTGTATTTTCGTCGTCGTCACAATGACGAAGATTGGGCTTTTAGGGTTAAACTTAAAAAATAAACGTCATAAATCCTATTATTTAATCAATCTAATCAAGTAGCTGTACTCCTAATGGATAGATAAAAAACTTGAATTTGAATTTATTTAAATACACGAGGAAAACATCGATACTGTATTTAATCAGATATATCGACAGCATCACATCACTAAGCCGATTACGCATAGTAGATCACTTATCATTTTCTTAACGCATATCAGATTGGACGCAAACAAACAGTTCGCGACTTTATTAAAGACACATAGGATTCAGAATCAATTGAATATAAATATTTTTATATCACTATATTTGTCATAGTAACAGGATATAAGATAAATAGCGTAGCGATCATTGAGATGGTTTTCTAAATTTCCGACTACAAAATTATATTCAACTTTTTTATACTAGATGACATTACAAGCAAGCTGACGGCCCACCTGGTGGTAAGTGGCCGCCTATAGACCCCAGCAATAACAAGGAAACAATCACTGGCATTGCAGGTGCGTTGCCCGTAGTGGAGGCGGGAGACAGGAGTCAGGAGGTGGGATCATCCCAAGATCAATCATATGTATACACAGGTTGAATTTCTCAAGTGGGCGTGGAGTGGGTGGCCAACGCCGAAACTAGGAGGAATAGCGGAAAGTACTCAAAGGAGTTTCGGGCCCCATTTTGATGAAGCTAATAATCAATATTCCTAGCCTGAATCGAATCCGGTGATTAAGAACAAAACAACCCACTGTTTTATTACACCTTTCGATAGGTTCGCCAATAAACAACGAATTCTCGAAAGTAATGACATATGGCAAACTTATGTCTTTATATACTTTCGCGGGCGTCCCCTGACCAGCCTACTAAATTTCACCACAACCTGATCAATGGTTTCGGAACTCTTAAGGGACAAACATCTTATCTTATCATGGGGTCGTGACTATGCCACGACGCACTTCGACCCTTCGGGATCTTTTGTGCCACCCCAGCCTTCACTCCTCCCACGTCCGGAATTTAGCTGCCGTAAGCACAGATTATAAACGTAAGCTTCACTATATTTATGGGATGAAAGAACCTAGTCTGCTGGCCATGGATACGCCACTTCCAGAAAACTCTTTCTGACCCTAGAGCATCGCCATGACACAAAAGATGTTCCATTGATTCCTGGCCCTCACCACATGCCTGACAAAGTAGTGCCGGGGAAAGTTGCATTTTGTGAAGCATGTGGTTGATGACAAAATGTCCTGTGAGTGCTCCAGGCAGGAAGCGAGCCTGTGTTCTACCATTTGGTACAGCACCCGTACCACCATCTTTTATCGCGATCCAGTTTAGGACCTAAACTGAGTAGAATCGTTAATTCGTACTACGACGCTATCTACGACTATGACAGCGTAGCAGTTTAGGAACCAATACTGAACCGAGCGGAATATGAATCGCTTTTATAAAGATGGTGGTAAGGCCCCAGATATATTTACTGTATTCCCCTACCTCCCCCCTCCCATTAAGGACTCTATTATTTATTTATTTATTTAAACTTTATAGCACAATAAAAAAGATATACATATGGCGGACTTAACGCCTAATGGCATTCTTTACCAGTCAACCAGGAGCTAAGCAGAAAACTCAAAAAGCGGTGCACAGCAATAAAAAAGAAAAATATTCGGAATAGGACTTTCAAGTGTTTCAATCCCGATACCTATAGCCATTTAGTCCTGTGCCTATTCTTTTTTTTCTCCCTCTTTGATGGCTGTGTTTATAAAACATTCTGTCAGAGATATGAGGGGCTCAGGGTCTACGTGTTTGTTTTCTGAGCCCTTCCTTGCCAGTTTGTCAGCAAACAAACATACGAACATTGATTTTTATTCATATAGATTAGTATAGATAGATGGTTTACTCACTCTTTCGCTTTCTCCAACATTTCCGTTGACTCATCTAAAACAAATTGAATTACGATTAGAATCAGTATACGGCTAGAAAAATATCTATAATAGTTATTTATGTATGATACTAAGTCACACCATAGCCACTACTAGATGACAAACAAGCTGACGGCCCACCTGACGGTAAGCGGTTACCGCCGCCTATAGACACCTGCAATAACAAGGGAAAATCACTTGATATTCAGGTGCGTTATCATCCTGATGCCTAAGATGAAATGCCGTCCATGCCCAGTAATTACACTGGCTACCTTCCCCTTCAATCCGAAACACAGCGAACTGTTTCACGTTCACGGCTGAAATAAGAAAGGCGGTGGTACCTACCCAGACGACCCTACATACGGGCCTACCACCTAGTGCGAATTTTCTGAAAGGGATATGTGTGTTTGTCTATAATTTATTAATAGGCAGCTTTGATATTATCAAAAAGGGGAAAAGTAGATACGCCCTGAGCATTTCATCGTCGGTAAATGGGTTACGTGCACTGCCTACTAAGTACACGTGACGTGACTGAGAAGTAATGACGTCACAGTTGACGTCAGATTTGTTATAAGCTTGAAATGGGTCTTGAGGTATGTTGTAGCTTCTTAATTAGAGCGCAGGGCAATGATGATTTAAATATATTACATACTAGCTTCCAACCGCGGCTTCACCCACATAGATATTGGTTATTACTCCAAGAGGTATCCTAAGTTCTTTCCAGGGTCTCAAACTATCGCCATACCAAATTTTATCTAAATAAGTTTAGTGGTTTAGGTGTGAAAGTGTTTCAGACAAACAAACAAACCAATCATTTATAATTCTTATATGCCAGTGATTATTGTTACTTACCCCTAGCATATAAGAATCTTTGTAACTAACACTTTTTTTTAGGTCTAAAATAAAACTTTTATTATTATCATATAAGTATGGATTGTAAACTTACTAGGAGTTTCCATTTTGGTTTATATTCGGCAACCTCTCGCGAATGCTATTGTCTTCTATAATCCATTGTTTAAGTGAAATTACCTAAAACAAACACAGAAACAATTTTACTTACATGACTAAATAAATTTCACACTTATATAATCACACTAAAGGTCCACAGAGAATAGACAAATATCTTTTGTCTAATAATACAACCCATTTGATGTTAAGCAATTATCATAGCCTATAGACACTTGTAGCACTCATAATTTGAATAGTGATACCATATTTATTTCTTTAATATTTAATAAAATTGCACAAAATAAGTTACAATGTGGCGGACTTAATGCCATTAGGCATTCTTTACCAGTAAACCCGAAAGTTGAGTCCAAAATTAATTAGGTAGTGCAATTTATAAGCATTAATTATTAGCAATTTATATGACAGCCATCCTTTTCTTTTTTATTTTGAGAGAAAGAAATAGACTGAACTTAAATTTAAACTTAGCATGTGTTCGCCAGAATTAGGGCCAATAAGTTGAATACACATATTTATTATTATTAAGAATTTTGTATAGGTTTTTACTATTAATTAGTGTGGGTATTTAATTAATTATTTCAGAGCAAACAGTCATAGTGACACACAAGTACCAGGTTAACATAATGTATACAGAGCTCTAATAAATTCTTTATATAAACAATTGATACAATGTAATGTTGTACTCGAATAGGATTAACACATTATTATCTAATCTTTGAATCACAGTATTTATAACTACTATAAAGTTATCATTTTGGTACGTTACATAATTCCTTTTTACCTTTGTTCTTACTCACTCATGTGAAACTTAACTTATTTTTGGAGGAGGTAGGTATACATACCAAGACACAATAGTAATTCTACTGATGAGGAGACACTGGCAAGGGACAGAAGGTCAAAATATAAGAGACTTTTATGTTTCTCTTTTATAGCGTAAAATCTTAATCAACAGTTATGCTTTCCTGGTGTGCTGTCGCTATGCTAGAACTAAAACTTTAATGCCCTAGTGTCCAAATTACGAAATAAGTTGTGGACGATACATCGGCTAGGTCTGCTCATCAAGCATAGCACAACCATACAAAAATGACTCTTATTGCAACAGGTTAAGCTACAAACAAACATCAGTGCTTAACTTAATCTGCAAGAAGTGTGTACAGGTGTTTTTTTTTATACAACTAGATGACAAACAAGCTGACGGCCCACCTGGTGGTAAGCGGTTACCGCCGCCTATAGACGCCTGCAATAATCTTTTATAATAGATTAACCATTTACAAACATGATTTTTCATCATCCTCTTAGCAACAGTGTGAGCTTCATGTCAAGCAAACAAATATATAGTTTTTCTTACTGTGGGGCCATGACTAAGTCACAGTGCACTTCGACCCATTGGGATCTTTTGTGCCTTATATAGATAAATATGTAATGATGACATTGTATTATTGTTTGTATGCCCTACCCTCTTATTGCTGTCAATAATTTACATAATAATATGAAAATTGTATGAAAGCATATTGTAATTGTTAGATTTATAATAAAGATATTGATGAAGATTTCATAAAATAGCAAACAATGTTTATTTGAAGCATGACAAATGTACAGGCAACAACACATGAAGCGTAACAGTTGCACTATGAAAGCTCTATTATGAACAGAGTAAAGACAGTCTTAATCTCAAGGTCAAAATGTTACGCTTGATGAGCACACCCAAGTATCCTGTTACCTTGACTGTACACCAGACCAGACATCAAACATAAGTTCTGAAAAACTATGTTAGAATCATGTTTTTAAGTCATATAAATGTCAATACATCAGCTTAGTAAAACAGAGAGACTAGATGAAAAGAAGAAATCATCAGGCCAGATGACAGAGCCCTGTGAAATCTTCAGTAGTTCAGTGGTTAATTAATTTATTTGATTAAAAACTTGTTGAAACTAGTTGTTAAACTGTTGACTACTAAGTTTTATAGTGTGTGACTTTTACCCTTTTAACCAGCCACTGGTGTCTCTTCAATTAAAAAAGACAATCCTGTCTGGAGTTTTAGGTATTTCTCAAAATAATCTTTCTTTGTTTCACATACAAAGTAGATAGGCAAGTATTTACCTACTGAATTACATTTTATCACTATTTTTCTACCTAACAACTAGAGTTTTGTTACTAGCCTGTCAAAAATATTTAAATATTCAATAGCACTTTATATATGACAAGAAACATACTGAATATTATGATACCATAAACACACAACTATCATTAGAAACAGATGTTGACCATATAAGCAATTACTGTTTATATCTATCGTAATCAAACAATTTGATACTCACCGCTGTAACAGAGTACTTCATATGCTAATGACCTACATACAAACCACTCATACTAGGCACGTTTAACTAAAAAACGATAAATAATACAACATTTGTGATTCACATATACTTTTCTAATAGGAAGAACATTGAGATCGCTAGAGTTTTTTACTACTTTAGTATAGTTCTAATCGACACTCAGCCTTCTAAAGTTCACTAAAAATGAATTTCGCCAACAAATTACACAATTTTCCTATTGAAATTTCCAAATAATTGGAAGACAAGGAAAATTCAAGTCAACTATTAGGATTATGTCAAAATGATATTACAATGACAGTAGTAGTTCTGTTTATCCCCACAGGGAAAGGCAATGGTACAGAGCCATACAGCCATATCTTTAGTATTTCTTATTTCTTTATTCATTGCATTGCAATGCTCGTGTTACACATTTCAATGCATCTTGGGAGTATTTGACGCGAAATATATGATGACAGTCTCCATATGAGGTGGATAACCACAAAAAAGTTCTCATCGTATTTCGCACCATAATCACTTTTATTCTAATAATCTTTGAGTTGCACGTCAACACAAACACTTTGTATTTAAAACAACACCACTTTTATAACACAAAGTTCGCTCCGACACAATTTTTAATTATCAAAATATAAATCTTGACCGACGCCATTAAAACCCGCCAAATACTCCCATTACAATAACAAATGACTTTCTGAATGACTGATAGCTGGGGCGCGTTCCAACTTTTGAAGCCTGCATCTTTTTGCTTAGAGGCCGTTCTGTGCCTTTCGGCATGACGTTCTGAGGGCCTAGACAAGATGCCATTTGACAATCGCTATCGCTATAGCTAAATGATAAATGTATGGGATTTGACATTAACAATCCAAAGTCGATCGAGAGCTTATATCAAATCCCATACATTTTCCGCTTAGCGATAGCGATAGCGATTTTCGAAAGGCATCTTGTCTAGGTCAGAGGGCCTAGACAAGATGCCATAACGCCATGCCGATGCCATGACATCACTATAGACAATACAGTTATAGAATCGGTAGAGAGCGTCCCATTACTTGGTATAGAGATAGACACTAATGTTACTTGGAAGTTTCACGTTGACCGCATAAAAAGCAAAATGTCTCGTTTTTTATACGCCCTGTTGGAGATTAAACGGAGTCAATCTTGGCTTCAATACGGAATCATACTTTGGGGAAATAGCACTAACGCCAAAGACCTATTTATCTTGCAAAAAAAATGCATACGAATACTAGTCAACATCAAACAGACTGAAACATGCAGACCGCACTTTGTTGACCTTAAAATCCTAACCTTGACCAGTATGTACATACTTGAAATTTGCAAGTTCGTTAGGCTAAACCCAAATTATTTTCAGTCAAAGGATGATATGCGCGATACATGCTTAAATACCCGCTCCAAAGGAAATCTTGCTCTACCAGTCAGTAGACTGCAGCTTTTTAATTCCAGTACCAAGCTAATGTCTATTAAAATATATAACAGAATTCCAGTTTGCCTTAAGTCGGAGGTCAGGTATGAACCATTTGTAAGAAAACTAAAAGAGTATCTTATACAAAAATCATTCTATACTCTAGAGGAGTTTTTTTTAATAGTGACATGATTATATACCTAATGATTTTATTATTTCTATTATATGCTTGATATGACTTGTAAAGTAACCTATGAAAATTTGACTATTGTGTTTAATTATTGTATTCAGTTATATGTTATTAATTATTGAATTTTATATGACATTGTACAATTTAATTCAATTATAATTTAATTAGTTTAAGTCCACAAATTGTAGTGCCCTAACGGGGTTCCATGATTGTATACTTTTTCATGATGACACCAAACAAACAATGGAAACAATAAACGATTATGATTATGATTATGACGTCTTTTAATTACTACGTCTTAAGACATTAGTGACCATCCGTCAAATGAGATTGGATTCCTATGTCAAATCTCAAATAAGGCACGGCTTAGTTTTAGTTTTCTTTTAATTAAAGTAAATAATAGGAGGAGCTTGGTGGCGTAGTGGTTTCAGCGCTCTGGTTTCGATTACGAAAACCAAGCAAGAAGCAACTTTCGCCATGGTCAGTCCGGGGGTGGATCAATCAAATTTATAATCTCGAGCTCCTCCGTGCTTCGAAAGGCACGTTAAGCTGTTGGTCCTGGTTGTTACTGCAAACGCTTTAACCCACCAACCCACATAGAGCCAGCGTGGTAAGTTATGGCCTAAACTCCACATGTGTTTCTCCCATGTATGGGCCTGGACTGGGACGTATTTAGGCTGGTGATGATGAAGTGAATAAAAGACTGAAAGCTTTATTAATTAGTACCTACTATTGTTGTGTGTGACCAAATACAGAAAAAAAAATGGAAGATGGAAGACTTCGTATGAGTTTTATAGTATGTATAATAATGTTAGTATGTATAATTTTTTTCGGAAAGATCAGTCAGATTGGCATCGCGCATTTTATGTCCAAGGCACAGCACAGCTGCGTTTCGTGGTAGCTTTCGGTACGCTGCCTCGAAATGCTGGAACAATATACCACCGCCTATAAGAAATCGACAAACACTTTGGTCTTTTAAATATAACTATAGGAGTTACTTACTGAATTTGCAAAAAAGTCAAAACCCCTAAATTTGGCATGGCTGTCTGTGTGCATGTTGCTAAATATGGTCACAATTTCATTCAAATTTAGTTATCTAGTTCAATTTTTGTATTTAATTTACATTACATTTAAAAATTTTATTTCATTCCTTTTAAATATATTGTTCTGAATAACGGTGCGACGCGGTGTACAGTCTTACTCCCACGTTTAAGGTGTCCACGGAAGACCAGCGTCGTGGCGTATTAGACGCCCGACATATGCTGAGTTGGGCTCCTGTTCAGTACCGCAATACAATTTATATAAGTTAAGCTTTTTTTTTTTTGTTTGTATCGCACTTTGTAACATTGTATTCTTGTATCGTGTGTGCTGAATAAATTTTTATTCTATTCTATTCTATTCTATAATGGAACTCTTTATTAGAACGAAAATAGTGATGTCTTGATCCGAAGGGTTTTTGGCATACATTTTATATTTTTGTGTATGTACAGAACAAATAAGACTTAACATTGACCATTGTATGTAATGTCAAAATTTGAGGTAGTAAATGAACCTCTGTCGTTCGATGCACATCTTAGAGCAAGACCAAAACAGCTCGGGAGTGTTTCGAATGTAGGCTCGGAACGCACCCATTCGTCTTGGTGTTGTGTTTTGTATTGTTGTATTCATTTTTCTATTTTGATAGGCAAAGGGATAATCATGTAGCCAATGGGTGTTTTCCGCGAAATCCTTATCACAATTCTTTGCTGAGGTGAATAACCACCATAAGATTTTCAACTTCATTCGCACCAAACCAAATAAAGCCAAACCAAATCAAAACCAAATATAAGTATATTACAATCATCTTCCAATTGCACGTGAACACAAGCACTTGCTTCACAAAACTAAACCAACTTTATAACACAACGTTCGGTCGGACACGTTTATTAATTCTTCTTGTTTTTCTTTTTGGTTATTGGCGGTGTCATTGATAATTTAGTAAATATTGTAAAAAAATCTTGACTGACACCATAAAATCTCGCCAAAAACTCTCAATTGAGATTCTATATTTATTAGTATTCTGTAGTTTTGTGTTGTGATTGTGATAGGTCCTCGAATATTAACTAAAGCTTAATGTACAGTCGACAGCACATCAAGCGTAGCAGTTTGACCTTAAGACAGGCCTTATTCCGTTCGTAATAGAGGCGGCTTTCGTAGTGCAACTGTTACACTTGATGTGCTGTCGTCTGTACTTGGTAATAGTTTGCTCAGAATAATATAGGTTGTGATGTTTTTGGTTCAGTCTTCCTGTAAAGGGACGGTAAAGAGACGGCAAAGAGATAAAGCCCATACAGCCAAGTCTTAATTATTTTCTTTAATTCTAAAATTTTTGCATTGGAATGTGTTGGTATTACACATTTCAATGCATATTGGGAGAGTTTTACGCGAAATGTATTATGACCAGAGGTCGGAATTAGGTAGAGTTATCAGCACATCAAGTGTAATATTTGCACTACGAAAGCCGCTTCTATTGCGAAGGCAATAAGGGCGCTTTCAAGGTTAAACTGTTCCGCTTGATGTGCTGACGAGTGTTGTGTATGTACATGTCTATAAACAATCGTATCAATACGATTGTTTGTAGATACATATAAAACTAATCAGTGGATTGCGGGGATATTTAAATACATGATTTAAATCTTTAGCCAAATAAATGCTTAAGTAAAATTGTAACCTACCCTACCCACGTATGACATATTTTTATTTTACAACATCCACGCGAACAAATTCGCGGGCACAAACATTTTAAAAATGTAAATTTGGCAAAATGCATCCAAAATGGTCAGCTATATGTGAAAGCTCAGCGAATCGATGAATCAATATTTTCTCAATATTTCCTGAACAAAATAGAAACCATACATACTAAGTACCAGCTAGCTATCCTATCCTATCCTGCAAATATTATTACTTCATATTCATATTTAATTCATATTCATTTATTCTCCATATAAATTTGCAACAATATTACAATTAGCAACCGGTTGCAAAAGATCGGTAATAAGCCTGCGGGATCGGTGCGTCTCACACTGTAAGCACATTTTATTGCAATAAATATTTGAGATACGATCATTATTTTGCATTAAAAGGATTATAACTTAACTAAAAAGGTATTTCCAAATGCTTACTTAAATTAAAATTACTTACAAAGATGAAATAGCTTTTGTAACCAATTTTTTGACTGACTGGTTGACCAATTTTTCAGTGTTATGTTATTAGTTACACTTTACACTTATTTAAATGCAGTGATTAGATTCTCATTGATTAATTCAACTTACCCATATCTAATCTAAAATATATTGAGTATTTCAAATAACTTTGTTCTCCCATGTTCTACAAATGAGATACAATTCAAAATGTCAGTATGTTAATGTATTATAACGGTAGTGGATATGGTTTCATACGTGCACGCAGCTTTTTTCATCGAGGCTGAAATTATATAGAAGTCTGCCATCCTTCTTTAATCCGCTGTTCTTAATTAAATAATATCGCTGATCCCATAGCTAAGCGAAAAATTTGTGGGATTTTACAATAAGCCCTTAATCGACTTTCAATAGCAAATGGCAAATCATATACATTTAGCGATATTGATAGTGATTGTCAAATGGCAACTTAACTAAGTCCTCTGGAAAACGTCACGAAGGCTTTAACAAGGGCAGTTATATGCGTAAGCGGAATACGCCATTACAATCCTCCACAAGATGCCATTTGACAATTAATTGCTATCGCTATCCCCGAATGGAAAATGTATGGCGATTTGACATTTTGTGCTTTTTTGCTTGTCTTGGCCCTCAGCCCCTTAGCAAGCAATACAACACTTTAGTTAGAACGACATGTTATTTATCTCATTTGCATTACATGACGTTGACTTGAATCCAGGCCAGCAAAGCATTCAAAAAAAATAATTAAGAGGTGTTTAGCGGGTTTTAATGGCGTCGGTCAAGATTTTTATTTTAATAATTAAAAATTGTGTCGTAGCGAACTTTGTAATATAAAAGTGGTGCTGTTTTAAGTACACAAAGTGTTTGCGTTGACGTGCAACTAAAAGATTATTAGAATAAAAGTGATTATGATGTGAAATATGATGAGAACTTTTTTGTGGTTATCCACCTAATAAAGTAGCACATAAGGAGACTGTCATCATATATTTCGCGTCAAATACTCCCAAGATACATGGAAATAAGTAACACCAGCATTTCAATGCAATAAATGAAGAAATAAGAAATACTGAAGACATGGCTGTATGGACATTAGTTTCCGTTGCCTTCCCACTGAAGGGAGAATGAACAAAAAAAAATAAGTGTCATTTCACCATTTGTCAATTTTGACATTTAAGAAATACCCATTGTTGCTGTTTACTTTGCTGGGAACTATTTATCCATTTATTACTTATTTTGAATTACTCACTACTACAATGTCGGGACAAAATGTAAACGTTTGTGATATTGGCGACGACGTTAAGGAAGTTTTGAAGAAGTTTCGATTCCAGAAGCACAACTCAAATTCTGCATTGATATTGAAGGTAACTTACCGATGTGAATGTGACTCATTTCGATCAAATCAATGAGGTGTATTATCATACCGCGCCTAGAGGATGTTTTCTGTTTTATTGACATACATACTGTATAGGATATATTATTCACTGGATATGGTAACTAATTAAATGACTCTCATTTCAATAGTTGGTACTCACCTGACTTCATCAAAATTGTAAAACGTCGACCTACAATAGGTTTAAATAATAATGTTTAATAAAATAGTCACACAAACACACTTGTCAAAGCCCTTGGTAGCTCTGTGGGGTAGAGCAATGTAGTAAAAGGCTATTGTGACATATCTTTGTTACTATAAAACTAAATATACCAACTAAATTCTGAATACTTTATTTTTATTTTGCCTACATAAATCCACAGCACTTGTTAAAATTAATATTATGAATGAAAGTATACATAAAAAAACAGCTCTGATTTATTATTTTGCTTAAAAAAAATTATTAACTGATATTAAAATATCATGTTATGATGCCAATGCATTTTTATATTTATTCAGAATATGAGCATAAGTTGTACCAACAATCTTAACCCTTGGCTCATATTCCATGGCAGGTAGGTCTGCCATGGAATTATGAATTTATATAAAAAAGTGCCTGAATCACTCAAATCTGACAACTGGCATGGAAAACTCTTAATTTTCACTGTCATCTGATATCTGATTGCTTAACACTGTTAAACTACCAAACTCTGTGGGTGGTAGAGAAACATTTCTTTTTTGAATTCTATTTGATGTTTGATTCATATTATGTCTGTCACGTTTGTATTGTCTAATAAATTATATTTAAAAGTTTAATTTGTGAAATTCATGTTATTTACATAGTTTTAACATTGGTTATGGTCCTTTTAACAAACACACTTAGCTTAGTAGGCTTTATTACTGATTGTGCTTAAAAAATTAAAGAAGAAAATGCATACAAAAGTAATTATGAAATTTTGCTTTCACAACTACACGCGCAGGGAACCTAGGTCCAACAGCAACACATACTTCGGCTCGCATTGACCTCTCGGGCGATACTTAAAATACACAGAGCCTTATGCACTTAACTAAAAATAAAAGAAATATTTGCGATAGCAGGCATGGAGACTGCTCACCACAGATTAAAAGGTTCAGGCAAAATATGTTTTTTGTACAGCAATTAAAAGTTACAGCAATGAAACAAGCGCAGGTGTTATCCTGTATTCTATGTGTGATTTTCAGGTGAACAGGGAGAAGCAAACCTTGGAAGTGGACGAGGAGTTGGAAAATATTGAGCTGGAGGAGCTGCAGGATATACTGCCATCGCATCAGCCCCGATTCATTGTATACAGGTATGTATGCGGAAAGGTGGAGGCACCTAAATGGCAGACAACTTGGCTAAGTAATATATGTAACCAAACCATTGTCATTTTTATGTGAGTCATGAGCAGGAAAGGTAGCGAGTGAAAGAGACAAACCTTCCATCATCATCATCATCATATCAGCCTATGATGTCCACTGCTGAACAAAGGCCTCCCCTATCGATTTTCCAAATGGAACGGTTCAGCGCAGCCTGCATCCAACGGCTCCCCACGACCTTGACCAGGTTATCTGTCCATCTAGTGGGAGGCCGTCCTACTTTCCGCTTTCCCTTACGTGGTCTCCATTCTAGAACTTAAACGCCCCACCGGCCGTCTGCTCTGCGTGCTATGTGCCCTGCCCACTGCCACTTCAACTTACTAATCCTACTAACTATGTCAGTGACTTTGGTTCTCTTCCGGATGTCCTCATTTCTGATTCTATCTCGCAGAGAAACACCCAACATAGCTCGTTCCATAGCTCGTTGTGCGACTGCGAACTTGCACAGAAGGCCCTTAGACAAACCTTTACAAAATGACATTTGGTTTGTTTCATCATGACCAGCCTATATATATCCCACTGCCAGGCACACACCTTCCTACATGGGAAAAACACATGAAGAGCTTGGGCCATAACACCACTGCAAGCCGGACTGATGGCTTAACGTGCACCATGAAGCACGGAGGAGCGAGACATTGCAAATTTTCAGCATTCCCAGGATTGAACAATGGCGAGAGTTCTTTGTTTTCGTTATCGACACCTCAAGAGCTCAATAGAGCAGTCAAACAACCTTTTACGCAGCTTGGTTTGTTTACATTTATTCCTTATCTAAGTTGCTCAAGTATACAGCAATATGTGTAATGCTGCAGTATAGCACTGCCGCTCTAATAGCCGATAATGTCGAAATATTCTATTTCAACATCCGAAACGAGTAATTTTACAAATACCTACGATTCGGTTAATTTGGGGCAGTGCTTTCAAATATTCTTAATCGTCGTTCGTTCGTTTCGTTTCGGATGTTGAAATAGAATATTTCGACATTGTAGGGTGGATGTTAGCTCATAAACTCAAATACAGATAGACTAGAAGAATTTCACAGGGATATCCCAAGTCCTGGGTGGCTCAGTGGTCAGAGCAGTCGCCCGGATTGCGAAAGGTCGCGGGTTCGATTCCTGCCTCAGGACGTGAAATTTTTCGTGTTTTATTATGTTATATTAAAACATCGGAAACAATGAAAATAATGTGTTTATTTGCTAATCTCACAATCCATCACTTGATGACAATCATTCTGACAGCCGCGATGCCTCTTTGACTAAAAAAGTATTAAGTAGCATATTATATTTTAATTACTAAGTAATTTTTCAAACATTTATAATAATGTTAAAATCAAAAATTAAGAATGTATGACATTTAGTATGACATTATTACATGCTGAAAAATTATTTATTTTTGATAAAAAAAAATATTAAAACACTACACAAGGTACCCATTTACACAATTTCCGCTTATGGGGTATTTTTGATACATCTCGTATAAAAACTGGTCCATTCTGGTAACTGCAATTTTAGTATTGACTACACAAAAACCCCAAATTAAAAACAAAATGTAGCAAAAAACTCCAAAAAAACTATTTTTTTTCCGGATTCAGGAGATTTTTTTGATTTTTAAGATAGTATGACATTATTGTATATACCTGTCCTGCCCCCTTATTCTCAACTGTCGGAAAATATTCGAATTTCGGAAACTCTATACCTGTCACTTTTTATCGCGATGCGTCAAAGCGAGACGGCATGTGACTTTTCGAATCGAATCCGTGATCCGACAATTGAGAATAAGGGGTTTGGTATGAAACATCTTCTTTATGGAGAATAAATGGATATGAATATGAATATGAATGTTTTTTAGCCTCAGTGACCCACTTCATTCGAAAAGTAAAATTAATAATGCTTATTAATGGAATAAAAAACATTGCGATATTTATGCACGTTCAAAGTCATATCTACCACTATCTGTCAAAATTAAGCTATTACAGCGGCCGTACTATAGCTGCTACTACCGTACTACCGCTTCACATTAGGTGGTGTGACGTTATTTGTCTTGCTTTGTATAAAAAAAATCAAATCACACATCACATGCTTACGTGCTGTTAATTGTTTCAGTTACAAAATGGAGCATAATGACGGAAGGACGTCTTTCCCCATGTGTTTTATATTCTACACGCCGAGAGACGCTCATATGGAATTACAGGTGAGCTTACTAATATTAATACTTTTTTTTTATATGGGGTGGTGCTGTCAATACGACAATAAATTAAAACATGAGCTATATTAGTTCATAGAAATGGTTTGCCACTTTCAAAAACATTCATTTGATAATTTTCCGACATTTGTATAAAATAATACAACATTGGCTGCATTATTTCATAGAAATGTCATGAAATTATCAAATAAATACGATAACACCTTGTATATACAACAAGATGACGGTTGTCCTGGTGGTGAGTGGCTCCCTAGATACCTGCAATAAGAAGGAATCAATCACTTGATAATGCAGGTGCGTTGCAATATGGAAAATTGTTGTAATTGACATTAACTAAATTTTAAAGATGTTGAAAATTTTATCATGATTATCCACCTCATTGTAGTAGCATCACGGAGATTGTCATCATATATTTGGCGCCAAACTCTCTCAAGATGCATGGAAATGTATTACACCCGCTTTTTAACTGCGAAAAACTCCACAAATAACAAAAAAAAGAAAACTTCCACTATGCCCCACCAACCACTGTCATTGCATTAATTATTTACAGGTCATGTATGCTGGAACACAAAGAGCTTTAGCAGCGGCTGTTGGCGCCCCACGTTTGTTAGAAGTGAGAGAGATAGACGAACTTACAGCTGATTGGTTGAATGAGAAGCTAAGGAAATAGAAAAGGAAAGGTATCATTTTTCACTGCCGATACAAAGTGACAGAGGTACTCGAAGTATGTTGAAAGTAGTATTATTCTACACTTGTGTGTATTTGATATATTAAGTAGATATTTTTATAGTAATGAAAACATTTTAATGGTGACTCAACGAGAGAGTAATGAACAGGGGTCGGAATAGGTAGTTTTACAATACCAAATGACGTCATATTCACGATGAAATATTAATAAGGACATGCCCTTTTCTCTTATGAATTGCTGAATTATTTAAAAAAGGGTTTTATTAGTACTATATCAGGTAAAACTCACGTTTTCCCCCAATAATTACTAGATTTTGTGTGAACAGAAACACAGCATGCTTCATAATTGTGTGTACCCACGAGATAAAAAGTAGCCTATATGCTATTTAAAAAAATCTATCTCTGTGCCAAATTTTATCCAGATCCGTCAAGCGGTTCTGGCGTGATTGAATAAAAAACGTCCACCCAAACTTTCGCATTTTAAGATACATTAAGATAGGAATACGTAAGGAATTTTGTTCGCAGCTCGAACACTGTATTTTAATTCAAGGTTAAGTCGGCATCTATATGGTGCATTAATTGTGTTTTGAACACGTTTCTATATTCTATATTTTTTATAGAAGCTTAATTACCAAAATCCCGGAATTCCGTTGGGCTTCTTCACGTTAAGATTATGATATACGTATCTACTCTACCTAATTCGACACCTGGTAGATGATAATATAAATAATCACTGAATAGTTTTTTACGATTTTTGAAGACACTTATAAAACAAAAAGCAATCAATTTTCTTAATTGTATTTTGACTGAGCTATATTAGAACTGTATGTTGAATTTCATATTCGATTATATTTATTTTGTCGTGCAGCAAAGTCGACAGCGCACAGCGTATCAATCGTAGCTCTATAAGCTGTCTACCCTTATTCAGTGGTAATAGGGATGCTTATTGTTTAGCAGTTGCTACAATTGATCTGCTATCGTATTGCAAATTTTGTAAACACTAAGTGAAACTAAATTCAAGTTCAGTGCCTCTCGTTCCTTCCAATATGACAAGAAAAGGATAGATGTCATATATGAATATTCCTTGAATATTTTTTCTTTAAACCATCCACTTTTATTAGGTATTTCTAACTTGACGTTTTTAAAAATCATTCAATATTTTTGCATTGAATAGTAATCGAAGGGCAGTGACCTTAAATTTAGCAACTGTAGTATCAGCATCAAACTGATGTGAAAATCGTTTGTATCTTTTTTAAGCTGAAGGTCAAACAAAGTAAAGTAAGCACAAAAGACATTTATGTAAAACACCATGACATGATCTCTTGCCCCGTTTTACATTTAGTTTAAAATGTCGGGTGATTTTTGTTTAATTTTAATGGATGATCAGGACCGGTATAAATTTGTTTAAGAATTTTATTTTTTATAAAACTAAAAAGTAATATATTATGTAATATTAAGGCTAAAATACTAAATTATTGATGTTGTGTATGTGAAACCAAATTGTCTTCTTAGTAATCACTAAGAGCTTTACACCCGTATTCACAAACGACACTATGAGGTCTCACAGTGCCCGCGGACGCACAGAGTGCCAAATTCCTATTCATAAACAATACTTGAGTGACAATCGGCACTATGCGTTTGTTATAATGAACACTTAGCTAAGGGAGCCTGATAGCTATATTAATCAACGCATAGTGTCGAGCTCACCAAAGAGATTGTAATCACTACGGAGTTTACGATAGAAAGCAAATAAACAATAAAATTGAAATGTCAGTCAGTGAAGTGAACTACGTAACACTCATCAACCAATCACAGAGCTATATTCAACGCTATGCGTCCGCATAGTAAAGATTCGTTTGAGTATTGTTTGTGAATTGAAAGGCTTGACATAGTGAACCCACTGAGAAATGCCTTACTTCGCATAGTATTGCTCTTTCACTTCATAAGTATCGTTTGTGAATACGGGCGTTAGTTAACACCAAATGTGTTATTCTAGGAACCAAAAAATATATCACTACCTTTTTTTACCGTAGTCGAGTAAATGGCACCTTTCAATGATCGTACGTCGCTGTGCATAGTAATTCCACTATGTTCCACTGGGGTACCTATGGACACTTGTTGTTCCACCAAACTCGCCTGGGAATATTTTAATTTTGACTGTGTGTTACCACCAACAATAGATGCAAATGCCACCAGCTATGCAAATTTGTATGGAAATTCTTAATTTTTTAAAGTTTGGTTTCTGATAATTATTTTTTGACATATTTTGACAGTTTTGTATGTTTTGCCAAGTACATAGTCCAATTCATTATCATAAGGTGCGTTTAGCTGTTTATATTGCTAAGTATTTTTGAAAGTATTTATAATAAAATAGTGTTATTTACAGTGATTTTATATAGCATTTATATTGGATAAGTGTTTAAAAGACATAATAAAATAATTGCATACAAAAATGAATTGGTTTTATTTCTTTTAAATTTATAAATAATAATTTGGTACTCATATCGCGATTTTAATTCTTAATTCAGCTTTCAGAAGAATTGGAAAATTCCTGATTGTGTACGATATTGTACATTCAACTGCTGGCCAGATATGAAACATCTCCTTTAAGTAAAAATCTAAACTTCAAAAAAGTCTATAAGATTAGTTATTCTGTGCTAAACGTCTTAAGTTACTAAAGTGTAAATTTTTTTCTAGTTAAAATACATTTTTATAATATGCTCATTAAGCATTTTTAAGGCCGCAAAGTGTAAAGCTATTGTTTTTAAAAAGGAACGTCGGCTTACTGTACCTAAATACAGTCGACAAAACATCAAGTGAAACAGTTGCACTGCAAAAGCCGCCTTTATTACGAACGCAGTAAGGGCCAAGGTCAGACTTTTACGGTTGGTGTGCTGTCGACATAGCAGTAGTACATCATCAACACGAGCCAAAGAAACACATGTGGAGTTTGTTCCACCACGCGGGCCCATTTTAGTAACAACCGGGACTGAAAGCTTAATGCACGACGAAGCACTAAGGAGCGAGAGATTACAAATTTTGGTTGACCCATCCGCGAACGACCATGGCGAAAGTTGCTTTGTTTTCGTAATCAGAAAGCGATCAAACCACTACGCCACCGAGATCCGAACTTTGGCATTCATTATACGGTAGCGACTATTAAGTAGTTATTTACCAGCGCTAGTGTTAAGCTACTTCCGTCCATCTGTCACCAGAGGGCCTAGACAAGGTGCCATTCGATAATCGCTATCGCTTAGCGTAAATGTATGGGATTTGACATAAGACATCGAACGACTTTCGATACTTAATGTCAAAACCCATACATATTTCATTTGGCGATAGCGATAGCGATTGTCAAATGGCTTCTTGTCCAGGCCCTCAGGCTGTATCTCATGAACCGTGATAGTTAGATAGTTGAAATTTTCACAGATGATGTATTTCTGTTGCCGCTTTAACAACAAATACTAATAAACGGAATAAAATTAAATATTTAAATTCCATTCAACACAAGTGATTTGATTGGTTGTTTTTGCTCGATTTTGATAACGGCAACAGGTTGACGCTTCTTTATAGATAAAGGTACGGAAACCTTCGTGCGCTAGTCCGACTTGCACTTGGCTGGTTTTTTATATCGTGAACTTCCTGTGGCATCGATGTTTTCTGCAGACCCTACCTATATAAGTAGTTTTGTCAAAAATTACTACTTGCAACCGTTACGGTTGTCACTGCAACCGCTTTAACCCACCAACCCGCATTGGGCCAGCGTGGTGGTGTTATGGCCCAATCTCCTCATGTGTTTCTCTCACGTAGGAAGGCCTGTGCCCAGCAGTGGGACGTAAATAGGCTGATGATGATGTTAAAAATTATACCTAATACCCATGAGTTTCGCTGTAGGAGTAGTGCAATTGGGAATATCTACTCCGTGCTTGATCATGTCGCTGTAAGGCAGCTCAGCGAGCAGCTCGAAGCCAGCCTTGGAGGCCAGCACCTGGGAGGTGATGGCTGAGAATATGGTGCACGTAGCGTGGATGCCCATGGCTTTGCATATGCTTTCTCTGAGGGAAAAAAATGGATTTTAAACGGGGTAAATCTTGACCTTCGTCTCACCTGATGGTAAGTGAAGATAAGGCCGACGATGGAAGCGAGCTACACCCGGATCCTCAACCACAGAGGAACTGGCTATCTTGCCTCTAACTGCCGGAACACAACAATGCCGTTAACATTATTGCTATGGCGGCAGACTTAGGTAAGATGGTGGTAGCTAGCCAGGCGGACTTAGAAAAGCCCTACCACCAACCAAACCGAGCAGAAAATTTCTGCACCCACGGGAATCGAACTCTAGATCTGAGGCAGGTGGTCTCAACCACTAGACCACAGAGGCGGTTACAGTATATAAATATAAATACATGTTATACTTTCTCAGTATAAATGTTTTTTTTATTCATTGCGGGGTAGTTTTTGGCTTTCATTCCACCTGATGCTAAGTGCTGATAAGGCTGACGATGGAAGCGAGCTACACCCAGATCCTCAACCCCAGAGGAACTGGCTATCTTACCTCCAAGTGCCGGAACACAACTAAGTTGTAGGCGGGTCGGAAGAGATTTCTTTTGGAAATAAGCCACACCTTTGTATATTTTATATTATTATGTTTTTCTTTTATTGCATCTATGTGAAGGTACACTAAATTATTAAATAAATGTGTTTTTGTGTGTGTAATTAACTGAGGTCGGAATTAGGTAAAGTTACTTATGTTCCAGAGATGCCAAATAGACTATCGGTACATCCAAGTGCTGCAGTCACTGTACGAAAACGCCACTATGTCAGTCCGCCTTCAGGACCAAAACTCGGAACCAATACGTCTTCAGCGAGGTGTGAGACAGGGCGATGTTATATCGCCGAAACTGTTCACTGCCGCGTTGGAGGATGTGTTTAAGCTTTTGGACTGGAGAGGACTTGGCATCAACATAACGGCGAGTACATGCCTCACCTTCGTTTTGCGGATGATATCGTAGTCATGGCTAAAAACCTGGAAGACTTGGGCACAATGCTCGACGACCTCTGTAGAGTCTCCCAACAAGTGGGTCTTAAAATGAACATGGATAATTGGTAAGTCCGACTTCCAGAAAGAGGTCAATCGACGGATCCAACTCGGCTTGGCAGCGTTCGGGAAATTTCGCAGCATATTCTCGGCCCAACTACCGCAGTGTCTAAAGACGAAAGTCTTTAATTCGTGTGTGTTGCCAGTGATGACTTACGGAACTGAGACGTGGCCGCTTACAATGGGCCTAGTAAGAAGGCTCAATGTCACCCAAAGGGCAATGGAGAGGGTTATGCTCGGGGTTTCTCTGCGTGATCGAATCAGAAATGATGAGATCCGCAGGAGAACTAAGGTTACCGACATAGCCCAAAGTATTGCGAGCCTCAAGTGGCAGTGGGCAGGCCACATTGCAAGGAGGACTGACGGCCGTTGGGGCGGAAAGGTCCTCGAGTGGCGGCCGCGTACCGGGAGACGCAGCGTTGGTAGGCCTTCCACAAGGTGGACCGACGATCTGGTGAGGGTCGCGGGAAGCCGATGGATGCGGACAGCGCATAACCGATCGGTATGGAGATCTTTGGGGGAGGCCTATGCCCAGCAGTGGGCGTCTCTCGGCTGAAATGACTTATGTACTTACACTGATTTCATATAGCGAAATAATAAAGTGGATATGCCTCGAATCCCGAGACTAATTTAAAAGAGTAGAAAAATCCCATGATTTATTAAATAAAAAAGTTATAATTTACTTTTACACAACAACTGCAGGCGCGACGTTGACAAATTGACATCAATGACGTCGGAGGTCCATTAGAAATCCCGGGAAGATCAATATTAATATCAACATTTCAATGCAAGTAGGTACATAACTAACTACCTAATTTCGACCTCTGGTAATAAATAAATGATACTTGTATAATGTACACATGATTGTTATGGCGGCAGACTTAGGAACTCTACCACCAATCAAACCGAGAAGATAATATCGGTCCCCACGGGAATTGGGCGCCGGAACTCTAAAATCTGAGATTTATGGTCTCATCTCGACCACTAGAAGCGGCTATGTTAATTACATCTTGTTCCGGCAGTTGGAGGTAAGATAGCCAGTTCCTCTATGGTTAAGGAATCCGGGTGAAGCTCGCTTCTACCTTCGGCCTTATCGTCACTTATCATCACGTGAGCTGAAGGTCAAGAGCTTCCATTAAAAAATAATAAATAAGTAGGAAGGTATGTACACTCGACAGCACATCAAGAGTAACTGTTTGACCTTAAGACCGCCCTTATTGCGCTCGTAATAGAGGCGGCTTTCGTAGTGCAATTGTTACACTTGATGTGTTGTCGTGTGTACACAATAAAAAAATCAACGCACTTTTGCCTCATTCCCTTGGCAATAAGATTCACCGGCTGTCAAAAGTGTATGCATGTACAGGAAGGTGACAGTTAATATAATAATTATGTGCCTCTACCGGTGGTTAGGAAATTTCGGAGAGCATTACTGAGAGGAACCAGCATGAAACTCAGAAGGATGTCAGCCTTCTGAGGTTCATGCTGGTTTTTCGGATTTAAAAATAAAATATTTCTCCATATTTAAAAATACAAAAAAAAATTTAAACCGACTCCAAAAAACTGAAAAGGATCAAATAATTAAATTTTAGTAAGTAGGCACTCATACTATCATAACATATTTTTGGAGTCGGTGCTTCACTATCTATGGTTTCTAGAAACAACTTAGCACCAATTTTTAGTGATAACTTTTGAACGTCAAAGCTAGATGGGTGACCGTGAGCTTATATTGTTTTCTACTATCGTATCATTTCACTATAAATTCATAGGAAAGCAAATATCTGCAACTTCGCATACGTAGACGACTTAATTGTTCCAGTTTTTTCGATTTAAAAACCAAACTACCCAATGGATTTTCTAAATTCTTTTATGGAACCAGACGGGAACTATTCCGCATCGAACAAAAAAAGAATCATCAATATCGGTTCACCCAGTCAAAAGATCTGAGGTAACAAACATAAAAAAAAACATACAGACGAATTGATAACCTCCTCCTTTTTTTGAAGTTGGTTAAAAAATATTACTTAATTTTTTTAATACATTAGCAACAGCCTATATAGGTAGGTACGCCCCGCATCTGGGCATAGGCACAGGCCTTCCTACATGGGAGGAACACATGAGAAGTTTGGAACGAAGAAGGCCAGGGGAGGAAGAGATTACTTTTTGGATGACTCTTCCGGGCCGACCTTGTTTGAGCCGACCTCGAGGTAATTCGTACAGGCGAACTAGGTGGGGCAAGGAGGAGTTGAAGGGCGTCAAACTCTGAGTAACTGAGTCCTTCTACGCCGAATGGCAAGAGCGGGCTCTGGGACTTGGTACACATCGGAGAAGAGAGCTCTATCGATTTTTTCCAGATGTGGTGGCTCGACCCAAGGCGACTTGGGTGGAGCCGGACTATCATCCTATATACGTCCTACTGCTGGGCACAGGCCTTCGTCCATGGGAGAAACACATGAGGAGCTCGGGCCATAACACCACCACGCTGGCCCAATGCGGGTATGTGGGTTAAAACGTGCTTAACGTGCCTTCCGAAGCACGGAGGAGCTCGAGATTATAAATTTGATTGACCCATTCCATGACCGACCATGGCGAAAGTTGCTTTGTTAATAGTATCGAAACTAGAGCGCTCAAACCAATACGCCACCGAGCTCCTCACTATGACTATGGAACCTCCCAAATATTGACAGGTCACGGTTGCTTCAGGGGTTGATTGCATCGCATGAAGCTATCAGAAGTGGGATCATGCTTCTGCGGGGGTAGTGAGGTAGAGCAAAGAGTACATTTTTTATATGGGTGTAGAGGACGTACATCACGCTTAGTGGGAGTGTGAACTCTAAGGGAAGCGCGTAGGATTCTTAAAGATAGTATGAAGACGCTTGAGGTGGGCCCGGTTTATACCCTGACCTCGTGGGAACGAAGGCAAACTTTAGGCAGCTACGGGACCTCGCGCATAGATGGCACAAGATCCGAGATGGGCTAGAGAAAGAGAAGCGAAGAAAGAAGACAGAGGGAGGAGAGGTAGAAGTCCAGCACTGACTGAGCAAATGGGAGTCAGCGGTACCACTTCGCGTGGGAACTTGTACGTCCAACCCCAGAAGAGGGTACATGGCGAAAAATTTTATAATTTGTAGGGAGTCAAGAAGGTGCGCTGTGAAAGAACCTCGAGCAAGTAGCAGTGCATTCTCCTGTGATTCGGCTTCTAACGGCTGCGATAGGCCAAGCGAAGGTTGGTGGGATTGACCCATTCGGGACTGACCATGGCAAAAGTTGCTTTGTTTTCAAATCACAACGCAACCAAAGCTCAAACCACTACGCCACCAGGCTTCTCCGGCATGCTTTTTAGTTTACGTCAATTGAACTAATCTAAATATTTTCTGAATACAGGATGAGGAGCTTAGTGGCCCGTGGCTTGAGAACTCTGACCCTCTGACAAAAAACAAAGCAATTTTCGCCATGGTCGATCCCGTGATGGATCGATCAAAATTAATTTGGGGTCAAACAAAACGTTTTTGCAAATGTAAAACTGATTTTTCTCGGAATCACCGTAAATTCTCTGAATTGACAGTGTTACGGATTCAGTCACCAAGTGAATTATCCAAAAATAAACTTTATCTGCCTATGTTTGAGGGTTAGTTAGTAAATACTATTAATTAAGCTTTGATTTTGTGATCTCGAGCTCCTCCGTCCTTTATGGTGCACGTCAAGCCGTTGGTCCCGGTTGTTACTGCAACCGCTTTAGCCCACCAACCCGCGTTGGGCCAGCGAGTAGCTTTATGGCCCAACTACTCATGTGTTTCTCTCATATGGGAAGGCCAGCAGTGGGAGGTATATAGGCTGGTGATGATGATGACAGTATAATCGGTATTCTAAACGTCAAAGTTCAGTATGACTTTGACAGGTCACAGGTGAGTGGCCACTTACCTGGCTTCCATTATCCTAGCACCAATATTCTGCCCCCTACACTCAGGCAGGACAGTTAGGCCGCTCGAGCTGAGGTAAGCATCAACGTTATACTTAGAGAACACGTCCACTAACTTCTCCGTTGTCGTCAGGGTCTTAAGGATCTTCTTCCAGCTTTCGCCTTTTACCTGAAATATGGACAATGAATGGTCTTTAAGACTGAGAAATATTTTGAAAGTAAAAATGTTGATATTCAATTTGAGGAGCTCGGTGGCGTATTGGTTTGAGCGCTCTGGTTTCGATTACTAAAACAAAGCAACATCGCCATGGTCGGTCCCGGGATGCTTCGGAAGGCACGTTAAGTCGTTGGTCCCGGTTGTTCCTGCAACTGCTTTAACCCACCAACCCGCATTGGGCCAGCGTGGTGGTGTTATGGCCCAAGCTCCTCATGTGTTTCTCCTATGTAGGAAGGCCTATGACCAGCTGTGGGACGTATATAGGCTGATGATGATGTTATTCAATATTGGTACTACGTACAGAGTGTAAAGCGAGTCAGATATGGTGATACTAAATTCGACTTGTTGAAAAAAAATGTAATGTCATTGTTTCATACAACAGAAAGATCGTGTAAGTACAGACGACCGAACATCAAGTGTAAGAGTTGCATTACGAAAGGCGCCTCTATTACGAACGCGGTAAGGACGGCCTCAAGGTCAAACTGTTACGCTTGATGTGCTGTCGACTGTACCTATACAATTTGGTAGAATGAAGCAGTAGTAGGTAGTAGCTGCTAAGTTGTTTCCAGAAATAATAGAACGTGAAGCACCGACTCCAAAAAATATGTTTCTAGGTGATGAGTGATGAGTACCAACTTAAATTTAATTATTTTATCCTTTTCAGTTTTTTTAAGTCGGTTGTAATTTTTTTATGTTTAGAAGTTAACTACCGTCACTTTGTCTTATCTTAGGCTATGGAATGATCAAATGGTTTACCTTATCGAAGTCAACTGGCGCGTCGTCCTTCGACGCTACGTATAAGATATTGATTGCTATTAGTTTATCCGGCCGACCATCCTCCTCGGTGAAACAGGCTATACAGATTCCTTGGTCCATCATGGTCTCCCAATTAGAGACTATGGTCTTTATGGATTCAGGGTCGTTGATGATATCTGGATTAAAGAGTATCAAAATGTTATTAAAGATGATTAGTCATTTTAGACCTCTTTAGAAAATAAGCCTAAGGAGAGATTTATTCTTCCTTATGTGTGTTCTACCGTTACATAAGGAAGCAAGCATAAGGGTTGAATACCACAATACCACTTTGTGAGGTTGGGATCGTCGACAAATAATTGTCACAAATAGCAAAAAAGTAATTTTAAAAGATTGCTGTGTAGCAAGCAATTGTCGACGATCCCGAGCTCACAAGCGGTATTGAACCCTTAAGCCTAAGGAGAGATTTTGCTTCCTTATGTGTGTTCTACCGTTTGTATAACGGAGTGTGTTCTGAGGAATTTTTTGACATGATGCCCACGGCCTCTTTCTACCATCGCACCGCTCGCCATCGGCAGGGAATTCATCAGGTTGTGGAATGACCTCCCTGCAGAGGTTTTCTCGAACGAGTATCTACAGCATGGGTTCTTCAAAAAGGGCTTGAAAAGATTTTTACAGGCTCCGCAATGCGCAAGTGACACCCCTGGTGTTGCAAGCGTCCATAGGCTACGGTAACCGCTTACCATCAGGTGGGCCGTATGCTTGATTGCCACCTCAGTGGTATAAAAAAAAGCAAGCTGACAAAAGTAGATGACAACTTTCAAATACATGTTATTCATTTGCATCATCTTCTTTCTCTTTTTAACCGACTTCAAAAACGAGGAGGTTCTCAATTCGGCCGGTATGTTTTTTGTTTTTTTTTCTATGTATGTACACCGATTACGCCGAGATTACTGATCCGATTTACGTGATTCTTTTTTTGTTCGATGCGGAATAGCTGCCATTTGGTCCCATAAAAATTTTTTCAAAAACAGTTGGGTACTTTGGTTTGAAATTAAAAAAAACTGAAATTATGAAATCGTCTACATAAGCGAAATTGCGAATTTTTGCTTTTCCAATGACTTTTTAGTGAAACGATACGATAGTGGGAAACAATATAAGTTGACGGTCACCCATCTAGCTTCGATCGTAGAAAGTTATCACTAAAAATTGTGAAAAAACAATTTTAAACAAAAATTAAAACCGACTTAAAAAAACTGAAAAGCTGAAAACCTATTTTTGGAGTTGGTGCTAAGTGGTTTCCAAAAACAATAGAAAGTAAAGCACCGACTCCAAAAATATGTTTTAGGGGATGAATACCTACTTAAAAATTATTTCATCCTTTTCAGTTTTTTGAAGTCGGTTTTAATTTTTCTTATCCATTTTTTACTTCCTTTTTTATAATATCGTAACATTCTTAGGAAATAATGTGCTATTCTAATATCTTATTGTCAATACCACTCCGTATAATGAGTTTCATAGTGCCAATTTACAGTTATCACGACGACTAACGTTTTCGTTTCCATTTGATTGAAACCACAAAGTACCTCTTTTATCTGATAAGTGATTGTAATGTACAGACAACAGAACATTAAGGGTAACAGTTTGACCTTGAAACTGCCCTTATTCCATTCGAAATAAAAGCGACTTTCGTAGTGCAATTGTTACTCTTTAAATGCTGTTGTTTGTACACCAGATGTCATTTGACAATCGCTATCACTATCGCTAAATGCAAAATGTATGGGATTTGACATTTGCGATCGAAAGTCGTTCGAGGGGTCATGTCAAATCCAATACATTTCCCGCTTAGCAATGGCGACAGTTGAAAGGCATCTTACTTGCCCCCTTATTCACAACTGTCGGAAAAGATTCGAATTTCGGATACTCTATACCCTTTATCACGGTGCGTCTAAGCGAGACGGCATGTGACTTTTCGAATCGAATCCGTGATCCGAGTTTCTGAATAAGGGGGCTGGCCCTCAGGCACAGTCTGATCAACCACTACGCCAACTTACTGACCAGTAACGTAAACCTTTTTAATTTATTGCCAAGACCTCACCTAAGGCTGTGCTGAGCGGTTCGTGCTTTAAGAAGCTCTCCAGCATCATGTCCAGGCATTGGCCTCTGATGCTGTCATCCATATCTCGTATTTGGTACCTGTCGAAGAAAAAGTTGGGCCAGATGAAATACCTACCACCACTTTTTCATACAACTAATGAGTGTATTTACTGGGCATGGACTGCATTTCATCTTAAGCCTCAGGACGACAACCGTCAGCTTGTTTATGATGACAATTAAGCTGACGGCCCACCTGGTGGTAAGTGGTCACCGTAGCCCACTATAGAGGCCTGCAATAATAATAATATTCATACACTCACACCCATGCAATGACAGGGAGAAAATCACTAGGAATTGCAGGTGCACTGTCATCCTGAGGCCTAAATGAAACCCCTTCATGCCCAGTAACTGGACATGCGTCTTTTGTATCCAATCTCATAATTATAAATACGTCTGTCTGTCTGTTACACGATATACGTGAACAGCCACAGAAGCGTTTTAGATCGGATTCGGCGATAGATAACATGAAGTAATTATGTATCTCCATAGTAGGACATGGATGGCTGTGGGACAGTATGTATTTTTTATTTATTTAAATTAACAACTATGTCAGTTTAATTAAATTATGTGGCGGCGCAGCGCGAGTTAGTTTAATTTAAATTTAATATTGTATCTGCGATAGTGGTTTCATCGTGCGTTTGTTGGCCGATAGGACGTTTCATTTATGAGAGTTTCGCCGTAAAAACCATTAGATATGGACGTTGGACGTTTTGCCGACAGATGATTCGCTTAAGGGTGTTTATCTTTGTGTATAGAGATAGACACATGGAAGTTCAGGGAACACAGCGAAACTTGTTGCATTATTTTCATGGCGGCAGACTTAGGTGAGATGGTGGTAGCTAGCCAGGCGGACTTAGAAAAGCCCTACCACCCACCACGAATATTTCTATACCCACGGGGAATTCCACACACCTCTAACTTGGGTATCTCGTATGTCATTGTAACGCCTTTCTCCTTATGTTTCAATGGTGGATGATTGAATAATGCATAGCTAGGTACTTATTCTGATAAGGAAGTGTACTTATCAAGGTTATCAAACTTTTTATCTGGGTACTTATGTAACAGTGCGAGTGTTTCTTTTTAAACTAGCAGGTGGTCGATTAATATTGCCATTTGCAAGAGACGAGATGTCAATATGCTTCTTGTTTACAGAATGACAGCTGTAAGAGGTTGAATAGGCTCCTAGACATACTCCTTTTAGTTTGTAATAAAGTTTTTAATTTAAGACACCATTCTGTGACCATTTTCTTATTTTTATTTGATAACTCTCTGTCTGTTCTTTTGTGTCACAATAAATATCTTTTGATTTCTGATTTTCTAAAGAATTTAATTAATTCTATCTTAAGAATCTGCTTTGTTTTCTTATGTACTTACAGACAACGCGTTGGTAGGTATGTTATTTGGATAAGCTAACTATGGAGGGGAAGGGAGAGGCGAGGTGAAGGAGGGGAAGAAAGCAGGAGCGTCTCACGGCTGAAATAATGATGATGAAATGATGAAATGATGAAGCTAACATAGCTAATTTCATCTAAATCTGAGTGGTTTAGGAGAACTTCATAAATTTCTCTGCAATAACAAGAATCAGGCCTCCCGGTATTGCAGGTGCGTGGTCACCCTGAAGCCTGAGATGAAATGCCTTCCATGCCCAGTAATTACACTGGCGACCATCAATCCGAGACACAGCGAGCTGTTTTACGGCACTGGTACCTACCCAGACCCTACATACGGGCCTGCCACCTAGTGCTAAGTACTACTTTATGATAGTTTTACTCAGGGCCGTCTTTTTAACCCTTTTTGAGGCCCTGGGCACTCTAACATAATGGGCCCCTAAATGACTGAAGACTATACTACCGACGGGCAAACGGACCATGAGAAACATTTCATCATGGGACCTTCGCTAATGAAAAGAGGTCCTACTTTTACTCACATTTTAGCAGGCTTCCCATCTATCTCCTTCCCCCTAAACCTGCTCCACACCTGGCCGGCTGGCACGTCGCTGGGTCGGGTCCATTGCATCCTTCCTGAAAAGAAAGTTTTCTCAAATCATTTTCCACTTAGTCACATTTCCGTTGGTCTCACCACCCTGCCAACCCTGCTTCGACCACACCCACAGCCAACGGTGAAATGTTGGTTAAGTGCATGCGAGTGTGTTGTGTGTGTGTGTGACTGAGAGATAGGTTAGTATACTAAATGAAGCATCAGACTTTAAATTTGTAGAGTGGCCTCATTATATTATTCAATTATCAAATCAAAATGCATACAGCATGGTGCCGTCAATACGACAACAGTACATTGAAAAATGGGCTATATTAGTTCATAGAAATAGTTTGCCACTTTCAAAAACATATTACTTTTTCATTTGATAATTTCATGACATGTGTATGTATGGAGTAATATAACATTGGCAGCATATTTTCATAGAAATGTCATGAAATTATCAAATGAATAAGATGTTTTTGAAAGTGGCAAACCATTTCTATGAACTAATATAGCTCATGTTTTAATTTACTGTCGCATTGACAGCATCACCCTGTGAATGGATTTGAGAGGTGAACACTATGATGATCGTTTTCCTTTCGTTTCGATTGAAACTTACACTACGTACGATACGCCCTAGCCATCACTAGCTGTCTGATGGTGAGTGGTTACCGTAGCCTACACGCTCGTAGCGTCGTAGCACGTAGCTCGTAGTTCGTAGCACCAGAGATGCCGTAACGCTTTCTACGTTTATTTGCACATCTGCTGCTGACAGACTGAATAATTCTCTTAGGGCAGGGATGGCGAAAATGTTTAATGAGGTCTGATAGACGTAATAACGTCGATGATGTCGTCGTCGTTACGACGATGTAATAACATCATTGTAACGTGTGACTTGCAATAAACATATTGATCGTGATAGACGTGCCATCAAATCAATTTTGATTTTTGATATTTGGTAAAATAATACTAAAAAATACTATCAATTAACGTAGGGAGGGATAACTCGCGTTCGCCAGTCATATTATACCTACTTCACACTGTTTTTCGTAGTGCATAATGAATTCTATGATCAGTGACGTGCCCAAAATATTGTGTTGTGTGCCATTAATGGCACGCGTGCCATTGGTTCGCCATCCCTGTCTTAGGGATTATAATAGCTCATACCCTGCGATGTACTACTCTTTATGTGTACTGTTTATGCTGTTATTCATGCTAATAAACGATTAATTGATTGATTATTTAGATAACATGCATAACGCATAACCAATAAGCATTTAACCTATCTAAACAGAAAACGTCATAATGGCAGTAAAGAGTGGTATACAGGGTGGTGCTGTCAATGCGACAATAAATTTAAGCATGGGCTATATTAGTCCATAGAATTGGTTTGCCACTTTCAAAGATATCGTATTCATTTGATAATTTCATGACATTTCTATGAAATAATGCTGCCATCGTTACACTATTCCATACAAATGTCATGAAATTATCAAATGAATACAATATTTCTGAAATTGGCAAACCATTTCTATGGACTAATATAGCCCAGGTTTAAATTTATTGTCGCATTGGCGGCACCACCCTGTATGAGAAGAATTCATGATATTGAAATCATTTTTGCTTGAAAAATGTTTCTCATATCATAAGGATTACATGAGTTTTAATTTTTAACCGACTTAAAAAACGAGGAGGATTTTAATTCGGTTGGTATGTTTTTTTTCTATGCACACCGATTACGCCGAGATTTCTGATCCAATTTACGTGATTCTTTTTTTGTTCGATGCGGAATAGTTGCCATTTGGTCCCATATTTTTTTTAACATCGATAAGATAGTTTGGATTTTAAATAAAAATAATAGGAATGAGTAAGTCGTCTATGTATGCGAAACTGCGGATTTTTGCTTTAAATACCATGACTTTAAGTGAAACTATACGATACAGTAGGAAACAACTCACCCAGGGCTTTTTTCGGGTGGAAAGAGTTCGAGTTTGCCCAAGTGATGTATGGGTGAGTTGTACTACTTTTTAATTCGAGTTGGGATCGGTGGTGAGTGGTTTCATTTTCCAGGATGACACCGAACGCGAGCGATTTGAAAATTTCAACTTTTTTCTGGGCCGGCCGATCCTGACGGTCACCCATCTAGCTTAGACCTTAGAAAGTTATCAGTTAAGGTTGTAAAAACAAAATTTAAAACAAAAATTTAAACCGACATTAAAACTACTAAAAAGGATAAAATAATAAAATTTAAGTAAATAATTTTTATTGCATTCTTTCTTAACCTTAATATATTATTTTATCAAAATATTATTTAATTATACCAAAGTGTAAGTCACTAAAAAAATATAATTATAAAGTTTTGTATTTTAGTTAGTTCTACTAAGTATTATTATTATGTTGCGATAGCCTATCATGGTTCCATAGATCTTTATAATTAATTACAGCTATGTATACCACACGAGTGCAATATACCAACATAACGCTTTACGCTTTCGTAGTGAGAGTGAGCTCTGGCGACCTTACGCGCGGGAACTTAACACTGCAAAGCGCTGTTTTTAGCACGGTTGTATGTAAGTATTCTTTTATATTTTTCCGTTATATCCATATCCATAACTCAAACTCTTAATGATGCCTAATTTATGGTAGATAATAGATAAGTCATCATCATCATCATCACCAGCCTATATACGTCCCACTGCTGGGCACAGGCCTTCCTACATGAGAGAAACACATGAGGAGCTTGGGCCATAACACCACCACGCTGGCCCAATGAGGGTTGGTGGGTTAAAGCGGTTGTAGTAACAACCGGGACCAACGGCTTAACGTGCCTTGGGAAGCACGGAGGAGCTCGAGATTATAAATTTTGGTTGACCCATCCCAGGGTCGACCATGGCGAAAGTTGCTTTGTTTTCGTATTCGAAACCAGAGCGCTCAACCAATACGCCACCGAGCTCCTCGCTCTGAATAGATAAGTGTAAGAATATAATTATAATAAAATTACTATAATCCATACTAATAATATTATACCTAAATACGAAAGTAAAGAAAGAAAGAAATAAAACATCTATTGACCTGCGCAATACATTACGCAAAACTATAACGGTAACCAAACAAAAGTTAATCCACAGTATGTTATGCTAATAATAATACAATCAGAAAAAGTGTGCAAAGCCAATATTTCCTTGTCTGGCAGTCTCAGCACATAAGCTAATACGACGACGATGCTGCGCTAATAAAAACAAGAAACATAAATACATATCTATATTAACACATAGATATCTAAATTGAACATACGGGTTATGTATAAACAAATAAATTGTACAAAGAAATATTAAAGATGAATCAAAGATATCTTTAATAATTCCTATAATACTTTACTAGTGTCCGTGAATCTCGGTTATCGCTCCAAAAAGGTATCCTGAGAAAGTATCATAAGGTCTCAAAACTAAATCCATACCAAATTCCATTAAAAAAGGTACAAACAGGTACTAGGTGGTAGACCCATATGTAGGGTCGCCTGGGTAGGTACCACCGCCTTTCTTATTTCAGTCGTGAAACAGTTCGCTGTGTTTCGGATTGAAGGGAAAGGTAGCCAGTGTAATTACTGGGCATGGACGGCATTTCATCTTAGGCCTCAGGATGACAACGCACCTGCAATATCAAGTGTTTTTCCTTGTTATTGCAGGTGTATATAGGCGGCGGTAACCGCTTACCACCAGGTGGGCCGTCCGCTTGTTTGTCATCTAGTTGTATAAAAAATAAAAAAAAACAGACAGATAGACAGATGGAATAGAAATCAATGCTAAATAAAATAGACGTAATAGCTCGATTTACATTAATAGTGTACACCCACTTGCATTAAATGTATATACACTTTTGACAGTCAGTGACTCTTATTGCGAAGAGGATAAGGCACACGAAATATCAGTATATATCTTCGGTTCACGCGACTGTACTGTATTTGTAGAAACATAGCAGAAAGTATATATTTACTTACCTATTTAAAAGCAGATTTTCCTCAACCGGAACCTTGAGAATAAATACAACTACCGAACCTATAATATTGTAAAACAAATATTTAGTTATTATCAAGATATTTTAAGAATATTAACTGAAAAATCAACTTTTAATATTTCTTGTGCGCCTACGCCGACCACGTGCACTGATCTGTCAAATATATTGTCCGACCATGTGTGAGTAGCGCGCTAATAAAGGAAATGAAACCTTATCAGTCAGAGATAAAAGCTAAAACTTTGATTTGCGTGCGAATATTATCATCTTTTTGATTGTGTTCGCTACGCCTGTGTGTGGCTGTGTCCATTATACAAAACTATTTTTATATCGCGAACTGTCATCTAATATATTTTAAGATTGATTTCCGTGCCTTTTAAAATAGTAAAAAGTAGTTTTTTGAGTGGGTGGGTGAGTGTGAGAGAATCTGTCTACTGCTCTAGAGATCAATCAATCAATCAATCGTTTATTTGCACAGTCGACAGTACATCAAGCGTAACAGTTTGACATTGTGACCGGCCTTACTGTGTTCGCAATAGAGGCGGCTTTCGCAGTGCAACTGTTACACTTGATGTGGTGTCTTCTGTACATAGCAGGTGAGCTATTATAATCCCAAAGTCCATTCAGCCTGTCAGCAGCAGACGTGTAAGTCCCCGGCTTCGAGTCCCGTTAGGTGTAGACTCAATTTCATGATATACTTTATTATTTGTGTATATCTGTTATCTAGTACTGAAATTCAAACGGATATCCACAGACGCTGTGGGGATATCCCAAGCCCGAGTCCGTGGCAGATCACTGGTCAGAGCGTCACCCGGACTGTGAAAGGTTGCGGGTTCGGATCGCGGCCTGGGACATAACTCTTTTTAACCGACTTCACAAAAAGGAGGAGGTTATCAATTCGACTGTATGTTTTTTTTTATGTTTGTAACCTAAGAACTTTCGACTGGGTGAACCGATATTGATGATTCTTTTTTTGTTTTATTGCGAAATAGTTCCCATTTTCTAGATTAAATAATATCCTAAAATATCTCTTAAGCATTTACTATAATAATACGTTAATAATAAAATTATGAATATCTCTAACATAAGTTCTAACTTTGGCGTCGTTCGTTATAGATCTTATAGTAATTCCCTAACAAATAGAGATGGCTCTACCACAGTTGAGTTGCCAATTAAGAAACTATAGTTTTTATTGGAAAACTATATAGGAAACTTAAACTTTAGTAATCTTAGGTAGGTACTTCTATTTGAGCATTCCTTGACATTGGTTTATGTGAGACTTACTCACTTGAATCGGTTCAGGGTCAGACAGACACAAATGTTACAGTAAAACCTTTGTTCGTTCACACTGCATGTCATAACTGAGGTCCGTTCTTGCGTGGAAGCTCGCACCTGTGGGATGGCTCCGCCATAAGTACCTACCTTCTCAGATCCAGACAGATTGCAGTCGTTCTGTCCGTATCTTTGGCGATGTAGAGATCTAGGTCTTGACTCTACAATTGTGTCGAAACATTATCATGGAGAACTCTCTAAAGAGCTTATCAACCTCCACTCTCCCCCTAAATACTCAGAAGCACGCGTGTCGGATTTTTGAGTCGTCAATTCAATGTCTCCACCTCAACATCACGAACAAAGATATTTGGCATCTCGTTTCTATGTCGTACTTCCAAAACTTGGAATTGGCACATGTCAATTTCATACATGGTCTCCTTCAAAAGGTTTACAGGCCAGAAAGGTGGTGGCTAAAACAGAGCTGTCTTCGTATCGACTCCTCTTCTTAACGCTTCACATAAGGTGGTGTTGGTTAAATAAAAAATGAATAGAAATGAATATCAAGAAACTCAGAAACTTCGTAGTACTCCCCATGCACAGCAAAGTATATCAGCATTATAATTATTTGGCGAAAGCATTCGTCCGTACAAAAATAGCTTTAACGGCCTCTCCGGAATGCTACTTCTGTTTTTATATTGCATAACAATGTTTTGTAGCAGACGGCTAGGTTTTGTTCGACGTTGCATTTGGTTAAATTCATTTTCTGTCATCCATCATCATTCTTTAGGTAATAGGGGCATTGTCTATTTATACCTAATTTATACTACAGTTCAATAAAAGGGGTTTAAATCAGGGTTGCCTGGTCTTTTCCAAAAAAATACCGAACAGTGACCAAAAAAAAAATTTTACATTTAGCTAAATTTAGTTAGCTAGTTAAACTCTGATTTTAGACAAATGTAAAGACATTCAGACTGTTAGACACACTAATTACACTAAGTTTTTTCTCTTTGTCGTCCACGCTCGCTGAATAAATTTAGCTAACTAAATTTTGCCAGATGTAATAACCTCTTCAGTGCGCGCGTAAGAAAGAGATGGAAAAGGTCATGCAAGATCTGCAATCCGCGGAATGGCTCGAAAACAGTAAGTGCGTGCACGAAGCAGCAACATCTCACAAACTAAGTAGGGATAATAAGCAACATCGATTGCCGATAGCGTAAAATTTGACAGTCCATTCGTTTATTAGGGAGAAAAATTAATCAGAAAAAAATACCGAACCTCCCATACTTCGATATTTTTTGTCATACGGAACACCGAACACGGTGCTAAAATACCGAACGGTTCAGTAGAATACCGAACACCTGGCAACCCTGTTTTAAATAGATAACTTCCCCCGATTAAAAGGGAATTCAATGAGGATTTGGGACAGCGTGACTATGTGAGGTACCTATTCTTTAATGCTCCTCCCCTTATTGGAATACCTACAATAAGCTACACTGATTGAACCAGGGACGTGTATAATTCAGTAAGAATATTTTAAAATGCCGGTGTGTTGCTTTTGGAATGACGTATCTTAGCGTCCTGAAAAGTCAGATCAACTTCCGTATCGTACCCGGTAATAGCTTTAGGTGCTGATACCTTGTTCTATCTAGTTGTAGTACACAATTTAAGCTCATTCAAATTAACTTTCCTGTACATTATAGGCTACGGTAAACTTTAACCATCAGCTTGTTTGTAACCTACTTGAGCCACTAAATTAACTTATCTTATAATAAGGGCTGTAACTACGCACTTCCACCCCTCGGATCTTTTGTCCCTCCCCTAATTCTACTCTTCCTGTGTCCAGAATATATGTATAAGCCTTATTAGATATATACTTTTAGTATGTTAAGCAGAAAGAGTCTATTAGTCTTCTAGCCTTGGATATATCACTTCCAGGAGACTCAATCTGATTCTCGCCAGGGCTTCACATAACAGTGACATAAAGTATGTTCCATTGATTCCTGGCCCTCACCACATTCCTGCTTAGTGGTGTTGGGGAGAGTTGCATTCTGTGTAGCATGTGATTAGTGGCATAAGAAATTGCGTTCTGCCATTCGTAAACGATCGATCTTCAATGCCGTATCTGCCCTTTTTAACCGACTTCAAAAAAGAAGGAGGTTATATGTTCCACTGTATGTATTTTTTTTTGTATGTATGTTCACCGATTTCTCTGTCAATTGTGAACCGATTTTGAAAATTCTTTTTTGATTCGATAGAGTATACTCCAGTGGTGGTCCCATTGTCACCAAGTCAGGATCTGATGATGGAATCCTAGGAAAATCGAGGGCAAACCTCAAATTTTATGGGCACGTATAACATGTTTTACTTTTTTCTAACCTATTCAAGTATTTGCTTCTGTTAGCCATTATCTGATGTTATGAGCTGACGATGGAAGGTACAGCTCCTTAACGGTAAGGAGTTAGAAGATAATTCTTTTACTGTGTATTTCCACCAAAGACTGAGAGACAGACAAGTCGATAGTGCTGACGGTCACCCATCTTGCTTTGACCTTAGGAAATCACTTAGCTAAGCGAAAAATGTGAAAAAAAAACATTTTTAACAAAAATAAAACCGACTTCAAAACACTGAAAAGGAAAAAATAATTCAATTTCGGTACTTACCTCCTTAATAAAATGTATTTTTAGGAGTTGGTTCTTCACTTTCTATTGTCTCTGGAAACAGCTTAGCACCAACTCCAAAAAATAAATTTTAGGAGGTAAGTACCTAGGTACCAAAAATGAATTATTTTTTCCTTTTTAGTGTTTTGAAGTCGGTTTTATTTTTGTTAAAAATTTTTTTTGTTTATATCAATGTTAAAGGCTGTCTTTTCGGTTATTGTAGTCATAATTTTAGCTATCCTTTTCCAATAGGTACGAATATACATATTGAACAAAAGACACGTAAGTACTGGAGATAAGCTTAGATAAAGTATGTGTGTGTGTCGGAGGCGAGCCTTTTTTTATATCAATATAACCTATTATTAGATTGAAGTCCATGATATCTTCCTCATGCTTCATTACATATTCGTTATGCGACATGTCTTTGATTATGCAAGCAAGGACATTTTTTATCTGACATACATTATTTCATTCATAATTTTAAAAGATACGGCTGTATCTAGTCTAGAATATAAAAAATTTAAACAAAATTAAAACCGACTCCAAAAAACTGAAAGGGATAAAATAATTAAATTTTAGTAGGTACTCATCCCCTAGGAACATAATTTTGGAGTTGGTGCTTCACTATCTATTGTTTCTGAATACAACTTAGCACCAACTCCAAAAAATATGTTTCTAGGGAATGAATACCTACCTACTTTTTAATTATTTTATCCTTTTCAGTTTTTTGAAGTCGGTTTTAATTTTTGTTTAAAATTTTGTTTTCACAATTTTTAGTGATAACTTTCTAAGGCCGAAGCTAGATGGGTGACCGTCAACTTATATTGTTTCCTACTATCGTATCGTTTCACTAAAACGTCATAGGAAAGCAAAAATTCGCAATTTCTCATACGTAGGCGACTTCATGATTTAAGTTTTTTTTATTTAAAACCAAACTACCCAACTGATTTAAAAAATATTTTTACGGGACCAAATGGCAACTATTCCGCATTGAACAAAAAAGAATCTCGTAAATCGGATCAGTAGTCTCGGCGTGATCGGTGTACATACTATTTGACCGATTGTATCGAAAGTAGTTCGATATCATAAGTCAAATCCCATACATTTTCCGCTTAGCGATAGCGATAGCAATTATCGAAAGGCATCTTGTCTAGGCCCTCAGGACCGACAGTTGTGGAACTCTTAGGGGAGGCCTTTATCCGGCAGTCTTTCAGCTGTAGTGTCATATGAATATAATAATGATGACGATAATTACGACATGGCCAATCTTTCAGATACCCTTTTAATTTTCCTTGTTTTTCTAGTATTGGAAAATAGAAATATAGGTATTAGTGAGATAGCAGATGGATTATAATATTATCACCAATAAGTTACAGAACTCAGTGCGAATAAGTGGTCGCGTGATCGTATTAGTCAAGAGGAAAATTTTTATTTGATAGATTGCTAGGAAGTGATTTGTCAAGCTTATCTTGAGATTATATATCTGCAATTGGTACTACGTGCTACACTGGAAGATTAACCCAAATATTATATCTTTGCAGGTAATGCGATCTACGGGACTTCGAATCCGGGACTTCAGAGTTAGTAACCAAGGGTACTGTAACCTCTCTACCAGACCACGACGGCCGTCACACAGATAAGAAAACTCTAACAAAATAAGCAAAAGCTTATCTTTCGCTCCAAATCGGAGTACTGATAAAAGCAATTCGCTTTAAATATTGAGGTAGGACATTGGTGGTATCGGAGGCGTTCTGTTGCTACCTTGTGTCGGTATTTTATTACATACAGTCGGAGAGTGTGCGAGGGAATTACATGACGTAATTCCGCCAGCTCTTTCCGTAAGCATTGAAAAGCCATTCTGCGCTTCGTTCTTCAATGGTGAAAAGGAGAAATATGTAACTAAGGGTACATTAAGGATATTTCTCATCCATCCACACAAAGTACCGGTACACTAAGAAAGGATTTAAAATAAAACCAATTTACTGGATTTAACTCGCATTTCATTAGATGTAACATTATTATTATGCACCCGACACATTGCGATTACTTTACAGCGATCGTGGCCACGGGAAGACTGAAGATGTCAAATATTTTTGAGTAGTTTATCCGTCACTTTGTGTTATATTTCAGCGGTCCGATTCACGCATACGTAGCTCACTGTGTCAGTTCGTTGGACAGTGTGAGGACGGGCTTAGGGCTCTATTATTCGCATGATGGGATCCCAAGCTGGTGGTACACTCCAACCATCTTCTCTATTAAAATTAGAATGTTTTTTTATTTCAATGGCCTCTCGTAACATTCTAGGAACAAAGAAGTGTTCTTTGGCAAAGATTTGGTTCCTATCAAATCTGATATAGTGATTGGGTCCGTCAAGGGCATGTTGTGAGGATGCCAAAGGACACCGATTTATTCCTAGAAAACCTAGAATGTTATGAGAGGCTGGCTATTGAGTTTTACAGACATTCATAAGCCATCGTCGACGATAAAGAAGTGTGGAAGTTTCTGCGCTATAAGGGCCTTTTCTAAGTCCGCCTGGCTGGCAACCCCTGTCTTATCTAAGTGTGCTGCCATAACAATAATGTTAACAGCTTGTTGTGTTCTGGCAGTTAGAGGTAAGATAGCCAGTTCATCTGTGGTTGAGAAATCCGAAGGTAACTCGCTTCCTTCAACGGCCTGATCATCAGTTCATCACTCACTATCAGGTGAGATGAAGGCCAAGACCTTAAGAACTAAAAAGAATACTGCGGACCTGTAATGAGCATCAAGGAGGGCGAAGATTCCTGTGAAGATCCAGCAGCTGACCCAGATAGGAGACGCAGAATTGGTTGGCTACGGATTATGCCTTAAAGAAGTGGTAGCAATGTCAATTATGTTATTAGGCTGAGGAAGAGATAGAGCGCACAGGGAGAAATGACCATGACCATCACCAGCCTATATACGTCCTACTGCTGGGCACAGGCCCTCGTACATGGGAGAAACACATGAGGACCACCACGCTGGCCTAATGCGGGTTGGTGGATTAAAGCAGTTGCAATAATAAACGAGACCAGCGGCTTAACGTGCACAAAGAAGCACGGAGGAGCTCGGGATTATAAATTTTGATTGAACCATACTGGGAGCAACCATGGCGAAACTTGCTAAACCAGAACACTCAACTCAAACCACTATGCCACCGAGCTGTTTAATACGAAAAACTGAGAAATTGTTGATGAACGAAAGCCTTCATTCATCCAATCCTGTACCAGCAACAATCATTGCCATTGGTGCTTACTTTTCGTATTTTCTTTATATAACTAGATGACAAACAAGGTTATCGCCGCCTATAGACACCTGCAATAACAAGGAAAAATCACTTGAGGCTCGTTGTCGTCCTGAGGCGTAAGATGAAATGCCGTCCATGCCCAGTAGCTACACTGGCTACCTTTCCCTTCAATCCGGAACACAGCGAACTGTTTCACGGCTGAAATAAGGAAGGCGGTGGTACCTACCCAGACGACCCTACATACGGGCCTACCACCTAGTAAAATTAAAATCAAATATCTTACAACACTCCGCAACACCTTCGTAACCTGCCCTTCAATGTTAATTTTAACTCGTCAAACGATTCAGTCATCGAACAAATGTCAATTGCTCATTGACATAGTTGATCTGGTGATAAGATCAACGTTAGTCGATTGATTTGCATCATGGTGATAGCAATGACAGGTGAACTAAGTACTTATTTATACTTTGAAGCACAGAAAAAAGGTAGATTTAACTACCTACTAACTACTCCTACACCTACATTTATGAAGATTACTGTCAAACATCTCCTATGTTTCAAATCCATTCAGAATATGTTCACTATCCTAATCTGCGAAAAATCAAAATACTAATAATTCATTTTCAAGCGTAGTTTATTTGTACCAGTGTTGCCAGTAGCCGATAGTCAACAATAACACGGTACAGATCAAGTAACATTTTCACGTGAAAAGTAATGACTCTAATACTGTGTTCCTTTTCATTCTTCGAAAGAATAGTAACAATTATTAGAGGTGTGATATAAGATTATGAATTTAGTAATTTTACCACTCTAGTTACATTTAATTTTTACTATCCAATAACGAAAAATGGCATTAGGCTACTCCACAAAGTAGTTTTATCTGTTCTTATATTTTGGCGACTTTTTTATTAAATCTTAAAAGTTACGTTAAAGTAACATTTTGAGTCGTTTAACCGTGAAGGTAACATGGGAGGGTCAAAAGTGGAGACCCGGCCAGGTCTATTTACAGTATTCTGAAAAATTTATAAAAATATGCAGAACAGTTAAAAACAACAACGGTTTTGAAATCCAACATGGCGGACGTGAAGTACCACTATCCAAGGGTTCCATTTTTTCATTTTAAAGTATGGCACGGGACTCGCGTTATCATAATAGGTTTTTAAATTTGTATTTGGTACAATCTACTCGATCGTTGTCAAATCTTGGCAAGCGAGGGCGGCGCTTGCCAAGGTTACGATTGAGTAGTCCTCGGGACACTTTCGCTGCATCCGTAATTAGTAGAATTATTGCTGAAGGAAGGCAAAAAAAATCACGCTTTTATCTCATCGGCACGATCGTCTCCCTTGGGCCTTTAAAAATATGATGAAAGGTTTCGAAAAAAACTTACACTTCAAAAGATAATTTTATTGGCTTATTTCACTAGCCTCTAAAAACCGTCCATAATATTTCAATCCTGGGGACCTGACAATAATTTTAGGTTTTACATAATTCTTCTCCAAAGTTCCTCTGTTCTGCTCTGATACCTACTAATTTGTGAACAACGTCTGAATAAGTATTATCTTTAAAATTCAGTTGGGTCTTGAATTGTAATTATTGCCTTGAGCAAAAAAGACCGTTTTTTAAAATTTAAAATTAGGTACCCCGAATTTGACGCGAGCGAAGCCGTGGGCAAAAGCTAGTTCAACATAAAATTATATCAATGATTACAGATATTATTTGATCGATAAAAAAACGGAAAATACTGTCACTATCGTAGTTAATTACTCAGATAAAGTAAATTGTGTTAATGTAATTTACCTTTTTAATTTAGAGCGTGTTTTGAAATGAGGTTGGATAGTTCACCCAAAGACTACAATGAGTTACTAAAGTCCGAAATATACTTTAAGATAGTGGTTGTGTGTTACCTCTAACCTAAACCACCTCTGGGTTTTGCGGTTTGAAAGTTTAACACCTCTCAAACCAGTTTGATTTTCTGATAAAATTAATAAAAATATTGTCACACCTGCTCGTAACAGACAACCCTACAAACTGCGTACTATCGCGTATCTTACGTACGTACAACACATTACAGTTGTACCACACACAAAACACAAGGTGGTTTTACTAGGTGGTAGGCCCGTATGTAGGGTCGTCTGGGTAGGTACCACCGCCTTTATTATTTCAGCCGTGAAACAGATCGCTGTGTTTGGATTGAAGGGAAAGGTAGCCAGTGTAATTACTGGGCATGGACAGTATTTCATCTTAGGCCTCAGGATGACAACGCACCTGCACTATCAAGTGATTTTCCCTTGTTATTGCAGGTTTCTATAGGTTGCTTACCATCAGGTAGGCCGTCAGCTTGTTTGTCATCTAGTAGTATAAAAAAAAGTTGTATCTGAGCATTGCAACGTTGTGTTATTAAAATTGGTGTACTTTTATTTTATGAAGCAAGTGTTTGTGATGACTTGTAATTAGAAGATCACTATAATAAAAGTGATTAAAATGTGAAAGATGTTGAGAATTGTATTGTGTTATCCACCTCGTCAAAGTAGCATCATGGATACTGTCATCATATATTTTGCGCCAAACTCTCCCAAGATGCATTGAACAGTGAAATTACTGGGCATGGACGACATTTCATCTTAGGCCCCAGGATGACAACGCACCTGCAATATCAAGTGATTCCTTGTTATTGCAGGTGTGTATAGGCGGCGGTAACCGCTTACCATCAGGTGGGCCGTCAGCTTGTTTGTCATCTAATGTCAAATGAAATGTGGAACACCAGCAATTCAATAAACTACTTAGGAACTTATTTTTGGAGTCGGTGCTTCACTATCTATTGTTTCTGAATACAACTTAGCAACAACTCCAAAAATTGTTCCTAGGGGAAGAGTACCTACCTACTAAAATTGAATTAATTTCGCCTTTTCAGTTTTTTGGAGGCAGTTTCAATTTTTGTTTAAATTTTTTTTCACAACATTTCAGGCCAGATGGGTGACCGTGAGCTTATATTGTTTCCTACTATTGTATCATTTCACTAAAAATTCATAGGAAAGCAAAAATCCGCAATTTTGCATAGGTAAACGACTTTGGATTTTCAAAAAAATTAATGGGACTAAAGGGGAACTATTCCGCATCGAACTAAAATAATCAATATCGGTTCACCCAGTAGAAAGTTCTGAGGTAACAAACATAAAAAAAACATACAGTCGAATTGATAACCTCCTCCTTTTTTTTGAAGTCCGTTAAAAATGTCTGACCCCAAACTTTTAACTTTGAAATAATTATTATTTCATAGAAATGTCATGAAATTATGAAATGAATAACATGTATTTGAAAGCTGCAAACATTTCTATGAACTAATATAGCCCGTGTTTTTAACCCCCGACTAAAAAAGAGGGGTGTTATAAGTTTGATGTGTCAGTCTGTGTATCTGTGTGTCTGTCTGTGGCATCGTAGCGCCTAAACGAATGGACCGATTTTGATTCGTTTTTTTTTTTTGAAAGCTGATGTGACTACGATGGTTCTTAGCTATAATTTATGAAGATGAGTTCAGGCGTTTGATGACTATCAGCTCATTTTCTACATGATATTAGGATTTTACTAACTTACAGATCCGATTGATTTCAAATTTCGTGTACTGTCACTTCGATGACATTCCCATGACATACTAACTTTGAGCTGACCTGTATATTATGAGATGTGGGGAAATGCACAGATTAAAAATGTTCCTTACCAAACTTGATGCTGAAAGGTCATTGGCCCGCTACCAACCACTGAAATGAAATCCACACGGACCTAGTTCACTAAATAACACAAACACCGCAGAGACAACTGGTTCATCCGAAAACATTATAAACAGAACGAAAATAAACAAAATTTTCAGAGAACCGCGTCTGTCAGGTGTGGAACTCATGGCGGTAGGGATGTGTGTAAGCCTGTATCGATATCGACAGGAAAACTTCGTGTGTCGATTTTGATTGCCACAGGGCTTTACATTATACTTACCAACATTATTAAAAAGTGCATTAATTCCCGAACTTTGCCATTAGTTCTAACATAAATTCATAGGGAAAAATGTATTTACTTCCGAAAAAAACTATAAACATGGGCAGCCTCACCTATCGCATGGTACAGGTACTGACCGGACATGGTTGCTTCGGCCACTACCTGTACCGTATCGCTCGTCGGGAGGAGACGCCGCGGTGTCATCACTGCGACTCCCCCGACGATACGGCCGAACACACCCTTGTGGAGTGTCCGGCCTGGCGACACGAGCGCCGCGAACTTCATGCGGCGCTGGTGGCGGTCACCTCTCGCTGCCAACCATGGTAAGGGCCATGGTTGGTAGCGAGAGGATATGGAAGGCTGTAGCCTTCTTTTGCGAGACTGTCCTGACCCAGAAGGAGGCAGCGGAGAGGGAGCGGGAACAGGATCCTCTGGCCGCCCCTATCCGGCGTAGGCGGGTGGGCGCGAGGAGGCGGGCGGTGATTGCCCGTCTTCCTGCGCCCTCAGCGCGGCCGCGTACGTGGGTGGCCCCCACGCACGCATTGCACAGGCCGCCACGTCTGGGATTGCCCAAGTGACTCTGGGTAACCTCCAATGGCGCGAAACCTGGCCGTAAGGCCGGGTTGCCTGGGGGTGGGCTGGTAAAATTGCTTCGGCAGAGCCTAGGCTACCCCCGCAAAGGGCAGTGGAGTTACCGGGGAGTTTTAGTGGGTATTCCCAGTGTCATTAGCACTGAGCGACCCCCACACACGCTCGTCGCCTAGCCAGCGACGAGTAGGTCTGTAATAAGATTTCTAACCGACAAAAAAAAATGGGTTTGCATTACATTTATTTATTTATTTATTCTATATTGCAGAAAAAGGTACGAAAGGCGAAATTAATGCTATACAGCATTCTCTTCCAGTCGACCAGTTAGGAGGTAAACATTTCGGTGCAATGATAATTTATGACTATGAAATTTAAAAAAATCTTTACTAAAAATTTTAAACAGTGAATAATAATAATATACAATACATTCTAATACCATACATAGATAATAATACCAAAAATAATACAATAAGACAATAATATACAACAACACACGTTTAAGACATTCTTCTAATTTTTTTTTAAACATTTATTTTATTATTTGTTACTTAGGTAAAAAAAGATTTTTAAAAAAAGATCTTTTTTAAAATAAAAAAAGAAAAGAAAAAGATATTTTAAAAAGATCTTTTTTAAAATAAAATTAATGACTTTTTATTGTATGCAGCGATTATAAATATGTTACGGAATGTGAATGCGTGTCTGATGCATGCATCCTTGACTGGGTTCTTTACATTGCTAGCAAATATTACTACCCAATTTAACTAATTTTACATTTATTGCTATCATGGAAAGTTCTTCGACGAACTTTTCCAACTTTTCCCATACTGAGTAGCATGTGTACAGGTTTGCCGGTCTCCGGCGTCATCAATTTACAGTTTCTAACTCAAAATCACGAACGAAGTGCAATTCGTATTGAAATTCCTTTATCAAGAGTTTCTTCAGAGGCGGGGAATGTCGCCCTATACATATGAGCGGGCAAGGTAGAGCTATAGTTAATTGTCAGCATGCTGCACCAGTTGTTTTCGAGTGTGCACTCTTCTTGTCCTTTCTCATCAGGATTTGCATAAAAAAATGTTCACTAATTATTTTAAACGAGGACATCCGTGGTAGAACTCAAGTCATAGAGAACTTAACTTCTCCTGAATTCTGAATCTTTCTCGTACGAAACTGGTATAAGGTTACGGATGGCCTTTGGTAAAAGTTCTAGCATAGCGACCACGTACCTGGGCGTGTTGCGCAGCATTCTTTGAGATGGAGTACGACATGAAGGCTTATTTGCTAACTCATTTTGACAAATAATGCAATAACTCTGTTCTGTGGTGGAAACCATTGAGTTAATTACAGGGGGTGGACGCTTAGAGCAAAGCTGTCATATGGTTGTCATTTTACATTTATTTTGAAAAAAGAGACATCTACAAATGCACTCCTGTTTTAAGATAAACTAAATTACTATTTAGTTTATCGTAAACTGTCCAGATGGCGTAACAAACAATAATATTTTTAATATTTGGTTTTATTGCGCTAGCAACATCGACCATCGACTTATTATCGTAGATGGCAATGAAAAATTCAAAATTTCAAAACCAAAACTTCAAGTTAAATGTCTAACGAAAATTTTACGTGCGCTGTCGTGTGTCGTTCTCTTTTCGTTAAATCATTTGTAGTTTCGTAAAATTGTTCTGCCGATCTGCGTTGAGTTGAATTTTTATTCCTCCGCCGTGAAGTAAACAAATTTTCCGAAGCGTTGCGTGTGTTAAGTTTTCCTCCGCCGTCTAAAAGTGATTTTGTATTCTTGCGACTGAACGCTTAAAACGTTGTGTTGTGATTTTATTTGCGATAAAGGACGCTTATTGTGTTGTTTCATCATGCCTAAATGTTGTGCATTAGGATGTCCAATTGACTCCAGTAAGTACTTACCAAATCAAATCTATTCTTACTACCAAAAAAAAATTTTCCGGACAGCTATGTCCGGAAAATTTTTAAAACGTTCATTGTAATAACGCTTGAAACTGTGAATAGATATTAACCCGTTATGAATCATGTTCCTGACACAATTGATTTTTCAAATGTCGTAGCCCTCCGGAGGGATATGGCCGCTTGACAGATTACAGGGATGCTATATCCGCGTTAGAAATGATTTTGATCAATATTTATAATCCATGTAGTATAACTAAAGGACGAAAACATTTTTCATTGTGTGCTAGCGTCAGCAGACTGGTATCTTGGGCCAGTCATTAATTCTATATCCAAAATAATCATATTCTAAATTGAAAATTGTTCTGAACACTAACATTTATAGTGTGTTTTCTTTTAGGAATTTCATACCATCAGTTTCCGAATCCAAAGAAGAATCCTGATGGATTCAAGGCCTGGGTCCACATAGTTGGAGGAAAGTTGGAGTGTGTTGCTGATTATGAATTTTACAGAAAAAAGGTCATAGCAGAAACCTCACGGCAGCTACCGGTATCGTCGCTTTTGCTACAGCAATTGCATACCTCAAGAAGGCGGATAAAGATATTGCAAGCTGAAATCAGCAGATCACGCAGGAGATTTGATACCTTCAAATCAAGATTTACCAAGGTTGCAAAAATGAGCACTAATTTATTGTTTAACAAAATTACGCAAAATATGACAGTAGCTGCTAAAATATTTACAAAAATGCAGTATACACAAACTCATAAAAAGCCTCCTGGACGCAGATTTACATTTGAAGAAAAAATTATGTCCTTATCAATTTATAAAAGAAGTCCAAAGAGTTATACTCTTCTGGCAAAATATTTTACTTTACCATCGGCTAAATCATTGAAAAGGCTTTTGGCAGAAGTAGAAGTGGAAGCCGGACTGAATAAAACTATATTTTTGAAAATTAAAGAAACAGTCAAGGAATTGAGCACAGAAGATCGTCTGTGTAGTCTGATATTTGATGAAATGTCTATTACGCCCCATATCTATTATGAATGTGCTAAAGACAAATTAAAAGGCTTTTCTACAGATTCAAATAAAATTTCCGACCACGTTTTGGTTTTTATGGTTAAAGGTGTAAGGAGGAAATACAAGCAGCCAGTGGCATATTATTTCACCAATTCGATCAAAACTATACAGTTGAAAAAAATTATCAAAGAGGTCATAAAATATGTACTAAATACAGGATTAATTATTCTCTGTACTGTGTGTGACCAAAGCACAATTAATGTTAGTGCCATAAACGAAATAATAGAAGAAACCAGAATAACGCATCTTCGAGAAGGAAAGGTATGGAAGCAAGAATTAATGCAAATAGGAAAAGCAAATATTATTCCTTTATTTGACGTACCACATCTGCTAAAAGGCATTAGAAACAATTTATTGACTAAGGACTTATTATATACCGACTATGAGGAAAAAGTTGAAAAAAAAATTAAATGGGAATATTATCAACAAATATATGAAGCTGACAAAACCTACGGAGAGTTAAAATTACTACAAAAACTTACTGATGAGCATATTTATATAACCAAAATTAAGAAAATGAAGGTTAAAACAGCGGCTCAAGTATTCAGCCACAGCGTAGCTGTAGCAGCTGAACATCTCACGGCTCGAGGCGATCTACCTGAAGAATGCCGAAATGTTATAAAATTCACGAAACTAATAGACAACCTATTTGACTCGTTGAATTCAAATACATTCCATATTCCTCACGGGAAAATATATAAAGGATGTGTTAGAAGGACGTCTCCTCACCACACGTTATGGGCACATGCCTTACAAGTATTAAACTCGATTAAATTCATAAAAAAAGTTACAGACGCTAGCAATAAAATTCGATTAGTTGAAACAAAGGCCATACCATCTGTAAAAAATTTAATAAGAACTATCAAAGGCTTTCAACATTTGTGGATTTGCCTATTTCAAAAATATGGGTTTGATGCCATGTTCACTAGAAACATAAACCAGGACCCATTGGAAAATTTCTTTGGAAATATAAGGGGGCGAGAAATACGGCACCTAATGCAATTTCATTTGAAGGTGCCTATAAATCTTTGTTACTTAACAATTTCAACTCGCCTCATTCTATTCACGCAAATTGTGAAGGTGACGAAAATAGCTGTCTTCAAAACCTAGATTTTTTTATAAAAAAAAACACAGTGACCCTTATGTTCTCACTGACAATGATGCATCACAAACTCCACTTGATACAAACACAGAGGAAATTGTGGTGCCTTTTATTAATTTAAATACTGATGCGGTCGATGCAGGTCAAGGTAATTATGTTTGTGGGTGGGTCCTGGCTAAATGTTTAAAGAAAATATGTAAATCATGTCAAAAATGTAAAGAAGAATTACATGGTGACCCTGAAGGCAAATCAAATAGCTTCATAAAGGCTAAGGAATATAAAAAAAAATGTAAAAGTTTATTATATCCCTCGGAAAACTTACAAAAAAGTTTTATACAAACACAAAATATTGTGTGTGAAATTTTAAAAAAAGATGTACCCAAAACTAATTTAAGAAAAAATATTAAAATGTTTACTGACATATTTGTTGATTTCCCTTTTAGTTGTGAAATACACAAACACGAACTAAAAAACTATTTTGAAAAGACAGTAATAAATATACTCATATACAGTTGGTGTCGATCAATTAATCGAATTTTATCGGGTAAAATTACGTATATTGGTGATGATGAAATTAAAATTGCATGTCAAGTGTATAGAAATAAACATAGACATAATAAGTATATTTGATTTTTATTTGATTAATAGTATACTCATGATGTACTTCTAATCTTACCTATTACATGATATACAAGGTCTAAGTTAAATAGTTTCCGATATATATTTTAATAAGGATTCCATATGTAAAATTGTAATTTAAAATTTTTCTTTTCCTGTAAATATCGGTAACTAAAACTTAGATCTAGTATAAAAAATGCAGTATGCAGTATTATTTTAAAACTGGGCCTATGTGGGTGTGCGGTTATACGTTACGCACACATGCACATTTAAACTAGGATGGCAATAACAGATGTCGCCAGCATAATATGAACTGACATTAGCGGTTGACAAAAAAATGTGAGAGGCGGCTCTCTATTCCCGGTGTATTATATTCCTCTATGGTTAATTACATAACCGTTGCTGCGTTACAATGCAAGATGTCACAAATGTCACGATGACGTTATAGTTCAGTAAATAAATCCGTGATTATTACTTTTAATAATAATAATAATAAACTTTTATTTCAGACACAAAATACATATAAATTTGTTAGTATGCACCTTAAATCCTATGTTAGTAATTAGAATAACGTAGGGTGACAAAAATAAAGAAAATTAATTTAGGAACTGTAGTGTTCCGCCCATATGCATCGCGGTCCAATGGGACAGTCAAGTTTGTCTTTCCATACCTCCAGGACTCCGTTTGAGCTCTCCCGAGATCTGCGCATTATGGAAGCTGTTCGTTTTCTTATGCTGCTGTGAAAACCATCAACACCAGCTTCAGCAAACATAGCTGATGCGCTGCAGTATCTGGGGAGACCCATCAGCATCCTGAAGGCATTATTATATTGTATGCGAAGTGCATTATAGGTCTTCTGCGTATAACTACTCCACGAGCTGCAGGTGTAGAAGGTTTGACAGTATGCCTTAAATAAGGTGATCTTGACGTCACTTGTACAACTAGCAAACCTGCGTGCAATCATGTTGCATCGGACCGCCAATGACCTCCGCTCTCTCTCAATATCCCCATTATCTGTGAGATTTTCATTTACAACGTGTCCTAAATATTTAAACTCACCCACCCTACTTAACGGCTCACCGAGGAGATTCACAGGTGGTACCACCGAGGGTTTTTTAATGTTGACACGGAACACCACCAACTTGCTCTTTTTGGTGTTAAATAAAAGACCATGCTCGGCGGCGTATACCTCACAAACAGTTAAAAGCCTACGCAGGGCACTCACCGATGGACTCAGCAACACCATGTCATCAGCATAACTTATACTATTGATCATGTGTCCGTCAACAGAACAGCCTATCTTGGTGCCACTGAGTGCATCGATGAGTCCGTTTACATAAAGATTGAACAGCAGTGGTGAGGATATGCCCCCTGTCTCACCGTGCATTCCAACACATATTCATGCGACACCGCGCCTGCCCACTTGACCTGGTTAACTCGATGGCCATACCAATACTTAAGCATTGTAACTAATTCTAGTGGAGCGGATACATCGCGTAGTTTTTCCCACAGAATGTCATAGTTGACCAGGTCAAATGCTTTGGAAAGATCCAGGAAAGCAGCATATACCGGTGTTTTTCTTTGTGTGTAGTAATTACCGGTACGCTTCAGCGGCAGAATAGCACTCTCCGTTGACAGCCCCGCTCGAAAGCCAAATTGAGCGTCATTTAGCTTTATGTATGTACTGAGGTGTCGCTCAAGTAGACCGTCAAGAACTTTTGCTAATACAGTGGCTAAGGATATAGGTCTGTAATTAGCTTTGTTTGAAATATCACCGGTCTTGTTTTTGACAATAGGAACGACAACAGTTCTCATCAACTCGGCAGGTAAATATGAGTGTCTAATACAAAAAGTAAATATTATAGCATTGACAAAACCCTAGGGAGATGGAACCCTGCATTCTGAAGGTGCTCGACACTGAGGTCGTCGTGTCCTGGTGATTTTCCTCTGGTCAACTTGGTTAACTACACTTTTGATAGGATATAAATTGGTCAGGGTCGTGGTAACATCATCAGCTGAAAGAATGAAGAATATGTTTTACTTCGGACAATTATGTCAGAGTTTTTCTGTAAGATATAAGTATCGATAAAGTAGCTCTATCGATACGAAACCTCATCCCACAGGCAACACTACACGCCAAAGTAATTTTATATTTCCCCAATCCAGAATTACTTTCGCTGGACCATAAAACAGATTATATTCAGATGTTGACCGAACGTAGCGCACGATAGTCGCGGCCGTCCGCCATTTTTAAAAATAGAAACGGTTTCTCGCGTTTTCGTTGCGTTTCGATATTGCACCGCGCAGAACTATAGTGTCGTGCATCCAGTTGATTGGGCTCTTTTTGTGTGTACTCTTCGATTTTATTGGACCATGATTTTGTATTGGTAAGTGAGTATTTTTTATTATTTTTTTTAATTATACGATGACTTAGTGTATTTTTTTTGTAAATTAAGTAAACAAGGAAAAATATATATGTTCCTCTACTTGAGTGAATTGTTCAAAACTACGCTTTTAATGTTTTATTGAGAGAAAATTACTCAGAGTAAATGTTTGAACGGAGTTAGGTAGTTTATTTATTCATTTGAAATTTAAGATCGCGTAGGTTTTACATTATTAAACTTTGAGTCTAATAAATTCTAACGAGGATTGCGTTTTGCAACGTTCTTTTTGAAGTCATTTTGTACTAAAATTGCCAGAAAAATGAGCCAACCTTTTGTATCTTAGCGTCTGCGGCTAATTTTAACACATACGCAAATAATATGTTTATTTTGAAATTTGTGAGTTGCTTGTTCTCACTTCTGTTTAGTGTTTTGGTGAGACCGATGAAACGTATATTAAATATTGTGATTTAGTACTTAATTGAAGTTTTAATAGGTTTAGGGCATAGTATTACCATTACCTTATAAAAGAGCGCAGCTATACATGCTGGTGCCGACAAAATGACAATAAATTAAAACATGGGCTATATAGTTGATGAAAAAGGTTCGCAACTTTCAGACTCATCTTATTTATTTGATAATTTCATGACATTTGTCTAAAATAATCTATCATTTGCTGCATTATTTCATAGAAATGTCATGAAATTATCAAATGAATAACATGTTTTTGAAAGTGGCAAACCAGTTCTATGTAAATAACCCATGTTTTAATTTATTGTCGTATTGGCAGCACCATTCTGTATAACGTACACTACTTAGTACTGGGGTAGCAGCACCTTACAGAAGATCGTTGCAAAAGATCGCAACTAAATGGCACTACTTGGTACTGGGGTAGCAACACCTCTTCTGCCAAATAACAATATTTGGTACTGGGGTAGCAGCACCTTACGGAAGATCACAGCTAAATAACATTACTTAGTAGTACTGGGGAAGCAGATCCATACAGTAGATCCCAGCTAAATAACATTACTTAGTACTGGGGTAGCAGCACCTTACAGAAGGTCGCAGCTAAATAACACTACTTAGTACTAGGGTAGCAGCACCTTACAATATCGCAGCTAAATTACACTACCGCCGGCCGATGCCGCGGCACGCTCGCTTCGCTCGCTCGTCTTCGCGCGGCTGGCGCGGCTAGGTAAACTAACTGCATTATCTAACATTATTTTTCGTGGCATACAGATTCCTGATTGCGTGATTCGTATAGACTATTTTAGTGAATTCATCCATTATATAGAATAGAATTCATCCTGTATAGAGAAGACATCGCTTAATAAAAGTCATGTTTCATGCATATTTATCAATGGTTTCATGTTGAAACAATAGGATGTAGTATATTGGTGACGAAAAGGTTGTAAGAAGCGACTGAGTCAAGTGCAGTGCGATAGCCACACTGGAACGGAACTTGTTGGTAATAAGGTGGTGTCTCTATACGTTAAATTCTTAAAGATTACATGTACAAAAGTTACGTCACAGTCCTCCTCTCGCATATTAATCACTTCCAAACAAACATCCACACTATAAAGATAAAAACGTAATCCAGACGATATGAAATACGAGGCAAACAAACGGTGCTCAACGAAAATAGCCTCAAACGATATAAAATCTAACTTCAAACAAGACAACACGATCGTACGTGACTGACGGAGCGCAATTGAACTTGACTTTCCTTGGCCTTATTGTTCGGTATAAATTAGATTGCATTTAGCAAGCCTTTATCAAAGTCAAAGTCAAAACAGAGCTTTGAATAGATTGTAAGAGAGTTTTACGGCAAATGACTCAACACCACCTGATGTAAGGGTAAGAAGAGTCCATATGAAGACAGCTATTGCATGTTCAAACACTGTTCTAGCCGCCTCCGCCTGGCCAGACCTAAATCTGCTGTTCACGCCTCTCGGGGCCCATGTTGTTGGAAGGAGGGAACACATGCAAAGGATTCCAAGTTTTAGAAGTACGACAAAGACAAATTAATAAGCTACTTTATACTTCGTTGTTTCCGCTTTTGGTGTTTGGCTCTCTCCTATACTATAAGCTGTCAATGTAACGGTTCCTCCTAATCTTAAAGGTGCTATGAGCTCATCACCCGTGTCTATGTCCTGTCTCTGTGACGGAGTGCGATGGAAGTAGTAGCCTCGCGTATCCTCTTTTTTAATTGGCATAGTGTAAATTGGCACTTAAAACTTACAAATTTGAATTTGCTCAGTAAATAGGTTAATGGATCGAATTCCAGGAAAATACTCTCCGTTCAGTGTGTTTATTTAAAAAGGCATCGGTCTGGATGTTTATGTACCTGTTGAATACTTATTACTATGAACACCTCAATGTTTACACTCGTATTTACGATACACCAACCTCGAGACGTCACTGCGAAGAGTATGCTTCTCCAGATTTAAAACTAAACTCCCGAAATCTGTTGTTTTGCCAGAATTTTGTGTGACGGCCATAATTCGCAGAAACAGGGTTCAAAACTGCTTGGTTTTCATGAAGGTTTTCCTCTTCCGTCTTGTCTTCCTGCGGTCGCTAGCCGTCACCAGCTATGAGGCATCTGCTATAGGAGATTTCCTGTTTTGGGAAGTGAACATTTTGGGAATTGTTGAATTGTGGTCGTTTTGGAGAGTAGACAATTTTGGAAAGGGACATTTTGGGAATTAACGTTTTGGGAAGTGGACGATTTGGGACAGTGGTCATTATGGGAAGTTGTCCTTTTGGACCAGAAGGATTCCTATCACCCGAGCTCTGTACAGTCAATAGCTCAGGCACTAGTAGTGTTGTCTATTGGCTACGATAACCACTATAACATGGATTCCTTCAAAAGAGGCGTGAAAAACCTTCGCATATGGACTCTTCTTGCCGCTTCACATCGGGTAGTGCTGAGTCTGAACTATTCGATTGCGGTTTGACATTAAACCGCAACCGAATGGTAGCTCGTGGCCGCAGTCTGTAAAATAATTTCAATCTAGAATTGTTTCTGATTCTGCTTATAGTTTATAATTTTATTTTAGAGCTTAGGTCACTAACTTAGTTTTAATTTCATTTAGTTCTTTAAGCTTTATAATTATAACTGTTTCTTAGTAATGCTAAAAGAACTAGTCTTGATACAATAGTTATTAGATGCATCACAAAATATAGAGAGGAAAAAAATTAAAGGGTCTACAAAAATATCTACGTGGTCATCAAACAAAATAATTGGTCCACAAATTTATTATATTTATACTACACAAATACACAACAGAGACGCTACTATTGTTTTCATACGGTTTGACAGCTAATGCAGCATTGATTTGATCGAATTTGTAAAGGAGATATTTTATTTTCGTGCCGCAGATAATAGTGTACATGTTACTGCTAAGGCCCGAAGTATGGCCAATCCTAAGATTGGCAGATCTGAGCATGTCTCCATACCAAGCAAGCTTATGGAGACCTGTACCGAAAGCGTTGTGTTCTGAAGAGAGTCCTCTCTTCAAGCGTTCTTTCTTCTGGAGTATTTTTTTGAGAGGCAGGGCTTAGTGCTATTTTATTTTGGAATCAAGAGCACTTTTGCTGGAAATGGCAGCTATTGCTGCAAATATCATTACTTTGTAATAGGTGATATTGCTCCTTCGTTAGTATGTTCGCGACAGCTTAATGTGGAGGTTTCGAGTTGAGAGAAGGAGGTCTTGCCTTCTCTTCTGTCTACATGCGCTCGCTCATGTTTTTGCAGGGTTAAGACTGCATGAGTTTAGTATCAAGGGTGTCAGAGACGTCTGTAATCTACGGTAATCGCTCACCATCCTAAGGCATCCTAATGCTAGGAGTATGGCCAATCTTAGGATTGGAGTATCGCCAATCCTGAGATTGGCCATACTCCTAGCATTTACCGGTAGGCTAGGTTAGGTTAGTGTTGTGTTTTTGCTCGTAAATACTAAGATTTAACATAATTCGAGTTTTTACAGTAACATACACACTATTTAAAAAAAAAATATTTAAACAAAAATTAAAACCGACTCCAAAAAACTTAAAAGGATAAAATAATTAAATTTTCGTAGGTACTCATCCCCTAGCAACATATTTTTGGAGTCGGTGCTTCACTATCTATGGTTTCTGGAAACAACTTAGCACAAACTCCAAAAATATGTTCCTAGGGGATGAGTACCTACATAAATTTAATTATTTTAATTATTTTTAATTCTTTAATTCTTTTAGGTTTTTTGGAGTCGGTTTTAATTTTATTTGAATAATTTTTTTCACAATTTTTAGTGATATCTTTTGAAGGTCAAAGCTAGATGGGTGACCGTAAGCTTATATTGATTTCTACTATCTTATCATTTTACTAAAAATTCATAGGAAAGCAAAAATCCGCAATTTCGCATAGACGACTTAATTTTTTCAGTTTTTTTGATTTCAAAACCAAACTACCCAATGGATCTCCAAAAATTTTTTATGGGACCAAATAGGAACATTTCCGCATCGAACAAAAAAAGAATCATCAATTTCGGTTCACCCAGTCAAAAGTTCTGAGGTAACAAACATATAAAAAAAAACCTACAGACGAATTGATAACCTCCTCCTTTTTTGAAGTCGGTTAAAAAACAGAATCTGGGAAAAATACTGATACTTAATACGTTTTCATGCATGGTTCGTTTGTACAAAAATTTTCAGTTATTTAGTATGGCAATATGGGGTAGGACTAGAAATCTTAGAACAATATTGTTCTGAGCTAGAAATCAACTAAACGTCACCTAAGTGACATACGCGCCATGATGAATATTTGACTGTGTTGCAGTTTTTTCTATAAAAAATCTTGTTTTGTACCACGCAACAAAGCAAATATAAACAAAACTGACAATTGAACACTGATCTGCATGTATTCACCTGTTTTCCGGTATACTGATAGACTTGGCCGGGTTTCCATACATTTTTGGGGCATCTCTTTTAATTGCTTAAATTAAAAGAAAATGTTTTAATTACCTATATTATCACTTTATTTGCGAACCGTTTCGTTTCGATTGAAACGCTCGATTGAACGTCTAGCAGGCTCCGTTGTGTCTTCACTGAATATTTCTCCAAGACGCAGTAACCCCGTAAATTTTTGTAATCGTTAAACAACTGAAGTGTAGTCAATTAGGTGGGTCAAGGCTACCTATAACACGACAAACGTCACCGGACAGACATATTGACTGATGTAGCACCGCAGACACCGCAGACTTGGCCAACTATATAAAATACGGGTGTTATAAATAAATAAACAATGAAACTTGAACGTTTACCTGGTGTTAAGCTGTGGAAGACGTTGATTATTTTATAAATCCACCTCATGGAAGCAGCATCATGGAGGCTGTCATCAAATACAAACTCTCCCAAGATGCGTTGAAATGTGCACTAGTTTTGTTTTTTACATGGTGCTCTCTTCGCTTATAGACTCTTCTTACTGAGTCATTTGCCGTGCTTTGTACAAAAAAAAGTGTTACAACTGCATTTCAATACAATAACTTCAAAAATAAAAACATGATATAACAAATATATTTGAAATACTTACTAATTATTTTAGTTTACTGCTCTGGAGCATTCATCCGGGTTATGGAAGGGCGCGGGTTCTGTTTCCGTCCAGAACATGATTTATTTCTAATCTAGCTAACTTTCTAGATGGTTATCAAACATTAATATAAGTACTCTACATAAATAAAGAGCAATGTTTGTATGTTAGGGCCCTATGCACCCCTAAACCATTGATCTGATTGTGATGATACTTTGGTAGAGTCGTCACTGGTCAGGGGACGGCCGCAAAGGACCTGGATTATAAAACCTAACAGTTTTCTCTTTACGGGCATTTCGAAGCATGCAGGGTGCATAAACAAAGACATGGGTCTATTTAAAGATTAGTTTAATTCGAAATCTTTATTGGAAATACTTTTCAATAAAGTTACCTAAGATATAAGACTTTAAATTATCTAGGGCTACCATGCTAAATGAACTGAAGAGCTGATAAAGCTCAGCAGGAGTAACGCCAGTGCCATGATTAGAGCTTTGACAGGCCACTGCAAACTGAACAGACACTTATTCAACCTAAAACTAAGTGATTCGGATGTTTGCAGATTCTGTGCACAGGACCGTCAAACCCCAATGACCCTCCTTTGCAACTATAGATTTTTATCCACAAAGAAGCCTTCATCTGGGGAGACACACTATTGACCCAAATGAAATTAAGACCCTTGAGGTTGGGAAAATCCTAAAATTTATGGAAAGTGCCCACATCAAGGCTTTACTATAATCTATTGATCTTTAGATCGATTCAATACTTTTAGGTCGCAGTGACACATCAGTCTCAACAGGACCGAAAAGCTCCAAATACAAAAAAAATCTAAGTAGTTATAATTAGTCTTTTTGTTAGATGCAAATTGTACGCACGAGTGAACTAAATCGAGATGTCACGTAGTAATTATAGCAACTTTGCGGCGACTGGAACACGGAACTGAGTAGCACAGAACACAATAAATAGTCTGTTAATAGGGCAGCAGACTAGGGCCTTTTTTTCTTTTTAACCGACTTCAAAAACGAGGAGGTTCTCAATTCGGAAGGTATATATATATATTTTTTCTATGTATGTACACCGATTACGCCGAGACTACTGATCCGATTTACATGATTCTTTTTTTGTTCGATGCGGAATAGCTGCCATTGGGTCCCATAAAAATTTTTTTACAATCAGTTCGGTAGTTTGGTTTTTATAAATAAAAAAAACTGAAATTACTAAGTCGTCTACGTATTTTTTTCTTTGTATGTACACGGATTACGCCGAGATTACTGATCCGATTTACGTGATTATTTTTTTGTTAGATGTAGAATAGCTACCATTTGGTCCCATGAAAATTTTTTCAAAATCAGTTGGGTAGTTTGGTTTTAAATAAAAAAAATCTGAAATCATTAAGTCGTCTACGTATGCGAAATTGCGAATTTTGGCTTTTCTATGACTTTTTAGTGGAACGATTCGATATTAGGAAACAATATAAATTGACGGGCACCCATTTACCTTCGACCTTAGAAAGTTATCACTAAAAACTGTGAAAAAAAATTTTAAACAAAAATTAAAACCGACTTCAAAAAACTGAAAAGGATAAAATAATTAAATTTAAATAGGTACTCATCCCCTAGAAACATATTTTTGCAGTTGGTGCTAAGTGGTTTCCAAAAACAATAGAAAGTGAAGCACCGACTCCAAAAATATGTTTCTAGGGGATGAGTACCTATTTAAATTTAATTATTTTATCCTTTTCAGTTTTTCAAGTCGGTTTTTTTTTACATGACATACGTAGAGATACATATATGTAGGTATATGGCAAACCAAACGCACGGTCATCTGATAAGGTCTGATTGTAAATGAATACCATGCGGTAGGTATCCCAGTAGTCTACGAGCGTCTAATAAGAGGCTCGTAGTCTACGATTGTCTAATGTGCTACGACTCGTAGCACCTAGTTAGGCACTAGCAGAACTATACTCACGCGCCGCTGCCTACTTCATAGAAAGCCGTAGCTGGTGGAAATTTTTCGTCAATGAACGTTACGTCCAAAAGTCCAAAGACCTTTCCACAAAAACCACTTGAAACAATGGCATTTTCGCGGCTATTTTTTATGAACAAACTTCTAATATTGTGTCTGATATTTGTAGAAGACTTTGCATTTGTCGGTGAAACGAAAAATTCGTTCCTCGACGAAAAATTCATTAGCGAAGCGTTTTACAATTGGAGACAAGACAATACTTCCTCAACGTTTTCTAACAACCAGGAACACATAACTACTGCTGTGTGTCTGAGGCTCTGAGGTAGTTTAGTTCTGCTGCGATCGTCTGTAAGGTGCTGCTACCCCAGTACTAAGTAGTGTTATTTAGCTGCGATCTTCTGTAAGGTGCTGCTACCCCAGTACTAAGTAGTGTTATTTAGCTGCGATCTTCTGCAAGTTGCTGCTACCCCAGTACTAAGTAGTGTTATTTAACTGCGATCTTCAATCGGGCGCTAGATTCTAATAATAAATAGCACTATGCCCTACATTTCTAAAACAAAATATTAATTATCTTTTTAGAGTCACGTGCGTAACAAAGATCTCGATTAGAATCTTTTAAGATTCACACGAGTCGGAGAGTTGAGACGTAGGTAAAATATAATTAATAGTCCCGCGGCTGCCTCGGATTTTGGCAATAACATTGGACAGCGACGTTCTCCGGCTACGGCTCTTCGCAATATTTATGGATTTATGTCATGTACTGTATACAGCATGTCATACATAACACTTGATTCCACTTGAAGTAGTTCGCTTGATATGCCTTTCACCACCCGTTTTCAATACAGATGGTGTCATTCCCACTCAGAAGCACGCGTGCCGGTCTTCGGATTCATCAATTTACTGTCTCCACCTCAACATAACGCACAAAGAAGTTTAGTAACTCGTTTTTTTATTACACTTTCAAAACTTTGAATTCTTTGCTAGCACATGTGTTCCCTCCTTCCTATAACATGGGTTCCTTCAAGAGGCGTGTAAAGGCACCTTAGATGGTCAAGGTAGAGGCGGCTAGAGCAGTGGGTTCAAGCTGAACTAGCTGTCTTCAGATAGAGTCTTCTGGCTTCACATCAGGTGGCGGTCATTTGCAGTGCTTCACAATGCCAAGGCATTCTTCATAAAATCTGAATGTTTATGAATATAGCCCAATCAGTAATGACTCGCATTATTTGCGCAGAGAACTTTTTTAGATTCATAACGAGAAAATATCTCAAATAAAGTTCTTTCTGGAGTGCATCCAACATAACGTATTCATATCATGATACACATAGTGACTTTTGTCACGGCAAATGACTCAATGTGAAGCGGTAAGAAGAGTCCAACATAAGATGCCTTTTCACGCCTCTTTTAAACGTACTCATGTTATAGGGAGGAGGGAACATACAGGGAAGCGCCGTCATTACGACAATAAATTAAAACATGGGCTATATTAATTCATAGAAATGGTTACCCACTTTCAAAAACATCTTATTCATTTGATGATTTTAGGATATTTTTATGAAATAGTGCACCCAATGTATATTGTTTCATACAAATGGCTTGAAATAATCTGATGAATAAGATGTTTTTGAAAGTGGGTAACCATTTCTATGAATTAATATAGCCCATGTTTTAATTTTTTGTCTTATTGACAGCACCACCCTATTATGTACTGGCAAAGAATTCCAAGATTACGAAGTACGACAAAGAAACGAGTTCTATCTATAGGTACTTCTTTGTGTGTGATGTTGAGGTGGAGACGATTAGCCGAATTGATGATTCCGAAGACCGTTTTGCGTGCTCCTGAGTAGAAAGCGTTCTAAGTAGGTATAGAGGTCTTTAATAACCATTATATATAAATAGAAGAAATTATTTTATTTGCAAAAATCTCAGATCATAGGAGGCAGAAACAAACACGGCAAATAATGAATAAAACAAATAATCAAAGAAAAAATACTAGAACATCTTTCGCTAAATATTGAGCGTGCTAAAGTTGGTATAACAATATTAATAATAAGTGGATTCGTAATTAATTGCCTCGTTTCTTGCCTACAATTACTATTCATTACATAATACGACGCAAAATAAATTATTGAAAAAAAAACAAAGACTTCATGAAAGACTGGATAATCATGTTAATGTAAGTACCATTTCATTGTGTGTGTGACATTTTCCAACAAGGACTTCAAAAATTTGGCACTGCTGCGTTCCCGCCACGGTTATATTGTAGCAGTTCCTGGTATATGTTACTTACCTATTTATTATATTTAGGTCGCTCGCCGGCCGTCATTTAGAACAATAGCTTTATGTATATTCATAAAAAGTCAAGGAATTTATTTAGTAATCCTTCCTTCCAGATAAATGACACTACGTGTTCTGAGTAAAGAAATAAATAAAGTGAAAAGAACATAATGACAAATTAAAGCGGGAAATATTAAAACCAACTATAAAAAAAACATAGGCTAAATTAGTTCATAGAAATGTTTTGCAACTTTCAAACACATTTTATTCATTTGATAATTACATGACATTTCTATGAAATAATGCAGCCAATGTTATGTTATTTCATAGAAATGTCATGAAATTATCAGATGAATATACGATGTATTCAAAAGTTGCAAACATTATTCAGATATAGCCCAAGTTTATATTTACTGTCGTTTTTTCGTCGACATAGAGATACTTAGGTATAATTGTTTCAATGTGTTCATTCAACAATTTCAGTGTTTGTGTGTTCATTCGGAAAACGGAACGCTATTAGAGGAGCTAGGTCAAATATTAAATCAATTTATGAATTAAACACAGAATAAACAACAACACAAAATAAATGATTAAATGGAAAAATTGAATGCAATAAATATATTGAGTAAAAAAAATAATTCTTGTTTATGTCTAATTCATTATTAAAAAATTAACAAACACTCATATTTACCCGCCATATATTCGAACACCGTGACGTCATTACCTTTGATTGCTGCATGGCATAGACAACAAAGTCATGGTATGAATGACGCGCTGAGTCCCGCTGTCAATGATTAAAGAAACCGTCGCTGTCATTAATAGTAGTGACTCAATATGGCTGCCAATCTGTCTGTCGCCACTTAGCAAAGGCGCCTTTATTTTGGCAGGCCGCACGAATGTTAGTTTATTTTCAAATAGACTACTTAATAGAAATATTGTATTATATTTGACGCAACAGCTGCCTTTATGTAGGTACTGAAACATGGACGGATTTTATGGAACAAGAAGTAGAGATTGCCAAATCTCTTCCCTGTCCGTGATGACGTCATTGAGGATTTAGTTGGGGAGCAGAGTAACTAAGGTCTGCTGGTCGGCTATGGATTCCATTCTAACTAATATGAATCTGTAAGATAATCTAACGATTTTTTTTGTACAACTATACATTTAACAAACTAGCTGACGGCCCACCTGAAAGTAAGCGGTTACCGCCGCCTGTAGACACATATAACAAGGAAAAATCACTTGGTATTGCAGGTGCGTTGTCATCCTGAGTCCTAAGATGAAATGCCGTCCATGCCCAGTAATTACACTGGCTACCTTTCCCTTCAATCCGAAACACAGCGAACTGTTTCACGGCTGAAATAAGAAAGGCGGTGGTACCTACCCAGGCGACCCTACATATGGGCCTACCACCTTAGTCACCAATAATAATGACCCGTCCCCTTCTTTACTCAGCCGAGTTATTCCAACAAGTTACCTGAGATGTTTAACCCACATCCGATCATTTACGTCATGATCGAAAACAAATATCAATTTATTATTACAATGACCTCAACTCCGGCCTATATTTGTGGAGTTATTAATAAACGGCCGACGACCTATCGGTACATGCCAAACTAATATGGCGATATGTCAATGAAACTCGATGCGTACGCGCAGCGTGGTCTCTCGTACAAAGTAACATTGGTCAATAAACATTGGAGTTGTTAAAATAACTTATTTAATTTGTAAATGACATTACAAATATTGCAATGCATAATCCTTCGACACTAGTTTAAGTAAGTCAGTGTGTCTGATGTAATTCCTAAACTATTGAAACGATTAAGATGAAATTTGGCATAGAGACAGATTCATCATCATCATCACCAGCCTATAAACGTCCCACTGCTGGGCACAGGCCTTCCTATATGGGAGAAACACATGAGGAGCTTGGGCCATAACATCACATCGCTGAACCAATGCGGGTTGGTGGGTCTTACAATGTACACACCACCACGCTCACCAAGTGCAGGTTGGTTGGTCTTACAATGCGATTTGCTGATTAAGGCGATATATTGAAAAAAGTAGCACTTTTATAAGTAATGTCATACGTTGTTGAAAGATCTTACGAATCTGAAAATCAAATATACGTTACTTCATATCCTTATCTAGATACAAGTAGACCGAAAACACGATTAAAGGAATTTGCCTCGATACATTTTATTCCTGAAAAGACCTCTTATAAACAAGAAAACTTAAGATTATTGGTGAACAATAATTTGTATTCAATAGGAAATTACTTTAAATAGTAGATATCATTAATATTCAGAGTCGTGTAGAAGCGTTTTTTTGTAGTCCTTATGGTTATTTTTAAATAAAATAATTTGTGTATTTCGTTGTTTCGATCGCTGTTTTGTCTTTTTTCCTCCCGCTGAGTCAGCCATATCTCTATCCCTATCAGTCTTGGCCGAAACAACGTTTCGATAGATCGCCTTAACCGTTTCTCGATTACTCGATACTAACTGCCTATGTTACATCCCTACATAACTTCTTTCTTGAAGTATTATTCTCTCGACGAGCTTGCTTCTTATCATCAGCGGTATGGGTTCCATATGCCGTGCGCCGTTCGTCCGCTACATTACTTTTTGATTGACCCATCCTGAACCAACCATGGCCAAAGTTGCTTTTTATTAGTAATCGAAACCAGAGTGCTCAAACAAGTGCGCCAATGAGCTCTTCAACGTTAGGCCTCAAGTTGGGTGCCACTATACCAGTATACTGGCGCCCAAATTGGCTTTATTTAAATTAAGTTTTCTTGGTGAAGCATGACATACATTGGAGCGCCAAGATTCTACAACAAGCCAGAAAAAAGTTAGTTTGATATCATATTTAAGTATCCAAACGACAATGTCAAAGTCACCCGAAGAGGGTTATGCATGCGTGATCAAGTCAGAAATGTTGAGATCTGCAGGAGAACTAAGGTCGCTGACATAGCCCAAAGAATTGCGAGTCTCAATCGGCTGAAGGACTGACGGCCATTAGGACGGAAAGATCCTCGAGTGGCGGCCGCGTACCGGTAGACGTAGCGTTGGTAGGCCTCTACGAGGTGGACCGACGATCTGGTGAGGGTCGCGGGATGATATGATGATTATAATAAAACGACAATACGACAAAGTCTTCCCGTGACCACGGTTGCTGTAAAGTAATCAAAACCTCGGTTACAGAATGTAATATCTAATTAAACGCGAGTTTATTTGCGGGTGTTTTATTTCAAATGTGTAGTGCTCGCGAAAATATAAGACAGTACTATTTCGTGGTGCATAACAAAATTACGAACAATCAACAAATATTTTACCCGAACCGAAATAACTAAACGCAACCTCATTGTTCCGAAACGCAGCATTTTATTATTTCCGCGTATCATAGAGGTCGCTTCCACGCCGATCAACGGAGTCGACATCCGCTTGGCTGAAACAATTATACAAAACACACGAAACATTGAATACCGTCCAACAATCACAAATACGGTATTTTAGGAAGGCACATACATAACAGAGGTTATTGCCCATTGAATGCAAGCTATAAAAGCGAAATATTCACCGAATTGTGAGCTCCTGACTGCGGTAACAGCACCTTACAGAAGATCGCAGCTAAATAGCACTACTTAGTACTGGGGTAGCAGCACCTTACAGAAGACTGCAGCTAAATAACACCACTTAGTACTGGGGTAGCAGCACCTTACAGAAGATCGCAGCTAAATCACACTACTTAATACTGGGGTAACAGCCCCTAACAGAAGATCGCAGTTAAATAACACTACTTAGAACTGGGGTAGCAGCACTTTACAGAAGATCGCAGCTAAATAACACTACTTAGTACTGGGGTAGCAGCACCTTACAGAAGATCGCAGCTAAATCACACTACTTAGTACTGGGGTAGCAGCACCTTACAGAAGATCGCAGCTAAATCACACATATACATTATAGTATTATTCCTGTGGTGAGAAACGTTGCCAGGGCTCTTTACGAAACCGTTATGATGGGAGCTGTGTACATAAGCTGTCAGCTTTGTCTTGATTGTAAAAGGGCTATTACTGCACCGATTTAGATGAAATTTGGCATGGAAATAGATTACATCTTGAGACAGGATATAGCTAGGCTACCTTTTGGCGCCTTAACCGGCATCCCCGTGGGCAGAGCCGCCCGGAAGCCAGACCGACAGACAGACTGACATTATGACATTATTGGCTTACGTAATCCAGACATGACAGAGAGGATTTTGTAGCACGATGCCTACTATCGCCCTTAGAGAGACGTTTGTCTCTCTGTCATGTCTGGATTGTTCACAGGGCCTTTACTCGTCTTATGATGGACATTGTTAGTTAATATTATTTTATGTGATAAAAGGAATTTTTGACGGTTCGAAAGAGCTTTATGGGGGGCCAATTGAATAAAGATATTTTCATTCCAAATAGCAATGTCGTTCTGTACTAGTTATATTTGAACTTATTATTGCACCTGAGTTAGGTGCAATAATAAGTTCAAATATTTTACCTGACTATACATATTTTGCATAACCGTTATGGTTGGGTAAAATGGCGTAGTAATCGTTTACATCAATTGTTTACAGGCTATTTTTGCTCTATAAGATTATAAATTCAAAACGTATTTTCGAATGCCTATAGACAACTCTCTGTAACCTTCATAAATCGTTTACACAGCTTTTTCGTGATAAAAGCTTTATATAGATACAAAACCACTTAAGAGGCAGGCGGTATTCTTTTTTGTCATCGCACTGTCTTATTTTTAGTGAAATCATGTAAACAAACTTTTTAAAGATGGTGCCAGACTCGGGTAAAACTTTTGTGACACTTAATTTTTATTTCGGGATGACTAAATGACCGAGATTCCGTATTTAGACGTATTCCAATGATTTCCGGTTTCTTTTATGGGTTTATTGACTTATGATCTGCTAATTAAAGGAAAAATCTTACAGAAATCTCAGACTTTAAGTGCAAGAATAATGTGTTTATTTTAATGTAAGTACTTATATTGTGAGATTTCTATGCGAGTATTTGATAATAATAATAATAATAATTAATAATTTCATTTATTTATCCATCGCAATGGCAGCAGGTTACTTACTTATACAGGGTGCCCAAGAAATAGTACGACTGCAGAGGGTGATAGCTAGGATCAATACCTACCAAAATAACTTAATATATTGTGTTCAGCGAAATTTTAAATTTTGCCACAATATTGGTCCCAGTCGCCCAATCCATCTGCCTGGGTAAACCTCGTCCGGTAGGCTGTCACTTGCCGTCCATAATGAGCAGGGCACTAATCATTCTGCAGCCACATCAATTCTCTAAACTCACTTGGGAGAGCCTACTCGGACGAGGTTCACCCAGGCAGATGGATTGGGCGGCTGGGAAACGTTCTTGTTTTTCATAGAAAAAGTGCTTATCAATGAGTAGAGTAACTACTCACGAATAATTTGATGTAAAAAAACACTAGCAAAGGAATTTTTCATTGAGATATGCTAAAAAATCAGTTTCAAGGTAGACATTTTTCGATGTTTCGGAAAAAGTATAACTTTAAAACCGTAAAATTTCGCTGAACACATATTAAGTTATTTTGGTATGTATTGATCCCAGCTATCACCCCCTGCAGTATGTCGTACTATTTTTTGGACACCCTGTATATCTTACGTATATTAGATACTAGCGGAACATAGTTTAAAAGAAGGCAAACATGCGTTACGATTTACGATTACGAAGTTCCGGCTCCCCAGTATTGGACGACCTAAGTTGGTACATTGTCATTTTTGCATAATTATCATACAGTAAATAATCTATGGCACAATAAAATGAACACTTTAGTTTAATTTTTTCATATAACACGGCACGGCAATCACGGCATGACTCGGCATGACTCAACACCACCTGAGGGCCTAGACGAGGTGCCTTCCGGTAATCGCTATCGCTGAGCGGAAAATGTATGGGATTTGACATAAGCCCTCGATTGAATTTCAAATGTCAAATCCCATACATTTTCCATTTAGTGTTAGGTATAACGATTGTCATAGAAGAGTCTAGTTCAGCACACTATTATAGAAGAAAACTCACTCTTTTTTTCGTTAATAAAAATGGCGGATTGACGACGTGACGTTTCGAAGGTCAATGTCGGAATAGTTGGCGCAGCAGAAATTAGTTCAACTGATTTATTTGTCGACGTACACTACAGAAATAAAGAGATAATATTATCGTTTGTTTTCGTAAGTATACATTCTGATAATTGGAATATTTTTTTAATGAAAGATTACATTGATGATTTAGGATTTCTTCAGAGACGACCACGACCAGTTAAAAATTTAATTGGTAAAAATTTTTTTTTAACTAAAATAAAACCGACTTCAAAACACTAAAAAGGAAAAAATAATTCAATATCGGTACCGAGGTACTTACCTCCTAAAATGTAATTTTTGGAGTTGGTGCTAAGCTGTTTCCAGAGACAAAAGAAAGTGAAGCACCAACTCCAAAAAAAATATTTTAGGAGGTAAGTATTTTCGGTACCGAAATTGAATTACTTTTTCCTTTTTAGTGTTTTGAAGTCGGTTTTATTTTAGTTCAAAAAAAATTTTTTTCACATTTGTGATTTCCTAAGGTCAAAGCAAGATGGGTGACCATCAGCACTATCAACTTGTCTGTCTCCCAGTCTTTGGTTGAAATACATAGTGAATGAATTATCTTCTAACTCTTAAACGTTAAGATAGATAGATAGATAGATAATAAGTTTATTTGCAAATTACTGCCACTCACATAACATTGACAATATACCCTTACACAATATAACCTTAAGGAGTTGTACCTTTCATCATCAGCTCATTAACATGAGATGATGACTAACAGAAGCAAATACTTGAATTGCAAATAAAAAAAGGTATAATATGTCATACGTGCCAATAAAATTTGAGGTATGCCCCCTATTTTCCTGGGATCCCATCATCAGATCCTGACTTGGTGACAATGGGACCACCACTGGAGTATACTCTATCGAATAAAAAAAGAATTTGAAAATCGGTCCACAATTGACAGAGAAATCGGTGAACATACATACAAAAAAAATACATACAGTGGAACATATAACCTCCTTCTTTTTTGAAGTCGGTTATAAATACTTTAACGATTTAAACGAGGCGAAGCATTTTTGATATATTAATTTCCTAACAAAACTGAGTTTGAATTATTGATTAAATGGATGATTTCATACCTACTTGGTGGTAGACCTGTATGTAGGGTTGGCTGGGTAGGTACCACCGCCTTTTCTATTGGCCTTATGTTATAACCAGTTCGCTGTGTTTCGGATTGAAGGGAAAGGTAGACATCAGTGTAAGTGACCTAAGGCCGTGTGAGTATGACTCGCATTTTTTTTATACCAACGACAAGGTGCCAAAATGCGTCCAACCCGCATAATGGTAAGCGGTTACCGCCTATAGACACTCGTAGCACCTTGGGGACTACTTACGCGTTGTTACCGTAGCCTGTAGACGCTCGTAGCACATTGGGCATTACTCACGCGTTGTTACCGTAGCCTGTAGAAGCTCGTAGCACCTTGAGCACTAGAAAATTTATTAATTATGTAGAAAATGAGCTGATAGTAATCAAACGCCTTCATAAATATATCTAAGAAACACCCTAATCACTTCAGCTTTCAAACAAAAAAATCAAATCAAAATCGGTCCATTCTTTTAGGTCCTAAACGGACAGACGGACACACAGATACATAGACAGACACGTCAAATTTACAACACCCCTATTTTTTCGTCGGGGGATAAATATCGAAATTGACAACTTTCTCTATAAGGGAGCAAAAACGTTTAAAGCGCGAAATAAGAATCTGCTATTTCATACACCTAATCTGCAATACCTACTCGACTGTATAAAAATATTAAAATCAAAGCTTCACATCACATCACCGGCCTATCTTTGTTCCACTGCTGGAAACAAGCCTTTCTGGGCCGAACACATGACGAGATTGGGCTACAACACCACCACACTAACGGCTTAATTGACGTACACCACAAAATCAAAGCTTATTAAACAGTATTTACTTCTAGACATCAAAACTAACCCTCAAACAGAGTCAGATAAAGTTTATTTTTGGATAATTCACCTGGTTACTGAATCCGTAACACTGTCTATTTGGAGCATTTACGTAGATTCCGAGAAAAATCGGCATACCGTTTGCAAAATCGTTTTGTTGTACTAAAATAAAACCTGCTTTTACACTGAACGACGGGAAAGTCATGGAGCGAGCATTTCCTCAGTTTGATACCTGGCTTGACATTATTTTGACGAACTGCCGGAACCTGGAACGCGATTTTCAGTTCTTATCTTATATGGTATTCACCTCAACATCTCTCACAAAGATGTTTAGTAACTCCTTTGTTTATCCATCTTCCTAAACTTGGAATTCTTTGGCAGAATATGTTTTCCATTCTTCTATAACACAGTTCCTTCAAAAGAGGCGTGAAATACCTTTTGGGCCAGCAAGCTGTCCGATGATATAGACCGCTTCACATCGACAGAAGATCGCAGGTAAATAATACTATTTAGTAAAGGGGTAGCAGCACCAAATAACACTACTTAGTACTGGGGTAGCAGCACCTTACAGAAGATCGCAGCTAAATAACACTACTTAGTACTGGGGTAGGAGCACCTTACACAAGATCGCAGCTAAATAACACTACTTAGTACTGGGGTAGCAGCAACTTACAGAAGATTGCAGCGAAATTACACTACTTAGTACTGGGGTAGGAGCACCTTACACAAGATCGCAGCTAAATAACACTACTTAGTACTGGGGTAGCAGCAACTTACAGAAGATTGCAGCGAAATTACACTACTTAGTACTGGGGTAGCAACACTTTACAGAAGATTGCAGCTAAATAACATTAATTTGTAGTGTTGTGTTCCTGTGGTGAGTAAAGTCGACGGAGCTTACTAAGGAAACGTTATGTCGGGAACACGCATAACGTTTTCTCTTAATTTTCATTGAGTGACAGAGGCCATGCGTGAGTAGTACGGATCCATATGGTGCTACGATTGTGTATAACCGCGGTCTATTTTTATTCTTAACTACGTAATCTTTTTCTGTAAATTATTAATAAGGTGACTTCAGTACCGATTTGATCTTGAGCTTAGCCATATCAATATTAGTGAGCTTAATAAATAACTCAGAATAGAATATTCATCAATCCTTTGAACGATATTTTATATAAAGTAATTGTCGATGCACTATCTAAAGTTTACAATTCTATCGTAATAACTACATTATCTAAATCGTTCGATAATATTTTAAACGCTGCCATTAATAGCGAGTTTCGGAACGAACCTGTTGTTGCTCTTTGGTTTTGGCGCATTTCCAATATGGCGGATATTATGGCAACGGAGCAACGCGTTTTACCCGCTGTGCACACAATACATTATCAGCTAATAAATATTAAATGTAATTTAAACTTGTTGATAAAGTGTCTGTGTACGTAAAATTTGTGGAGCAAGTCGTTAAATTTATTGTTACACAAGGAATGCAAATAAAACGCGTTTTAAAACTAAGTATTTAATTTTATAATATTTTTGTGCTATTTTTGTTTGTTTGGGTTTAGTATCTATTAAAATTATGCGATTATTCAACTATAGAGAGTGATATTAAGTCTAATTGGTTGTTTTTAGTGTCAGTAAACATGACTAGAAAAATAAATGGGTCCATCTACTCTCTAAATTGAAGCAAACAAATGTGACAGCACTTTTCAGTAGTAGCTACCCGTTCGCCGTAGCTATCTATCTATTATTCTTAATTTTATTTGTGAAAACTATATTTACAAAGAAAAATATCTAAACTAGAAAAACTTCACGTCCAAGGGCGGGGATCGAACCAGCGACCTGTCACAATCCGGGTAACTGCTCTAACCATCTGAGCTACCAAGGACTTGGGATAACCCTGTAAAACCCTGTGCGGGTTCGCTGGACGTGAATTTTTCTAGTTTAGATATTTTTCTATGTACACACCTATATATTCTCAATTCTATTGCTTACAAGCTTTATCGCTTTCAAATATCTTTCGTTATTATGGTAAAGTATAATCAACGAAGCTTTTCGCCTCTTAATAAGTAGCAATCTTTGTCTCGAAGTCGACAGGCTGTTGCAGTAACAAAGAAAACACTAAATATTGCTGATCTCATATTCAGTAGGTAAGTACCCGTAAGTCAGTATCAATACTTTCAACTGAATCAAAACGTCTCGTCTGCCAAATCCATACTTGTAGTTTCCAATACTTCACGACAGAAGCGTTGCTGTCAATTTCTAACAATATGGCAGATGATCTCAAGCATGATCGAAACGATTCGATTCGAATTAAACTTACTACGCTGTATGTATGTAGGTACTCCTAGTACCTCATCATCATCACCAGCCTATAAACGTCCCACTGCTGGGCACAGGCCTTCCTACATGGAAGAAACACATGAGGAGTTTGGGCCATGACACCACCACGCTGGCCCAATGCGGGTTGGTGGGTTAAAGCGGTTGTAGTAACAACCGGGACCAACGGCTTAACGTGCCTTCCGAAGCACGGAGGAGCTCGAGATTATAAATTTTGGTTGACCCATCCCAGGGTCGACCATGGCGAAAGTTGCTTTGTTTTCGTATTCGAAACCACAGCGCTCAAACCAATACGCCACCGAGCTCCTCGCGCCACCGAGCTCCTCGCCTCCTCCTAGTACCTGCTCACTACAAAAAGCCATAAAATCTACCTAAAAAGTTTGTGTCCAAGCCTACATCACATCACGAGGCGCTTAAAGGGCCTGGACAAGATGCCTTTCGACAATTGCTGAAAATTTATGGGATTTGTTAAAAGCCCTCGACTGACTCTCCAGCGGAAATGTCAAATCCTATACATTTTCCGTTTAGCGGCAGCGAATGCGATTGTCAAAAGACGTCTTAGGCCCTCTGAGACGATTAACTCAGACTGAGTTAATTTTATGAGGAGCTCGGTGGCGTATTGGTTTGAGCGCTCTGGTTTAAATACGAAAAACAAAGCAACTTTCGCCATGGTCGATACTGGGATGAGTCAATCAAAATTTGTTATCTCGAGCTCCTCCGTGCTTCGGAAGGCACGTTAAGCCATTGGCACCGGTTGTTTCTGCAACCGCTTTAACCCACCAGCCCGCATTGGGCCAGCGTGGTGGTGTTATGGCCCAAACTCCTCATGTGTTTCTCCCATGTAGGAAGGCCAGTACCCAGCAGTGGGACGTATATAGGCTGGTGATGAGTTGATTTTCTCTGTACAAAAATTAATAGCAGAACAAATATTTTATTAGTAGTGATTGCCTGCAGCTCTACCCGCGTGGCTGACGGTTTCATCTTAATCAGTTTAGCGGGCTACGAGCGAAAAACATATCGAACAGAGTTACTTTCGCTAATTCTAGTATGGTGGGATATCATAATGAAGGATTTTTGTAATGAAAATAAATTTACTTTTCATTTCCTGTCTCCACCTTTGTGGAAAACAAACTAAGATATGCTCTCCTACATACCGTTACCCGATTCACGCCTATTTCGAATTCTAAACACCTTTGTTTGAAAGGCGAGTCATCAGCGGACAACGACCTATTTACCGAATCTATCCAGTCATTCTTCATTCACAAATCATGATTTTTGAGTCTACTTTTATATCGTTTACGGAAGTATGACTGAGCATCAATTTTAGACACTCGTCTCGTGACGAGAATTTTGCAGCATGCTTCCAATTATTCAGCGATGGTTGTTGAAGCAAGCACATAATACAAACACAAGTAAGAATTATTTTTGACTATGAGTCTATGGATATGCATTGGCTTTTTCACAACCGACTAACCGACTAACTCAAAGCAATATCAATAGTATTGCTTTGGAAGCCATTTTGCTTTCATAAGCAGTATGATTTAATGATATAAATAAATGACAAGCAAGCTGATGGCCCACCTGGTGGTAGATAATGGCTACCGTTCGCCTATACCTAGAATAATAATGAAAAAATCACTTTGTATTGCACGTGCCTTCCATGCCTACTAATTACGCTGGTATGCCAGGTGGACTGACGATCGACAACGAGAGTGCTGGGAGCCGCTGGAAGCGTACAGCGCTGGACTGATGATAGTGGAAATCTTTAAGAAAGGCAGCAGCAGTGGACGTCTTTCGGCTAAAATGATGATATAGGTTTGGTGCTTTAGAAAAGTGAGCCTAATGGATATGGAGAATCAGTGTCTGTGTTGGTTGACAACATGACATCATCAAGCGGAAAGTATGTGGGGTTTGGCATCACGCTAGGAGGGCAAGAATACATGTCATAGATTTCATGTGAATATATTGTCACTAAGGGGGAAGATGTCAAATATTTTATCATGATCCTAATATTCTTAAATTTTGCCGCAAAATTTTGTCATCAAATGCATAGAAAAGTTAACTTTATTTTTGTAGGGTGGCCCATCCCTATCGAAATCAAGAGAAAGCGTAGACAAGTTCCCCTGCCCCCCAAACCCTTCAAGTCACCACAGGAACACAACAACACTACTAATAAGTATTATTTAGCTGCGATCTTCTGTACGGTGCTTCTAACCTAGTACTAAGTAGTGTTATTTAGCTGCGATCTTCTGTAAGGTGCTTGTAACCTAGTACTAAGTAGTGTTATTTAGCTGCGATCTTCTGTAAGGTGCTGCTACCCCAGTACTAAGTAGTGTTATTTAGCTGCGATCTTCTGTAAGGTGCTGCTACCCCAGTACTAACAATAAGTAATGTTATTTATCGGCAATCTTCTGCAAGGTGCTGCTATATAGTCGGGCGCACTGTATAGTAGGTAAGTAGTAAATTAACTATGCCTCTTTTTAACGAGTCAATGAACCTATTAGTGTGTATATAATAATAAAATTGATAAAGTGTCTGTAAATTGACACGACACCAAAGGACTGTTCGGTTGTTTGTAAATCTCATACAATTTATTGTTTTACGCTAGTATTTTGCTTTACAAAACAAAATCGAGATAGATAAAAGCGAATCTAATTATATTTTTATGAGAGCAAATCGCTTGGGAACTATTTTAAAATCATAAGGTGTAATAATAATTAAGATTTATTGTAATCCACTCGATGTAAACATTAGTTGTGTGTCGTTGACATTGTTAAAACCATTCGGAAAGTTTCCCGCACACGGTGCGAATTGTCAAAATAATTACAAGTAGTAGTATTTCCGATGCCGCCGATGGCACAATCTGTATAAATCGCCGCCATCTGGTTAAATTCGCCGCTTAATTGGATGCCTAGCCCGTTGATTAAACGTCGGCATCCAATTGTATGCTTAGCCCGTCACCTAGCACTTAGAATCAAAACGATGTCGGTTATAAGTGGTCATAAAAAAAAACTTTGTGTGATAAAAGTGACATTATTAATTATTACTTTGTTGATAGGTAGGTACTAACAATTATCAATAATTTTGAGTTTTCTGATTCTTTCCTTTGTATAATTAAATAGTCTACTTTCGTATAAATATTAAGTTTTTTAGGTCATCAAGTGGGTTAGGCTTTTGATCAGTCAGTCAGTCACAAAAATGTTTTTAACGTTATTATATCAATAACTGTTTGAGCTAATGGAATGAAATTTGTGAAAAGTAGCTCGAAATGGTCCTTGTTCGTGTAATATTAATATTATACACACGGCACATTGCCACTTGCCAGTTCCTTTTTTTGAACTTGGCTGGACACGCTGCCGTATGTCTAGAAATCAAGATATACCCTTAGTAATAGAAATAAGTCTTTATTGAAAATTATGTAAGGAATGTTTATTTATCCTTTTGTCTGTTATTATTATTAGCTATTCACGCTTAAAAACCGTTGAACCAATTTAGACGAAAATAAGGAGTTAGTTGGAGACTCCGAGAAGGACCCATACACGTCTCGCTCCCACACAATCATTATGGTAAAACTGCTAATAACAAACTGAAATAGCAATTGTTTACAACTGAGGTTTTTTTCACTGAACGTAAAATATTGTGTTGTGTTTATAAAACACGTTTAAGTATGTCGGTTCGCAGAAAGATACATAACGGATGTTCTTGAAAACTAATTGAGTGTATCGCCTTGAGAAGTGTAAAAACATAATAAACTATCGTACTATGCGTTTTACTACATAGGCTTACAACATAAATAAAAATCAAATGCTGAGCGCAATCTTATAATGTCATGTCGCTGTTAATCTTTATATAAAACAGCGACAGACGCTGTGAAACGCGGTTGCTTATTGAAGTTCACAGTCGCCCAACGAGCTATGTTAGGTGTTTCCCTATATGAGATAGAATCAGAAATGAGGACATCCGTAAGAGAACGAAAGTTACTGACATGGCTCATAGGATAAGCAAGTTGAAGTGGCAGTGGACAGGGCACATATTACGCAGACAAAACTGACCGCCAATGGGGCGTTAAAGTTATAGCATGGCGACCAGGTACCTGGTCAGGGTCGCTGGAAGCCGATGGATGCAGACTGCACAGAATTGTTCCATTTGGAAATAGATGGGGGAGGCCTTTGTTCAGCAGTGGACTTCATAGTCTCATATGATGATAACAGCGACATCTAACGACATCTTGGTAATGCAAATTAGTTCATTTGTAGCATACACCATTATAATATATAGACCTTCTATCATGCTTGGTTTTTATAGAAAAACGACAGAATTACTTATTACTTTGTATCTTTTATGTCAGTAGTAATAGGGCTCTTTTTATTATGTTGTTAATATCATCATGTAAATTAGCGACATCTCGCGAGCGACACCTTGGTATCATGTAGTATAGTTGGTTTGTATCAAAAATTACCCTATTACTGTGTATATCTAATCATTTTCATTGTATCTTCTAACGTCAGACCCTATGATCAAGTTCTAATAGAATATAAGTTTACTTCCTTGTGGAGCTGACTGTACATTTCAAACTACAAAAATAAATTGTCAACTCCTGATATTTTTTTATTAGCAAAATCATGACCAGAGTACTTTTAATTGTATTTGTTTTTTTTTTAAAAAAATGAAATGACCTGTTATTAGAAGTTTGTAATTATTATCTAGTCTATTTACTTACATTATTATTTTATTTCATAGCCGATCTTCTAAATTACGAGCGTAATGTTGTCATAGTTTTGTACAAGTCATTTTAATTTGACTTTAATATTGTTATTTTTTATCCTAACGAGGTAACTCTATTTATTTATTATTATCAAATAATCGCTGCCTGTCATTTAAGAGATTTAAGTATTATGAGCATAAAAAGGAAAATAATTACACCAATAAAAAAAGATCACAGATATAAAGCTATAAAAATCTTTAAAGAAATACTTAGTTGAATTAAAATAAAACCGCGTATTTTGGTTTATTCCTATGTGGCATTATCGTATTTGCAATTATTTTCTTTAATTCTTTTTAATATCTATTAGATAATTGACCAAACCTTAGAATAAGTAACTGCAATCGCTAACATCGCTGTTATAAGGAGTCGGTCGACCAGTGTCACACTTGGTTGCTTGCTTCGTATTAAAGAATAAATTGCCTCTGTGGTCTTGTTGTTGAGATAAGACCATCTACCTCAGATCTAGAAGTTCGAGATTCCATCCCGTAGTGGCTGAAAGTGGCTTTTCTGCTCGGTTAGTTTGGTGTTAATGGTAGGGCTTTTCTAAGTCCGCCAGGCTAGCTACCACCATGTCACCTAAGTCTGCCGCCATATCAATAATGTTACCAGCATTGTTGTGATCCAGCAGTTGGGTAAGATACCCAGTTGCTCTATGGTTAAGGAATCCGGGCTCGCTTTCATTTTCGGCCTTTTCAATACTATCAGGTGAAATGAAAGCCAAGAGTTAAAAATTAAAAAAAAAAAGAATGAATGGTGTCATAATGTTATGCTATCATTGTGGGCTATTTTTTACCAAAAATGTTATATTCTAAAAAAAGTTACTTGAAATGGTTTTTAACCCACGTCGCTAAAAGAGGGATGTTATAATTTTGACGTCTGTGGCATCGTAGCTCCTAAACGAAGTGACCGATTGTGATTATGTTTTTATGTTTGGAAGCTGACGTGACCAAAATGGTTCTTAGCTATAATTTATGAAGATCTGTTTAGGCGTTTATGATAATCAGCTTATTTCCAACTTGACTAAAGGGTTTTAATAACTTTTGCAGATTCGATTAATTTTAAAGAACTTGTCCCAAAAATGTATACTGCAACACAGCCAAATATTTATCGGCACCTATGTAACTTTGGTGGCGTTTAGTTATTCTTATATTGAATAATGGTGAAATCGACGAATCATTTTGAATGCCAGCAACGTCAATCAATTGACGGCCAGTTGGTCGAGAGGTCTGTACCCTTACTATACAGGCTACTCAGTCAAGACGTCATGGGTTCAAATCCCGGTTTGAGCAAATGTTTGTATGATGAGTACGAGCATTTGTTTACGAGTCATGGATGTTTATAATATGTTTATTTAGTATATTTATAATATTTATATACATATTATTATCATTCTTTGTCCGTTATCTTAGTATCCATAACACAAGCTCTTAATGATGCTTACTTTGGGCTACATAATAGGTGTGAGTATACACTCACACCTACACGACACCTATATTCATACGAATATAATTTATTTAATTGAATTTTGTAGAAGCGAACTATACATGAAAACGAGAAAATCTCCTGAATCCGGATTCAGGAGATTTCCCCTGATTTTTTGAGATAGTGTACATATACGTGGCCAGATTTGAAACATAACCTATGATGTACTGTTACTTCAGTGGTATTTCCAAGACATGCCAACCTTCAGCTCATGCTGTACCATCAAATAGTCTGCTGAATGCTTTCGTCTTCAGAAACTTACAGCAGATATAGCGTGTTTGGGCTTATAAGAATGGTCTCAGTGAGAAGGTATTGGATAGATGATGATCGAAGTCGGATGTAACTTAAGATTTTTATTTTACATTATGTACATACGATATCACATGAAGTGTAACAGTTGCACTACGAAAGCTGCCTCTATCACAAACGCAGAAAACTGTACCGCTTGATATCCTGTCAACTGTACCTACTAGTACAACCAACTGTGTGTAACACATGTTACTAGATTATAAGTACTATTAAAGTTTACTAATAAAAATCTAAATAAATTTTTGAAACATTTATAATAGTATTCTGGACGTTAGCTCATAAATGCAAATACAGATAGACTAGAAGAATTTCCCAAGTCCTGGGTGGCTCAGTTGGTTAGAGCAGTCGCCCGGATTGCAAAAGGTAGGTTTTAACATTATTATAAATATAAAATGTAAAACTAGAAAATATTCACTCCCTGAGGCGGGAAACGAACCCGCGTCGTTTCCCGCCTCAGGGCGTGAATATTTTCTAGTTTTACATTTTAATTACTATTTATAATAATGACAATAATGTTAAAATCAAAATTAAAGACTATTAAAGATATTAATACCTACTTAATGGTTATTGGCTTGAAAGTAAACTCTTTTGTCTAGATGCGCAACAAAACTGTTTGACATATTTCTATTTTTATGTCGTGTAGGTGTTATCCAGCGGTAGATCGGAGTAGTTTGAAACAAACATAAATGTCCGTCCCAAATATCTTTTTTGTGTCCCAGTTACGTTCGAGATTTGTTCTTGACGCGACACTTGAAGATGACCCCACCGGGTATACAGGATGGCACATTTAGATCGGTCAGTATGGGAAAGTCTGAAATTATAAGACATACAAAAATCTCTTTTTAGGAACCATGTCATCGATTTTGGTAAAAAGAAAAACTGAATTCATGCGTATTAAAAAAAGTGTACTCAGCTCGGGAATCGAACCCGGACTTTTTGAATAATAAAACTAATGCTATTTCTATTTCGATATCGATTGTGTAGGTCTTAAGCAGTAAACTTTACTATGAAACATGATGTCTAAAATGAATAAAATGCATTGTTTTCATATCCTTTAATTTAAGTAAATGTTCGATATTACCACCATTTTTTCACCTCCGACCGATCTAAATGTGCCACCCTGTATATTATGTCTGCAACAAATTAAGCCTTTGAGAACACCATATTACCCTCTTAGAGTGAAATCATCGCTGCCCGAACTCAACCCTTAAAGAAACGAAATTCCCTTTTCAATGTCAAAAACATATGAATTCCTAGTATTTATAAATTTCCTCACTTCAAATGCCAAAAGAGCAGTCAGGCAGGGTATGTGTATAATAACGGCTAATTACCGATTATTTTGAGGGGCAGGGAGTAAATTCAGAGTTCATTTTAAGGCCACTCCCTATCTTCTTAAAGTTTTGTCAAATTCGTCGTAATACAAAGCAGGGTATTTTAAAACCAGAATACTATTTTTGATGTATGGTAGAATGACTATTATTGGGCTCGTATTTAAGAGTTTGCTACGGTTAGAACGTGATAGTTATTGTAATATGGTTATACACGTCTTCAACCTCGGTCTTAGTCTTCGACCGTACCAAATTTTTAATTAACTTCATTGAAAGATGCTGTAGAGTTTTAGGGGAGTGCTTAAAAAAGGAAAGCAGATGGCAGGTCACCCTTAACACGACTTTTTAGAAAATAAAGAAAGTGTGAAAAAAAATTATCCGTTCCATACAAACAGGTCGTGTAGATATCACAATTGGTATGAAACAGGTGATTTTTTTTCGCACATGCTGCATATGAATCAAATTTTAAAGTAGGAAGTAAGTATGAAGAATAAAAACTTCCAGAGCTCATGGTGAGGGGGCAAAAAGTTATTAATTATGATTAATAAAAAAAATATATGTATCGTGTATCAGTCTACATCTAGTATAAATTTTTCACTATTCGAACATATCAAGCTTAACAACATGATTCATTTGTTTCAGGTACAAGATAGAATATTCGATCAACAAACACAAATAGTGCCGTGATCACCATTTGTTTATTTTAATAGCTATATTAATAGAATACAAATGGAAGAACCGTTGAAATAGTGTTAAGGTTTCAATATTTCGAGTTTATTTACTGTGGCTGATAAATAGAGGACCAAAGATGTCGCTGGTTGCACCGAGAAGAGTTCAGCTCGACTGGGCTCATGGTATTCCATGGTAAGTAGTTATTATCATTATTTTTTAAACCTCTGCCTTGATTTATTTTAAGGCCCACATGACTGTGACAAGAGCAAAGGATTCTAACTTCAAAAGTCAGGCCGAGGGCTGAACTTTCTTATTCTTAACCACCACCTCTTAGCGTAATGTTAACAATGTTTTTCATTACGCTAAGAGGCGGTTAATTTGGTAAACATCAATAAGTACTATGTTTTCGCTCCTAAGCCGCTGAACTGATTAAGATGAAATTTGGTAGCCCTTGTAGCAGCGGCGGCACGATGACCACGACGGTGGAGCCGCGGGAGGCCACTAGTATGTTAAAAATATAAAGTAAAAGATAAGAAAATGATTTTGTGTTCTTAAATTTTATAGTTACCCGAATTCTTTCAAATTATCTATTTAATATATAATATAATATATCTTTCAAACATTGAATTTATATTATATTATTTCGTAATATGTTGACTAGAATAAAGAAATCTTTTATGCTTGAATGGCTATAGCTACCACCATCGTAGCTAAGTTTGCCGCCATAGCAATAATGCTAACAGCATTGTTGTGTTCAGTTAGTTAGAGGTAAGGTAGCCAGTTCCCTTGTGGTCGAGGAATCAGGAAGTAGCTTGCTTCCATCTTCGGTCTTACCATCAGCAGATGAGATGAAGGCAAAAAGCTACCCCGTTACAAATTTGAAAAATGACTGGGACTGTTATGAACCCAATATCCTTCACAGTCCGGGTGATTGCTCTATTCCTGAGGTACCGACAAAATGTCCTAGGGTAAAATGAAAACCCCCGACGTCCACAATCCACCCTAGTCCTTTTTTCTAGTCCTACCGTTTTCACCACTTTCTGTTTGAAAGCAGCGTTTAATAAATAATGAGGACTTGTGCCTCATCCTCAATGTCTTAGTACTAACCGAGAATTAAAGCAGCCGGACTGACATATTTAATATATTATAATATTATATAATATTTAATATATTATTTATTATTTTAATATATTATTAAATATATTATATTTTAGAATATTTTTTAATAACTTATAGTTTAAGATACAAGTAGCGGTTAATTCTTTATTTGTATAGTGGTATTGTTTAAAATTAAATCTTTTTATTTAAGTAGTTAGTACTTAGTACTTATATAAGTAGCAGCTGCTGAATTAAAACTTATTAAAACCGCTGATAGTTATTTAGGGAGTAAGTTAAAATGTCAGTCACTTCCTCTTACACAATTGAAAAATTGGTAAATAAAAAATATTGTGCGTGCTGGCGCATCGGCATCGGCATTTTTGCAGTCCGTACCTCTCAGTAGTCGGACGGACCATTGGTCCGACTGCAAATGCAGTACCAAACGAAATTGTCTCACTGGAATAATCTATTGCAAAATATCAAAAGGTCACCGACCTCCTTGCCGGTACCGTGACTAACTTCGCCCGACACTCCGGAAAAAAAGTCGGCCGTCAGCTGAGCAAGTCCTGCCAACTTCACATCAGTGAAAAATGGATCTGTCATGGCACTCCGATCGATGCTAGTTCTCTCGTAAAATCACGGGAAAACATAAAAAATATGTCGCGATATACGCTGAATGACATTGCCCGCGCGTTATAACTATTTAACTGTTATTAATCAGTTAGAAAGTTCGCTGTTTCTGTGTTTTTTCTGTGAGTTTTGAGCGTATCTAAATTTATTCCCTGTCAGACGGGTCGACACATAATTTTTTTCTTGGTAAGTTGTAACTTTTCTATTTGAATAATCAACCCAGATGTATTTCCTGAGGGATTGTAGCTTTTTTATCTATCCAATTAATTGTTTTATTGTGGCAAATTCGCTTTGTGAACTGGTAAAAATCGATCATATGTGGGTGGGATAGCGGGGAAGTATACCCGTCTCATTTTCTTAAAACCCAACCGCGTTACGGAGTGATGCAACACTGTGTTATCCGCATCGTGCCGTATTTGTGTGTCAATCGGTCGGCTAACATTTTGCATCCTACTTATTGGTAATGCTTGATAATTTTAGTAGGTAGTATTTTCTGGTTAATTTAATATTTTTCTAAATAGAACTGCTGTGGATTAAATAATGAACTTGTCCTAGACGTATTTTCTCACCTTGTAACGTTTATTTTTGCTTCATTCTTGCAAGAAGTATCTAGTAAATTAAATCAATAGATTTTTAGATACCTATTATTATTCCATTCCAATTGACACAATCATTTTGCTGTGAGTTGTCGTCTTGTTTTCGTGATAAACAAAGTCTTCCGAGCGGTGGTTTTTAGTTTCTTTACCCTACAAAATAATATTTATGCCCAGCACCTATCAACCACAAAGATTTTACATTTAAAATACTCATAGAAACAGCTTAAAACAACATATGGACCATTGGATCTGCAATTACCTGAGTTATCACTTTACTAAAAAGATGATTAGGCCCGAAAATAGCAAAAAGAATCTTCACCTGTCATCTTGACCAATATTCTTACCTACAGTCGAACTCAGAACTCAGTTAAAGTTGCTTCGAATATGAATGCACTAGTTGTTTGTGATAACAGTGTTACACTACTTTTCAGTTCAAGCACACCTCCTAAGGATAATTTTTCTTAGTTAAGTATAAACTAAACATCTTTCAAATATTATCACAATGTTATAACAGTATCATTGCACTATTTTTTTTTTTAAAAATATACCACTAAGGTGGCAAGCAAACATATGGTCTGCCTGATGGATTTTTAATAATCAAACAATCACAGTGCTGCATTTTGACATCATTGCATAAAACTATCAACCCAAACCTGTGCTCGGTGAGATAATATTCATCATACCAGCCTATGATGTCCATTGCTGAACAAAAGCCTCCCCCATCGACTTCCTGCCTGCATCTAATGGCTTCCCGCAACCCTGACCAGGTCATCTTTCCATCTTATTCAATATTATTTTTCATTAATTTTTGTGAACAAAATATGTAATCAATCAATCAATAAAACTATTATTCTTCTTGAGACATGGTAAATATAGATATTTCCACTGTGCACAAGTTTCACCATAATGGCATACAATTTAATTTTTATGCTCTCTGTTTTCATAGTACCTAGTCGTGAAAGGTGTTTGAATTCCACCCCTCCGTACCTTCAGAACATTTGAATTAGAATTATGTTCGGGATATTTACCATGTAATTTCTTTGTAAGGAGTTCCCAATATTCGCAGTTGCATGCGCCATGATCATGGGTGGACTGCTGAAGCTGCGGGTAGAAGTCAACTTTATTTCAGATACATTGTTCTACCCTCTTTCTACCTGTTGATGCTTGCTACAATTGATACCCCTACTATTCTCACTAGATTTAGTCTCACTGCTTCACAAACTGGTTCACGATACATACAACTCACAGTATCGACTCACAACACTCATATGGGACGCTTTTTGCTACACAAACGTAACACTGGATTCCAGACACTCACCAGAACCCAAAGATAATTCTAATAATAATAATAATAATAATATTTATATACTCACACCTATTATCTAGCCCAAAGTAAGCATCATTAAGAGCTTGTGTTATGGATACTAGATAACAGAGAAATAATGATAATAATATGTATATAAATATTAGAAATATACTAAATAAACATATAAACATCCATGACTCGTAAACAAATGTTCGTACTCATCATACAAACATTTGTTCCTACCGGGATTCGAACCCGGGACCTCTTGACCGAGTAGCCTGGGGTACAGACCACTCGGCCAGGCGGTCGTCAGAAATGTTAATAATCATGAAAGTATAAAGTGCATTTAGAACATCTTTAGAATAAATCTGTCAGTAATGTAACAGAGGTGTACCATACACTTTTTGTCACCCTTGTATAACATTTAAACTCAACACTATTACTATTTAATTATTATCATAATTTGCCAATATAATTTTGGTGCATGTTCCCATCTATGGCCAGAGAAGTTCCCAAATCTGTCATAAAATTGTCTGTCATCAAACTTATAAAAAAACACTTATGCTCGCTTAGCTTAGCATTAAAAGGCTCTTAGGGATTTTTATCTCAGTCTTTCTAAAGGAGATAGAAAGAGACAAATGTTGTTAAGAGTCACCTAAGCCTAGGGAATTGCTAATGAAATGATATGCAACCTCCTAACAAAAAAATAATAATAATATTCATACACACACCTATTATCTAGCCCAAAGTAAGCATCATTAAGAGCTGGTACTTAATGAGCCTGGTACATTAGGTTGGAACTATGTAAGTATTAACTTGGCGACTGAATCAACAAACTGAATGACTTTAAAAAAAGTAGTATACTCATAGTTATTATTTGCAGAACCATAATGGAGTACTTTCAAAACACACCCTTAAAATCCCCCGATTTACTCTATTAGTGTTTGACTTTGTAGACATTCTACTTATATGACAATTTCAGATTTCAGGTTTTACTAGTAGATCATTTTACTATGTTTGGTGTTGTAGAAACATTAGTCCCATGTGTTCGCAATAGATGACGCTGAACCCAAAGGGGCGATTTCTACATGGCGATGTTAAGTTATTTTCTAGAAGTTATAAGCAGTTTAAGAAATGGAAATGAAATTTAGTAACTGTTTCACGCTGTTTCATGCCCACCGGGTGCCCTTTGGACATGCACAATGTCGATATCCATAGAGGAACTTCGACCTCCCAACCCTTACCCAGGTCATGAAAGACGCCTCCAGTCAGGTGCTACTTTGACAAAGCACCCCACCACTCTAACCTGCTCATTGTAAGAGCCTCCGAAGGAACGTCCTCCACGACCCTGACGATTCTATCACGAGCGCAATTACCCTCGCACACACAAGTACATCACGAACTAGCCACAATTTTGACCTACACCACATTCGTCGAAGGTGTGAAGATCCGGTCTACACTAGTCTCTCTTTACCAAGTACAGACATTTGTCTGCCATCCCTCCACGACACGACTCACCTGAGCCGAAGTCCGAGTCTTTAGAGGCACCCTCAGGTTTGTCGCTCCCTCATGGCTCGAGCGGTCTGGAGACTAAGCGTCAGCGGGACACCTCCGCCGGAGGTGATGCCTGGCGATTAGAAATTCTCAAGAGGCGAATTCGCCCCTCAAGGCTTGAGGACTCACCAAGGTTCTCGCCCCCTAAACCCCGGTCACATTGTAAAGGCCATCTGCGGCCAACAGCAATAGTCCGTCCAAAGAAAAATGAAAAATTTTGTCCGCAAATTAGGCCGCAGTAAATAAATACCGAACCAGCGCCTAGTTTTTTTTAAAGTAAACACTCCCAGCTGGTAATTACACAAACGTATACCTACGTATCTTATTCGTGATCCGCTGGCAAAGTGTTAAAATCCCCTGTTTAATAAATCAACCCCTAGTTGAAATATGCTGTTAATGTCTGTAGGTCATTTTCCTAATTTGTCCTTCTGATACAAGGTTTTAGACTATGTGATATCAGACAATATCAGTATCACCGAACGGAGCGGTGAATTGGCAGCTTTAGCGAAACATGTCGTGGTTTCGACCGTTTTCGAGCGTTTACGTGGCTTCCGCTGGCTAAACGTTACGAAATCGGAAATACACCTAAACAATGTACTAGAAAATTGTAGGTCTTAATATGGCGCAAAGAAAATCCGCAACAGTGTGTCTATCTCCTAAGGATGACTCATAGTAACCATTTTAAAAACACCACCCCGCGAACGGAGCTGCGGGTAGAAGCCAGGTCGAAACATCATAATATTTGTAAATATTTCAACAGAATCCACATTATTTGAACAGATTAAAAACAATTGATGGTTTTGATTTTAAATAATTATGGAACAATGGCCCTGAGTCTGTTTTGAATGGTGTAATCTTAAAATTACGATTACTCCCAGCACGTAGATGCCGCACTATGGTATATGGTAGAACAAGCAAGAGCATATCAAAAACTATGTGAAATTCAAAACCCTGTGAACACCTCGATTAAGAAGCGAGCTTGTGTTCAACCGTTTGCATAGATGTATTTCCTCCATCCGCCCACCTCCTCTAGGAAGGGTTTGGAGGGTTTTAATTCCGCTTTTTTATGCCATTCAACCTTGTGTCTGTTTTTTACTGCCCCTATGTTTATCTAGAAGGTCTTTACCTTCAGTAATGGTTGGCTCTTTAATAGGTTTGAAGTCTGGATTTGCCGTCCTTGAGATCTTGATATTATTATCTAAGGTTTTCCTTTGATCTCAAAGCTTCTATAAATAGAACCTCGCTTGAATAATAGTTAAGGGTGCAGATTAGCGTAAAAGTCAAGTAGCGTAATATGAAACTGAAAATGTTTTTTTTTATTTACTAGGTGGTAGGCCCGTATGTAGGGTCGTCTGGGTAGGTACCACCGCCTTTCTTACTTCAGCCGTGAAACAGTTCGCTGTGTTTCAGATTGAAGGGAAAGGTAGCCAGTGTAATTACTGGGCATGGACGGTATTTCATCTTAGACCCCAGGATGACAACTCACCTGCAATATCAAGTGATTTTCCCTTGTTATTGCAGGTGTCTATAGGCGATGATAACCGCTTACCACCAGGTGGGCCGTCAGCTTGTTTGTCATCTAGTTGTATAAAAAATATATAACCTAATAAATCTGTTTTAACCGCGTCTGTGGTCATGGTCAGTGGTTTATACTACCAACCTCAGATTTAGAGGCCTGGGAGTCTGGGGCTCAATTCCCGTGGTGGCAGATATATTCTGCAGTTGGTTGATGGTAGGGTTTGTAAGTCCGCCTGGCTAGCTACCGCCATCTTGCTTAGGTCTGTCGCGATAACAATTGTGGCAGTTGGTGGTAAGATAGCCAGTTCCTCTGTTGTTGAGGAATCCAGGTGGCTCGATTCCTTTTTCGACCATTACCATTAGGTAATGGTCGAAAATATTACGAAGATAACACTATTAAGTAGTATTATTTAGCTGCAATCTTCTGTAACGTGCTGCTACCCCAGTACTAAGTAGTGTTATTTAGCTGCGATCTTCTGTAAGGTGCTGCTACCCCAGTACTAAGTAGTGTTATTTAGCTGCGACCTTCTGTAAGGTGCTCCTACCCCAGTACTAAGTAGTGTTATTTAGCTGCGATCTTCTGTAAGGTGCTGCTACCCCAGTACTAAGTAGTGTTATTTAGCTGCGATCTTCTGTAAGGTGCTGCTACCCCAGTACTAAGTAGTGTTATTTAGCTGCGACCTTCTGTAAGGTGCTCCTACCCCAGTACTAAGTAGTGTTATTTAGCTGCGATCTTCTGTAAGGTGCTGCTACCCCAGTACTAAGTATTGTTATTTAGCTGCGATCTTCTGTAAGGTGCTGCTACCCCAGTACTAAGTAGTGTTATTTAGCTGCGATCTTCTGTAAGGTGCTGCTACCCCAGTACTAAGTAGTGTTATTTAGCTGCGATCTTCTGTAAGGTGCTGCCACCCCAGTACTAAGTAGGGGTTTTTTTAGCTGCGCTCTCTTATAAGGTGCTGCTTCTCCAGTCGGGTGCTATTATATACTGCCCTATTTTATGACTACATCCCTTAAAACAAAGTTGCTCTGCTTGCTCTACGAAATCTGTCTCTATTACGAACATAGTAAGGGCATTCCTTGAGAGGAATTGTTACGCTTGATGCGCTGTCAACTGTACGTATCTAATTTAGCATTACATCATTCGTTGCCCACACCTTAATATGGGCTTATTTATGGGCTCAGCTACATTAATAGCACTATATTGCATTAGTTATGGTGATATCCTGAGAATATCATATGGGAGTAATAGATAGTTGTCAATAGTATAAACTTGACAATAATGATGGTCAAATGACATGTAAGGCTCTAACATTTTAGCGTCTTAAGTCATAGATGAACGCGGTGGCGTAGTGGTTTAAGCGTTTCGGTTTAGATTACGAAAATAAAGCATCTTTCGCCATGCCCGATCACGGATGGGTCAATCATAATTTGTAATTAGCAAGCGACTGAGTAAATATAACATATGTTTGGTTTTCCTCATACCTCAGGGCGTCGGCAACAAAGACTACATTAAGCCGTCCGACATACAAATACTCTCTCGACTGGTCTGAGCTTACTGTTGGTGTCCCGCAGGGTGGAATTCTATCACCTATACTTTTCTTCCTTTTCATCAATCACCTTTCCACTTCTCTTCAGAATCATTATCATTATATGCTGATGATTTACAAATTTATGCACAGGCTGCTGAGTTGTGTAATGTCGAGGATGCTATTTCTCAGCTTAATGTCGATTTAATCAGGATTCAGGACTGGTCAAGTAGATTTGGTGTGAAGGTTAACTCTGCCAAGTGTCAGGCAATCGTTGTTGGTAGCTCTAGACAACTTGCTAAACTTGATGTATCTTCACTTCCGCCTGTAAAGCTTGACAATGTAATTATTAAGTGCACTACATTTGTTAAGAATCTGGGCCTTATGCTAGACAGTACTTTGAGTTGGAATCAGCATATTAAGGAGATCAGTCGTAAGGTCACTGCGACACTTGGACATTGTACAGATTTAAACACTTTCTTCCTCTTAGTACTAAAATCCTCCTTATCCAATCACTGGTTTTGCCAATAATTGATTATGGTGATGTGTGCTTTAGTAACTTATTAAGAGTTGTTGAATAAATTGGATCGGCTTCTTAACAATTGTATAAGATCATAATATAGTATAATTGTATTTCATCATTTCGTTCCCAACTGAAATGGCTACCCATTCGTTAGCGTAGATATATATGTATATTCGAATTTTGTGCAGTCTTTATAGCATATTATTTGCTCCTAGCTCTTCTTCCTACTTGAAAGAACGCTTCCAATTTTTGCATTCCTCCCACGAACGCTCGCTTCGATCTAACGACCATCTTGCCCTGCTGTTCCCTTCTTTTCGCTCTGGCTTCATGTCGGACTCATTTGTTGTCTCTGCTATACGGCTCTGGAACTCAATACCCGATAGTCTGCGGAAATCCAGAAACAGGACGCTCTTCAAGAAGGAACTGCGTGAATACTTCTTATAGTCACTTGAGTAGTTACTAGCATGTTATTTCATCTTCTTTTTTATGTACCTATTGATATTTTTTATTTGTATGTAATTTTTTTTACTTATCTGTAAAATGTAGTTTATATTTTATTTATAAATTTAGTTTAGTTTAGTTTGTTCAAAATATTTTTCTTTTTGAGTTTTCTGCTTAGCCTCTGGTTGACTGGTAGAGAATGCCATTAGGCGTTAAGTCCGCCATTTGTACATATTTTTAATGGTGCAATAAAGTTTAAATAAATAAATAAATGTAGCGAGATAGCCATACATAAACGGAACATTGCGGAGTGGATGGTGAAAATGAAAATATCTTTATTCTTTAATTTTCACGATTATAAATGTTTGAAAAATATATTGACATATAAAGATATCTAAACTAAAAAAAATCACATCGTGGATTCGGGGATCGAACCCGCGACCTTTCACAATCCGGGCGACTGCTCTAACCATCTGAGCTGCCCAAGGCTTGGGATAACCCTGTAAAATTCTAGAAGAATTTCTGTATTTTCGTTATAAGCTAACGTGTACCCTACAATGTCCAAATATTCTATTTCAACATTCGAAACGAGTATTTTTTCAAATACCTAAGATTCGGTTAAGTTGGTGCATTGCTTTTGAATATCTTTGTTTTTTATTCTTTTTTTTGCGTCATGACGTGAAATTTTCTCTTGTACCTCGATATTTTTATATGTAAAAATATCTTTATTCGAATACGCCATCAAGAAGCACTTTCAATTCGTCAATAATCACATTTTTATGACTATCACAAAAAAAAAATATTAACTAACAACTTCATAGTGTCTGTCTGTCATGAGGTGTCTTCTCTATAGTTGATATTTCAATGCGGTAAACCTCCGGAGGTCAATGACAATCAAAAATTAATTGTCTGGTGGAATCAGATGTATGACGGGTTATATTGTAAATGCTTTGTTCAACATTGTAGGGTATACGTTAACTTGTAACGCAAATACTGATGGATTAAAGAAATTCTCAGGGTTACCCAGGTCCTTGGTAGCTCAGATCTTATCTTACTGTGGGGCCATGACTAAGTCACAGTGCACTTCGACCCATCGGGATCTTTTGTGGCTCCCCTGCGTTTACTCTTCCTGTGTGCAGAATATAGATGCCATTACCCTTACTATATGTTTAGGCAGAAAGAGCCTGTAGTCTTCTGGCTTTGGATATGGCACTTCCAGAAGGCTCATTCTGGTTCTAGCCAGGGCATCACAATGACACAGGAGATGCATCATTGACTCCTGGCATTCACCACATGCTCGACAAAGTTGTGTTGGGAAGAGTTGCATTTTATGTAGCATGTGGTTAGTAGCAAAATGCCCTGTGAGCGCCCCAATCAAGAAGCGAGCTTTTGTTCTACCGTTTGCATAGATGTATTTACTCCATCCTCCTACCCCTAGGAAGGATTTGGAGTGTTATAGCTCAGTGTGGTTAGATGGTTAGAAGCTTAGATAGTTAGAGCAGTCGCCCGGATTGTGACGGGTCACGGGTTCAGCCCCGCCTGAGGACATGGAGTTTATCTAGTTTCAATTCTTGTCTAATTTCTGGATAATTAACTATCTCGCGAGATAGATTGTGAAACGAACGATGGTTCACAATGTTACGTTGACAGATGCATCATAACCTTTGTTATAAGCGACATTCACTGACATTATAACAAAGGATCTCATTATAATGAAGAGCAAACGAAATGGGTTAGGAAAGGTCAAAGATAAACTTGGGCTGTTTATGTAGCGATCTGAGAATAGTAGATTAGAATAAACAGATATATAGTGTTTATATTATTTAGTGGCCGCCCGCGGCTTCGCCTACGTAGATGTCGGTTGTCGCTCCGAAAAGTATCATGTGTATGTTCTACCCAAGGTCTCAAACTATCGGTGTAAATGACATGACAGACAGATCGACAATGTGAAATCGTTAGACCATTTCTTCAATAGATATCCATAATTTGTATAGTATTTGTTGTTGCGGCAACAGAAATATTATACATCATCTGTGAAAATTTCAACTGTCTAACTATCACGGTTTACCCTTTGGGTACGGAATCCTAATAATTTAACATGTAATCAAACGGGACTTATCTGTCCAGCGACGTTATCCCACCGGAGGGCTATGACCATTGAAAAATCAATTGTGTCTGGTTTGGAATCTGATGCTAGACGGGTTAATCTGGTGAAGTAGTTTTATTTCGTATGACACTGTATTTAATATCAATTTTAAATTTCAATAAATGTCAATTTGTCCGTACCTTTGTTACGTTTCTTTTTTGTTGGTTTGTTACTTATGTTACGCACCACGTTTACCCTCATGATCTTTTTTATTCGACTTGTAAAAACGCTTACCAATTATTTATATACCTACGGTCGAAAAATTCCTAAGAATTACTTTTCTTATGCCATTATAGTTTTGAAGCACTAACCAACAAGAAATATTGCCTATCCATTTACAAATGGTACCCCATCGGATTGTCCCCTACGGCTATAAAACTAAAGTTTTCGACATTTATCGATGATAGGAAAAACTTATTTACCATACCAATTGACAAGAATAATATCGTATTCATTAGATAGAGGAATATAGTATGAAGCAGAGTAGGTACACATGAGCTCGCGGGCGTAAACAATTTGAGCCCTTTTTTAACCCCCGACGAAAAAAGAGGGGTGTTATAAGTTTGATGTGTCTGTCTGTGTATCTGTGTGTCTGTCTGTGGCATCGTAGCGCCTAAACGAATGGACAGATTATGATTCGTTTTTTTTTGTTTGAAAGCTGGTGTACCTACGATGGTTCTTAGCTATAATTTATAAAGATCAGTTGAGGCGTTTGATGACTATCAGCTCATTTTCTACATGATAATAATCTGTATTATCATGTCGAAAATGAGCTGTACTGTCACTTCGGTGACATTCCCATGACATACTATCCTTGAGCTGATCCTATACCATCAAAAAGTCTGCGACATGCTTAATTCTTCAGAAACTTACAGCAGATATAGCGTGTTTGGGCTCTCATGAGTAGTCTCAATGAGATGGTGTTAGATAGATGATTAATGTCGCCGGAGGTTACTTAAATTTTTTAATTTCGTTTTTTGTGGATTGTAACTGCATGTAGTTAGATAGTCCCATTACCATAGATAAGTCCAAGTACTCGCACTATTTGAATATCTACTATGAAACACTATAATGTTGCGTGAGTAGATTCATAAAATTGTTTCGGTCTGGGGTTGGATGGTTCGACTTGGCGATGCCTCCCATCCCTACTTGCAAGTTGAAATTAAAATTCACTCGATCGATTCCAATCGTGTCAGTTACGTGAACTAAAGAATTTGCTGCAAGAAACAAAGCTTTATACTTTATAACATTTTTAATAAGGACTAGCTGACCCGACGGACTTTGTACCGCTTCAGAATCAATAAAATTAAATGTTGTCTAAATTAAGAGGCTAATGTAATGCGTTTTTTATTATGTTATTAAATAATTAATAAGAATTAAGTTCATCATCATCGAGATAACAAACTTTGATTGACCGATCCCAGGATCGACCATGGGAAAGTTGCTTGTTTTTTGTATAGTCATTTTTTTATACTACTAGATGACAAACAAGCTGACGGCCCATCTGATGGTAAGCGGTAACCGCCGCCTATAAACACCTGCAATAATAAGGAAAAATCTCTTGACATTGCAGGTGCGTTGTCATCCTGTGACCTGCCGAATGAAATGCCGTCCATGCCCAGTAATTACACTGTTTCACGGCTGAAATAAGAAAGGCGGTGGTACCTACCCAGACGACCTTGCATACGGGCCTAGTAAAATGTTATGTATGTTTTAATATAATGTCTCATTGTCGTGTCCATTACAGAAAACGTTTCATGGTAGGGCTAGCGAGTCCCAGGCGCACCCCGCAACAGGGGTATTATGTTAAATTGATGAGGTACCCCTATTTTATTTGTGCCTTGTTTAATGGTATGTCTTTTGTTACAGGGAACAGGAGCCGACCTGCGAGCGAGACTCGCCTTTCAAGCAGGAGGCTCCTCATCAGTCCAATAGATCAGGTAATATCATCAAACTATATGAAAAAAAAATGTGTCGCAGAAAAGAGGGCATGACTGGTCCTAATATTTTTAAACTTTGATATCCTCAAAGAACAAAAATCCACCGCCATTTTGTTTTTACCAACTTTTGTCTGTATAAAATGGAATTAATGGAATCAAGAAGACGTTGGTGAGTACTAGGAATGCATAATATGATATGAGATTATTGTTATAAAAAGAAAGCAAAATTGATAATTTGATACCTCTTAGCGATCCTCTTATCGATACCTCTTAGCTGCTTCTGTATTCTTGGTACTACCTATTTTTATGGTGTAGGTTTAAATTGTTAAAAAATGGCGTATATGCCGATTGATGATCTTAGAATCTGTCCCTATCGCCAATAAGGATACAGTTCATCTGGTACAACAGCTGATTCATAAATCGTAATGTCTTTATTCTCTCTGTAGAAGAAATACTCTTTTCTTTGCCGGACTTCTTGGGATTCTTTGAATTCTTTCCCAGCACATGTGTTTCCTCCTGCCTATAACATGGGTTCCTTCAAGAGCTGTGAAAAGTCTACTTATAGGTCGGCAAGGTGGAGGCGGCTAGAACAGTGTATTTCAAGCTGCACTAGCTGTCTTCGCATATGGACTCTTCTTACCGCCTCACATCAGGTGGTGTGATTTGCTGCGCTTTATAAAAAATTTTGTATAAAAAAATGCTCGTTGGCTTTCACGTCTGAGTGCTTTAGTGAGTGTTGTTTTTGTTATATATTTCAGAGTCGTCATCCTCGTCCGCAGACACCGCTTCGCAAGGCTCGGGCTCCGCTGCCGCCCCTGCCCCTCGTCAGAGGAGACATGAACACCCGGTAAGGATTTCATTTTTTTTTTGCATTATTTTGACACAATCTTCTATACCACTAAGGATATGGCAGAATAGTATCAATGAGGCAAAATCTCGCTTTAAACTTAAGAGTTCCATTTCACAAATTAAGTCATTCATAGCATTTATACTTTCATGGTTTTTGAATAAGATTATATTCGGGATATTTCCCATGTAATTTGTTAGTAACGAGTTCCCGATATAAATGTGTTTCGGAAGGGTTTGTAACCAGTATGCTGAATTACCGGTTAGAAGTCAACTTCATTGCGAGCAGAAACCTCTTTCGTTGACGCTTGCTTGTGATCATGGCCGATACAACTGCGCCGAAATATCGGGATCTCGTTACAAAGAAATTACATGGTAAATATCCCGAATATAATTCTAATTTATAAGTCATTCGTCCTCTAGAAAGTTTCAATTGCGTCAGAATGATCATAATAATATGGAATAGAACTCGGATTAATATTTAAACTGATTGACATGATTCTCACGGCCTCCTGCCATTGCTACTCTCGCCACTGGCAGGGGATGCAGCCTCACACGTTAAAGCCCATTTACACAATGAAAGTTTCTTGCCTGTAGCAAACAATTGAATTGAAACATAAATGACTTTCATAGTCTAATCTAATGTGTTGGTTAGACTATGCAAGTCACTTCTTCCTTCATTAGAATATGCAAGTCACTTCTTCCTTCATTAGACTATGCAATTCATTTCTTCCTTCATTAGACTATGCAAGTCACTTCTTCCTTCATTAGACTATGCAATTCATTTCTTCCTTCATTAGACTATGCAAGTCATTTCTTTCTTCATTAAACTATGCAAGTCACTTCTTTCTTCATTAGACTATGCAAGTCACTTCTTACTTCATTAGACTATGCAATTCACTTCTTCCTTCATTAGACTATGCAAGTCACTTCTTCCTTCATTAGACTTTGCAATTCACTTCTTCCTTCATTAGACTATGCAATTCATTTCTTCCTTCATTAGACTATGCAAGTCATTTCTTTCTTCATTAGACTATGCAAGTCACTTCTTTCTTCATTAGACTATGCAAGTCACTTCTTACTTCATTAGACTATGCAATTCACTTCTTCCTTCATTAGACTATGCAAGTCACTTCTTCCTTCATTAGACTTTGCAATTCACTTCTTCCTTCATTAGACTATGCAATTCATTTCTTCCCTTCATTAGACTATGCAAATCATTTCTTTCTTCATTAGACTATGCAAGTAATTTCTTTCTTCATTAGACTATGCAAGTCACTTCTTCCTTCATTAGACTATGCAAGTCACTTCTTCCTTCATTAGACTATGCAAGCGGCCAGAAAGTTCATCATCAGCCTATACACGTCCCACTGCTGGGCACAGGCCCTCCTACATTGAGAAACACATGAGGAGTTTGGACCATAACACCACCACGCTGGCCCAATGCGGGTTGGTGGGTTACAGCGCTTGCAGTAACAACTGGGACCAACGGCCTTCCGAAGCACGGAGGAGCTAGAGATTATAATTTTGATTGACTCATTCCGGGACCGACCATGGTGAAAGTTGCTTTGTTTTCGTAATCGACACCAGAGTGCTCAAACCGCTACGTCACTGAGCTCCTCGGCTGTCTCCTGTAGCTACCTGATTGTTCAAAATAAGTTATGTTTATGTGTAAACCTTACAGTTGTCAATATTGCGGTAGGCCCGTATGTAGTAGGGTCGTCTGGGTGGGTATGGGTACCACCGCCTTTCTTATTTGAAAAAAAGCCTTGAAACAGTTCGCTGTGTTTCGGATTGAAGGGAAAGGTAGCCAGTGTAATTACTGGGCATGGACGACATTTCATCTTAGTAGACATGCGCGAAACAGTGCTTCAAAAAGTAATGCTATATCACATCACTTTTACGAAAACGTACTATGACACTGAGATATCACATCACTCGAAACATCACGCGAACAGATGAGATGCTGCGTATCGCGCGATACGCACGCAACGCGCGCTACATGCAACAGCTATACTTGCGCTTCGGTCGGCCCCTTCGCTCGCGCTCGGAGCTAGTGTAATTTATTTATTTATTTATTTATTTATTTATTCTCAAAAACTGCTTATTCTAACAACTACAATATTTTACAGATACTATTACACTTTGTTTTATGTATATTATTACTATTTAGTCTAGAGTAGATGACAATCCTTAAGTCCGATATTAACAAATTTTGAAGAAATAAGATATTATTAACAAATAAACGGGTTAAGAGATACATTTTGCCTATGTATTTAGTCTAAAATAGCTTATCTTAGTCTGCTCAATCAGTATGTAGTTGTTAACATTAAGTTTGGTTCATGGACCCCCGTATTAGTATTATTTTTACTGTGCTACGGTGGGATACCATTTCCCTTCCCCTTTAACAACATCGTACAATGTGGTGTGAAAAGAAAAACAAACCGCTAATGACTTGGCATGACAAATCCTATATACTAGTAATTAATGTATTAGAAATAGGTATAATTTAGGTAGTGTGTAGGTACTATTATGTTATTATACTATCCTATATTACATAATACATTTCATATCTTAATGAATTATATTTTTATACAACTAGATGACAAACATGCTTCCCCAATAACACAACAAACTTTAACAGTCTATTATTTTCTCTCCTTCAGTAAATCTTCAGTACTATTATAGTTTAGCTCCAACAAGTAATTATTTACGACCTTCTTACAAGAATACATCGTGAGGTTACTTATGTTAATATGCTGAGAGATTCTGTTATATAATAACGGCCCAAAGTAAGTATAATGGTGTCGTGCAAATTTTGTTCTTATTTTCGGCAATTTAAAAATTATGTCTTTTCTTCTTTTATCTTTTAAAGTTAAGGGCTTTGAGCAATTATGTTGATTAATTATAAGGGTTTTTATGTAAAGCTGCCTAACTGTTAGCGTTTTAGTTTCTGCATAAATTTTTTCTGTTGAGTACTGTATAGGTTTAAACGTCATAATTTTGAGTATAGCTCGCTGAGCTCTCTCCAGTTTTAAGAAATGAGTTTTATAGCAACCGCCCCAGATTAAGATACAATAAACCAAAATTGACTGGCAGAGTGATGTGTATATAATGTTAAGTAATTTTTTATCACAGATGTGTCTTATGTTTTTAAAAATAAAAAATAGTTTCCGAACTCGGTTTGTGATGTTTAGAATGTGATCCACCCAGGTCAGATGTCTGTTGAGAATCACCCCTAGGTATCGGATATATTCCGTATTAGTTAAGCAATAACAGTCACAGTCTTCCTCGTTCATGCATTTATGGTACTTCAGCTCGACAGAACCACCAATAGGTTGAGAGATACCACCTATACTGAAGGTCATGTACTTAGTTTTAGTTTCATTAAGCGTTAGGAGATTAATATCTAACCAATCTGTTACCATTCTAAAATTACTGTTTGCCAGTTTTGTCAGTTCCTTCCAATCATGTCCTGTACATAGAACTACAGTGTCATCAGCAAATGAGATTACATCAGTCCCTGGTAAGTTAAGACTACACAATTCATCGATATAAATCAGGAAGAGCGTTGGCCCAAGGACACTTCCTTGTGGGACGCCAAAATTTATAATTTGTTCATTACTAATAACACTATCAATATTAACAACTTGCTTTCTATCCGATAGGTAACTTTGCAAAAGCTTCAGTGGTAGGCCTCTAATACCTTTGTTTTCTATTTTGCTGATCAACAGCGGAATGGATACGGTGTCGAAGGCCTTTTTTAGATCAAGGAAAATTCCTAGACATTTGTTATTTGAATCCAAGTTAGAAACTATGTGCGTATGTAGGTGTTTTATTGCATCAACTGTCGATTTTTTTGCTCTAAATCCGTATTGGTTTGGAGATAAAATATAATGTTATATTACGCGTGATGTTTAAAGTGATACTAGATTTCTCGGAGTGATGCGTAATGTAACATCACGCGTTTGAGTGATATCTCATTTGTGATATTACGCGCATTACTTACACATGTCTACATCTTAGGCCTCAGGATGACAACGCACCTGCAATATCAAGTGATTTTCCCTTGTTATTGCAGGTGTCTATAGGCGGCGGTAACCGCTTACCATCAGGTGGGCCGTCAGCTTGTTTGTCATCTAGTTGTATAAAAAAAAGAAAATGCAATACACTACATTGTATTATTTTGTTGATATATTTCCAGAGGGAAGAACCGCGCCAGGAGACCACCCACGCGCCGAGAGTCCAAACCAACCCGTTATTGAGGTAAATACTATTATATTTTTTCTGAACATTTTTATTAGAAACACAATTCAAAAGCCCCCCGGCTTATGGCAGATATATTCTGGACTAGACTCTACATAATTAAAGACGCCCTCAAAGGAGATGTTTCATATCCGGCCGAATTTTTGTGATATAACTTACACCCGTATTGTCACAAAAAGTTCGGAAAAAATCTGCTTAATCCGGGAAAAATACTAATGATCCCTTTTTATGTCTTAGTTCTACGACAGTAAATTAATCCTTGAATGCCCAGACGTCATTTATAGTTGACATGACAATAAAAAAATTATTGTGTCTGGTTTATCGGGCTTCAAAGGGTTTAGTTTATTTTAGAACATTTCTATGAAATAATGCAGCCAATGTTGTTCTATTTCATAGAAATGTCATAGAATTATCAAATAAATAACATGCCTTCGAAAATTTTGATATCAAGTAATGCATCATTTAAAGGATACCATAATTTAAAAGATACCTGTAAAAGCAGTACCTTAATTTTTAGGTTTGGTATCCATATTTTAAAACGGTTTTAAACAAGTGACGTCGCCATCTTGTGCGATCGGTATCCGATAAAATACAGATACCCTTTAGAAGTTTGGATATATCGGTCGCGTGTAAGCGCTACCGTAATTTGTTTATGAGTTACTGAATTCGGATACCATAATGGTACACGAATTTTGTGTTACCGACTAAAGCGGCTTTCCAGTCCCTGCTCCATACATTTTTGGGACATCTTAAATGAGAAGTGTTCGAGTATTCAGCCGTACGTCTACTGCCCCCTTATTCAGAAACTGTCGGATCACGGATTGATTTGAAAAGTCACATGCCGTCGCGCTTTGACGTACCGTGATAAAAAGTGAAGGGTATAAATTCCGAAATTCGCATATTTTCCTACAGTTGTGAATAAGGGGGCTGGAAGGCCACATCCGTAGGTCGGTAGAGCGTTTGTCTGAGTGATCCGTCGTCCCAGGTCCCGGACCCTCCCCAACTTCGGCGGTCGGCGGTCGCGGGAGGCGTCTCGCTGCGACACCTCGCGGCGAGCTCACCACATCACCATGGCCACCGAGGACCTGCTCCAGCCGGGCCACGTGGTCAAGGAACGATGGAAGGTAGCTATCACCCTAGGGACCTTTACAAATAGGGAATACGGGCTTGTGACTTCGTCTGCGCTGGATTAGTACTTCGCGTAGCCTATGGGTTATTCTGATGTATGCGCTATAGGTATTATTGTGAAGTTTCATTAATATCCATTCAGTAGTTTTGCGTGAAAGAGTAACAAACATTTTCAACTGAGGACTTGCTACAGCCGGGCCATGTAGTCAAGGAGCGCTAGAAGTAGCTCACCAGCCTATTTGCGTCCCACTGCTGGGCACAGGGCTTCCTACATGGGAGAAACACATGAGGAGCTTGGGCCGTAACACCACCACGCTGGCCCAATGCGGGTTGGTGGGTTAAAGCGGTTGCAGTGACAACCGGGACCAACGGCTTAACGTGCACCACGACTCACGGAAGCATTTTTCACGAGAACTTGAAACTAAACACTTTATAAAATAATAATTGAATCAATTGACGTGGTTTTATTTGAAACAATAATTTTTCAGAAAATTTTAGTAACAAAACAGTTTAAACAATTTATTTTATTTATTTATTTTATTTGGTACATAGACAGCCGAGGCCAATAAAATGTACACAATTGAACTTAATATTAGTAGTACATATAACATCGCACAACTTTAAAGAAACAGTTTAACCCTGAGATTGAATATAAAGCAAACCATACAATCTCTAAAGTGATCCGATATACTCGTATCTATCGGAAATACAAAATATTAACAAATATTGAAGTCATGATATTAGGTCATACATAATATAATATTGAAATACATAGTTATTTTCTTTAAATATAAATATACATACACATACACACATACATATACATATATACATACACATACACACACATACACATATATATACATACATGCACACATACATACATACACATACACATACCTACATAAGATAAGATAAGATACGATACAATAAGATACAGCTTACAATAATCATATAAACTGTAATCTGTAATTTTACCTTCTATTTCACTAGTTTAAAAGAATGTCTTTGATTTTATTTTTGAATAATTGTTTAGTCCCAAGGAAGACTAAATACTATACTAATAATTTGAAACGACTTCAAAATACTAAAAAAGCCAAGGTAGGAAGAGTCTATATAACTCACCCAGTTTAACGTGTGTCTTAAAGATTATCACGAAGCCCTTGATTTCGATTGTATTTCAATTTTAACGCAGGTGGTAAAAAAGATAGGCGGCGGAGGCTTCGGAGAGATCTACGAAGGTCTGGACCTAGTGACGCAAGAACAGGTGGCCCTCAAAGTGGAGTCGGCGCGGCAGCCCAAGCAGGTTCTTAAAATGGAGGTGGCGGTGCTCAAGAAGTTGCAAGGTTTGTACTGTCTGTAAGGTGCTGCTACCCCAGTAGTAAGTAGTGTTATTTAGCTGCGATCTTCTGTAAGGTGCTGCTACCCCAGTACTAAGTAGTGTTATTTAGCTGCGATCTTCTGTAAGGTGCTGCTACCCTAGTACTAAGTAGTGTTATTTAGCTGCGATCTTCTGTAAGGTGCTGCTACCCCTGTACTAAGTAGTGTTATTGAGCTGCGATCTTCTGTAAGGCGCTGCTACCCCAGTACTAAGTAGTGTTATTTAGCTGCGATCTTCTGTAAGGTGCTGCTACCCTAGTACTAAGTAGTGTTGTTTAGCTGCGATCTTCTGTAAGGTGCTGCTACCCCAGTACTAAGTAGTGTTATTGAGCTGCGATCTTCTGTAAGGCGCTGCTACCCCAGTACTAAGTAGTGTTGTTTAGCTGCAATCTTCTGTAAGGTGTTGCTACCCCAGTACTAAGTAGCGTTATTTAGCTGCGATCTTCTGTAAGATGTATGAGTAAGATACGAATGCTTGTTTTTCTCAGATTGACAGTTGAAATTACAGGCAAGGAGCACGTGTGCCGCTTCATCGGTTGCGGCCGCAACGCCCGCTTTAACTACGTAGTGATGCAGCTGCAGGGCCGCAACCTGGCTGAGCTCCGCCGCGCTCAGCCCCGGGGAGCCTTCTCTCTGTCCACCACGCTCAGGTATACCGGTGGTCACTACGAAAGGACATTGACTGCATTATTTCATAGAAATGTTATAAAATTAACAAATGAATAAGATGCGTCCGCGCGTGAAAATTTATAATAAAATTCCTGACGGCATTAAAGCTCTGTCTAGAAATTTATTCAGAAATAAATTAAATAAATGGTTGAATAAAAACAACTTTTATGATCTTAAACATTTCATGGATAAAAATTGATGGGTCTCATTTGATTGATTATTCTGTGTTGACTAAATTCAATATATTATATTTAATTGTGAATGTTTGATATTAAATTATTTTATGGAAATGAAATTGACTTAGAATAGTATTAAAATATGATTTGACATCTAAAAAATTTAATGCTTTTTTGTAAGATTTTTAACAATATTTTATGATTTGAATGCGATTAATAGTAGCAAAACATGTGCACGTAAATATATTCCATGAGATCCTGTAATACCATGTTTTCAGTGAATTAATGATCTTATCTAAGATGTATTTGATATTTGCGAAACATTTATATGGACTAATAAAGCCTATGTTTTATTTTTAATCACACAGCGTGTTACAAAAGACATATTTTTTTTCAAATTTCAAAGCCACATAAGTTTGATACCATGCAAAAAAATAAGGATTTCTTAGTTATTACAACTCATATTTTTGAAATGTATTTTAAAAACACATTTTAAGGTTTCTGGTGCGTTTAAACGCCTACTTTGTTGTAACAATTACAAATAAAGAAAGAGAATGATGAAAAAATATATGCTCCAGGCGGGATTCTTTTTTTTTCAATTTATTGGAATAACACAATTACATAAATTATTATGTATTATCAACATAAGCATTAGCTTATGTTGATAATACATATAATAAATATTACTAATGATGCAACCAGCAGCGCTATTCACTAGATAATGTATGTTAATAAGTGAGAAGCAGTGCAATAATGAAGATACACAATCTATAACTAACTCGAATCAGTAAGATTAAATTAACGGGATTCGGACCCGCGTCTCCTGATTTCTTAAGTTAACACCTCTAGTGATCCGTAACAATACTTTTACAAGTATTTAAGTGTAAGTAATAGTCTGACCGGAAATCAGGAGACGCGGGTTCGAATCCTGCCTGGAGCATATATTTTTTTCATCGTTTACCTTTATTTGTAATTGTTACAATATTGTATTTTAAAAACCTACAGTGGCCCTAATTCTGGCGAACACATGCTAAGTCTAAATTTAAGTTCAGTGCATTTCTTTCTCTCAAATTGAATACGAAAAGGATGGCTGTCTTAAAATTTGACATTTAGAAACGTGAGTTCAATTTTCGACCTTATTGAACGTGCTAAAATGCAGTGTTTAGGAGGCACTTCCGTACATGCCGTCTAAAATTGTCTATGGTTTCTTTGAAATCTATCTAAATTTAAGTGACAGCTCTAAACAGATTCTTGCTATCTTTTTCCTATTACTTATTGCGAGAAAGAGATATACTGTTCTTAAATTTAGAATTAAAGTGTGTTCCCAGAATTAGGCCCATTTTCATTTATAGCAAACCCCAATTGTAAAACATATTTTAATTTTTTTTATACAAATTGCTGGGCATGGAAGACATTTGATCTTGGACCTCAGGATGACCTGCAATATCAAGTGATTTTTTTTTCCTTATTATTACAAGTGTCTACAGGCGACGATTACTACTTACCACCAGGTGGTCGGTCAGCTTGTGTGTCATCTAGTTGTATAAAAAAACCAATGTATAATTATTATGTTTGTTCACAGGCTGGGCCTTCAAATACTCAAAGCAATAGACTCAATACATTCGGTTGGATTCCTACATAGAGACATTAAGCCTGTAAGTATATGTTTGTGTTTTGTTATCGCATTATCCTAACAGCCATTAGTTTTTACTTTTAAAATATGGAGCTGCAGTTAAAATTAAAGTCAAAACTTAAAATATTTCATAGACAATGCAACAATAGGTGCATTGGACATGTTTTACGGCTAAAAAAGCCAGGCCAGGTAAATCGGGAAAAATCTCCTGAATCCGAGCGAAATAATAAATACAGATAGACTAGAGGAATTTCACAGGGATATCCCAAGTCCTGGGTAGCTCAGAAGGTTAGAGCAGTCGCCCGGATTGCGAAAGGTCGCGGGTTGAATTCCCGCCTCAGGACGTGAAATTTTTCTAGTTTAGACATTTTTAGTGTAGACATTTTCAATATTTAACAAATAAAAATTAAGAATAACCTATAGTTATTTGTTCCAGAGTAATTTCAGCATAGGCCGGCACCCGGTCAACTGCCGGAAGGTATACATGCTAGACTTTGGTTTGGCGCGGCAGTACACCACTAGCAACGGTCAGGTCCGCCCGCCTAGGGCCGCCGCTGGGTTCAGAGGTACGTTATAACATACTAGTATACCCGCGTGGATGTCGGATATAGCGAAATATAGCCTATGTCCTTTTTCACGATGTAATGTGTCTACATGATAAATATCATCTAAATCGGTTCAGCGGGATAAGAGTTAGAACGGAACAAACATACAGAGTTGATTTCTATAAATTGTAGGCGGCACCTAAAATTTTTGTAATGTATTTTTTTCTTGACCTTCCTTTACGGAGGAAAAAATCGTCCAATTCTTATTTTGATAGCGGTATAGATAGTCTTATGAAATACAGTACCAGGCAATCATGTGCTGGAGAAGTCGATTGTACGGGAAAATTCTATTTACTTACTAATAACATCCTACAATTTTATGACTGCCTGGTACTTTGATTGAACAACAGCACATTGCCATTACTTTATTGTATTTAGTGGTGCTGTAGAAAGAATGCTTCAAACTTCTATAAAATAGCGTTACATTGAAAATGAAAGCAGTACATATAGTTGGGAAATGGAGTACATATCTAGTACTAGGTGCTAAGGGTCGTCTAGGTAGGTACCACCGCCTTTCTTATTTCAGCCGTGAAACAGCTCGCTGTGTTTCGGATTGAAGGGAAAGGTAGCCAGTTTCATTAATTACTGGGCATGGACGGCATTTCATCTTGGGCCTCAGGATGAGAACGCACCTGCAATATCAATTGATTTTCCCTTGTTATTGCAGATGTCTATAGGCGGCGGTAACCGCTTACCATTAGGTGGGCCGTCAGCTTGTTTGTTATAGTAGTAGTTATAGTATAAAAAAAATCTTATTTTCATAGCGGTAAAGATAGTCTTTTGAAATAAAGTACCAGGCAATCATGTGCTGGAGAAGTCGGTTGTAAGGGAAAATTCTATTTACATACTAATAGCATCCTACAAATTTTATGACTGCCTGGTACTTTGATTGAATAATGAATGAATGAATTAATGAACATTGCCTTGATTGGTATCTTTCGACTTGATACTTTGTATCAAAGCCCGTACGAAGTAATCGCTCTTAAGACATTGGGCCTGATTCTGAAGACACACTCTAATTCTAAATTTAAGTACAGTATATCTCTTTCTCGCAATATGTAATAGGAAAAAGATAGCAAGAATTTGCTTAGAGCTGTCAATTAAATTAAGATAGATTTCAAAGAAACCATAGACAATTTTAGACGGCATGTTCGGAGTTGCCTCCTAAACACTGCATTTTATCTTGTTCAATAAGGTCGAAAATTGAACGCACGTTTCCAAATGTCAAATTATATGGCAGCCATCCTTTTCGTGTTCACTTTGAGAGAAATAAATGCATTGAACTTAAATTTACACTTAGCATGTGTTCTCCAGAATTAGGGCCATTACCTCAAGACAATATTTGTTTGTTCGCCCACAGGTACAGTTCGGTACGCGTCTATAAACGCGCACAAAAACAAGGAGATGGGCCGCCACGACGATCTGTGGTCCTTGTTCTACATGCTAGTGGAGTTTGTCAATGGCCAGCTGCCTTGGAGAAAGATTAAGGACAAGGAACAGGTAAGAATATAATCTCAATATTTATTTATGACTAGCTGACCCCGCAAATGTTAAAAAAAGTCCAAAAAAAATTGTCAAAAAAAAATATCGAAAAAAATAATAGATAGTAGCCGATTCTCAAACCTACTGAATATACATATAAAATCATGGAAATCGGTAAATCCGTTTCGGAGGAGTATGATAACTATTTTAATATATTAGATTGTACAAGACATCTAAATACAAAAAAGATTGCATGGGATTTTAACAGCTTATTATTACCATTGTTTTGTGCAGTTATTATTGTAAGAAACAATCTTATCTGAATTTAGTTTTAATTTTGATTTGATTTGACCTTGACTAACATTGTGTAAGTTTTGCCTGACATTTTTAAGTAATTCCAATTTTGACATTTAAATTAATATAATAAACTTTAAATTTGCATGAAAAGAGAAAATATCAAATATATCATATGCCTTAAAGGTCTATCATGGAGATCTCATAAATTCTAAACAATCACAGCGTGTATACCTATGATAATGATTAAATGAATTGAATTGAATTGAATTATCATTTGCATAGTCTGGGTAGGTACCACCGCCTTTCTTATTTCAGCCGTGAAACAGTTCGCTGCGTTTCGGATTGAAGGGAAAGGTAGCCAGTGTAATTACTGGGCATGGACGGCATTTCATCTTAGGCCTTAGGGTGAACGCACCTACAATAATAATAATAATATAATATTCATACACTCACACCTATTATCTAGCCCAAAGTAAGCATCATTAAGAGCTTGTGTTATGGATACTAGATAACGGAGAAATAATGATAATATTTTGTGGAGCTCGGTGGCTAGTGGTTTGAGCGATCTGGTTTCGATTACGAAAACAAAGCAACTTTTTACATGGTCGGTCCCGGGATGGGTCGATCAAATTTATAATCTCCTCCGTGCTTCGTGGTGCATGTTAATCCGTTGGTCCCAGTTGTTACTGCAACCGCTTTAATCCACCAATCCGCATTGGGTCAGCGTGGTGGTGTTATGGCCCAAGCTCCTCATGTGTTTCTCCCATGTAGGAAGGCCTGTGCCCAGCAGTGGGGACGTGTATAGGCCGGTGATGATGATGATTGATAATAATATGTATAGAAATATTAGCTAATTAAACCAAGTGATTTTTCCTTGTTATTGCATGCGACCACTTACGACTAGGTGGACCGTCAGCTTGTTTGTCATGAATGACTGAATTAATGAATATTTATTTGCATAATCAAGTGTATGAATAAGCAGTAGGTATTACATTTAAAAATATAAATGTCAACATGGTTTGTCATGACAGACATGTAAAATAAAGTTAAAACAAAAAACATTAAATGTGACAAAATTCAATAGGTATGCTAATAAAATTGAATCAGTCAAAACGTTATCAATTGAAATGTCATGTAGGTGTATATTAAAAAAACATGTTTGTCTCTTTTTCGGCGGCTTTCTCTTAGATTTATTTTTAGTGGATATAATTGTTACATAAGTCTCGCGAAGGAGCGGGGTCCTCTACTAAGTATTATTTTACTTAACAGAGGATCTCCCAACATCTCTAATTGGGATGTTGCCTAAGTTTGAATTTGGTGTTATTTTTTACAAATTCGGAAAATATACGCTACTGTTACCCATAAAAACAATTCAAACTTAAAATATATGGAATGTTGTTGAAGTTGTGCCGTTTAGAAAATTCATAAATTTGGTATTTTTTGTTTCCAAAATTTATCAACAACGTTAATGATATTTCATTGCTGTCATTAAATAGGACAACTATTATTATGACGACTACAAATAAAAACATACTTATTACATAGTTATTATTAATTTTGTCAGTATGCCCATACATTACTTAGTAATATGGGAACATGTGACGTCGCCTGTTCCGTAGATTTTCTATGGAGCGTTTTTGGACGATACGCGGCAACACATCAAACATACCGCTATATCTGTGAAACTATTGATCCTAGGCATACTGGTTCTTTTGCAATATTTCTTATTGAGTTATACACTTTTCAACTTTTGGAACCGGTGTAAATTCAGACAGACTGACTGACGGACAGACAGACAGACTGACTGACGGACAGACGGACCGACAGACAGACCGATAGACAGACTGACATATCATTCTTAGCTTACGTAGATCCAGATAAGACAGAGAGACAAACATTATGAAATTGTTAGTTAGTTAATATTATTTTTATGTGATAGACATAAGGGTTTTTTTGTTGACGATTCGAAAGTGCTTCTTGGGGGCCTAATTGAATAAAGATATTTTCATTTTCGTTCATTTTCATTTTCATTTTCACTTCTTATTTATGAAATAAAAAAAAAGTTGTCAACTACCCTATTATCTGCTTTGTTTACGGAAATAAACATTTTCATTTTCATTTTCTGTGCCCAGGTCGGCCTAATGAAGGAGAAGTACGACCACCGGCTTCTCCTGAAGCACCTGCCCTCAGAGCTGAGGCAGTTCCTCGAGCATGTGCAGCAGTTGGAGTACGCCGATACTCCGGACTACGCCATGCTGGCAGCGCTGCTGGAGCGATGCTGCAAGAGACGCGGCATCAGGGACGCCGACCCCTACGACTGGGAGAAGGACGTGAGTATGCCGTGGACTGGGGACTGTAATGATACCTGATGAAAACTGATGAAAACCTGATGAAATGTACTCGAAAAGGAGATGTTCGACATTGGTACTCGAAAGCCCCCCACGATAAATTATATATTATGTGAAAGCTTATGCTCAGAGGATCTTGAATATACCATTTTTTCATTTTGATACCCCGGCATTTTTGAGTAATTTTGAAAAGTGTATGCAAGAATTCTAAGCTTCTTATCAAAGTTTCTCTGACAAAATATAGTAAAAAATAAATTAAAATCATTATTATTAGTCAGAAACAAGTGCAGAAACCAATTTGCCATGTTCTTCTAGCATTTACAATAAAATATAATTGCAAAATAGTCGTAGGCTGAACCAAATCAACCCCATGCCTAGTTATTTAAAAATATTGGGCAAGACAATAGACAACATTGACGTTTTAGACTATGTCTGCGACATGTCACATTTTTTAAAATGGAATTTTACATCTCTGGATAGCAGTTTTTTGACCAGAATATAATGTTATTTTTTATTTATATGCAGGCATTTAAAATTATAGTTTTTATCTCATAATATTCTTTAATATATACTCTTTCTTCCCATATAACTTTTGTCTTGGGGGATAGCTGAGTACCAGCCCCCATACATTTTCAGAACATGTCCTTTAGATATCAACTTATCCATTAATCAATGGATACAATAATTTAAACCCTTAGTTTTCAAACTGAACCAGCTAAATTTTGAAAGTGTATTATGAGAAAAGAGTCTGGGAACCTCTGATTAAAAGGGAACAAAACGGTACCTTAATTTTTAGGTCGGCGATTTTTAGGTCCTCAAACGGCAACACTGAATACGGCTGTATTCAATGTTGCCGTTTGAGGGAAAAAAAGACACTAATCCTTGTCAAAAAGCGCTACATTTTTTAGAAATTTCAAAGTTTTAAAATGTAGATTTCTGAAGAAATTAAGTATTGACTATAAGCCATCTTCTTAAGTGACTCTTCCATTTAAATTTTTCACAAAAACAAAGTATGGTAATAGGGAATTTTACGGCTGGTTTTTAAGGTTTTACGGCTTTGGCTACTATCTTATTAGCAAAAAAATAGTGTTAATAATTTTCCACCAGATTCCACTAAATATTTATTAGCGCTTTGTTTTCATAAAATATGCGCCGAAGACTCTAAAATTACGCTAGATCTCGCGCGAAATTCGCAAACACGGCAACACTGCCCGTATTTTAAAACAGTTTTACACGTAGCGATGCCAGCTGTGCGATCGGAATCCGATTAAATACAGATTCCTTAATGTTTATACCCATTAGGAGTTTTGATACATAGGTAAAGTTTTAGATATCTTTATGAGATACCTGTATTTGGATACCGTTAATAATGATACCCGAATAATGTGTTACCGGTTAAAGCGATTTTTCAGTACCTCTGAGCGCTCTGGTTTCGATTACAGATACTTTCACCGTGGTCGATCCCAGATGGGTCAATCAAAATTAGTAATCTCTCCCCTCCGTGCTACGTTAAGCCGTTGGCCCCGGTTGTCACTGCAACCGCTTTAGCCCACCAACCCGCATTGGGCTTGCAAATGAACAAAATGCGTGCCAAACTAAATAGTGAACTAAGTTATCTTTTCAGGCGTGGTTATTTTGAACCAGAAAGTGGTGAGATTAATGTGGAATGATAGAATAGACGGTTCATGATTCCAATTGATTACAGTTTGTGTATTTATCAGTGATTTGTTAAGGTACAGCTATTTTTGATACTGCTACACGTTGTCATAGTATGGATATGGCTGGGATCCCGGGATTCTCGGGATTTTAGAAAATATATAATGCGGATTGACTTTATTTTTTTAAGAAAGTAGGTACCGTCGGCGGCACATCAACAGTAGCAGTTCGACTTTAAGACCATAATTTGAATTGTAAACATTAAAATTGCATTTAAAAATAAAAAGTATTATTTTTGTGTTCTTGCTTTGAATAACACGAGGTCTTGATTTTTAAAGTTTATTGGTTTCACATATAAAATCAGTTACAATCAGGGGTTTAACAATTGTCGATTCGCTGCCAACTCGCGCTCGATCATGTGTCACACTGACTGCCACGTCTAGTGTTGCTATACACATAAAAAGCCAATACTTAGCAGTATTAAAAAAATATTTTATGTCTTTATTATCACGCATAACTGGAATTTTTGCTGCGCTGTCGCCTATTTTATTAACCGACTTCAAAAAAAGGAGGAGGTTATCAATTCGTCTGTATGTTTTTTTATGTTTGTTACCTCAGAACTTTTGACTGGGTGAACCGATATTGATGATTTTTTTTTGTTAGATGCGAAACAGTTCCCATTTGGTCCCATAAAAATGTTTTAAAAATCCATTAGTTTGGTTTTTAAATCAAAATAACTGGAAAAATTAAGTCATCTACGTATGCGAAATTGCGGATTTTTGCTTTCTTATTAATTTTTAGTGAAATGATACGTTAGTAGAAAAACAATATAAGCTCACGGTCGCCCATCTAGCTTTGACCTTCAAAAGTTATCACTAAAAATTGTAAAAAAATTATTAAACCGACTCCAAATAACTGAAAAGGATAAAATAATTAAATTTTAGTAGGTACTCATCCCCTAGGAACATATTTTTGGAGTAGGTGCTAGGTTGTTTCTAGAAACCATAGATAGTGAAGCACCGACTCCAAAAATATGTTCCTAGGGCATGAGTACCTATTAAATTTTAATTATTTTATCCTTTTCAGTTTTTTGGAGACTGTTTTATTTTTTTATTTATAGTTTCTTTATTACGATTATCACTTAAGTCCCGCGCACCCAAGGCATATCAATATTAACATAGTGTATGTTTAAGGTGATTAGCCTGAAATAGCTGTACCTAACTATCCTATCACTGGTATTTAGACATGATACTTTATCAGCATTATAAAAAATATCATTAGTTTTTAATAATGTTCAATATGTGGTTTTTCTTTTGTCGATAACTGCATTCGAGTTGAATGTACAGTATGTTTTTACGTTCTAATACCGAGAGGTTATACAGGGTGTGTTATTGAGATCATAAATAAGAAAAGCATTGTCTTTTTAAGCTGTTGCCGTAGCCATTCAGATGCTAGTACATGTTACCGCAGATTAAGCTAAACGTTGACATTAATTTGTCCATATGAAGTCAGTGTGACGCGTCTATAGGCCACGGTTACCGCTTACCATTATACTCTAAGCTTTTTGTGACCATTTTTTATATATAAAAGCACGTCAAAATCCTCAACACCATTGATGTGAAGTGGTAAGCAGCACACTGTTCTAGCTCCCTCAACCTTTTTTTAACACTGAGGGAAAGCTCTACCAGTCTAACTACCAACTCCTGGAAGGAGGAGACGGAAGACGTGTGGGGCTCCCACTAAACCCCTCAGCGATGTACCGTCTTCTTATCTTATCATGGGGTCGTGACTATGCCACGATGCACTTCGACCCTTCGGGATCTTTTGTGCCACCCCTGCCTCACTCCTCCCACGTCCTGCATATAGTCGCCATAAGCTTCACTATATCTTTGGGGTGAAAGAGTCTATAGTCTTCTGGCTTTGGATACGCCACTTCCAGAAGACTCATTCTGATCCTAGCCAGGGCATCGCATTGACACAAAAGGTGTTCCATCGTTTCCTGGCCTTCACCACATGCCCGACAATGTTGTGCAGGGGAAATTTGCATTTTGTGGAGCATGTAGTTGGTGGCAAAATGTCCTGTGAGTGCTCCAGTGAGGAAGCAAGCCTGTGTTCTACCGTTTGTACAGATATATTATACTATACTACACTTTATACTTTTATAGTTATTAACATTTGAATTAGAATAGAATTTGAATTTGAATTGGAACTCTTGGGAGTTTATAGTTGGCTATAAAATTACATGGTAAATATCCCGTAAATAATTCTAATTCAAATATATTTACTCCATTCTCCTACCCTGATGTACCGTCAGAAGTAGACGACCAATGACTGTCAGTCTCCTCTTGTAGGGAGCTCGCCCCCAGAACTTCGGTTGACCCACGCACATTGACGCACGGATCGACCACCTTCACCAACTATAAGGTGGCTTTCAGGATGCACTGTTATATGAAGGAGGGAATACATGTGTCAGCTAAGAATTCCAAGTTTTAGAAGTACGACAAAGAAATGAGTTATAAAACTTCTTTGTGTGTGATGTTGAAGTGGAGACAGTGGCCCTAATTCTGGAGAACACATGCTAAGTCTAAAGTTTAATTCAGTCCATTTTTTTCTCTCAAAATTAATACGAAAAGGATGGCTGTCATATAAATTGACATTTAGAAAGGTGCGTTCAATTTTTGACCTTATTGAACGTGCTAAAATGCAGTGCTTAGCAGGCACCTCCGTACATGCCGTCTAAAATTGTCTATAGTTTCTTTGAAATCTATCTAAATTTAATTGACAGCTCTAAACAAATTCTTGCTATCTTTATCCTATTACATATTGCGAGAAAGAGATATACTGTACTTAATTTTAGAATTAGAGTGTCTTCAGAATCAGGCCCAGTTTTGCGTGCATTGATGTATATGTGGTGGAGGACATGACACTTGCCTACCATCAGGCGAGATGAAGGCATAGAGCTATCCCGTTGAGATTAATTCGCAGGTCGCAGCATTAATCATTTTCGTTTTGGTGGTCATAAATTTGTCTCTCACTCTGTCTGTGTGTGTCTCTCCCTCTCTCGCTGTATATTGATCTAGCGGTGTGGTTGTCGCAGGCCGTGTCAGTGTCCCGTACTAGGGCGGCGGTGCATCCGACGCCCGATCATGCGCTGCCTACGGACACACAGCCAGACAATGTAAGTAACATTTTTATTTTGTACACACAAATTATTAAAAGGCTTCACTTCCTTCTCAAGAATGGTATCTTAATACATTTGTGCCGATGTTTTGTTACCTTTTCCATAAAAGTATGGCTCATCAGGCACTCCTTCAGAGCTAATACCCCACCAAACCAACACTGAAGTCGGATAGTGCCCGCCCACGTTGCATTTTGTCGACTAATTGGGAAGCTGCCTTAGAGCTTTGAGCATAAATACGGTCATTTTGTTTGTTAAAATGTTGCTCAATTGTAAAAATTTTCTCATCCGTAAACAATTTTTTTTCTGTGACCTCCTTTTGCGTACCGCTTTACTACTTGTTTCGATTTTACCCCCCTATTCTTTTTTAAATTATCAGTTAAGAAATGACCGGTACGTCTCTTATAGGCTGCAAGTCCTAAGTCATCTTTTAAAATACGCGACATGGTTCTAGGTTCTTTTTTATATAAAGCACGACAAATGACGTCACACCACCTGATGTGAAGCGGTAAGAAGAGGCCATATTTGAAGACAGCTAGTGCAGTTTAGACACTGCTCGCTAGCCGCCTCCACCTTCACCCAAAAGGTGTTTCTCGCCTCTTTTGAAGTAACCCATGTTATAGGATGGATGGAATACATGTGCTGGCAAAAAATTCCAAGTTCTGGAAGTACGACAATGAAACAATAATATTTATTTATTAACACATTTGACGGCCGTCTGGTCGAGTAGCCAGTGTCTCTAGTTACAAGCTACTCGGTGAGGGTTCCGGGTTAGAGTCCCGACCGAGCTAGATACTACACAGTAATAATTAACAAAACTGAAAGAATTTTAAAGAAATTTTTATAATGCCCCGACTTCGTGCTAGACAGGAGGTCCGATATAGACTTTACCGTCACAGTACACGCCCGCCATACATTTTTAATGTGTAAAGTTGTTTTAGAAAGAGACAGGTATACTGAAGTGTCTAATACAAATATGCTCGGCATTTTTCGGCTAAAATTATTGATGTTTCTACTATACGCGGCAATAGTTTACGTTTTTCTGAAAAAGTATTAAACCTGTATTCCTGTAACCACTGAGTCATAGACCTTTTTGTCATAAGCTTTTAAGTTCAAGTTTCAAGTTTAAGTTCTTTATTGTGCATTGAAATAAGGTAAAATTCAGATTTACATAATTTAAAAAACAAGAGACACACGTATTTCTACCGTTCCAGGCGTATACACAAACAAAATCTTAATTCTAGGTACAGTGACTAAATACTATCCTTACTTATATTCTAAGAATTCTTGTATACTGTAGAAACATTTCTCTACATGCCAATCCTTAACAGCTTTTCTAAATATTACGCCCATATTCATAAACGCTCAATAAACCTATTTTAGATAAAACACTGCTACAATATGTTTTATCTTTTCTTTTTCTCATATGAGTGAGGGAAACAAAACACTTTATAAGCCTCTTATAACTTCACTTGTTTTTATGAAGACGTGGGATGTTATAATCATCACTTTTCAGAATGTTCGCGTATAAAATTTGTTCTTTAAAGTTTTCCGGCAATTTATTATCGATTTTTGAATTGTCTGTCTGTACTATTTGTTCTGTTTTTTGAAGCAAATAAACATTTTTTTTCTATTATTTTCCATGCGACAGACCCGTCGGCAGCCGGGGACGGAGCTGACGACGGCGGCGGCCACCGACACTCACACCCACAAGGACCGCCGCGCCGCGCCCGCGTCGCCGCGCCACGCGCCCGCCCCCGCCGCCGCCCCGCTACACCTCAACGGACACGTGAGTTACCAGGACACCATGACTGACTAGACGTTTGTATACGGAGCTGACGGCGGCGGCCACCGACACTCACACCCACTAGGACCGCCGCGCCGCGCCCGCGTCGCCGCGCCACGCGCCCGCCCCCGCCGCCGCCCCGCTACACCTCAACGGACACGTGAGTTACCAGGACACCATGACTGACTAGACGTTTGTATACGGAGCTGACGGCGGCGGCCACCGACACTCACACCCACTAGGACCGCCGCGCCGCGCCCGCGTCGCCGCGCCACGCGCCCGCCCCCGCCGCCGCCCCGCTACACCTCAACGGACACGTGAGTTACCAGGACACCATGACTGACTAGACGTTTGTATACGGAGCTGACGGCGGCGGCCACCGACACTCACACCCACTAGGACCGCCGCGCCGCGCCCGCGTCGCCGCGCCACGCGCCCGCCCCCGCCGCCGCCCCGCTACACCTCAACGGACACGTGAGTTACCAGGACACCATGACTGACTAGACGTTTGTATACGGAGCTGACGGCGGCGGCCACCGACACTCACACCCACTAGGACCGCCGCGCCGCGCCCGCGTCGCCGCGCCACGCGCCCGCCCCCGCCGCCGCCCCGCTACACCTCAACGGACACGTGAGTTACCAGGACACCATGACTGACTAGACGTTTGTATACGGAGCTGACGGCGGCGGCCACCGACACTCACACCCACTAGGACCGCCGCGCCGCGCCCGCGTCGCCGCGCCACGCGCCCGCCCCCGCCGCCGCCCCGCTACACCTCAACGGACACGTGAGTTACCAGGACACCATGACTGACTAGACGTTTGTATACGGAGCTGACGGCGGCGGCCACCGACACTCACACCCACAAGGACCGCCGCGCCACGCGCCCGCCCCCGCCGCCGCCCCGCTACACCTCAACGGACACGTGAGTTACCAGGAGACTATGACTGACTGGATGTTTGTATACGGAGCTGACGACGGCGGCGGCTGTAGATACTCACGCATCCCCACAAGGCCTACCAGGAGATCATGACTGGCTAGATGTCTAGGACACGTGAATTACCAGGATACCATGACTGGCTAGATATTTTTAAATGGAGCTGACGATGGCAGCGGCTATGGATACTCACATGCATCCGCACAAAGACTACCAGGAGATAATGACTGGCTAGATGTCTGTAGCCGCGACCGCCTGAGATACCAGGATACTATGACTGGCTAGATGTTGGTAGTGGTAGCGGTTACAAGGAGCTTTGCGCCGCGCTCGCATCGCAACCCGCATTTTAATACTGAATTTCTATGTTATTACGCGGTTTCTTTGCAATGCAATTCCTTCAGGCCAGCGTAGCTCAGAAAAATCTAGAAATAATCGGCATGTTTTTAATTTAAAGTAATTTTTATTCATTTTCATTTGTATTCATAAATTGCAACCTACTAATTTACTGCCCGTATGAATCCGAAGACTCATACAATCCCGTAATCCCGGGATTCCATTTTTAATGAAAAATATTCTGAAAGCCGCTTCCATATTATCGTAGCCAAAAATTAACTTTAAGTATAAATGTATCCGGATATCCGATCTATAGCAATGATTCTTATATTCCAGTCGAGCACAGACAAGCCGATCACGGACAAGGAGGCCGAACCTAGAACTACGCCAGCGCCCTCTCCCGACAGACACGCCAAGGTAACATACATAGTTCAGACATTTTTTTAAATTTATTCTTAACGCGGAGATCTTGGCCTTCATCTCACCTGATGATAAGGCCGACGATGGAAGCGAGCTCCACCCAGAGGAACTGGCTATCTTATCTCCAACTGCTGGAACACACAATGCTGTTAACATTATTGATATGGCGGCAGACTTAAGGTGCTGCCACACTGCTGTTTAGAAATGTTTACAAACATTTTCTAACAAAAACAATTTTCAACATTTTTTTTTCTTAGTAATTAAAATATAATTAAACTAGAAAAATTTCACGTCCTGAGGCAGGAATCAAACCCGCGACCTTTCGCAATCCGGGCGACTGCTCTGACCACTGAGCCACCCAGGACTTGGGATATCCCTGTGAAATTCTTCTAGTCTATCTGTATTTACTAAGTAATTTTTCAAACATTTATAATAATGTTAAAATCATAAATTAATTATTAATATTTCCTTTTTTTTTTTTTCTTTTTTCTCTAATTTTAATTGACATTCTAATAATTGACCACGTCTAAGTAAATTTGACATTCCATTGATTCTCAACTAAGTAATAATTATCTATATTGTACTGATTATAATTTTTTGATCATTTTATGTAATTCTCCTTAATTATGATTACAAAATCATAATTTCATTTAATTTGTACGCTTAATAAAGCATAACATGTAAGGACTTCATTCACTTATAGAACATCTTGCATGACAATGTAATCACATGTTACACAAATAAACGATCTTTATCTTTATCTTTAACACTAATACATTTCCTTACAAATGTTTAGAATTGTTAAATATTTTAAGTGCTCCTACACTAATGGAAAATGTTTACAAACAAATAATAACAATGTTTTATTTTGTTACAATTTGTTAACTAGTTTAGAAATGTTTACTAACATTATCTAACATGAAAACATTTTCTAACATTGTGATCGTATGTTTCTTAACAAATGTTTACTCACGTTTGTAAACATTTTTAAACAGCAGAGTGGCAGCACCTTTAGGTAAGACGGTGGTAGCTAGCCAGGCGGACTTAGAAAAGCCCTACCACCAACCAAACCGAACGGAAAATTTCTGCCTCAACGGGAATCGAACCCCGGACCTCTAGATCTGACGTAGGTGGTCTTAACCACTAGACCACAGAGGCGGTTTAAATATCATAAAATCATAATCATAAATCTTTATTATAATCTTAATCTTAATCTTTATTATAATCTTTATCTAAGCACTAAGTTCATATAAACTACTAGGAGTGCAGAACTCATAAGAGGTATTAAGTGAATATTATTTAGAGATCCCTTCGCGATCAGAAACGCACAAGGACCTTTCCAAAATACCTAAATTAATTTTTCAATTTGAAATTTGAAAAATATCGCCATGTTCAACTTAGGCAGCATCCGAATTATGTTACATGTTGTATAAATTAGGTTTTGTCCACAGGAGACTAGTAATTCAGCGGTAACTGGTACGACGGCGACTCGGCCTGAGCGTCAAAGTGTTCCGCCGTGCAAGCCACGGGCGCCACTACCAGGTAAATAATATATATGTTTTTTGTTATATTTATAGAGATCGTCTAATCTTAAATGACGCGCCCCACCACTGCATTACACACAAACGCAAATTCAAAATATGGGCGCAATACAGATAAACATGCAATTGTAATTGGCCATTCGATTGCTGGTTAGATGTCAAAAGGTTCTGTCTGTTTTGTTTCTGATTAGTTGTCCAACTAGTCATATTTGGTCTGATCGAGCGAGAGAGCGGACGTCTTGTCTCATACAATGCGACGGCGCTGCTTCATACAGTGAGCGTTGTCGGATTTATCGCCGGACTATTCGACCGAGTTGTACGCATACAGATCATAGTCCACGAAACAGTCGACGCTGCCACACAGATGAAGAGTCGTTATTAATATTTGCACTCACACATCTAAATAAAATAATTAAGTAGTGGGGCGCGTCATTTCAGCTTAGACGATCTCTACTATAGTTTATTTGATAAAAAAAATGAACATTTGCCCTTTTTTATGTTATAGTAATAAGTCCAGTCTTTATTCATGATTAATCTACTTATGTTTCGTTTTTGTTGACTTGTTGATAACTGACAATGTATATGCTATTTTATCATCGCTATGGTAGGCTATAATGACGGACTTTTTGAGTATATGAATAAAGACTTGACTAGAGCGACATTAGCTATTTTATCATCGCTATAATAACGGACTTTTTGTGCATATGAATAAGTACTTAAGATAAGAGTGAAATATGCTATTTTATCCTGGCTATGGCAGGCAATGACGGACTTTTTGAGTATATGAATAAAGACTTGACTAGAGCGACATATGCTACTTTATCCTCGCTATGGTAGGCTATAATGGCAGACTTTTTAAGCATATGACTAAAGATTTAGACTAGAGCGACATATACTATTTTATCATCACTATGGTACGCTATAATGACGGACTTTTTGACTATATGAATAAGGACTTGAATAGAGCGACATATGCTATTTTATCATCGCTTTAAATGTACCACCAATGTGTTTTAGGTACCACCGCCTTTCTTATTTCAGCCGTGAAACAGTTCGCTGTGTTTCGGATTGAAGGGAAAGGTAGCCAGTGTAATTACTGGGCATGGACGGCATTTCATCTTAGGCCCCAGGATGACAACGCACCTGCAATATCAAGTTGTTATTGCAGGTGTGTATAGGCGGCGGTAACCGCTTACCATCAGGTGGGCCGCCAGCCTGTTTGTCATCTATTAGTATAAAAAAAACGGACTTTTTAAACATATGAATAAAGACTTCACTAGAGCCACATATGCTCTCTTGTCATTGTTTAAGTAGGCTATAGTGGCGGAGTTTTTGAGCATATGTATAGAGACTTAGACTAGAGCGACATTGGGCCTAATTCTGGGAACACACTTTAAATATAAATTTAAGTACAGTATATCTCTTTCTCGCAATAAGTAATAGGAAAAAGATAGCAAGAATCTGTTTAGAGCTGTCACTTAAATTTAGATAGATTTCTAAGAAACCATAGACAATTTTAGACGGCATGTACGGAGGTGCCTCCTAAACACTGCATTTTAGCACGTTCAATAAGGTCGAAAATTGAACGCACCTTTCCAAATGTCAATTTATATGACAGCCATCCTTTTTGTATTCGTTTTGAAAGAAAGAAATAGACTGAACTTAAATTTAAACTTAGCATGTGTTCGCCAGAGTAGTAGTTCTGTTTATCCCCACAGGGAAAGGCAATGGTACAGAGCCATAAAGCCAAATCTTAGGTCATATAATTATTTATTTCTTCATTTTATTGCATTGAAATGCTGATGTAACACATTTCAATGCTTCTTGGGAGTATTTGACACGAAATATATGATGACAGTCACTTTATGTAATACTTGATGAGGTGGATAACCACAAAAAAGTTCTCATCGTATTTCACACCACAATCACTTTTATTCTAATAATCTTTTAGTTGCACGTCAACACAAACACTTTGTATATATATAAAAACACCACTTTTATAACACAAAGTTCGCTCCGACACAATTTTTAATTATTGAAATAAAAATCTTGACCGACGCCATTAAAACGCGCCAAACACTCTGTGTTCGCCAGAATTAGGGCCATTGCTATCTTGTCATTGCTATAGTAGGCTATGGTGGCGGAGTTTTTGAAGCAAGATAAGTGATTGTATGTGTATAATGTAAGGTGCGGGCGGGACCCTGGCGCGGCTCCGCGTGGTGACGGCGCCGCCCACGTGCGTGCAAGAACTGGCCGCACAACCCTCGGCCGCTTCAGGTGAACACACCATATTATATATATATTTTATTTTATTCATTAGACACATAACAGATTACAGTTACAAAAGCACACTGAGATATCACAAAAATACAAGTTCTGAACTGTACTCCAAAAACATGCATCCCAATATTATACAGATTTTTCTATGACTATAAAAGTAATAATGTATTACTATTGTGTGTTTTTATTTTTATTTTGACCCTATCAAGAACAATCTAAAGGAATCTAATCTATGTTTTTTTACATAAATACACACATATACCCACATATACATATATACATATACATATACACATATACATACATACACATATATATACAAACATACATACACAAAACAAACATAATATATGTCAGCTAACTAATATAGTACTAAGTAGTTATTAATATTATTATTTTAGTATATTATGAATACACCTCCTGAAGGTATTCTGACTTGGATTTAGGACATCAATATCATGATGTACTCGAGTCAAATCATTGTGTAGACGGCACATGCGTACCACAGGATTGTAATAAGATGTATTATTACGGTACACTTGAAGTGAAAATAATTTAGGGTTGCGGTCTCGAGACCTGTAACTGATTATGAAGTTGATTGAAGCCAACAGAGACGGGGAATCAATTAAAGAGTGAAGAATTTTGTGAAAATAAACTCGCTTACGTCTGGTTTCCAACGTTATCATATGAAATTTATTAAGCCTATCCGTGTAAGAATTTAATTTGCGATATAGCCCTTGGCGAAATGAAAGGCTTCTTAGGAACTTACTCTTAATATTACACCTAATATTATAGTACTTTATCTACACCTGTTTGTGTACTCTCTAGTCTACACACAAACCAATTCAGTAACAATTAGAATCAAAATTGATAATCAATCAGTGCAATCAATCGATACAAATTATTTGAATTAAGGTACCCATTTCATATAAGGTATACAATATCATTTTTGTTACTAATATTATTATTTCATGGTTTATAATTTAAATATTCCTGTATAGTGTAAAAACTTAAAACTTTTAAACGGCGTCTTGAATATTTTTAGGTAATTCGTTGTATACTAACATGCACATATAATGACAGTTCTTCTGAAACCGTTGCTCTTTGGTATAATAGCAGAGAGTAATCTGTTTTTATTTCTGGTATTTCTTGGGCATATATCACTGGCTTGCAAGAAGAGACGCATATTTAGCTGTTTCAAAAATATAAATGCAAGGAAGGGGTAGGATATTCATTTTTGAATTTACAGACAATATGCTGCCCTCTATGAGAAGATATTTATGTCTGTAACAATTTTTTGTGACAAATTAAGAAATATATATGCATATCATAATATTGCAAATGACATTCACTCATATGTTTTCGTTGGTTTCCAAGGTGAAGCAGTAAGTCCGCGTATAGTAGCCGATGTGGACAGCGTACACTCGGACACACATTTCAAGAGAGGTATGCTATGGTTTTTTCCGGTTTTATTAAGCTTGCTTTGTTTGTGTCTTGTGTTAAATCTGGTAATAGAAATAATACTCTTTTTGTCGTTGATTGAAGTGATTATTTTAAAGTTACGTTTTGGTTTACTTTCCTCGTATTCGAAATGAAAACATAAGTGTTAAACTTGGTTGAAAGGTACCCATTTTAGCTACGAAATATCGGCACTCGAATGCAATGCAATCTCGGCAGAGATGAGTGGCTTCCAACTCATGGTTTTCAATCTACTATTGAACGACGCTATTTCTTTACTTTTGTTACTATTCGAAAGAGTTTTAAAAAATGTTTTTTGCATAATCGAAAACGATTGAGATTTTTGAATTTTTTCTTTTCTTTCTAAGAAAAATTAAATACACCCGGACAAACTTACAAACATTTCGCACCCATGTTCAAAAGCTGGTATACAAAAACTATACAGGGTGGTGGCGTCAATACGACAATATATTAAAACATAGGCTATATTAGTTCATAGAAATGGTTTCCCACTTTCAAAGACATTTCATTGGTTTGATAATGTCTTTGAAAGTGGGAAACCATTTCTATGAACTAATATAGCCTATGTTTCAATTTATTATCGTATTGATAGCACCACCCTGTATACAAAAACTGTGCAATTCTGACAATATAACATACATACGGGTCGAATTGATAACCTCCTTCTTTGATGTCAGTTAAAAAGGAAAGGTGGGGCTTCCGTCGAGATGCCCATAATTTTTAGCGATAAAGAAACTATTCTTAATTTTTATTTTAACATTATTAGTTTAGATTTTTAATAGTAGATATTGAAAATTCCAATTATAACTACGCAGGTAACAGGCGACAAGCTCGCCCCCGCGCCGACCAAAGCTACACACAATTCGCTGTCATGGACGACGAGAATGTCTCCGCGTTACAACAGGTGATTAATGAATTGTTTTTATGACAGTACTCCGATATCAAAATAGTATAAGAGGCTGACCCTATATATTTATTTCTTATTTATTTATTTATAGCTTTATGTACACACAATATAAAAAAGAATCAATTTTTAAATAATCTTTGTACAAAGGCACTGATTATTTCTAAAGAAATTTCTGCCAGGAGACCTGCGAGAAGGATATTTTACTTACAATTATTAATATAGACACAGTGTGTGGACAAATATAAATTGAATAAAATTGAAATAAAATATAAACCATTAAATACGATACATATATTATACTTCTATAATATAACATAGATATAATATAATATAACATAGATAGATATAATATATAATATGACATAACATAGATATAAACAGCATTTACGGAAGAGAGGAAAGATAGTGTTCTTTGACGCGTCGCTTGAAGGCGGAAATAGTGTATATAATTAGAGTCCTAAACTAAAATTATCTAATTAAAATTTATTTTACTGTCTCTAAAATACTATTAACTGCAGATTCATTATTGCCTTCTGCAATGCCATAAATATTGCATTTAGTTTATATTTCATTGATATTTTTTTAACCCCCGTCGAAAAGAGAGGGGTGTTATAAGTTTGACGTGTCTATCTCTGTATCTGTGTGTCAGTCTCTGGCATCGTAGCTTCTAAACAAAGGGACCGATTTTGATTCGGTTTTTTTTTCTGTTTGAAAGCTGACGTGATCAGGATGGTTCTTAGCAATAATTTATGAAGATCTGTTCAGGTGTTTGATGACTATCAGCTCTTTTCCTACTTGACCAAAGGGTTTTACTAACTTAACAAGTCCCCGATTGATTTGAAATTTGGTTTAATGTTACTTCAATGGTTTTTTCAAGACAGGCTACCCATAAGCTAATCCTGTACATACAAATAGTCTGCGGCAGCTCAATTCTTCAGAAACTTACAGCAGACATAGCGTGTTTGGGCTCATAAGAATAGTCTCAATGTGATGATGTTACATAGATGATTAATGACGCTGGGGGTTACATAAAAATTTCAATTTCTTACATACTAACATATGTACTTACTATTTATACAGATTATAAAGGAAATAAAAATATGTCACCACACACCCTATAGTTCATTGACCAAGCAGTCATAAAATTGTAGGAAGTTGTTCTGATTGAAGCTAATTGAAACTTTCTCTTTACAGCCGACTTTTCTAGCATATGATTTCCTGGTACTTTAAATGAATATTTCTTGATAATAAAAAGCGTTTCTGTTAAAAAAATACATGCAATCCTCTCTCTCTCACTCACTCACACACACACACACACACACACAGACACACATAACTACTACTAATCATTGATAGTTATTCTAAAGTTATTAATTGTATCAATTTTTGTTTAGGTGACCAAGGGTGGTGCGTTGACGTTAGTGTCTCTATGGAAATCCCAATTTGATGATTCTGAGGAGACCACAGACAATGAGTGGAAACAGGAGCAGTTGCAGGTATGTCACGAAAAATATACTATTTAATTTTATTCACGAGGTGTTAGGTCCCTAGGTAGGTATCACCGACTTTACTATTGCAGCCGTAAAACAGTCCGCTGTGTTTCGGATTGAAGAGAAAGAACGAGAGGGAAACCGAATCTAACGCCAAAATATGAATTTGAATTTATATTATTTTAAAATATTGCCAGTAAAGGAGATTGCCCAAGGCAAAACTAAGAAAAATATGTTATATAATTTTTTAATGTTTATTATATAACATATTTTTCTTAGTTCTATAGTAACTACTTTTAAAAGTAGTTTCCTGTTAGTTATTATGTATTTATAATTTGTAAGGAAAGTGGCTCCACCTATATTATTTAGTTCTTAGATAATATAATCTTAAATATAACAAACGATAAAAGTAGATACCTGGTAAAATAGGGTAAAAAAATTAAATCTTTATTTATTATGAAAATAGATATTTTTTTCTGTACAAAAATCTTTTGAAATACAATAATTTTTGTTTTGTTTTCAGTTGGTCAGGCTTTCAAAACGTCAGACTTTCAAATTGTCAGAATTGCAAATCGTCACATTTTCAAATGGTCAGTTTTATACAGTACAGTACAATAAAAAATACATATGTTTACTGAAAATGTGTACATATTTAAAGGAATAAAATAGAAGATCAAAAACTCTTTGCTGACACAAAGTAAAAAAATATAAAAAAAAATTAAAAAAATCATAATTTCAATTTCTTCTTTCGATTGTGTACATAATATAGCTAAATGTACCTAACAGTTTTTAATAACAAAGCAAGTTTTAATTTCAATGTATTTGGTGATGGAGTGATTTTTTGTTTGGATATTAGCTGTTTTATTTTGAATTAAAATACATAACGTTGCAATGTTTTTAAAATTGGTAGCACTGTACTCTGACCATTTGCAATTCTGACCATCTGAAAATCTGACAAGACGAAAACAAAGCCAATTTTTCATACTTGCCCAACTTCCCCAACAAACTAGGCACTCTCCTTCGGAGAACAGAAAAGAAATGCTATTACATCGCGATGTTATAGTACAGTCGACCACAAAAGTAGCTGAACACTCTAGTACCATGTCACACTGATCTTGTGCACGTACTTTATAGTCGCTACCGTACTATATTGACGCTACAGTCGTTGTGACATGGTGCTCAAGTGTTACAAGTTCCCTCCTAGCCAAGTTAGAGAGGTAGGGCATAGCGTTAATTCGCTCGAACTGGAGCAGCCCGACTGGTGAAATACCTCCACCTTACAGAAGTTCGCAGCCAAATGACGCTGCTTTTGTAGTGTCGTGTTCCTGCGGTGAGTAAGGTTGCCAGAGCTCCTCAAGGAGTCCCCATATTGGCAGCTGGTGGACCCGTGGTGCTTTAAGCACTGCCATTTACTTGTGTGGGCGCATCCTGTTGGCGCGGCGGTCAGGGAGACCCAGTGAAACGGCTGTCCGCTGGCCGCCCGCAGGCTGAACGGGTTCCCGAACCCAGGGATTACCTAATCTCCGCCCTGGGAGGCTGAACCGCCAGTCTGTGAAAAATCCCTGTGGTAGTTGCCGTGCCGGAGAAGGAGACCGGAGTGGACCCGGCTTCTGCCACAGGTGGGGACTGGGGGCCCTTCCGCCCGCCGCGCCAGCAGGCTGCAATTCCTGCACAGTACCTTGGCGGGATGTGACTGCATATTTGTCTATCATGCTGCCAATACAGAGACTCCTTCCAAAAACCCTTTTCATCGTCAAATATGGCCAAAAAAAGTAGAAAGAGAAACGTTTTTCAGCGGTTTCCCTATCCACATTGAAAGTGGATTTTTGCAACATCAGGGGACTTCACAGTAACATCAACGCAGTCCACCAACACCTTGAGACTGCGCAGCCGACCCTACTTTTCCTAACGGAGACCCAAATCTCCTGCCCGGACGACTCATCGTACTTACTATACCCCGGGTACAAGTTCGAGCACAAATTTGTGCGTCGTGCCGGGGTATGCATGTACGTCCGGGAGGATGTTTGCTGTCGCCGTCTTCATGGCCTAGAAGACAGGGACCTGTCGATTTTGTGGGTTCGCATCGATCACGGCGGCCACACCCGCATCTACGCGTGCCTTTACAGGTCCCATAGCGGTGACTCAGACACGACTCGACTCTTTGAGCACCTGCAATCGACGACCGACAAAGTTTTCGAGCAGTACCCTACCGCGGAGTTAGTGATATTAGGAGATTTCAATGCGCACCATGTCGAGTGGCTCAGTTCTCGGTCCACTGACTACGCGGGAAGGTCTGCTCACGAATTCGCCCTGGCCTATGGATTCTCGCAACTGGTTAATTCTCCTACGAGAATACCAGATATTGAGAGCCATACGAGCTCTTTACTGGACCTTCTGCTGACTACGCGTCCGGACGGATATACCATCTCAGTGGATGCGCCTCTAGGCTCATCAGACCACTGCCTCGTCCGGACCCAAGTGCACAGTGCGCAGCCTGATGCCCCCCGGCCAGCTGGGTGGCGTCGCGTGTGGCACTACAAGTCAGCAGACTGGGATGGGTTGCGTGAATTTTACGCATCGTACCCGTGGAAGCAGCTCTGCTTCACATCAGATAATCCTGACACCTGTGCGGCTGCAGTCTCTGAGACGATACTGGCGGGTATGGAATGTTACATTCCTAACCTGCTAGTGGCCGCAGGCGTTAAGAGGCGACCGTGGTTTAATAGGCCATGCAGGGAAGCTCGCGAAAGCAAGCAGGCTGCGTTTGAGGCTTGGACCACGGCCCAAACCAATCAGGATCCCAACATCTCTGACGTGAAGCGGAAGTTAAATGCTGCTTCGAGGTCCTGTAAAAGAGTGATTGCCAGAGCGAAATTCGATTTTGTCGGCAGGATTGGCGATCAACTTGCAAGACACCCCTCCGGGAGTCGCGCTTTCTGGTCGCTCGCCAAAGCTGCCGAGGGAAACTTTTGTAGGTCGTCCTTGCCACCACTACGTAAGCCTGATGGAAACTTGGCCCACAGCGCTAAAGAGAAAGCCGATTTACTGGGTGCTCTCTTTGCCTCGAACTCGACTTTGAATGACGGAGGTGCTGTACCACCTACCATCCCTTGGTGCGGCAACTCTATGCCGGAGATCTCTATTACGCAACGGGAGGTACGGCGTGAGTTGTTATCTCTGGATATTCATAAGTCGAGCGGGCCAGACGGCATACCGGCAGTGGTGCTTAAGCAGTGTGCTCCTGAGTTGTGTCCTGTTCTGACGCGTCTTTTCGCGCTTTCATACTCCACCAGGCAAGTTCCATCTTCATGGAAGACTGCCCATGTGCACCCGGTGCCCAAAAAGGGCGATAGATCAGACCCATCGAATTACAGGCCAATCGCTATAACCTCCCTTCTCTCAAAGGTGATGGAGCGCGTTTTAAATACGCAACTCCTCAGGTACCTAGAGGATCACGACCTTATCAGCGACCGTCAATACGGTTTTCGCCACAGTCGCTCGACGGGTGATCTTCTAGTGTATCTCACGCACCGTTGGTCTCTTGCCATTGAGAGTCATGGTGAGGCATTGGCAGTTAGCCTAGATGTAGCGAAGGCGTTCGATCGGGTCTGGCACAGGGGTCTTCTTTCGAAGTTACCATCTTATGGGCTGCCTGAGGGGTTGTGCAAATGGGTCGCTAGCTTTTTGTCCAGCAGATGCATAAGAGCCGTCGTTGACGGCAGTTGCTCGGATAGCATGGACATTAACGCTGGCGTCCCGCAAGGCTCGGTGCTGTCTCCAACATTGTTCCTGCTGCATATCAATGATATGTTGTCTATTGACGGACTGCATTGTTATGCAGATGACAGTACTGGCGACGCTTACTATACGAGTCGTGCTAATACCCCTCGGTCTACAGTGGAGGAAAGTCGCGGTCGGCTTGTGTCTGAAATCGAGAGGTCTCTAATCAGAGTCTCCGATTGGGGACGACTAAACTTAGTCCAATTCAACCCCACTAAGACACAAGTCTGCGCGTTCACCGCTAAAAAAACCCCATTCGCTGTAGCTCCACAATTCCTCGACACGCCGCTCTCCATCTCTACGAGTATCGGGATCCTTGGTGTTGATATCTCTAGTGACGTGCAGTTCCGCAGTCATTTGGAGGATAAAGTCAAGCTGGCATCCAAGAAGCTTGGTGTGCTCAATAGAGCGCGGCGGTATTTCACTTCGGGGCAAAGACTATTACTGTATAAGTCTCAAATCAGGCCCCATATGGAGTACTGCTGCCATTTATGGGCGGGAGCGCCTAGATACCAGCTTGGACCATTTGACGTGCTCCAAAGACGCGCTATGAGAATTGTCGACGATCCTGAGCTCACAAGCGGTATTGAACCATTAAGCCTACGGAGAGATTTTGCCTCCTTGTGTGTGTTCTACCGTTTGTATAATGGGGCGTGTTCTGAGGAATTATTTGACATGATGCCCACGGCTTCTTTTTATCATCGCACCGCTCGCCACCGGCAGGGAGTTCATCCTCACAAATTGGAACCAAAGTGGTCACGTACTGTACGGTTTCAGAGAAACTTTCTCCCGCGTACGCTCAAGTTGTGGAATGAGCTCCCTGCAGAGGTTTTCTCGAATGAGTACAGCATGGGGTTCTTCAAAAAAGGTGTGAAAAGGTTTTTACAGGGTCGGCAACGCGCAAGTGATACCTCTGGTGTTGCAAGCGTCCATAGGCTACGGTAACCGCTTACCATCAGGTGGGCCGTATGCTTGATTGCCACCTTAGTGGTATAAAAAAAAAAAAAAAAAAAAAAAAAGTTGCTTACTCAGTCCCCAGAGCACCGTGGCGTTCGCGCAACATCGGCTGTGTCGAGTTGTTCTCACGCGCCGCGAACGCCGCACACGCAGCCCACACAACCCACGCAACCCACACAACCCACGCAACCCACACAACCCACGATGGCCACGCAGCAAGCACAGCTGACCACGCAGCAGGACATGAAGCCCGCTTCGCCTATCAGGGAGGTGGTGAGTGATATACCTGGGAGGGCTTTGGGCCTCTCCAGTGCTTCATCTTAATACTCAAATCAAATCAAATTATTTAAGATAAGATACGATAAGATTTTTATTGGATGATATCGGACGACCGCCTGGCCGAGTGGTCTGTACCCCAGGCTACTCGGTCAAGAGGTCCCGGGCTCGAATCCCGGTAGGAACAAATGTTTGTATGATGAGTACGAACATTTGTTTACGAGTCATGGATGTTTATATGTTTATTTAGTATATTTCTAATATTTATATACATATTATTATCATTATTTCTCCGTTATCTAGTATCCATAACACAAGCTCTTAATGATGCTTACTTTGGGCTAGATAATACGTGTGAGTGTATAAATATTATTATTATTATTATTTGTAAAAGTCATTTAGCTCAATCATATCAACATTTATTTTTATCCATTAAGAAGTATTTCACGTTATAGTAACATTTTTTACTGAAAGCTCTTTTAGTCACTTTTTATTTTAAATAATGTAACATTTAGCTCTTTTATGTTTTCTGGTAGGCTATGGTAGATGGTTGGAGCCTTCTGTATTGCGAACTAAGTGTATTACAATAGGTCTTATAAGATATATTGTGCTGAGAACTTAGTTGGTCATTTCAGGCACTACAACATTATAATGTATTTAAGTTTACAAAGTAATATTAATTAAAAATAAGTTTCATAAATTTAACATTCAACAACAATATTTCCATACAATAATTATAAAATATGTCAAATATAGGCACAATACAATAAATTATTAAAGTCGATTATAAGTTCATCAATTAGTCAATTACTTTCAAAAAAATCTTTTAGTTGTAATAACATTTAGAGATAAGGTAGTTATTTCAATTCTCAATTTCTTTATTGCAAACCATAATGTACAATAAGATGGTAAGGTTTTTACAAGATAATTTTGGACCCCGTCGGGCACGCAATTGGCTGTAGAAGAGGACGCATTTCTTGAGGAATAACATATCCGTAATACTTCACTGATAGAAGCGGCAATTTTGTTTAAATTTGCTGAAAAACATCACAGAGGTTTTCCATTTTGATCAAAACAAAATGTCAGTGTCAAAATACAATTTCGATTATTACGACTCTGTGTAGAATATTGTCATTTCATTTATATGATACCTGAGTCAAACAACTGAAAAAAAAAATGAAATAGTACCAGGCGCCTACGCCAAGGTAAGAGATTAAACTTAAATACAATGTTTACAGGTACAAATAATAGAGCAGCCTATAGAGACTGTTCGACCCGTCAAACCCAAGAACTGCCTGCACATCCCCGGCATCGAGGCCTACCCTGCACTACAGCCTTCTCTACCAAGATGTTGGACCCTGCCTGCTATCGGTGAGATACTGGTCCCAATTGGGATGTTGCCTAAGTTTGAATATGGCGGTATTTGTCACAAATCCGGAAAATATACGCTGCTGTTACATTTAAAAATAATTAAAACTTAAAATATTTGGAATATTGTGGAAGTTGTACTGTTTTGAAAATTCAAAAAAATATGGTCATATTTTTGTTAAAATTTATAAAACTTATAAAACTGATATTACATTGCTGACATCAAGTAAAACAACTAATATTATGACGAAAAACATACATATTACATAGTTATTATTAATTTTGTCAATATGCCCATACATTTCTCAGTAATATAGGAACATGTGACGTCACCTGTTCTGTAGATTTTCTATGGAGCGTTTTTGGACGATGCGCGGCAGCACATCAAACATACCGCTATATCTGTGAAACTATTGATCCTAGGCATACTATTTCTTTTGCAATATTTCTTAGTCTTTTGGATATATTCCATCAGAATTTAAAATCTTTCTTAAAAAGTCTTAAGTGTTCAGAGAATGTTGCTTTACCACACTATTATTACAAATACAAATCTTTATTGCCAACTATAAATATAAACTTTTCGGACACAGCAAATAAGGCGAGGGCTGCTCCTGTTAGAAATAATTACAAAGAGAGTAAAAAAAATAATTACATTTAATTTGGACCGATCGTCGCATTAATATTATTATTTTAAGAGAGACAATTAAAAAGTTATTAATTTAGGTATTCATTGATAGAATTGAGGCAATAATCAAATAAATAATCCTTCAGTCAGTTTTGAAATGCATTGATGGTTTTAACATTTTTTGGTTGTGGAGGTAATTTATTATAGATATATAGCAGTTCAGCATTTTTATTCTGGACTGAGGTTTTTGAATCAATTATAATATGTAGATATGCAAGAGCTCTGTTTAGTTAGCATATTTAAGTCAAATGTTGTGTTCGGTTGTCACTGAAATGTAAATCTATTAATTTGCTATAGGTAGGAATAAGTTATTAATAATAATAATTCATTTATTTCAGATAACAATTGATCCAAATTTTGTTAGTAACAATGAGAACTTAAAGATATGTTAGTAATATAATCAATTAATTAAATTAAAACAAATCAAATTAAATCATATCAAATCAAATTAATTAGAATTATAAAATTATATAAAATTATTTGACTGCTCCAATTACTAACTTCATTTGAAAATGTTGTATTGGGCAGTCATATTTGTCTGATATTGCTCTCAGAATACAGTTACTGCTACCACGAAGTCTGTGCAACAATGACGGAACACGTTTCCGCCAAATCGCGTAAAAAGATTGGCAATAGGCCCTAAATAATGTTATTTTGACTTTAGTCGAGCAACATGTTACCCCTAAATGTTTTGATTTGTATTCGATTACCGAGCTAATAAACAATGTTATTGCAGGCAGCCACATGCGGTCTCTGCGGCCGCCGCTGCTACAGCAGGCGTCGTTCGAGGGCGGCGCCGGCCCGCTGCGGTACCGCGTCGACGTGATGCGAGGCGTGGCCGCCCGCGGGCCCGCGGGGGACCAGCGAGTGCGAGCCCCGCGGCGGGCCCGCAGCGCCCCGGTACGTGTACTAGTGTATAGTGTATAGTGTAGGAGGTACCGCGGGGACGTGATGCGAGGCGTGGCCGCCCGCGGGCCCGCGGGGGACCAGCGGCCGGGCCCGCACGTACCTTGTTTGATTATGGCACGATGCCTACTATCGCACTTTGTCGACTTTTCAATAACTTCAAGCAATTGATAACACCATGCCAACTTAATGGAACTTTCATACATAAGATCAAGCAATTTTCCACCTATTTGAGAAATCACTGCATTACAATTTCTTATACACCACAATTAATATTCATATACTAGCATCACATACCGTGTAGATTATATGAATATGTATATTATAATTTGCCATGTGTACATAACAGTAAGTACACGAGACCGCGGTCACACGGACCGCGCCCACGGTTTAGGGAAAGCTTAGGACAGAACTGTATTGTTGTGAAACTACCAGGAAAATATGACTACGCAAGAAGTATGAAATACCGTCGCAGAATGCTTTGTAAGTTACTTGAGATATGAGTGATCAGTAAACTTGAAATATGAGTTAAAGTCATGTTTATCAAGCATTTCTCTCCAGGGTGCTATCCACGGGTAGAGTAAATGGCATATTAGCACGAAAGCGCGCATCTCGCATTATACGAAAAAGGTCCATACTATATGGCTGTAAAAGCTTATAATCACTTACCAAATAGTCTTAAATCTCTCCAAGGTAGTAGATTTGAAAACCATGTAAAAGAAATGTTAATGAGAAAGTCTTACTATAATATGAATGAATATTTTATTGACAAATTAATGTTTTGTGTTATGTTTATATGTTTTTATATTTGACATTTTTATCATTTTGTTGACATGCATTATAAATATTGATATTTATTTTATTATTATGCCTACCTAAGTAATTGTTTGCTCGATTTTTTTTTAATAATAGTAGTAAAGTGGTGACTTCAGCCAAAATATTATTTTTTTGTGTAAGGTTCACAAACGCCTTCAATACAAAAGGCAATTTGTTGCTTAATTAACACCATCTATTCCACAAATAAATATGTACCAATAATGTGACAAATTATGTGAATAAATGAATTATGAATTATAGAGGAAACTGGTAGAGTACTATGCCAATTCACTCTTCCGTTTTCTCTACCCGTGTACAGCATTTAAATGTTGAATTACCAGTACCTAACCTTAATAAAGTACCAGGCAACTATGAATATTTTAGAGGTACCTGGAAATAGTGTTACTAAAAAACTGTTAAGTACAAAAACGGCTATGATTTTTGCATTCCATTGGCGCTAATTCTGGAAAGACATGCCAAATCTAAATTTAAAATAAATCTAAATAAATTTTAAAAATTATTAATCAAAAATTAATAAATCTAAAAATGTTAAATAAAATCTTTTTTTTTAAATTAATCTAAATCTAAGCTCTGTGCATCTTTTTCTCTCAATATGAGTGCAAAAAGAATGGCTGTCATATAATTTGACATTTAGAAACGTGCATTCAATTTTCGACCTTATTGAACATGATTAAATGCACAGGAAGCACCTCCGTAAATTTCGTCTAAAATTGTAAATGGTTTCTTTGAAATCTTTCTAAATATAATTGACAGCTCTAAACGAATTTTTGCTATCTTTTTCCTATTATATATTGCGTGAAAGAGATATACTGTACTTAGATTTAGAATTAGAGTGTTTCTTCAGAATTAGGCACATTTTATAATTTCAACCTTAATGCTATTGTTACAGAGCCTATCCACTTCGTCGTGCAGCTCCCCGCCTAAAGTTGCGCCCAAGGCTGTGGAGCCCGAAGGCCCTACAGTGTCCTCGAGGCTAGAAATACGAGTTCGTCCACCAGACACCGCTTCACCGGGACATTCGGGTAAGTTCATATACTGTACAATCGACAGTTTTAAACGTAACTTGATCCATGTAGCAGATGCAGCATGGGGTTCTTCAAAAAAGGCTTGAAAAAGTTTTTACAGGGTCGACACGCGCAAGTTTTTTTTTTGAGAATTTGACGCGAAGCATAATTATGATGACAGTCAATATATGATGCTACTTGATGAGGTGGATAACCACAAAAAGTTCTCATCGTCTTTCACACAATATTCACTTTTATTCTAATTACCTTTTAGTTGTACGTCAACACAAACACTTGGTTTGTAAAACAACACCACTTTTACATATAACACAAAGTTCGTTCCGACACAATTTTTAATTATTGTAATAAAAATCTTGACTGACACCACAAAAGCCCGCCAAACACTCCCCACGCGCCAGTAATACCCCTGACGTTGCAAGCGTCCATAGGCTACGGTAACCGCTTACCATCAGGTGGGCCGTATGCTTGATTGACACCTTAGTGGTATAAAAAAAGTAAGTCCAGAAAACTTGGCTAAATAAATACACTACGAAAGCCGCCTCCATTTCGAACGCATTAAAGGGTGAAAGTACCAGGCTGTCAGCAATGTATAGGAGTTGAGCGTACCCACCTGAATCGCTATAGAGTAGCCCAAACCGCCTCGCCCTTGAGACGCTTACTGGTCCTTGGATCAAGTTACGAAGGAATAAGAATATGGGTCGACAAATGTGTACATAGCAGGGAACATGATCAAGAATGTCAATTCTGTTGTCATACTCTAAACCTAAAATTCGGTTGGCTGCCTCTCTTTCATTCTATTTTGAAGGGAAAGGGATGAAATTATTTTTAGACTATTCGTTGATACTTAGCTGACCCGTACACTCTTAACTTATTTTAATTAGAAGGTTTAGGCTTTAAAATTGTTATTACAGAAATGTCAAATGACGTCACCATCTGTCCTTTTCTTGTCGAATTGTTATGAAAAAGTAGCTCTGATTTTATGTTTACTTTACAGTTATTATAATATTATCTATGGTCAGACCGTTTGACGATCCATGGCTAGTGGATGCCACGAAAATAATTGAAGTTGTTTGAATGTATTTTTGTTTAAGAAACACTTGATATCCTACAAGTTTATGTTATCCTGTGCTATTATTTATTAGATCTGTTTTATGCTGATGGGATTAATCAGACGGTTTGTTTATATAATTTCCAAGATTTCGTGGCATGAACTATCACTGAAAGTTGACCTAGCTTTTAGTAGTGGATAGCCATTAAAAGCACAATTTTCCTACACAAGTGCCTTGAAATAAGCTTCCCGGGATCAAACGGGTACGTTACAATATTATAATACTTCATTTATTTTTCACCAAGCATTCTAAAACACATTACATTATTTATCCTTAATTTCTCCTAGTCCCATTACGCAGTACTTCTTAGTTATGTTATCCTAGTATATTACTACGTTTTCGTTGGGTTGAATAATATGAAATTGTTTTTTTTTCTGATTATACGTATACATTTTTTATTCTCAATTAGAAGTGGATGATGTAAAATATAAAAAAAGTAATTATTTTTCTTAGGATTTATTTATTTTGGAAAGGTCCTTGTGCGATTCTGGTCGCAAAGGGATACATTAATAATAATCAATATAAATAATATTCACTTAATACCTCTATGAGTTCTGCACTCCTAGTAGTTATGAACTTAGAGCCAAGAGAGATTTAATAGTGATGAGACCACCACGTCAGATCTAGAGGTCCGGGGTTCGATTCTTGTGGCAGATTTTTCTGCTCGGTTTGTTTGGTGGTAGGACTTATCTAAGTCCGCCTGGCTAGCTACCACCATCTTACTTAAGTCTGCCGCCATAACAATAATGTTAATAGCATTGTTGTGTTCCGGCAGTTGGTGGTAACATAGCCAGTTCCTTTGTAGGAATCCGGGTGTAGCTAGCTTCAATCTTCGGCCTTACCATCGCTTACCAGGGTCGCTTACCATCAGGGGAGATGAAGGTCGAAAGGTACCCCGTAAGAACATAAAAAAAAGATAATATTCGATAAGAGTCGCCGAATTCTGAGTTGATAAACAGGGGACTAAATATAGGGGGCAATATCATAGAAATTATGTAAATATAGATTGCTATATGAGTTTTGTTATATCGGGCGTTTTTGCCAAAAGTATTTGGTATCATCAAAATAGACAAATTAGTCCATGGTCAACTCTGAAAAAAAAAACATCTGTTTCATGCGATCTATTTGTATTAGACAGCTGTTTTTAGTGATTTTAATTCTTTCCCTTAGACAAGGAGTCATACATTTTAGTGGTTCGAAAAAGGAACACTAAGTGCTACCGTACTTAGAGCAAAATCATCTGTTTCATGCGATCCTCATGCCTCTTGTATGTTTTGATATTTTTTCACTGAAAATCCAATGTGAAACATGTGATATTTTACAAGTTCAACTGATCGTCTGAATTGATTTACTAATTTTATAAATAACTTTGATTGCTTCAATAGGTATCTATTATTTGCACTTTCGACATACAACTACTGTCAGAAGTTTGTTAGATATCGCAGTATCTAAAAATCCCCAAAGTGTATTTACTATCCGCCCAAATCGTCACACATTCTTTGGAATATTTTTTCTTGCCTCCATGCGACTTTAACCGCATAATATTATTCTTGAAACCTGCCTAGAAACCGTACCTAAGTGTAGCCAATCTTACATTGGTCCTAATTCTGAAGACTCACTGCAAATCTAAATTTAAGTGCAGTATATCTCTTTCTCTCTATACGTATAGGAAAAAGATATCAAGAATTTAATTAGAGCAGTCAGATAAAGGAGATGTTTCATATCCGGCGAAGTAAAAAATCTACTGAATCCGGGACAAAAAACTAATAATTCGTTTTCATGCATAGTTTGTTTATAAAAAAAGTTGAAATAATTTCGTCGATTTCACAGTTGGCAATATGGCGGGGGGCAAACTGACATAGCCGCCATGATGAATATTTGACTGTGTTGCAGTTTTTTCTATAAAAATTCTTGTTTTGTACCACGCAACAAAGCAAACAAAAAGAAAATGGACAATTGATCACTGTTCGGCATATTTTTATCTATTTTTCAGTATAGTGCACATAGACCTGGCCGGGTCTCTATACATTTATGGTACATCTCTTTTAGATAGCTTACAAAGAAGTCATAGACAATTTTAGATGGCGTGCGGTGGTGCTTCCTAATCCCTGCATTTTATCTTGTTCTTGTTGTTCGTTATGGGCGTAAATTGAACTATTCTAGATGTCAAATTATATGACTGTTATTCTTTTTGTTTACACATTTCGAGAACGAGATGCATTAAACTTAAATTACCTCCCTAAATGGCGAGATTGATTCTTTGTAGGAAAAATATACCCACTATTCACATATCCGATCTTAAATATCCCTAAACAATCTGTGTGCTTCTGAACCCTAAGGTCCCAGTGTCTCACCCCAAAGAACTCAAATACGTGTTCCTCAGATAGGCCATCATAGTATTTGTCACACAACATATTGCACAACCTTTATCATTACTCAGACAGCAACTTACGCGAGGGTCCGACAGTGTCTTCCCGCCTTGAGATAGTAGTGCGACCTGACGCTACCTCGCCGGGAAACTCGGGTACAAATATTGTATAATAATTAATCGCTCATCATCAACTTGAGATCGGAAATTCGGGTGAAATACATATCTAAAGTTGGGGAGATAGCATAATATGGAGTAAACAAAATATATGAAGATCAGATTTGTGTGACGTGTTTGTAAAGATCTGTTATTTCATTTAAGGAAGGGAGAAAGCAAAGACGTTTGGGCACATTTTTTTTATTCAACTAGATGACAAACAAGCTGACGGCCCACCTGATAGTAAGCGGCTACCGCCGCCTATAGACACCTGCAATAACAAGGATAAATCACGTGATATTGCAGGTGCGTTGTCATCCTGAGGCTAAAGATGAAATGCCGTCCATGCCCAGTAATTACACTGGCTACCTTTCCCTTCAATCCGAAACACAGCGAACTGTTTCACGACTGAAATAAAGAAGGCGGTGGTACCTACCCAGGCGACCCTGCATACGGGCCTACCACCCAGTAAATTGCAGCTACAATTTTAGAAAATTACAAAAAAGCAAGCAATTACTGGGCATGGACGGCATTTCATCTTAGGCCTCAGGATGACAACGCACCTGCAATATCAAGTGCTTTTCCTTGTTATTGCAGGTGTCTATAGGCGGCGGTAACTGCTTACCACCAGGTGGGCCGTCAGCTTGTTTGTCATCTAGTTGTATATAAAAAAAAAAGCAAATAAATGCTATGAGAACTATTGTAACCAAAAGGGTGACCAGCTCAGCATTATATCATGGCATACATGTTTTTTCATTACACATACTCGCAAACTCTTTACACATGCAAATTGTATTTTGTTAATATGTAATTTATGGATTTAAACTTTAATTCATTAAATAATATGTATAGTTGTATAATCTTTAGTAAAATTATCCGTATGCGAAACGCTTTCTACGATTCCGAAATCCCGGTACTTTTATATGAAAAGAGATAGTAAAAGTCTGTCTGTATGGCCTAAAACCTTACTGTCTTCTTTATTCAATAGGAATATCCATACTATGCTAACGTAAAATGAAGTTTAGGTATAAACGCACACTAATTTCCGATCTCTACTCATAACTCACACGCATTGTCCAACAATATGTGAACACTAAAATACAGGTAACACTACTGTACAGTAATATCCGTTGTATATGACACTCGCAGTATTCTAATACACTCGCAGTATTATAAGACACTCACAGTATTATAATACACTCACAGTATTATAATACACTCACAGCATTATAAGACACTCACGCTTCTGTGACACAATGCCACAGAAGCATAATGCTGAGGCAGTACCTGTTGGCCTTGCACAAAGAAACTGTCTGTTAGTTTGTTGTCTGATTTTAAGAAGAATATTTTATTATTATTATTTGTGTTATTGTTTTTACTTTGTATATTGTTGTCTTTGTGCTGGTGCCAATAAATGTTTTCTTTCTTTCTTTCTTTCTATTATGATACACTCCCAGTATTATAATTAATAACACACTCACATCCATTTAACATTAATAATATGATACATACTCAGGTTGTTGATGATGCATGTTTTTGTAATTATCACCGGAGTATGATGTTGATTTCATGAGATCAAGATCAGTTGATACAGATGCTGATTTTAATTACCGCCTCTGTGGTCTAGTGGTTGAGGCCACCTACCGCAAATCTAGAGGTCCGGGGTTCGATTCCCGTGGGGGCAGACATTTTCTACTCTACTTGGTTAATGGTAGAGCTTTTCTAAGTCCGTCTGGCTAGCTACGGCCATCTTACCTAAGTCTGCCGCAATTACAATAATGTTAGCAGCATTGTTGTGTTCCGTCAGTTGGAGGTAAGATAGCCAGTTCCCGGTTGAGGAATCCGGGTGTAGCTCGCTTCCATCGTCGGCCTTATCTTCCATCAGATGAGGTAAAAGGCTAAGAGTTACCACGTTAAAATAAAAAATAAAAAAATAAACTTAAATCAAATATTAAATAAATGAGTTGGTCTATATTGCAGTTATTTAATTTCCATGTGTTAGGTAATACTTATTTACGCAACAAACCTGTAATAAACGTACAGTACGCTCGCTCTTCATATAAAATAGGCTACAGTCCATTCACTGGCCTACATAATTGGCTGCAAGTCCAGTGGTCACCCGGATTGTCAAAATTCTTGGGTTTGGGCCCCTAGTCCATATTTTATATTAGTTTTTGAACAATCTGTTGCAAGGACAAAGTCTAATAAAGGGCTAAAGTATCGTGATACTTTCCAGTGAAAATTCACTCCGTGGTGAGCGGCGAGCCGGCGCGGATAGACGACGCCTCTATCTACTACGACGCCACGGAGCACCAGCGAGACAAGCGGTAAGCAGGCTTACCACCTTTGAAAATGAAAATGAAAATATCTTTATTCGATTAGGCCCCCCAAGAAGCACTTTCGAATCGTCAAAAAACCCTTATGTCTATCACAATAAATAATTTTAACTAACAATGTCATAATGTTTGTCTTTCTGTCTTGTCTGGATCTACGTAACCTAACAATGTTATAATGTCAGTCTGTCGATCGGTCTGTCTGTCGATCTGTCTGTCAGTCCGTCTGTCAGCCTGACAGTCTGTCTGTCTATATGTCAGTCTGTCTGAATTTACACCAGTTCCAAAAGTTGAACTACCGAGAAGATTCCGGCAACAAACTCGTGTAGTCACTCTTTTCTATTATTAAGTTACAATGTTTAGTTATATAGTAATAGTATTTAGTTATATAGTAATAGTATTTAATTATATAGTAATAGTATTTAGTTTTATAGTTATAGTATTTAGTTATATAGTAATAGTATTTAGCAGTGCAGTGTCACGGTAAGCAGGCTTACCACCTTTTACCATCATCTCCAGACTATCTTCCTACTGCTGGGCACAGGCCTTCCTACATGGGAGAAACACATGAGGAGTTTGGGCCATAACACCACCACGCTGGCCCAATGCGGGTTGGTGGGTTAAAGCGGTTGCAGTGACAACCGGGACCAACGGCTTAACGTGTCCCACAAAGCCCAGAGGAGCTCAGGATGACAAAGGAGATTTTCCAGCCAGGCATATGTACGGTGTCTAAAAAAATCAGGAAGAAGCTCCTGAATCCGTGAACTATACTATTAATTCGTTTTCATGCATTATTTGCTTGTAAAAAAGTTTAAATCGTCGATTTCACCGTTAGTCAATATGGCAATATGGCGGGCGACATAGCAGTCATCTAAACGTCACCAAAGTGACATAGCCGCCATGATGATTATTTGACTGTGTTGCAGTTTTTTCTATAAAAATCTTGTTTTATACCACGAAACAAAGTACATAAAAAGAAAACGGACAATTGAATACTGTTTTGCATATTTTTACCTATTTCTTAGTATACTGTATAGACCTGGCCGGGTCTCCATACATCTCTTTTTGGTTGACCCATCCCAGGATGGACCAGGGTGAAAGTTGCTTTGTTCTCCTAATAGAAAACAGGGCGCTCAAAACATTACGCTACGTTGCTCCTCCCTTTTACCTTTATTACCCTTTTACCATTGTATAATCATATTTATTAATTCCGTGGCCATATACAGTCACATGCACTAAGTTTATGAATCTACCAATCATAAAAACAGTTACACAAAATCTTCGTACTGGATGATCTGCCTGGGCGTTCAATTAACTAGCTAATTTGACCAGATGACTGCGACATATACATCTTAGACTTAGTGCTCGTGACTGCACATGCATAGGTGTTAATAAGAAAGACCGTTTTTTAATAATAATTTAAATATTAAATGGTTTACATTATCTCCCTTTGCTCACGTAAGATAGCCATAAGGGTTTTTTGTTGACTATCCGAAAGTGCTTCTTGGGGGGCCTAATTGAATAAAGATATTTTCATTTCCATTTTCATTTTAGCAAGGCATCAGCTGGTTAAGGATAAAGTTACTCTGCTGTGATTGGTGTTTGAAATTACTTATTATTATTATTTCGTAAAAAAGATATTAACGCAATTTTGATTCATAACTTTGGTGAAGAAGTTATTTTAATCCGTCAAGCATGAGATTCCCGACACAATTGATTTTACAATTGTCATGGCACTCCGGAGGTATAATGCCCCTTGACAGATTAATGCAGAATTATAAATAAAAATCCCAAATCTCCGTTGACGGACACCATATCCGCAGGTCGTCAACGCGCAGCGGTGAAAAGAGCCAAAGCCCAGCCGTGGAGCGGACGAGACTAGACACTATACCTGACAAGTACGTATATTAAATTTTTATTACTTTGATTCATCATTATCAGTCAGATTGCCCAATTTATGAATCTGACTAAGTGCTGGTTTTTCAATCCCCAGATAAGAATTATCCAGAGAATAGCTTTGAAAAATTGACAGTTGATCTAGAAAATCTGTCAAAACATCAAAATTATTCTCTAGATAAAAATTATCTGAGTAATGGAAATCAGCCTTAAGTAGATTATTCAGACTAATTACAAACTAATTAAACTACATTGCTTTAGATTATAATTGTAACCGAAGTACCAGGCGATTATGAATTTGTAAGATGTCACCAGGGAGAGAGTAAAAAACTTGGTATAGGAAAAACTTACTGGGCGTTATTAAATAACAGGGTCGATAGTTAGACCTGTTAAACTGTTTGTATCATCTACCTTTATTATCAAAAATAAGATAGTTTTAAACCAGGCTTAATAATATAAACCACATAGTATTGTCTTACATTTTCGCGAGCACTACACATTTGAAATAAAACCAATTTACCGGATTTAACTTGCGTTTAATTAGATGTTACATTATTATTATTCACTCGACGTTTCGGTTACTTTACAGCGACCGCGCGTTTATTCGGACCGCTCAAAATATAACACAAAGTGACGGTAGTTAACTTAAAACTTATCAAAGACAACTGACATCTTCAGTCTTCCCGTGACCACGATCGCTGTAAAGAAATCGAAACGTCGGGTGAATAATAATAATGTAACATCTAATGAAAATGAAAATATCTTTATTCAATTAGGCCCCCAAGAAGCACTTTCGAATCGTCAACAAAAAAACCCTTATGTCTATCACATAAAAATAATATTAACTAACTAACAATTTCATAATGTATGTCTCTCTGTCTTATCTGGATCTACGCAAGCTAAGAATGTTATGTCAGTCTGTCTATCGGTCTGTCTGTCGGTCCGTCTGTCCGTCAGTCAGTCTGTCTGTCTGTCTGTCCGTCAGTCAGTCTGTCTGTCAGTCTGTCTGAATTTACACCGGTTCCAAAAGTTGAACTACCGAGAAGATTCCGGCAACAAACTCGTGTAGTCACTCTTTTCAATCATTAAGTTACAATGTTTAATTACACAGTAATAGTATTTAGCAGCGCAGTGTCGCACAGAGTATAAAAAAGGTATATTAACGTACCAATAAGTACCTAATGATAAGAATATTTACTGTATTTAAAGGCTGTCCGACAATGCACCATCACAATAAAGGTATTACAATACACAAAGGTCAACAATTAATATACAAAGACCTAATAAAGCTAAACATCTTTCATTAATTTTAAACAATAATTAAACGCGAGTTAAATCCGGTAAATTGGTTTTATTTCAAATATAAACCACGTTTTGTAATAGTCTCCCAAAACCTCATTGTTAGATGTCGTTATCAATCTAAAACGTTCGGAAAATTAAGCATTTTTCGAGCTTTAAAAAAGATAAAGATAAAAGATATTTATTTGCATGAAACATGTGTCGGTTTACATGGATGGTACATGAATATATGGTTCAACATGTCCTGCCTAATTAGGCGTACAAATTATGATATTAGCACTTAAATATTCTTTAAATAAAATTGTTGAAAAAATTTGAAATAGAATTGAAATAGTAATAATATGTCAAAATAATAAAAAATTCAGTTGTATAAATTAAGCATGCTTAAAACAGTCAATAGAAAAAATCAAAATGATAAATTATTATAGTATTATACAATATATAATCATAAGGCAAAGTCAACAGTATAACAAACAGGTAAAACAATAATTAAAAACAAATATTACAATAATTAAAATTTGTCATTAAAAAAGTCGTTAATATTATAATAACATTTGTCAATAAGGAGCTCTTTGACTTTTTTCTTAAAAGTATTAAAATTCAGATCTTTGAATGTCACAGGAATTTTATTATATAATTTTGGTCCAATACAATAAATACTTTTCCTCATAAGTACTGTTTTAGCCGTTTGTGTCCGTAGCTTATATATGTCACGTCTATTTCTAATAACGTAATCCGAAAGTAAGGGAAACAAATGAGGGTTCTTTTTTACAAACATGAGCACCTCAAAAATGTAAAGAGACGGAAGTGAAAGTAGTCTATGTTTTATAAAATAAGGTCTGCAACTATCAGTTGTTTGTAAACCAAACATGGCTCTAATACAACGTTTTTGCATTTTAAATGCTATATCTTTGTCTGTGGAGTTGCCCCAGAATACAATGCCATATCTTAAAACTGATGCTACCATACCATGATAAGCGGTAAGTAACCCATCAGTATTTAATATCGGTGCTATTTTAAAAAGAGCATATGCAGAACTGCTAATTTTTTTTGATATATAGTCAATATGTGCTTTCCAGTTTAGTTTACTGTCTATTTGTAGTCCAAGAAATTTAGTAACGTCAACTTCGCTTATAACCCCATTAAGGTCCTTAAATTTAGTAATCAATTGTCGTTGATGAAATTGCATTATCTGAGTCTTTTTTAAATTTATTTTTAAATTATTATTATTTAACCATGTCATTATCAATGTCAAAGATTTGGTAATGTCAGATTCGTACATTTTTGGGTCCTTACATGCTACAGTTACTGTACTGTCGTCGGCAAACAGAGTCATGGGATGGTCTATAGAAACAGGCAAGTCATTAATATATATTATAAATAATAAAGGGCCCAGCACGCTTCCCTGAGGTACTCCATATTTAACAATCCGTTTATTTGAATAATACGCGTTTTCAGTTTTTGTTTCAATATTGATTCTTGAAATAGTTGTGTATTGTATGCGGTTTGTTAGATAACAATGTATTAACTTTTGTATATTTCCTCTAATGCCATATCGGTCTAATTTACTAATAAGAATATTGTGATCAACGTAGTCAAAAGCTTGGGTCATATCGCAGTACACAGCACAGATAGGGTTTCTTTTATCAACATTAAACATAACATTTTTCAAGAAGTCATATATTGTCATATTAATAGTTTTATTTTGACGAAAACCTTTTTGTTCGTTACATAATATGTGATTTTTTTCTAGGTAGGAATATAGTTCATTATAAATATATTTTTCAAAGATTTTTGATATCACAGGTATTAATGTAATGGGTCTAAAATTTTCCAGTAGTCTATTACTTCCTTTTTTGTACAAAGGTTTGACCACTGAGATTTTTAGGCGTTCGGGGAAAACGCCAGTTGATATGCTCAAATTTATAATATGACTAAGATGCACTGAGATTTCATCGCATATGGTTTTAATTATTTTTGTTGAAATACCGTCGTATCCTACAGCATTTGTTTTTTAAAGATTTTTTATTATTTTTCTAACATCAAATGGCGAACAAGGTACCATGAACATAGAATTTAGTTTTGATATTAAAAGTGAAGTTTTGTTTAAATTGAAATTTGGAACAGGTTTAATTTTATCTATAAAAAAATCATTAAAAGTATTGGCTATCTCTTGTGGTTTACTTATAACTTTGTTATCCACTAAGATCTGTGATATTTCATTTTTTGATATGTTTGTATTTGATTTATTTATTATTTGCCATGTAGTTTTAGCTTTGTTATCTGACATTTTAATTTTGTAATTATTCTGTGAACGTTTTGTGAGTTTAATAAGTTTTTTAATGAGCTTTGAGCCGTAACTTGAAACTGACTTCTTGCAAACTCATGATTGCCTGGTACTTTGATTATCTTGGAAACTTATCTTATTGAAAATTCATATCTAAATGAAAATCATTTAACAGAGAGTGAGAGAGAGATAAAAGTTACAGGAGTTTCATCGTCTTTTATTACGATTGAAGAAAAGGATGGATGACAAAATACGTATTCTAAAAAACTTGTGATGCACGTCAAAAAAACATCATTATCATATATTAAAGAGAGGCAAAAGTGTTAAATACAACACTAGCATTGTCTATAGGACAGAACTATGAGTAGTCTATGGACTGTCTTGTAGGTTACCGGAGAGAGTAAATTAAGGTTAGGTGTGTAATAATTGTTAAAAAGGTGTTCTAAGAAATAAAAGAAGATTAAGGATAAAAGGAAGTTTAATTTCAATAGTTATGGGCCCAGACCTACGTTTGGTCTAAAAGGAAGTAAGCATTGCAGTGATTTTTAAGGATTCAAATCTCGCCATAAGTCTTTGTAACGTGGCCCGTCAATATGGCGTTTACTAAAGAAAATATCAGAAACATTACCCAGTTTAATGGGAATTGCTTTAACAATTGGGCATTTAGAATAAAAAGCATCTTAACTGAAAATGGTTGTTTGGAAGCAATTTTGTCGGAAAGTTTCAACAGTATAGACGCAAATAAAACATTGGAGGCAAAGGCCCAAGCAATAATAATTTCAGCGGTAGCTGATAGCCATCTAGAATATTTAAGATTAAAAAGTGCATACTTGATGTTTAAAAATTTAGAAGAAAACTTCAAGGAAAAAGGTACAAGATCAAAATTGTTTTTGCGAAGACAATTAAGTGATATGCAATACAATGGAAATAGACCCCTTAAAGAACACCTTGTAGAGATGCAGGAAATATGTACACAGCTAGAGGAGGCAGGCACAGTAATATCTGAAGAAGAAAAAATAAATTATATCCTTTTATCGATGCCAAAATCATTTGAGCCTATAGTGACCGCTTTAGAGACTATAGGAGACTTAAAATTAAATATGGTTAAAGACAGATTGTTAGCTGAAGAGGAAAAGAAAATAAAATATAATGGCACAGAAATGAAATTTGAAAGATTAAATGCATTTAATTGCTACCAGTGTGGAAAACAAGGGCACAAGAAATATCAGTGTAAACAACTAAATACAAATAATTCAAAAGGTAATACAGGACATACATATAATACACGAGGTCATACATATAATAGAGGACGGGGATATATACACAATACAGGTCGAGGACATATGTATTATACAGGACATGGACAAATACATAACACTGGATTGGGGTATTTGAATACCACAAGAGGACAGTATAATATGAGCCCAGGAAGAGATTATAACTCAGGACGCGGACGTGCTTCTAATCGTGGACAACGCTACCAGGTAACAAGATATACTGAAGATTCAAGTAGTTTCATGTGTGATAGTGATGTGCCAAAGTCAATCAAAAGTGCGCGTATAGAGTTCTGTGTTGATTCGGGGTGTAGTGACCATTTAATAAACTCAAAGGAATATTTCAAAGACTATATAGAATTAAGAAAACCTAGAAATATTGCTGCTGCAAAAGCTGATGTATGTTTGCAAGCCGTAGGAATAGGAAATATGGAAGTTATGAGTAAGGTAGGTGGTAAGCTACATAAATTGTATATAAACAATGTATATTATGTACCTGATTTAAGGAAAAATCTTTTATCTGTATCTAAAATGGAAAATGCTAATCTAAAAGTTATGTTTAATGCAGGAAAAATAAGAATATTTGATAATGATAAATTAATTATAATAGGTAATAATACAGGTACATTATACATGGTTTATTTTGAAAATAATATTAATGAGTGTAATTATTCTAATCAATCTGATTTTTCTTTGTGGCATAAAAGATTTGGCCATTTGGGCACCAATAATTTAAAATTATTAATTCGTGAAAACATGGTTGATGGTTTGCCAAATCTGAAAAATAAAGTGATCAATAATGAACTTTGTGAGCCATGTGTATTGGGCAAACACACTAGACTGCCATTTAACAAAAAGGGTTATAGGGCTAATCAACCCCTACAAATTGTACATACAGATGTCTGTGGGCCAATATCTCCTGTGACTTGGGATGGTTATAACTACTTTGTAACATTTATAGATGATTATACACACTTTTCAATGGTATTTTTAATTAAAAACAAAAGTGAAGTTTTCAAAAGGTTTGAACATTATTACAACTTAGTAACAAAACATTTTAACTTAAATTTATTAAAATTAAAAATGGATAATGGGGGTGAGTATATTTCAAGGGAATTTAGGGATTTTTGTAGCAATAATGGAATAGTAATGCACCATACAGTACCTTACAATCCAGAAATGAACGGGGTAGCAGAAAGATTAAACAGGACATTAATGGATAAAGCTAGAACTTTGTTAATAGATTCAGGAATGAAAAAGGAATTCTGGGGAGAAGCAATATTGTTTACATGTTATGTAACCAATAGAAGTCCAGTTTCAGGAAGAAATAAAACTCCTAGTGAATTATGGTATGGGGAAAAACCAAATGTATCACATTTAAGAGTATTTGGATCTATAGCTTACAATCATGTACCAAGTCAATTGAGAACAAAAATGGATAACAAAGGTAAGAAAATGATAATGATTGGTTATAATATAGGAGGTTACAAATTATTTGATGAAGAGAAGTATGAGGCAGTTACAGGTAGAAATGTTATTTTTAATGAGAATAAAAATATAGATAAGATAGTGAATATATCGGATTACAATGATGAAGAAAATATTGAAAGTAACGACAAATTAGAAGAAAGTCTTGAACAAGAAAATGAGGAAATAGAAATGGAGTTCACACCAATAAAGGATTTAGAAGGAGAAAAAGGAGAAGAAAAGGAAAGAACAGAAGAGAAAAGAGGGACGGAAGAAAAAGGAAGAGGAAATAAAGAAGGCAAGAGAAGGGTATATAAACCGAAATGGCAAGAAGATTATTATATGGACTTTAATAGTGATGATGAAGCTTTATTCGCTTTACTGAGTAGTCACCATAGAGATGTACCTATGACATATGATGATATAAATGAAAGAGAAGACAAGAAGCAATGGTTGAAAGCAGTAGAAGAAGAATTGAAAGTTTTAGAAGAAAGTGAGACATTTGAAGTAGTCCAAGAACCAAGAGATAAGAAAATTTTAGATGGAAAGTGGATATTTACGAGAAAAGAGATGGAAAATAATAAAACTATTTATAAAGCAAGATTAGTAGTTAGGGGATATCAGCAGGAAGAAAATTTTGAAGATGTGTATTCACCAGTTCTACGTTTACAAACACTTAGAACCGTATTGTCAATTGCAGCTAATAGAGATTATGATATTCACCAAATGGACGTCAAAGGAGCCTTTCTTTATGGTGAGATAGGTGAAATAGTATATCTAGAACCACCAGATGGAATGAAGATAATTGAAGGGCATGTATTGAAACTAAAGAAATCTCTTTACGGATTGAAAAAATCACCAAAGTACTGGTATAAAAAATTTAATGACATAATTATGTCTTATGGTTTTGTTCGCTCAAATAACGACTACTGTTTATTTATTAAAGGGGATTTATACTTACTTTTATATGTTGATGATCTCTTAATTTTGGGATCAGATTTGAATGAAATTGAATCAGTTAAAAACTTTTTGAAAGCTACATTTCGTATGAAAGATATGGGCAATAATAATCTTACCTATTTAGGTATTTCAATTAAGAAAAATAAGAATAGTATTTCCATTGATCAGATAAGCTATTTAAAAGATGTACTTAAAACATTTAATATGGATAACTGTAATGGATGTGAAATTCCTATGGATGCTAATTTTAAGATAGATGAAAATTGTGTAATTGACATTTCATTTGAAAAACAATGTAGATCATTAATTGGATCTCTTATGTATGCAACAGTTGGTTCACGGCCAGACTTAGCTGCTTCTGTGTATTATCTTAGTAGGTACCAATGTAAGCCCAGTGCAGACTTGTGGAAAGCACTAAAAAGATTGTTACGCTATGTTAAGTACTCAATTGATTTCTCATTGTTATATTGTAAGAATAATTCTAGTATGCCTCTTTTAGGCTATGCAGATGCTGATTGGGCAAGAACAGATGATAGGAAGTCTACATCTGGTTATCTTTTAAAAGTTTATGATAACACTGTTATGTGGAAATCAAAGAAACAGAATTCAGTTGCATTAAGCACTACTGAAGCTGAATTTGTAGCATTATGTGAATGTATAATGGAAGCTTGTTGGATGTTAAAATTATTATCTGATTTGAAAGTAAAGGTTAGTACTGTAACAATATTAGAAGACAACCAAAGTACAATTAAATCTATTAAAAATCCTGAACAGAAACGTTTGAAGCATGTTGACATAAAATACAATTTTATAAAGCAAAAGGTTGAAGATAATATTGTATCAGTTGAGTATATAAACACTAAACAGCAATTAGCTGACATTTTAACCAAGCCTCTAAATAAAAATTGTTTCAATTATATTATTAAGGAATTAGGAATAGTTTCTACTAGACATGCTAGCGTTGAGGAAGAGTGTTAAATACAACACTAGCATTGTCTATAGGACAGAACTATGAGTAGTCTATGGACTGTCTTGTAGGTTACCGGAGAGAGTAAATTAAGGTTAGGTGTGTAATAATTGTTAAAAAGGTGTTCTAAGAAATAAAAGAAGATTAAGGATAAAAGGAAGTTTAATTTCAATAAAAAGCAGCCCCCTGTCATTTCAACTTCAATGAAGAAATCTTCAGGAAGATTCTGTGATGAAATAAGTTGTGTTTTAAAGATATTATTTATTTCAGAAATAGTCCAGTCAAAAAAGACTCAAATAACAGCGGTTCGGGTGACGGCTCACAGAGTTTGAAAGACGTAAGTGTTCTTAATATAAAATGTGTAATTAAATATATTCTGTTTTGAAGTATTCTTTTTTAAGACAAAGGTATCAAATAGCAAGCGTACGGTCCGCCTGATGCTAAGGTTACCGTAGCCTATAGACGCTCGCAGCGCCTTGGGCACTACCCACGCATTGTTACCGTAGTCTATAGACGTTCGTAGCGCCTTGGGCACTGCTCACGCGTTGACTACCCTACTACATCAAGTGAAATATGTTGACATCATAGGAGACTCAAACACAACATTACAAGACTGTAAAACTGTTATTTAGCTGCGATTTTCTACAAGGTTCTGCTACCCCAGTACTAAATAGTGTTATTTAGCTGAGATCTTCTGTAAGGTGCTGCTACCCCAGTACTAAGTAGTGTTATTTAGCTGCGATCTTCTGTAAGGTGCTGCTACCCCAGTACTAAGTAGTGTTATTTAGCTGCGATCTTGTGTAAGGTGCTGCTTCCCCAGTACTAAGTAGTGTTATTTAGCTGCGATCTTCTGTAAGGTGCTGCTACCCCAGTACTAAGTAGTGTTATTTAGATGCGGTCTTCTATAACGTGGTGCTACTCTAATCAGTTGCTCAGAAATGAGTTGGACAAACGAACATTATTTGAGATAATTTGGTCAGCGATGGTGGTCTGGCGGGGCGTCCCGCATCCCCGTGGCGCTGGGCGAGGCTCGGCTGGCCAAGTGCGCCTCGTGGAGCGGGGAAGGCCCGCCGCCTGCGCCGCCACACCCCGATGACCTCACGCCTGGTGAGACAAACACACAGACACCCGATACACCAACACACACACTTCACACAGTTATATGCAGTTATTTTTAAAAATAGAGCCAATTGTCCTAATTCTGGAGACATGTCATGCTAAGTCTAAATTTAAGTTCAGTGCATTTTTTTCTCTCAAAATTAATTCGAAAAGGATGGCTGTCATATAAATCGACGTTTTGAAATGTGCGTTTAATTTTCGACCTTATTGAACGAGCTAAAATGCAGTATTTGGGAGGCACCTCCGTACATGCCGTCTAAAATTGTCTATGGTTTCTTTGAAATCTATCTAAATTTAATTGACAGCTCTAAACAAATTCTTGCTATCTTTTTCGTATTACATATTGCGAGAAAGAGATAGAATGTACTTAAATTTAGAATTAGAGTGTGTCTTCAGAATCAGGCCCAATTTAAATGAATTTCTGAATATCCGTTAGACTCTGGAGATCAAAATGGGCCCGATTCTGAAGACACACTTTACTTCTAAATTTGAGTACAGTATATCTCTTTCTCGCAATATGTCATAGGAAAAAGATAGCAAGAATCTGTTTAGAGCTGCCACTTAAATTTAGATAGATTTCAAAGAAACCATGGACATTTTTAGACGGCATGTACGGAGGTGCCTCTTAAACACTGCATTTATCACGTTTAATGAGGTCGAAAATTTAACGCACGTTTCTATATCTCAAAGTATATGACAGGCATCCTTCTCGTATTAATTTTGAGAGAAAGAGATGCACTGAACCTAAATTTAGACTTAGCATGATTGTGTTCTCCAGAATTAGGGCCAATATTTTTTATTTTTTCTAGTTCTATAAAAAAAATCTTTGAAACCGTTTCGCACCTACTAATTAATTTACTGTTGAGGGCATAATAATAATTAATATTCTGATATACTATAATTTATTGAGGAGTTAGGTGGCGTATTAGTTTGAGCGCTCTGGTTTTGATTACGAAAACAAAGCAACTTTCGCCATGGTCGATCCCGGGACGGGGCAATCAAAATTTGGTCAAACAATGAAAAACAAAAAAAAAAAACCGTTGGTCCCGGTTGTTACTGCAACCGCTTTAACCCACCTACTCGCGTTGGGCCAGCGTGGTGGTGTTACGGCCCAAGCTCCTCATGTGTTTCTTCCATGTAGGAAGGCCTGTGCCCAGCAGTGGGACGTATATAGGCTGATATATGATGATCATGTTGATAATTTAGATTTAGTGGTCAGTTTTTTTTATAATAATCGTATCTTCCAGGTCTCAGACGGCGGCGGCAGAACGCCAACGACAAGTACGCGTCGGACCCCGCCCGGGAACTGAACCTGCGCTTCGCGCGGTTGCGGCACCGACGACCTCAACCGCACTCAAGGTCACCACCTAATAGGTAAAGTGTTGTACTCGCAATGACAACTACATCGAAATACTGTGCTACAGAATAGATAGCATCGAGGCAGTAGTGTAATTTAGTGTACAAACTGCAACAATCTTAACTGCCCGTTCGAGACGCAACAGACAGAAAGGTAGAAAGAGATGAAATATAATTTCTCATAGAAAAAAATAATTTCATCTCTTTCTACCTTTCTGTCTGTTGCGTGTCGAACGGGCAGCTAAGATTGTTGCTGTTTGTACACTTAATAAATAAATAAATAAATATTACTAAAACATGTACTAGGGTTGGAGGAATGCATAAGGTGTGACATTTTTATAATCTAAAATTTTTAGGCTATTGTGACGTTATTGAGTGGAATAAATGTACTATATCATAATGATCTAAAAATATCTGTTGCGACTTTAGTGTTGGGTCAAATTCTGAATCTAAATAAGTACAGTATATTCCTTTCTCTCAATATTTATAAGAAAACAATAATTTGAATTATCAAATAAGTTTAATTTAGACAGGCAATTTTAGAAGGTTTGTAGCGGGGTGTTTTCTAAAAGCTGCATTTTATCACGTTCTTTAGGCTCGAAAATTGAAAACATAATTTCTAAATGTCAAATTATATAACAGTCGTCCATTTTGTATTCATGATGAGAGAAATGCACCGAACTTAAATGTAGGCTAAACTAACCGCTTAATAATTTTGGTGTAGGATGGTCTATACTTCTGCCAAACGTCCCACGGAATACACATAATAATATGTGATTTGCAATCATTATAAAATTTGATTAAACTACAGATACCTTTTATAATTCGTTGGTAAAGTGTTGTGTGGTACGTCTCTAGTACTCTTTTTAGTTTATTGGAAAGAAGAGACTAATTTGGACTAAATTTGGTACAATAGGGTTGTGTCGCCATACATTTTTCTTAAGTATACTGGTATACTGCAATTTTTAATTCAAATATCTGATGTATTTTTTCAGCTAAAATCATTTATATGTTCACTGTTAGCAATATTGCTTTACATATTTTTATAAATTTATTTAAAACAGTATTTCTTATTTATATATATCTCCTATCAAACGAAAACTAATTAGGACGAGAGTGAATGAGTTTTATTGTTTATTCCGGCTGCGTTTGGACCAAGTATAGGCAGGTTGTAGTGTGATTACTAACCGTGTAAATATAGTGATGTGTGGTGTGGTGTGTTGTGGCGTAGTGGCCGCAGCGAGGGCCGCGGCGGGGGCGGGGGCGGGGGCGGGGGGTCGTCGTCGTCGCCGTCGGTGTCGCCGCCGCCGCCGCCCGCGCCGCAACCGCCGCCGCACAACGCCGCGAGGGCGAGGCGGTTTAGGCCGCTCTCTATAGCGCCTTAGGTGGGTACCACACTCCTACACACTGCTGACAGCCTGGTACTTGTCACTACTTTTATTGACATTTTTCGTAAGTAAAGTCTCCGCCGCACAACGCCGCGAGGGCGAGGCGGTTTAGGCCGCTCTCTATAGCGCCTTAGGTGGGTACCACACTCCTACACACTGCTGACAGCCTGGTACTTGTCACTACTTTTATTGACATTTTTCGTAAGTAAAGTCTCCGCCGCACAACGCCGCGAGGGCGAGGCGGTTTAGGCCGCTCTCTATAGCGCCTTAGGTGGGTAAAGTAAACTCCTACACACTCCTGACAGCCTGGTACTTGTAACTACTTTTATTGTCTTTTTTCGTAAGTAAATAGTCTCCGCCGCAGAACGCTGCTAGGGAGAGGCGATTCTGGCCGCTCTCTATAGCGCATAAAGTGGGTACAACAAACTTTTACACACTCCTGACTGCCTGGTAGTTTCTATCACTTTTATAGGACGGTAATCTGGCTCCATGCCAAGATACCTTTGCTAAGTAAATAGTCGCCGCCGCACAACGCTGCTAAGGAGAGGCGGTTCAGGCCGCCCTCTATAGCGCCTTAGGTGGGTACCACACTCCTATACACTGCTGACAGCCTGGTAGTTGTGATCACTTTTATAGGACGCAGCTGTAATCTGTCTCCATGCCAAGATACCATTTATATTTATGCGCTAAAACGCAGTATGTAATCTGTCTCCATGCTAAATACCATCTAAATAGACAGAAGATTGTCTCTTTACGGAAGTCGTCGTCGTGACGTCTCTGCCGCAGAACGCTGCAAGGGCGAAGCTGTTCAGGCCGCTCTCTATAGCGCCTTAGGTGGGTAATACAAACTCCTACATACTCCTGACAGCCTGGTACTTGTGATCACTTTTATAGGTGGCCACCCGCGGTTCCGCACGCTTGGATGTCGGTTATGCGCTAAAACGCAGCATGTAATTTGTCTCCATGCTAAATACCATCTAAATTGTAACAGACAGAAGATTGTCTCATTACGTGAGTAAATAGTCTCCACCGCAGAACGCTGCAAGGGCGAGGCGGTGTAAGCCGCTCTCTATAGCGCATGAGGTGGGCTCAACAATCTCCAATACACTCCTGACAGCCTGGTACTTGTGATCACTCTTATAGGTGGCTGCCCTCAGCTTTTCTCGCTTGGGCGTCGGTTATCGCGCTAAAACGCAGCATGTAATCTGTCTCCATGCTAAATACCATCTAATATGTAACAGACAGACAGAGGATTGTCTTTTTGCGTAAGTAAATAGTCTCCGCCGCAGAACGCAGCAAGGGCGAGGCGATTCAGGCAGCTCTCTACACCTACAGCGCATACGGTGGGTACAATAAACTCCAATACATTCCTCATAGTCTGGTACTTGTGATCACTTATATAGGTGGCCCGCAGCGCCGCTCGCTTGGGTGTTTATCGCGCTAACATAGCATTCTATATGCATGTCAAATAACATCTAGGTATATTGTAGACAGACAGTTACTTTCACATAAATAATATTATATGGAATGGGCAAAGAATGGGATTGACTGTTGTCTATTTATCTTCCAGTTCCTGGTAGGTTGTGGTGTAACTTTGTAAAAAGGTGTGGTAGTAGTTCATCATCGCCACGTAGCAACTACGTTACCAGTTACACACTTCTGACAACCTAGTACTTCGGTACTGATCTTTCATTGTTTAATTGGACAAAATGGTACAGAATAATTGGCGTCGTATAAATCATCATCATTAAGCTCCTGCCCCCGTAGGGTGGCAAACTTTTGCTTGTCTCTTTTGTCCGAGAGAAAGAAAGAGATTTAACATATTTTGTCTCCTAATAAGTGTACATAAAAGCGGTGGAAAGAGATTTTGTCCACGGCCCATGTATTATGGTTGTAGTGTGTGTGGCTTCGTAATTCTTATAATTAGTACGCTGTGACAAGCCCAACTAGATAACAGAGAAATATTCATATTTATGTTTGTAGGAATATTAATAATAATATTAATACTAATTAAATACTCAAACATCTAAGACTCACGCTTATGAGCGGTTGGTTGTATTCTGAACACCTACATTCATAAACAAGTCTTTGTTGTATGTTTGTTAGAACTCATTTTGTATGACTACATATTCTAATAGCACGTGCAGTAGTTCTCTATTTATTTACAAGGCACTTACTGAATTAGTTAGACTAAGAATATTATAAATATATTATTATATATTTGTTATATTGTCAACAGTGATACCCAATCGCCGGCAGTGTAACTTCGATGCAGCTATTTTGAGAAATACCCAAGTATATAATTTTATTGTTATATATTACTATAACGCCTTCTAAACGCAATATTATGGTCTATATAAAATATGATTGTTACTTGTTGTGTAGTATATACAGAGTGTTTTAGAATGGGCAATATGAATTAAAATATTGTATATTATTCACTTTACTTACGAATCTGCACTTTCTCTCTCTCTTTTCTGTCTGTCTTTGTTTTTAAAATATATATATACATATATCCATTTATGTTTGTTCAACTTGATACCTTTAACAAAGAAACATGGTCGGGTTATGTGACCTTCTATACAAAAGCACACAAAGTTGCAATTTTGGTGAGTTATAAATTTATTTAATCAGCGTCCTTTAGTTGAAGGTATTCAGTTATGCATTCCTAATGTGTCATATATTTTCATCAACTAATATTTCAAGTATGTATACATATTGTCCATAATTGTCAACTCTATATACGTTAGTAACAAAAAACATATCTAAACGTGTGTTAATTCAAGCTGTAATGTGATTGAAGCTATGTACGAGAATAGTCCTGGAGATGAAGTACAAAATTATACCATAACATTATTTTTAAAAATAATGTTTTTCCTCTACAAAAATCGTACATTTTCAGTTGTCAATATTTTTATTATGCTGTTAAATCTTAACATTTTTAACACATACATGTAAGTATACTGTCTCATCGACTATTCTAATACGTATATACAAATACTTAAGAAATAAAATCTCAATACATGTACATACATACGTGATAAATAATCTATATACATAATAATTATGTAATAAATAATATACACGCTCGATGTTCATAAAGTTAAGAATCTTTTACATAAATCATATTTTATATAGATTATTATTATTATTACAAATATAAATTGCTATTCAACAATGGTTTGGATCAGCAAATATGTTTGTGAAAATGTGATTTAAACCGCTATGGAATCTGTAGGCTACTTTGAGCCTTATTTCGTTTTAATAAGAATGTTAATAGCGTGCTACGATGTTTTGAGATGTATGCACATAGTGTTTACTAGAAGTGACTAATTATCTTTTAATCTCAATTACGCTGGGATACGCTTCAGTCACAAATATTAGAAATAAGTGTTTTTTTTTTCATAAAAATGTTGCATGCATGGGCACCTAAAATTGATCATTTTATAAAGATAAGGCTTTGGATACTGCCTGCTTAAATGCGGTTTTGGTGATATATAATTATATAATTACGGAAATAAATTTTCAAGTTCAATTGTCACTTTTAGTAAAACATATGAGCAAATATTGCTAATAAAATGCGTACAAGATTATTAGGAAATAATGATTAGATCTCTATTAGATAGGTCTTTAAATGAACGGCTTTTAGTAAGAATTAAATTGATATGAGCGGATCCTCCCTTTAATCATGATCGCCTGGTACAGGTGAGTTTACATTCTGCTTTATTGGCTGGTTGGATTGGAATTAAATCCATTTTGACTTAACAGTAGGGATATTTATAATGGGTGGTATTTTTTATATAAAGTGATAGAATCAAATCATAACATTTTCATTGCTGTTCTCTGTTTCTGTGTATTTGCTTACTGTTACCTAAACATTGTATTTTTATTATATTTTATAGCTGTTGGTTTTCCATAAATAAATAAATTACTAAACAAAATTTTTGACCACATGAAGGATTTTCAAGCCACTTTGAATATTAATTTACGATTTAATTCATCATCTTATCATCATATTATTCAACATCTTGATTCGCTCATATCAATTTAATACTGCGTCATTTCGTCCTGGACGGTATGGCCACGAGGATATTGAAACGTTTGGAATGCAAACTACAGTGTGGTGTCCGTATGACCAAATATAATACTCCATAATACTTTGAATCATAACAAAATACTCAAGATTTTATGTTGTATGTAAACGATGGCGGACTGGTAGAGTAAGAAAAGATAAATTTTAAATTTCGATGCGCAATTATATGTTTTTATTTGTATGTAAATAAATATCTATCATGTGAATAGTATGTTTCGAGGTGACCAATTGGCAAGAATATTTATTCTAGTTCCTATTAATATAATAATAATGACAGAAATCATAGTACAAAACTGTGTATATCTATACTCAAAAGGGTGAATTGGTCATACGACACACACACTAATCTCGTCTAAAGACTAGCTTGAGCTCACTAATTAGATTTTTGTTTTAATTAAGTGAATTTTTATTTTGTATTTCAAAGAAGGTGCATTATAATTATTATTATTACTATTATTAGGTGCTTCTTATTAAATAGAAAACTACAAAAATATGTAAAAGACAGGCTTTGAGTTATTGCAATACTATTATTATTAAAAAGCATTTAACTTCATAGATTTTTTTAAATTATTCATATTTTATTTTTATATTTACAGTTCGTTCAAATAAAGTATGAGGCGACTTAAAAGGCGAAGACTTAAATAAGTAGTCTGTAAAGGGAATGTTATATTTAAGACATTTTTTATGTTATTTGCATGCATATTTCTCATATAAGTGAACTATATTTTCTGTTCTTTATAAGACATTAATTTTCTGACGCTAAAAGATTTAAATATTAAGTAACGGTAATTTCTATCGATCCAGAAGTTCGTAGATCGATCATTGACAAAGTCCAATTTATTTTTAAACATTCAAAGTGGGACAAACGGGAAGAAACCCAGCAAGGTTGGTCAGTATACATTTTTTAAGTTTTACCAATTTTCAAAATTATTATAGCCTAAGAAGAGGCTTTATCTGCTTTATTTGATCGAGTTTACCAACTATATTAATGTTATTTCTTAAATATTATATTTTAATTTCGTAATAGTCGTATTGCAATTAGCTGAACATTATTTTATTAAATAAAATTCTATATGCATTTCAAAACACCCCATAGATTGTTCTATTAAAGCTTTGAAAAGATTTCTGAAGATACAAAGAAAGAAAAACAGACTAAAAAAATATATTTACTTTAAAAATGTTGAAATATTGTCTTGTATTTTCATTAGAATATTTATTGAAATAATCATCTTGATACTAAGTATCATAATATAATTAACTAGTTTTCTATGTTTTAGTTAAAATCATTTGAAGTGTTTTTGTTTATTTCTTGTAAAGATTGGTTTTAAGTTGGAATTTAAATTACGGGCTTTAATAAGTGGTACATTTCTGGCAGATAAGATAAAGATAGGGGTAGACTTATCCGGGACTTATACGTAAATAGACTGAAAAATAATCTAAATTTAATTGCGTAGTTTTACACAACTGCTCATAAAAGGTAATAATATCTCTTGTATTCTTGTTAAGGTTTTGAAAACTCCTTAGTATATTGACATATAGATTTGAACTGCTAGCATTGTTTAAGTGACTTTTACTCGTGACACGAAATAATAATATATTTTCTTATTAGAACTGATCTAATATAATAAGACTACTGTCTCTTATACTACAAACTGATATTTAATCTAAATAATCTCTCGGTGCAATTACTTCTTACGTACATTTCTGTAATAATCGTGGATAAGTCCACCCCTACATTATGGGCGTAACAGACAATTTACTGTAATCTATACATAAAATAATGTATTAGTAGTTTCCCGAATCTTGATTAGAGAAAAGGGAAATATAAGAATATTTTTAGTATGGCAACTATGTCTAAAACAATAATGTTGTAGTTCAAAACTAAAATTAATTAAAGCGCTGTCTTTCATTGAAATTGAAAGAGAAAAAACGCGTGACGCCATTTGATATATTTAAAAAAGGACTTTATCCATTACACACTGATTGAGTGTCACAATTGCTCTACGAAAACCGCCTCTACAGCGAATGGGGTAAGGTCGAACTATTACGGTTTGGGCGCTGTCGACTGAACGTTCTCTATTAACTGTTGTTGTATTCTTGTCTGTCAGCTTGTTGGACTTTTGTTTCTTTTGAAAACAGAAGATTGAAAGACTTTACAGAATGTCAGAAATTTAATTTGGATTTTTCTGAACATTATAGATTTCTATAATTATGTGTATTATATTATATGTATGTTCCTATCTAATTCTCCGTATACTTGCACATATTATTTTATCATTTCATCTATTACTTTCATCCAAGTTGCCTAGAAGAGATAGCTTAGATAACTATCACTCGGTATTTCAAGTGCGTTGTCATCCTGAGACCTAAGTTTAATAAAATGTGTGTTGTATTGAATTGAAAGGGAGACGTTGAATCAAATTTAGTTTTGGAATACTACAGATAGGTTATCGTTGACTTATTTTATTATTGAAAGAGGTTAGTCGAAGACTTTGTTAAACAAAGTGTATGGTTTTTTGGAATGTCACAATTTTTTTCCTTTTGGTTATTTGTATTTTTTTCTGAATGAAACTGTATTTGAAAGTAAATCTGACTGCGGTAGTAATATTGTACAATTTGGAGCTATTAACTAATAATAATAATGTTGAGATACGAAATCTGAGCAATTTTGACTTCGCGTATTGGTGTTGCACTTGATAATAATTATTTTTGAGGACCTCTTGATGTATTACAACACTGGCGTGGATAGCACGCGTGGCTAAAGGACTTGCGTCCAGTGCCAATAAATAGTTGAAAATAAAACACTTTTTTTTTAATTAAAAAAAAACAAAATACTCATTAACAATCTAGATAGTATACTTATTGAATTGGTAACACTCACTTGTCAATGACATAATGATCGCAAATGGTTTTAGTGCCGAAACATGCCGCTAGTGTTAAAAGGCTTAGGTTTATGGCGCTAGTGTGCGATCGCAGCATTTGTTAGTAAATCAAAGTGCTGTAATATTTCAAAAGTGCAAAATTATACAAATGTATAAATACAATTATTATTATATATTATATATATACAATTATTATATAAATACGTTATGTAGACGCCATTAAATTCTAGTCTCTTGCTGCTTAGTGAATAGTTAAAAATTGTATGTAATAATTAATAATATAATATTGTTTAATTAATAATATAGCCGTTAAGCATTATTGATATTATTGTAACGGGAGAAAATTGAGCGTAGACGCGTTGTCATCGCCTGTGTTGCTAGTGTGAAAAATCTTCGCTCTACAATGGTAAGCTGAAAAGCGCTTGGGACTATCTCGTGTGCGGTTTCCGAGCTTTTTGTCTCTTTTCTTTCTCTGTCTCTCTCTCACTTCGGCAGCCGTGCACGAGATACTTGTTACATCGCTACTTGAAGCTGAACTGGCGTAGTAGCGAGGTGACAAGTCCGCCGGTAAATATTCTAGTCTAAAAGATTTCCGTCTCAAAATATCGACAGAAGTGTTAGCGAGACATTATTTTTGTCATATGATCAAATTATGTATAAAGTTGTTATAGTTATGTATGAGAATGCCCCTCTTATATGGCGCGCTATGTACAGTTGTGTAGGCGAACGCTGCGCTCTTATACTGCCTATATTTATCTTTGATAACGTCATAATTCCCAATGGAAAAGGCTTACTTTTTGTGATCGAAACTTATCTCGAGAATATTAAGTTAAAAACATTTGAATGTTCCGAAATTCTAATAATAATCAGTAGTAAAATATTGAGTAATCGTTTGTATATGTGTATGAGAACCTGTGAAACTTCTAGGTACTTCTACTTTCTGGTTGCCTGGTACAGAATGCCTGATAGCATTAAGCCAAAATGTACTTTAGTGCAATGAAGTTTAAATGAATTATATCATTTACGACCACACGCTTCTCAGTGAAGCCGCAAATATTTTAAGTATTGCCAGAGTCAATTTTTTTATTGCCAACTTAAAAATTCAAGTATCGTTTGAGTTCAGTCAATAACTGTTTTTTAATGTAAATATGAAGCTGTATTTTCGAATTATGTGATTATTAGTTTTCACAATTATCAAATAGTATGTATGTAATATGACCAAAAAATGTATAGAGTTCCGGCCAAGTCTATGTCACTATACTAAAATTAAAAATATGCAGATCTATTTTTTTTTGCAACACAGCCAAAAATTCATCATGTCGCTTATGTCACTTTGGTGACGTTTAGTTGACTTTTATGACGCCCGCCATATTAAATAATAGTGAAATTAACGAATCATTCTGAACTTTGAACGAGTAATCTACAAATGATAACGAATTATTAGTATTTTTCCTGGATTTAGAAGATTTTCCCTGATTTTTTGAGACCTAAAAATTTTGTAAAAATATTTTATTCTCAGATCATAAACATTGTTTTATTTGGCGTTAGTTTAAGAGCCAGCGTTCGCCGACTCGCGGGCTTCGGGCGTAATTACTTTCTCAAAGATGCACGCTCGTATCATTTATTTTGCCATATTTTTTATATTTACCGAAATATGCACAATAAAATTTAAATAAAAGGTATTTGTCCTTGGATGGTAGTTTTAATTTTCATGTGATGTCCCCTGTGTTATCCGCTTGAATCTAATTTAACTGGCCTATATGTCCCTCTGCTGGGCAAAAGCCTTCAGTTTGCACTCACCACAACAATAATTTCATGAATTTTGTATGAACTAATGTAACATTGGCTGCATAATTTCATAGAAATGTCATGAAACTATCAAATACATCTTGTATTTGAAAGTGGCAAATTTCTATTAACTAATATAGCCCATATTTTAATTTATTGTCGTATTGACGACACCAACCTGTTGTTCCATACAAACGGCCATTTTTTTTTATACAACTAGATGACAAACAAGCTGGTGGCCCACCTGGTGGTAAGCGGTTACCGCCGCCTATAGACACCTGCAATAACAAGGGAAAAGTACTTGATATTGCAGGTGCGTTGTCATCCTGAGGCCTAAGATGAAATGCCGTCCATGCCCAGTAATTACACTGGCTACCTTTCCCTTCAATTCGAAACACAGCGAACTGTTTTACGGCTGTAATAAGAAAGGCGGTGGTACCTACCCAGGCGACCCTACATATGGGTCTACCACCTAGTAAAATGATGCCATGTTCTAGATATTACATTTAGTATACAACCTCTTTTTTTTTTCGTGATTTCAAATTTATTTTTAGCTAGTCGCGTTAAGGGTGACTAGCACTGCCTCTTGCCTTCATATTAGAGAGCGTCCCCCTAACACCCTGTATACTCCTTTGTTCCCGTTGAGTCACACCATTTTGTGTCACACTGTTACACATTGGGAAAAATATTCCCGACGAGTAACACCGTAACTCAATGCCACTATTTTTTTCCCGTTGAGTGACAGTGTAACTAAACAGAACGCTGTATTCCCGGTAAGTAACACCTTCTTGGGTAAAATCGTTGTTCAAATTCGTATGTATGTAGCTGGATCATCCCCTGAAGTACCAGGCTACTCAAGGCGATCCACATAGGCTGGTGCTAGAAACTGTCCCAAAAACTCGAACTAAGTACTCCTTAAAAATTGCCACGTTATGTGTCAACGTCTATACGTCGCTGCCATCTGGTTAAATTCGCCGCTTAATTGGATGACTAGACCGTTAATTAAACGCCGGCATTCAATTAAATGCTTAGGCCGATAGTTAATTGAACTACTCACTCAGTGTTTAAAACAACATTGCATATTAAAAGTCCGCTCAATTAGATGCCTGAGCGGATCGACTTTTTAAGGAAGTTTTTGTGTAATTGGTAGTAGGTTCAAGGTTATTTTTTTATAAACGTCACTAAAACCATTTCGGTTATAAGCTTCTTTCCGGCGGGGCGGGGGGGGGGGGGGGGGTTTGGTCCACACTAGGAAAAATCCCTAGCTACGCCAATGGCAATGGTTTTCCTGAAACCATTGCCATTGGCGTAGCTAGGGACTTATTCAATTTAAAGATTCATATCAAAGAGAAAACAATGAAAAAATTATATGCTCCAGGCGGGAATCGAACCCGCGTCTCCTGGGGTCCGGCCAGACGCGATTACCACTACGCCACCAGAGCACTAGGTGTAACCTACTAATTTCTTCACTTATAATTTGACATATATTAGGCGCTTTTATAATTTGTAACGCGACTATATTATCGTGGACGTCCACGGTACGAATTATTCCCTCTACGTCGACTCTCTTTACGTCGACTCTCACTACGGTGACTCTCGATACGTCGCTTTCCCATTACGTCGAATCTCACGACGTCGAGTACAGCTTGCAAAGCAAGACGCAGTTGAAAATAAAACTAGTTAGTGCCCGTCCACGTCATAAGAAATTTAAAAGCGTCTTCATATATTTCCATCCAATTTACTTCCCTGTGTTATCGTTGTACCGTGGACGTCCACGATAATATCGTCGTTACATATTATAAAAGCGCCCATTTAAATAAATTCTTATTACATTTCTTTTCTAATATAGTAATATTAGAATGCCTGCTGTTTGGAATTGCTGAATAGGTTTATTCACTTGTACGAAGCTGAACAACAAATCTAATATAAACTATATACTTACCTACCCTGTTACTAAATAAAACATTTCATTTCAAGCCTCCCTACATGGAAGAAAAAACCGGCCAAGTGCGAGTCAGACTCGCGCACGAAGGGTTCCGTACCATTATCTAAAAACAAGCGTCTTCCTGTTCCCGTTATTAATATCGAGCAGAAACAAGCAAAAAAAAACACGTTCGTTGTATGGGAGCCCCCTTAAATATTTATTTTATCATGTTTATTCATCATTTCAGCCGAGAGACGCCCACTGCTGGGCATAAGCTTGTTTATTAGTACCTACCTATTTATTAGTACCATAGTAGCATGTTTATTAGTACCTACCTATTTGTTATTATAACGGCAACAGAAATACATAATCTGTGAAAATTTCAACTCTCTAACTACCACGGTTCATGAGATAAAGCCTGGTGACAGACGGACGGACAGCGAAGTCTTAGTACCGTTTTACCCTTTGGGTACGGAACCCTAAACGAGGAGTGTGAGCCATAACACTACCACGCTGGCGCAATGTGGGTATTAATTCTAGGCTTGGTTTTATTGTCGCATTAATAAAATACTGCATTTACACTAAAAAACTTTTATTTGGTTTTAAGGCATAAAAGTTACATTTGATGATAAACTATACAAAAATTAATGAATATTACATACGTGATCAATATCTCTTACAAAATTAATATGCTCTCGCGATATTTCTTACAACTCCATGTCGCCAAGGGTAGTTTATATAAACTACAATGATATCAGTAGTACCAATGATAGTACTAGTGATACACCTTTGTATCCTTAGTACCTTAGATGGTACTAATGACACTGTTTTAGGGTCTGTAGTAACATCGTGAATATTGCTGTGTTGATGGTTCCATCTATAGTACTAGTGAGACTATGGTTCGATTTCGACTTTTAAATACTATACGATTTGATAATTTCACGACATTTCTATGAAATAATGCAGCCAATGTTATATTACTTCATACAAATGTCATGAAATTATTAAATGAATAAGATGTTTTTGAATCTGGGAAACCATTTCAATGAACTTATAAAGCCCGTTTTAATTTTGTCGTATTTTGCACCATCTTGTATAATATACACCGATGCGCCAAGTATTGAAAAAAAAGTTTGACAGTACAAAAAACGTTATACTTTTAGCGAGCATTATCGGTTCATAATCATTATCGGTTATAATAACGGGGAATATCTACACTTTTCTTTACAAAAAGTCGAATCACTTTACCTACTATCAATGGTACTACTGACATAAAGGGAATAAATTATTCAAATCTGTCTAAAAACTCCAATCTCAGTGGATTTATGAGTCTCGTGAGAAATTTCAGTACCAGTAGATTCGTCATGGATCTAGTGCGAATTTCAGTTTCAGTAAATCCAGTATAGATCTAGTACGAATCACAGTTCCAGTAGATACGGTATGGATCTAGTGAGATTTTAAACTGGTAGATATTCATAACCCTCTCTTTTTTTAAGAGAGTTGAAAATAGGATTAAGTCATAAAAATGCAGAAAAATCTAAAATTACACGCGCTGCTATTATATTTCACTGTAGCGTGTGCGTGCACTCTAAAACACGCCGAATATTAATTGTTATCATACAAAAGTCACTTTCATTTTGGAAATTTACATTCAGTCAATATACTGAAGTCACCATACAAATAACACTCTTTCTTAACAATGCAGTTTTATATCCACCTTTGCACAATATTATACAATTTCGTGTATTATTGATCTGTTCCCGGTACTTTCTTAACAGAGTAGTAGGACGTAGTTTAGTCTTTACTGAGTAAAGGGTAACGTTATAGCTATACTTGAACGGAAAATAGGCCGGACATTGCCATGGCTCCACGGCAGGATCAAGAGAAGACAATCACACTTCACCAACAGAACTAGAATCAACCGGCTCATTCCCTTCACTTACCAATAGCTCCGCAATCTTACTTTCAGCGATAATTGTATATTCCTTTTGTATATCACTGTGACACCGTTTCATATGTATCATAAGAGGAGATTTGCTAAAAGAACTGTAGCTGCAATACTCGCATTTGAACGGCTTTTCTCCTGTATGTATAGCCATATGGTTGTTTAAGGCATCTTTCCGCGTTGCCGTAAAATCACAGATGGTACATTTCAAGCTATCTCCCATATGAATATTGAGGTAGTGCTTGCTCAATTCGTACTTGTGCTTGTACGAGGCGTCGCATGCCGAGCATTTGTTCAAATAGTGACTTTTTTCATGTGTAACCAATTGACACCTGAAAGTAGTTGAGAAATCACATTGGCGGCAATATAAAGGTAAGATTGATGCGCTCCGTTTGTAATGTAAAGCAATTTTGTCTCTAGTTTTTGTTGAGAAATTACAGTTTAGGCACTTATATGGGTTATTCTCCGTGCCGGTGTGGTGTCTTAGATAGTGTCGTCTCACTGCCGCTTTGTATTTTGACTTGTAATCGCACACAAGACACTGGAACGGTTTCTCTGTGTCGTTAGATTCCAAAACGTGAATGCTCTTCCACTCTACACCATCTGGCTCAGTTACAAAATTGATTTCTAATTTTTCATGGTCTTTTCTAGAGATTGAATTCATATCGTTAGAAACATCAGGCACATTTACTTCGCTTGATATATTTCCAGCATCTATCTTATTTTCACTCGCTGCATTTCTTTTCTTCATTTCAATATAATGTACCCGTTTATGTCTCTTACTTTCACACATGTAATATGTTTCAAAGTCACAAAACTGGCACTTCAAAACGTTCTCTTGTTTGCTTTTATGACTGTGGGCGTTTAGACGCCATTTTGTAATCGTAGAATAATCGCAGTGAGGGCACAAGTGAGCTTTATCAGCTATTACATTGTGAAATTTCGCCAGATGCCTCGTTATGTGACCGTGAAATTTCGTCCGAAAAGGGCATTTGTCACACTTGTACACAGCATTTTCTATAGGACTGTGTGTTTTAGAATGTTTCATAAAAGTATATTTGTACGCAGTCTCATAGGGGCATTTTGTGCATTTGTACTCCTTCTCAGTGGCATGTTTGCCTAAATAATGACGTTGTAGAACCGAGGAATACTTCGTTGCAAAATCACAGATTTTACAAACATACCGTTTTATTTTATTGTGATTTTTTTTGTGTGATTTTAGGGATTGCAGATCTGGGGCATTGAAGTCACAGATGGAGCATTTGAAAATATTTTGTTCGTCTTCATCTTCGAATAATCTGTAAGAAGAAATGAATATAAAGATAATCAGTGTAGAGCTCGCGCCAAACATCTAGTTCGGTTTGAAGCGGCATCGCGTTGCTCCGCCGTTTTCATAGTGTGCAATGAAGAGACTCGTGTTCAGAGCAAACTAGAAATTTAGCGCATATTCTACTTGCCTGGAAGTGATAATCATAAGGGCGCGTACTCTGCGCGTCGTCTGAGCGTTTAAGCAGATTGCTTGCATTCGTATCGATACTGAAGCGCGTCGTATTTGCGCTTGTATTATACGAGCGGTTGACCTACGTTGGTATCGACACAAATTGTATCCATTCTTTAGCTCAATTAATAAATAGGTCCAACTATCTGATATTGAAAACAAAAGTGGTGTGATACTGAATCATACATTAACAAATGGCACCTGCATCACCAGCCTCTATACGTCCCACTGCTGGGCACAGGCTTTCCTACGTGGGAGACACACATGAGGAGTTTGGGCCGTGACACCACCACGCTGGCCCACTCCGGGTTGGTGGGGTAAAGCGGTTGCAGGAACAACCAGGACCAACGGCTTAACGTGCCTCCCTAAGCACAAAGGAGCTCGAGAAAACAACCTTTGATTGACCTGCAATCAAAGGATCGACCATGGTGAAAGTTTTTTTTGTTTTTCGTATTGAAACCAGACCAATACGCCACCGAGCTCCTCAATGGCTCCTTGATATTCTCTAATATGCATATTATTATGTTTGTACTTAAACGTCGTAATACTCATTTTATAAACATTATTGCTAGGTACAGAAAACAGCTTAACTCACGCGTGTAGTCACCCGACATACTAGTGTAATGTATATTATTAAACTTATTTCAAATATTTTATAATAATTCTTTCAGACGATAGCATATCAAGTGTAACAGTTTTACGACGGAAGCCGCCTCTATTACGAGTCAAATAAGGAAGGTCTCAAGCTATCTTGAGACCGTCCTTATTCCGTTACATATTTTGATGTGCTATCGATTGTACATAAAAAAATCTAGTAATACTAGCACTAATATTCATACACTCACACCTATTATCTAGCCTAAAGTAAGCATCGTTAAGAGATTGTGTTCTGACTCGTGAAACAATGAATATTATTATAAAATTAATATTAATTACGAAGTAAAATTGTTTTTCAGTTCAACAACTTGAGTATCTGATTAGTATAAATAAATGGAACTAGTGGGAAATTATAAATACCCATCCATAATTTCCCACTAGTCCACTAGTAGGTACCAATAATCTAAGCTGACATATTTACGTAGTTCCAATAATCTAAACTGACGTATTTACATTTCCATTAGTCCCATCTAAACTGACGTATTTACGTCATTTAGGGACTACACTCTTTGCGTAGTAGCAACTGGATTGTTGTCCTGCATGATATGGAATCCATGTCCTCATTGAAGGATACGCTTCGGGGTTCATGTCATTGAATGCTGGTGTACCACAAGATTCTATCAAATGACCCACTCCCTTTCAAACATATCAATGACATGCTTCCATTAGGTAATTCAATGCTATGTGGATGACTGTGCAGTATATGGTGGATATTTCGGTTACCCAGGGAATGGGCGCGTTGAAACAAAGGGGAAGAGGATGAACTCACCATTAAGCTCAACAGGGTGAACCTTAACCTTATAATATAGATAGATATATCTGAATGAATGGGGATTTAACAATGTTGTTGAGTTCAGTGCTAAGAAAACACAGGTGTGCACGTTCACAGCCAAATCGTCGCCGTTCCTTCCCCTTCCTTCTTTTCAGAGCACTACTCTTTCCGCACAGAATTTAATCAACTTGCACTATATGGAGATATGCTGCGATCTGATTCAGAGGAATTAAATTGAAACTGTAATTAAAACAGCCTCACCGAAGCCAGACCAATTATGCCTGATCTACAAAAAAACAAATTCCAAATCCATCCTGGGATTGACCATCGCGAAAGTGGCTGTGTTTCTGCAATTGAAACCCGAGCGTTCAAACCACTACCCCACCGAGCTCCTCACATTTTACTAGAAATAATAAAAAGTTATAAATTTTCACTGTGCCTTACCCATCAATGTCTGGTTCAATGGTGTTAGTCTCATCTTCATCAAGCCTCTCTGTCTTAACCCACACACTAGCAAAATCATACACATGAGACTTGTCCGACTCGTCTATAGCATCAGATTCTGATGACAATCCAGGTTCCGGTTCCGACATTTGGGTTGTCTGTAAAAAAAAAAAACCATCAACATCACCATTCTTTTGGGAGAAACACATGAAGAGTTTGGGACATAACAATATCACACTGGCCTAATCTATGTTGCAGGGTTATAGCTGTTGCATTAACATCCATAACCAACAGTTCAACGCGCATGGAGCTCGTGATTATAAATTTTTGACTGACTTATCCTGGGATCAATGATTGTGAAAGTTGCTTTCTTTTCATGATTGAAACGAGATTTCTCAAACCACTACAGCACCGAGCTCCTTGTAATTCATGCTTTGAATGAATGAATACTGATTTGATGAATTATACTAAGAATGTAACTCTGTGTAAGTGTCTATTAGGTTTTCACTCCTAAGCCACTGAACCGATTTAGATGAAAGGAGATGTTTCATATCCAGCCAGGTATATGTACACTAATTTAAAAAAATCTGGAAAAATCTCCTGAATCCAGGAAAAATACAAACAATTCGTTTTCATGCATAGTTTGTTTGTTCAAAAATTTTTCATCAATTTCACCGTTATTTAGTATGTCAACTAAACATCACCAAAGTGACATAGCCGCCATGATGAATATTTGGCAGTGTTGCAATTTTGTCTTGGAAAAATCTTGTTTTGTAGCACACTACAAAGCTAACAAAAAGAAAAAGGACAATTGAAAACTGTTCTGCATATTTTTGCTTATTTTTCAATATAGTGTACATAGACCTGGCCGGGTCTCCATACATTTTTGGAACATCTCTTTTAACATAGATATTTAGTACATCCATTACTTAGTAGATTTTGGTGTGTTAACGGACATACACTTAGTTAGACAGGCCAGTGGAAAGTTACTACAGCACTCACTATAAATTTATCACACTTTTTATTATTATATTCATGCTATTAGTTGTTTAGTTTTAATATACTTATAAGAGTAAAAGTAAACTTAATACAACTCGTTTTCATTTTAACCCTAATGCATAACTAAACACCACATTCTTTATTTTAAATGTATAGTCACAGAGAAATTGGTGACACGAGAATTGCCGAATTTTAAAATCATATAATCAAACCAACATAAATGGAAATAAAGATGATCTATTACTTACCTTGTAAGGATTATGTTAAATAATATATATGATACGTCTAACACGAAAAGTAAAACTGAACGACCCCGGGGAAAAACTATCCGAGAAATAAAAAGGACTATGAAAGTGAAAAATTAATTCAATGTTTTCGTCGAAAGCAAGAACCAAGAAAAATATACAACGAGTTTGCTATTGTCATGATAAACACACTAAATTAATGAATAAAAATTTTTTTGAATCATTAATTTATTACAAGAAATTGAAAACAAAACATTCGAAATCAAAAAATAATTATTTTAATTTGGTCTGTGGTGATGAAATGTCAAATAATGGCTTGCAGCTACCTTCGCACTAGTCCCGTTCGGCTTCGGATTTGCTTCGGTTCGGATACAAACTACAAAAAAAATATTATTTTAAAAATCGTGAGAAATAAGGCAATGGGGTATTTTCAAATATTAAAACCCATTTTATTACTTTGAGTAGAATATTATCATAAATAAATTATTTATTGTGTACCTTTAACCTTTTTTTAGATATATTTAAGGTATAATAAATAATTGGTAGTTTTGTACAGAATTGTAAGGGCAGCACTGTTTGTTGAATGTCAAAAAATCAACTAACATCATAGATAAGATAATTAACTTAAAATAATAAAAAAAGTTAAACTAAACTTAACTTACTAAAAATGAATCTCTGTTTCCCGTCTCCCTTGGTCACGTACGCCCACTGATTTCATTATTCATTTTCAAAAGTTTCCTGATACCTACCTACTTTGTAAAGGTTCAAAAAGGAAAAAAAACAGAAAATTGCGCAAAACATTGAATAATTTCAGAAAGCTTTTTTTGACATGATATGATGCCATCATCTAGGCTGGAGCGGTACGATTTCCAGTATTCAAAGTACTCTGTGGGTACGAATTGGAGTAGAGTGTTCTGTGAGAACGAAGTATCGTAGATACATACCTATATAATTAATCTGTGATACATATATATATTACTAATCTGTAGTCCGTTCTCCGTTAGTTGGACAGCTTTATGAAAATGAAAAGGTTGCTTTTGCTACCAAAATACTCGTAGTCGAGTTGCATTTTGCTCACATGTGATTAATAAATATGTTCTAATAAAGTAGCTTTACCTACTTTATTTTGCAAGAATACCTAATTCTACCTAATAAATAATATCATATTGAAGGTCAGGCACTTTTGGGCGGTAGCCAAACCCGCGACCGTTCACAATCCGGTACTCCTTAGCCATCTTTATTCTATTTTTCCGTTTTCCGTATGGAAGTCCGCTATCGCTCCAAAAAGTGTCCATGTTCTTCGTCTCAAACTACCCATCTCCATACCAAATGACATCTAAACCGATTCAGTCGTGTAGGCGTGAAAGAGTAACAAACAAACAAACCCACTTTCGCATTTGTAACATTATGATTAGAAACACAAATAAAGAAAATGATGAAAAAACTGTACGCTCCAGGTGGGAATCGAACCCGCGTCTTCTGGGGTCCGGCCAGACGGGATAACCGCTTACCATATGTAAACTTTCAGTAAAGATGATATTCTTGAGGTGAGATAAACTGCTGTAAAAGGTAGAAAGCGGTAAAGAAGTTGGTAGGTTACACCTAGTGCTTCGGTGGTGTAGCGGTTATCGCGTCTGGCCGGATCCCAGAACACGCGGTTTCGATTCCCGCCTGGAGCATTCAATTTTTTCATCGTTTTATTTATTTATATTTCTTACAATAGCACAAAATCAAACATTTTAATGTGATGAGATGAGTTAGGATTAAAGGAAAAAATCAGGTTTTTTTTTCACTCAGTCTTACTTATGAACTGCACTAAACTTGAAAATGCACTTGCATTACTCTACGCTCTATTTCTAGTACTGTTAGAAAAAGAGCTTCGGCAAGTAGGCGTACGTCCCGCCGGCAAGCGGTTACCGTAGCCTATAGACCTTCGGCCTGTTAGGTGCTGCTACCCCAGTACTAAGTAGTGTTATTTTTCTTTATACCACTAAGTTGGCAATCAAGCATACGGCCCACTTGATGGTAAGGGGTTACCGTAGCCTATGGACGCTTGCAACACCAGCGGTATCACTTGCGCGTTGCCGACCCTATAAAACCTTTTCACGCCTTTTTGAAGAACCCCATGCTGTACTTATTCGAGCGTACGTGGGAGGAAGTTTCTCTGTAATCTGTACAGTACGCGACTTTGGTTCGAATTTGTGAGGATGAACTCCCTGCCGGTGGCGAGCGGTGCGATGATAGAAAGAGGCCGTGGGCAAATAATTCCTCAGAGCACACCCCGTTATAAAAAAACGGGGTGTGTAATGCGATCTTCTGTAAGGTGTTGCTAACGTAGCACTAAGTAGTGCTATTTAGATGTGATCTTATGTAAGATGCTGCTACCCAAGTACAAGTACCTAGTGTTAATTAGCTGCGAGTTTTTGTAAGGTGCTGCTACCCCAGTACTATGTAGTGTTATTTAGCTGCTATCTTCTGTAAGGTGCTGCTACCCCAGTACTAAGTAGTGTTATTTAGCTGCGATCTTCTGTAAGGTGCTGCTACCCTAGTACTAAGTAGTGTTATTTAGCTGCGATCTTCTGTAAGGTGCTGCTACCCTAGTACTAAGTAGTATTATTTAGCTGCTATCTTCTCTAAAAGTGGTTTATTGTTTCAAAAAGTTATTGGGAGTATTTCCTTCACAGACGTGTTTACCAAGACGATGACTATTAGAACAAATTATTTCTTCTTCTCAAAATCTGGTAATTTCTTCTCAAAAATAAGACTAAATATAGTATTATTTTTATCTTGAAAAATAAGTACAGACGACAGCACATTAATTGTAACAGTTGCACTACGAAAGCCGGCTCTATCACGAACGTAATTCAAAAATTCAAAATTCAAAAGTAAAGTCGGTCTTAAGGTCAAACTGTTACGCTTATGTACTGTCGTCTGTGCATAGTTAACTTCCAGTCAGTGCTTCATCATCACCAGTCTATACACGTCCCACTGCTGGGCATAGACCTTCCTACATGGGAGAGACACATGAGGAGTTTGGGCCATCATAACACCACCACGCTGGCCTCATGCGGGTTGGTGGGTTAGATCAGTTGCAGGAACAACCAGAACCAACGGCTTAAAGTACTTTCCGAAGCACGGAGGAGCTTGAGATAACAAACTTACAAACTTAGATTGACCCATCCCAGGATCGACCACGGCGTAAGTTGCTTTGTTTCCGTAATCGAAACCCGAGCGTTCAAACTACTACGCCACCAAGCTTTTCGGTTAATTAATATAAGTATAGGGTAGTAGGTATTAGGTTTATAAGTATGAAATCGCCGCATTTTATGAAGTATTGTATGCAAACTGAAATTAATTATGATTCTATGTTGTTTGTATTTAATTTCAAATTGGTATGACCGATTTTGTTGAAATTTTGAAGATAATTAAAAAAATAGTTTAAAATTATAGAAAATAAGTACAACAATTCTAAATATTGTACTCGGTCACATATTCTATAAGCTCTGATTAACCTTAATTTGAAACAAATAAAGGAGATGTTTCATATCTGGCCAGGTACCTATCTATGTACACTATTTCAAAAAATCAGAAAAAATCTCCCGAATCCGGAAAAAATACTATTAATTCGTTTTCATGCACAGTTTTTATGTACAAAATTTGAAATGTTTCGTCGTTTTCAACGTTATTCAATATGGCAATATGGCGGGTGACACAGAAGGCAACTTTACTTCACCAAAGTGACATTCGCGCCATGATGATTATTTGACTGTGTTACAGTTTTTTCTATAGAGATTCTTGTTTTATGCCACGCAACAAAGCAAATAAAAATAAAATGGACAATTGAATACTGTTCTACAAAATTTTACCTATTTTTCAGTATAGTGCACATAGACCTGGCCGGGTCTTCATACATTTTTGGAACATCTTTTTTAACAAACATTAATATTCCATTCGTAAATTATTCTTGCTTGTATATAAATTGTTTTTTATAGGTAAGCATTCATCTGCTAACTACACCTCTGACGTCACAGACCCGACGTAATGACATTTTTTCATTACTAAGCGCGGAGGCGACGCAGCGAGTCGCCGTAGCGAGAGTCGACTTAAAGAGATTCGACGCAGAGGGAATGATTCTTTAAAATCATTTGCCAAAAGGACGGTAATTTCTTAATTATAGACCTAAAATGACTAAAAAAGAAAGGCTGCTTAAAAACTCCAATATCATTTGGTTCATTATGGATCTAGTGAGAATTTTAGTTCCAGTCGATTCACTATGGATGTATTGAGAATTTCAGTTCAAGTAGGCCCATTTTGAATCTATTGGATCTCGTTTTTTTTACACCTAAAATAGGCAAAGCGAGAAATGCTATAAGCACTATATGCCCGATGTGGATCAATCTAACGCGGGTGCGGATTTCAGGTTTAAAAAAAACCTTAGACAAAAATTAGACGGCATGTACGCCGGTGCTTCCTAAACACTGCATTTTACCACGGTCAATAAGCTTAAAAATTTAACACACATTTCTAAATGTCAAATTATATGACAGCCTCATTTTTTAATTTACTTTATTTTTTCTTTATTTGGGAAACAAACAATACAGCAAATCTTATAAAAGTAGCTATAACAAATACTAGATCAGTGAAGTTTCCACATATAGCTAAGATCAAATAAACTTAAATAAAAGATAGTACGATACTTACAAACTACGAATACAGAATCTACTGTAGGAATACAAAAAAGATGGGTGTCATATATTTTTGGAGAAAGAGATGAGCTGAAATTAAAATAAGATTTAGCGTTTTATCTCCAGAATTAGGGTCAATATTAGCTTAAATTATAGCTACACCACAAGACAACAGGAAATTATTTTTAATAATAAAATAAGAAGTGGGTGAAATATTAATATTTAATTGCACTATTCCAGATAAACATTTTATTTACATAATTATAGGTTACTGAGAAGAACCCCTGCTATAATCACTAATACCAATATACCAACTATCAATAATACAGGACGTAAGGGTAACGCTCTCGAAACAAAAGGCAGAAGACGACTGTCCTGGTTGATGATAAAGACGACTTGTTAAACAATAAAAATAAAAAAAAATCGGGGCAATATAAAATCAGCTGTTCCATATACTAATCAAAGTCAAATATTGATTGCAAATTGAGTTTTACAAGATTATTTAATTGTTTTCATATTTTTATTTATTTGTTTTTAATGTACAACTTAATTACCCTCTTCGAGTATAGTATAAAAAACGCTTAAAACTATATAGAATTATTAAACAATTTAAAAATTTCTTAGACCTAATTGTATTAAATTAAAGCGTATTATTAATATTGGTACATTTGTTTTTAACCCCCGACGAAATGAGAGGGTGTTATAATTTAGTATCATCATCATCATTTCAGCCAAGAGACGCCCACTGCTGGACATAGGCCTCCCCCAAGATAACTGATCGGTCCTGCACTGCCCTCAATTTAGTATAAACAACAGAATTTTTATTCGCGATTTCAATTTATTTTTTCAAAAAGTTGTGTTTAGGGTTGCCATCACTGCCACCTGGCTTCGTTTTCAATATCCCCTTACATCCTGTACAGAATAGGTAATAGGTAAGTACAGATTAAATAATTATGATATCAATAATATCATTATTATCCTTGATAACCAAAATGCGATGAATCAACATAGGATATGATAAGTAACAAAGAAAATAAATTTCATGATTACCTTTCAGGAAGAGGTGATAATGATCTATCTAGTAGATTAATCGTAGTGCATTAGATTTGTAGCAAAATCACTAATTTTAGTTATTTGAACCTAAATATAAGTTTAAAGCTGCCGACCCACAAAAAAAGCTATGAATCTATCTCACACTAGAACATACGAAAGCGATTACTACGCTCACTCTTATATCTTTCTTTATACAAAGCACAGCAGATGACTCTACACCACCTGATGTGATGCGGTAAGAAGAGTCCTTATGCGAAGTCAGCTAGTGCTTTAACACACTGTCTTCCAACTATAAGGTTTGAAGGAACCCATGTTATAGGAAGAAGGGAACATAAGCGCAGGCAAAGAATTTCAAGTTTTAGAAATAAGACAAAGAAACGAATAACTAAACTTCTTTATGGATTTGTTGAGTTGGGAATGGTGGGATCTGATTTCCGAAAGAGAGAGCTATAGTGTACAGAGTTATAGATCACTCTGAGAGACGGAATGGCATTGTAAGCGTTGCTTGTGCCGATACGTTTACAATCATTTACACGGTGTAGTGGGCAGACACCTTAAAACAGTTTGTACACTTCATTTTTATTTCGCAGTTACAAATATGACGACATTTTAATATTTTGTAAGTAAATGATCACCCTACTAACCTAATATAACCGAGCTTAAAAATATAATTGATCATCAAAAATAATAACTGGTTAGCAAAATTATCAATTTTTAGAATAGAACAGAAATAGTTTATTTAGTGTCACAAGAGAGACAGAGTGTTTAGAGTGTTTTTTAGACCAATTTAATATTCTGATGATCACACTAATATTTTTGTTGACTTCTTTTAAATCTTACTCTTTTTCAAACGGATTACAATACTTGTCTCATTTTTGTATTATAATATGATCACGTAAAATAAAAAAGTTAGTGCACCGTGATGTTGCTATGGCTTCATGGTAAAATCATACTTCACCAGCAGAACTAGAATCAACCGGCTCATTCCCTTCACTTACCATTAGCTCCGCAATCTTACTCTCAGCGATAATTGTATATTCCTTTCGTATATCGCTGTGATACCGTTTCATATGTATCATAAGAAGAGATTTCCTAAAAGAGCTGTAGCTGCAATACTCGCATTTGAACGGTTTTTCTCCTGTATGGGTAGTCATATGGCTGCCTAACGCATCTTTCCGAGCTGCCGTAAAATCACACATGGTACATTTCAAGCTATCTCCCATATGAATATTGAGGTAGTGTCTGCTCAATTCGTACTTGTGCTTGTACGAGGCGTCGCATGCGGAGCATTTGTTCAAATAGTGACTTTTTTCATGTGCAACTAATTGACACCTGAAAATAGTTGAGAAATCACATTGATTGCAATATAAAGGTAGGATCGATGCACTCCTTTTGTTGTGCAAAGCGATTTGATCTCTAGTTTTTGTTGAGAAATCACAGTTCAAGCACTTGTATGGATTATTCTCTATGCCTGTGTGCTGTCTTTGATAGTGGCGTCTCACTGCCGCTTTGTATCGTGACTTGTAATCACACAGAAGGCACTTGAACGGCTTCTCTGTGTCATTAGATTCCAAAACGTGTATGCTCTTCCACTCCACACCATCTGGATCAATCACGAAATTGTTTTCTAATTTTTCGTGGTCCTTTTTTGAGGTTGAATTCACACCGTTAGAAACGTCAGGCACAATCACTTCGCTTGATATATTTCCAGCAGCTATCTTGTTTTCTCTCGCTGCATTTCTTTTCCTCATTTCAATGTAATGTACCCGTTTATGTCTCTTACTTTCACACATATAATATGTTTCAAAGTCACAAAACTGGCACTTCAAAACGTTTTCTTGTTTGCTTTTCTGATTATGGACATTTAGACGCCATTTTGTTATCGTAGAATAATCGCAGTAAGGGCACAAGTGAGCTTTCTCAGCTATTTCATTGTGCAATTTTGCCAGATGCCTCGTTATGTGACCGTGGAATTTCGTTTTAAAAGGGCATTTGTCACACTTGTACACTGCATTTTCTACAGGACTGTGTGTTTTAGAATGTTTCATATAATTATATTTGTACGCAGTTTCATAAGGGCATTTTGTGCATTTGTACTCCTTTTCAGTGGCATGTTTACGATAGTGTGCGATAAGGTTCCATTTTAGGGTGGTTGAGTATTCACACTTGTCGCATTTGTAGGCGGTCCGTATTTTGGGCGATTTTTCTTGATGTTTGCTTAAATAATGACGTTGTAGAACCGAGGAACATTTCGTTGCGAAATCACAGATGTTACAAACATACTGTTTTATTTCATCGTGATTTTCTATGTGTGATTTTAGGGTTGGCATATCTGGGGCCCTGAAGTTGCAGATTGAGCATTTGACAGTATTTAGCTCGTCTCCATCTTCGAATAATCTGTAAGAAGAAATTAAATATAAAGATAATCAGTGTAGAGCTCGCGCTAAACGCCTAGTTCGGTCTGAAGCGGCATCGCGCTGTATTGCGCAGCTACCGTCTCTACAGCGTTGTATCACCGTTCCATTTTGATAGTGCGCAGTGAATCGACTCGTATTCAGAGCGAACTAGTTCTTATTTCAAATGTTTTGTAACAATTCTTTCAGACGATAGCACATCAAGTGTAATAGACACATGAAAGCTGTATCATTTATCTATACCGCCGCTAAGTTGTATAATAAAATGTCTGGAACAGTGAAATGTACGAAATTTAATATTGTGATAAGTGAAGTTTTAGCTCACGTATGTAAGAAAATTGATGTAATGGACGAAGAAAGCATAATTCGTGTGTGTAAAGATTCTTTTTCGCAATGTGAAATCACAACAGCAAAAACGTTATTCTGTGATTCGATTTCAAAAACAGTTAAGAAGAAAATACGAGGAAAAGAAGGAAAAACGCAAAGGGAGATCGAGGATATTACTTGCTTAATAAAGGACACGGATTCGGAACAAGTAACTATTTTAGTTGCGAGAGAATTACATAAATTGCCGCCTTTAACTTTCGATCACATTGATGTGACTGGCCATCTCAAAGATATTGTAAAATTAACGTGAAATCAAACTAATTAAGCAAGACTTCGCTTCTAAAAACCTGTTGGATGGACATAAATTTAAATGGGACGCATTAAAGTGTGTCTCTAGTTCCATTCATCCTGTGGAAATATATAGAACGTCAACTTCCAAACGGTGTAGCGTGCTTTGTAAATGAATACGATTATAATAGTGGGCTTAAGGGATTAACACCAATTCAATCGAGAATTCTTAAGCCTAGTGTTGTAAACAAGGACGAATTTTCAAAAGAAGGTAGCGCGAAAAAATTGTGTGTTTATCAAACTGGCCGAGCCGATGAATTAGCTGTGTGCGGTGATTTCACCGTCGTCGGCACATGTAGGGTTGGGACTTGAGACACAGGGGCCGTGGCCGTTAGGATATCTATGGCGGATATTATTAGCGAAGGCGAATGAAAACCGCCAACTCAAAACGAGGAGTAGATATCTTATCAGAAAAAGAGATTTTGAATGAGATTTTCACGGGAATAATTTTGATATTATTAATTGAATGATATGTACTTTATTATGTAGCTTTAGTAAATTGATTAAATCAAACAATATTATAAAACAAATAACTGACAAACTAACTTAATTTGTCAATGTTACTTACAAACTAAAAATAATATGGATGAAAATCTGAATTAAATGTTTATTATTATTACTAACGAAGTAGGGGCAGTCTGAAATTCGAACATTTACGCTTGATGTGCTGTCGGCTGTAGATAAAAAAAATGCTTACGTTTAAAAGTTGATTTTAATTGTTTTTGATAAGTGGAAACTGATTTAAATTAATAACAACTGCTTTTTGTTTAAGTTAACATAAATATTCAGCTTTAAAAGGAATACATAATTGTATCATGCATGATTAATAAATAAACATTCAGGTTTCAGTAATTGGGTTTATTAAATCACACATTACAACTTTTAGATCGCCATCACAAGTACGAGTACCACCACTTCCGACACGCAGTTACCATAGACAATACTAACATATAAGAACCATAAGTTACAAATCAACTATACAATAATGATGTAAATATGAATAAATATTAATCACGGATTCACACTATTAATAATATTCAAAATCAAGTACATAAATGGAACTAGTGGGAAATTATAAATATCCATTATATCCAAGTAGTTCCAATAATCTAAACATACTACACACACATTCCCACTAGTTCCGATTTGTTTTGACATGCTAGTTTGTTCTCGTTTACTTTTCCGTTTAACTCATAAATATATGATGCTTTCTTGTTTTTTTTTTAATATTGGTGCAGGCACATAAATTGTCCGGTGCAACAAATGTGACCTTCGACGAACAACCGGGAAAAAATCTGCACCATTTCTTATGGTGGACAAGCAAGTAGATCAGATAATCACATTACATTCCCACTAGTTCCAGTAATCTAAACTGACGTATTTATGTCAGTTAAGAACTAGGGTCATAGCTGTTGATGGACTACCAGTAAAATGTTTTGTATGCACCAATAACTTTGAAGTTATTGAAGAGACCTTTAGGCAGCAATTTTTTTGACAGTTAGGTAGTTAACTTGCAAATAATTTACAGCCTTACAGTTTCTGTTAATAGCTTTGGCATTATAGATTACAAACATTCTGACAAAGGAATCTGACTTACAACCTTAACTGCCACAATACTTTTTTACATCAATAATAAAAAAGCTGAAAAAAAAGCTGCGGTAAAAAGTACCAACCTAGTAATAATAACATACATAGCACTTTTTAAACAAAATGAAAATAATCCAAGGGCCCGCAAGAGGCTCTTTTGAATTATTAAAAATCCCTAATATGTATGGCTTACGCAAAAGATTTTAAAACATTTATTATAATGTAAAAAATAATAATAAAAATAAAATATAAAGCTCTAGATTTTTGCTGCGCCTTACCGATTAATGTCTGGTTCATTGGTGTTAGCCTCGTCTTCTTCGAGCAACTCTGTCTTAACCCACACACTAGCAAAATCATACTCATGAGATCTGTCTGAGTCGTCTATACCATCAGGTTCTGATGACGAGCCAGGTTCTGGACCCGACATGTTGTTTTGGTCTGTAATAATAATTTTATTAACCCATCATCATTTTGACCTTACATATACGCCCCACTGCTTGACAGAGGCCTTTATACAGAGGAATAGAATAGAATAGAATAGAAAAATTTATTTGTGGCACATAGGTACATACAACATAGCTGTTATAAATTCCAATATAATACCATGACTATGTCCTGCCTTTGCGGCATACAAATATTATTAATAATAATAATAATAATAATATTTAAACACTCACACCTATTATCTAGCCCAAATTAAGCATCATTAAGAGCTTGTGTTATGGATACTAGATAACGGAGAAATAATGATAATAATATGTATATAAATACTAGAAATATTACTAAATAAATATATAAACATCCATGACTCGTAAACAAATGCTCGTACTCATCATACAAACATTTGTTCCTACCGGGATTCGAACCCGGGACCTCTTGACCAAGTAGCCTGGGGTACAGACCACTCGGCCAGCCGGTCGTCCAAACAATATTATGTTATGACAAATATTATGTTCATAACAAATAATTTAATTCACAATTCATAATACTTAGAACAAATAGGATAGCAATTAATAATAGTACATAGGTCAATTAGAAATAATAATAATAAATGGGCATTAATAGAAATGGTCATAATCATAAATCAGTAACTACATATTTATCATTCATGAATTCAGCAACCGAGTAGTAAACCTTATCTAGTAACAAACATGAGAGGTGTTACTTAAATAAGTGCACGGGAAGCTGCTTTAAAGAGTCCGGTAATCTATTATACACTTTAATAGCCATTGCAAGAGGACTTTTTTGGTATAATGCAATTTGTGATGACGGCAAGTATAGTTTTGATTTCTTTCTAAAGTTTCTTTTGTGTATTGTTGCTGCCACAGTATATAAAACACATAAGGGTTTGGGCCATACATAACAATATCACACTGGCCTAATCTACGTTGGTGGGTTAAAGCAGTTGCACCAACAACTGTGACTAAGTGTTTAATTTGTCTTAAAAAACATGGAGGAGCTAGAGATTACAAATATTTGATTGGCCTATCCTACTGATTTTATCAATGTCAATATAACTCTGTATGTTATTGTGTCTATTAGGTTTTCACTCCTAAGTTACTGAACCAATCAGAGAAGTCTGATATTACCTAAAGGGCAGGTAACTTTTGCTGTGCTACCCGACATCCACTCGGGCGGGGCAGTGGAGTGTTACTAGAGCACTCACTTTATAATTATCGCCCTTCATAGAATAAGAACAAAGAATAAATAAATTTATTTCGCTTGAAATATAGTACATGTTTCGACAATGATAATAATATTCATGCTATTGGTTGACACAAACAACAGCCCAGTAACCACCGTAGTGTTTAGTTGTAAAGGTATTATTAAAAGATAAAAATATTTGAGACACGAAAATTGCCGAATTTCAAAAGTAGATTCTGAAAACAAACTTATGGAATTAAAGATCATCTATTACTTACCTTATTTATAGATTCTATTTTAAAATTATGGTCGTTTTAAGATATAAAAATGAAAAGCAAAAAAACAATCACAGAAATGAAAGGATTGTGTGAACAATTCATCACAAATTCGATGAACGCTCATTCTGAACAAAGTCAAATATTTACAAAACTGTCAAGTTAAACCCTAAACATAATGAACAAATGTTTTCTTTAAATCATTAATTTGTATCTAATTATAATAATACAAAATTTAAAACAAATCATTTGATTGATATTATCAAGAAATGTTTTTTTTTTCAATTTATTATCATTTAATTTAAATTTCAGATTATATGAACATGTTCAAAACGTGCTTAGTAAGTGTCAAATAATTGTTTGCAGCTACCTTCATACTGCTTCCGCAGCGTTCGGATATAATTACAAAAAGTTAATATTCGAAAAATCGTAAAAAAGGAGGTTTTGGGGAGTTTTTAAAAACTTAAACCGTGTTTTTATTTTATTCATTTAATTATTTTAAATTGAAATAACTAGCACTAATATTTATTGTTTTACAGAATAAATATCATTTTTGGTAATATTGTACAGAATGTATGGGCAATACCGTATAGCGAATGTCAAAATCAAACCATTGGAAATAGCTTTTTTTCTTCTTCTTGTTTTGGTTTTGAAAAATATAAAAACAATAAAAATGTACACAGAAGTGGATGTTTTTGTCGGTAATTTTACATTGATAGACCCTGAGATATACCAGCTATGGATTGAAGGTTGCTCATGTGAGTATTCTTATCAAAGAACCTGATCATTATTTCCATTTAATGAAATCTTGATTTTATTTTTTATCTCTCCAAAAAACTTCATAATCTATATTTTAATCATTTTAAAAAGACGTAACAAAATTATTGTAGGAAATAATAAAACCACCATAGTTTTCCAGATTTGTCACAAGACTGACTGACATTTTCTTTTATATTTTTATTGGTATAAAATGTCAAAACAATAGAGTTTCAATTCGTAACATTCTCCCACGCCTAAGAAAATCACTATTACATAGGTACGTTTATTCATGCTCTAACAAATTCATTACGATAATCGCTTAAAGTGCAAACAAAATTAATCTTCAAAAAAGGAGTCGAAAACACAATTCATTTCATACGACATTAACCAAAAAACGTATATAATAGCATTCACGGACATGGGTTCATTGAACAAAAAAATAACTTACTATACCCTAAGAAGGGAAAGGATAATGATAATCCGTAATGTACTATAACCTAATAATATAATTGAAATTTACTAGGGAAGGTAACTTTTCTTCCACTTCTAGTAATATATGGTATGGCGTCTGGTATGGGTCTTACCCTAGACTCATCTACTTCCGTAGCCCCAGAAGAGAGAGGAAAGGTGACCCTGTTACCTTGTACCTCCAACTTGTAGAGTCGTTGTACTGGTCGTATTTTAACTCCCGTAGAAGTTTTAACTCGCGCCGTTCTCTGCACACCGTCTCTACCTGTAAACAATTCTTCAACTATAGCAAGTGGCCATTTCACCCTCTTCTCATTACTTTCGACAAGAACTATATCCCCCTTATTGATTAAATCTTGCTTATCATTCCCCTTTTGTACAAGAAACGCAAGGTAATTGGTTTTGAAACGTTCCCGAAATTGATCCCTTAACTTTTGCATAAAACGGTACCTTGCATTCAAGCTGTTTGAATCAATAGTATCCAGATCAACTACCTCTGAACTTGGTAAAGCTTGTATAAAATGTGTTGGAGTTAATGGCTCAAGATACGCTGCTTTATCGTCGTTAATAAAAGTCAGAGGCCTTGCATTCATTGTCGCTTCACAATCACATAAAATGGTCTGCAACTCTTCGTAAGTCACAACAGCTTTACCAAGAACACGACGAAGTAAATCCTTCAGTACTCTAATAAGGCGCTCCCAGTATCCGCCCCACCAAGCGGCCGTAGGAGCATTCATCTTCCATGAGATACGGTTCACCACAGAATACTTTTGAACCTCCTCCCAGTTCAAAGAGCTCAATAAATTTTTTGTACCTTGAAAGTTCGTGCCATGATCTGAGTGCACCATATCTATTCGTCCGCGTCGCGCAATAAACCTTCTTAGCGTCATGTTGAACTCTTCCGTTGACAAGGATCTCGTTGTCTCTATATGAACAGCACGATATACTGCGCAGGTGTATAACACAATCCAGCATTTTTGTCCATCCCGCAAAAATAGCGGTCCTGCTAGATCCACCCCTGTTGTTTGGAAAGGTGCCGCACATATGATACGCTCAGCTGGTAATGGTGCCGTGGGAGCTACAGTCGCCTTTGATCGATATCTTTTACAGATAACGCAAGCTGAAATAACCGACTTTACAAGCCTCCGTACACCAACAATCCAAAACCTTATTCGTAAGTCAGACAATAACTGATTAGCACCAACATGCTGCAACTGTTCATGTCTTTGTCGAACCAACATTTTAACAATTGTGTCTTTAGAGAAAAGCAAATAAGGAGACTTCACAGTATCAGGAAACTCTGACCGTAAAAGTTTCGTCCTTACTCTTATTAATCCCTCTTCGTCTGAAAATCTCGACACGCTACTATCTCTTATTAATTCCTTGTCCTTTAGTTGTATTATCTTAATAATTAATTTTTCCGCTCTCTCATATTCTTGATAGCATAGCTCTCCATTATTCTTACTAATATGTCTAATATTATTTACAAATCTGAGCATCCATGCTACCATTCTAATAACCCTCGAATATTTCGAGAAATATGTACATAGTCTTCCCAAAAAATCCTCATAAAAAGTTATATTTACATTACTTATAGTTATTTTCGTCTCTAAATTAACTTGCTTCTCATCAAGAACAAAATCAGAACGAGGCCATTTGTTTTGCGATAACCTTAACCATTTAGGTCCTTCCCACCAACGAGAGTCCAAGAGTATTTTTGCATTACACCCTCTGGACGCTAAGTCTGCCCAATTATCCTCACCTTGGATGTGGTGCCAATTGTTTAAGTTGGTGTTTTCCCTTATCTCTGTTACTCTATTTTTCACAAATGTCTTCAACGGCAACTCGTTTTTTATCCAACATAACGTGACACTAGAATCTGTCCAGCAGTATTCCGTACAATTTCCAAGAGCAAGATTCTGTCTGATGTTCTTCATAAGCCTCGACCCTAGCAACGCAGCTGTGAGCTCTAACCTAGGTATGGTGACCTTTTGTGGTGGTGTAACTCTAGCTTTAGCCGCAACCATTTGCACCGTTACAAAATTATCGTTTTCAGCCCTTAGCAATACACATGCACCATAGCCGTCTTTACTGGCATCGACGAATAAATGAAAGCTTACTACCATTTCCTTCAGTATCTTGGTCGGTACAAGCCTGCGTGGAATTTTACACTCCTTGAGGAAAGTAACGTATTTATACCAATCATGAAACTTAGACAATAAATCTGTAGGTAAAATATCATCCCAGCCGAGTTGAAGCTGCCATGTCTTTTGTAGAATTAACTTTGGAATCAACGAGACTGGTGAAGTGAAACCTATTGGGTCAAATGTGCTCTGTGCTAGTGATAACAGCTTCCTTTTAGTTACGTTTTCCAAGCTTTCGACACAAGGAAAGTTGTCACAATTACAGTACAACTCATCTGACACTGTATTCCAGTTTAATCCAAGCACTAATATCGTTTCTTTGCCTGCTTCATTTACCCCATGAGACGTTACCCACATTCTGAGATTAAATTTTGCTGCGATCATAATCTCCTTTGACTCTCGAATGAACTTATCAGCCTCATCAACAGTATCAACACTCAGAATGGAATTGTCAACATAAAAAGATTTATTCAGCATTTTCGCTGTCACACCTAACTTACTGTCCGCTTCGTAAGTATTCAAGTGATATTTTAATGTTGCTGCAAGCAAAAAAGGACTACAGGTTAAGCCAAAAACAACCCTACCATGTCTGTAAGTTATTAAGTCTTGTAGAGTTTCATCCTTGTACCACAAAAATTTCAGGTAATCCCTGTCCTTTTCTACCAAGCTTATTTGTAAAAACGCCTTTTCGACGTCCGATGTAACACCTATTACGCCTTTTCGGAAATCGTTCAATAAATTAGGAATCAGCTCAATAAAATTCATGCCCTTTTCCAGACATGCATTTAAACACCGACCATTTTTATCTTTAGCCGACGCATCGAACACTGGCCTAATGCTAGTCGTCAATCTCTGTTCTTTAATTACTGGTTTGTGGGGTAGAAAATGGCCAGTCTCTGAATTTGTATCAGCCAACTCAATAATCCCCGAATCTAACCAATTTTTAAAAACACTATCATAATCTTTAAATTTAACTATACTCACTAATTTCTTTACCATTATTTCTAATCTCTGCTTGGCTCTGTCGAAATTAGGAAGCAAATCATCATAGTCACGTTTAAAAGGTAAATTAACTTCGTACCGGTTATCATCCATCCTCTTGACATTCTCCGTGAAATTAAACCAAGCGTCCGCTTCATTTTCCGCCTCGCTCTTTTCTTCCACTGGATCTCGAATGCCCAATGTCTCTAACGCCCAGTAACCTGTCAAATCATTGTCGCATGTACAAAACATTATCGCAGTAAGATTACTATTTACATGAGAACTTACTTGATTCCCTTGCAATGTCCATCCAAGTTTGGTATTTACAGCCGTCAGGCTATCCTCTAAATGAATGACTGAACCTGTTAGAAATAAACCGAGAACATCTGCCCCAATTAGTATACCAATATCTCTACAACCATGACCCATGTCTGTCAACGTAATATTATGTTTTTGTAACAACTTAGCAATACGGATGTCATTATCACAAATTTTTGGTATATTGGTACATATGCTGTTTTGGCCAAGTGCTGACAAACGAAAACTAAACTTCTTATCTAACGAATTAATTACAAAATTATATACACTAAATTCTCTAGACTTTGTTTGCACTCCACCAAACAAACAATGTGTCAGTTGCTCTTTTCCCGATACTGGAATGCCAAGCTTGTCTACAATCTCGTTCTTTACATATGTGCGTTGGGACCCAGAATCTAATAACGATCAAACTAGCATTTTCCTGCCTTCATATTCAACCTCTATCATTATCGTCTGTAAGAAGGTCTGTCTTGACCCATTAACTGTGTACAATGACGTAGATTCTTCTGGTCTATGCTTGTCAACGACCTTACCTTCTTTGGTTTTTTGGTCCGGACATAAAACCGTAGAATGACGTTTGGCACATACAAAACACTTCACGGCAGCTCTGCAAGTTTTTGGGTGATGTCCTATTCTCAGACAAATCGGACAAGCTCTCTTCTCTTTCAGGCATTGTTTCCGCTGTTCTATAGTCATTCTATTCAGCTTGTAGCATTCGATACTCGCATGAGACTCTTTGTCACACCAGATACATACGGGAGATCTCTGTTTTGTGTTGGTCAGTAAACATTCTGCTGTTGCGGGCTTGCTCTCTACTTCCTCGCGTTCACGACTGCTATTTCCATAGAATGTCCTCTTTGCGATGGTAATCCTTTGCTCCGCCTCAACTTCCTTCCTTACAAAATCAAGTAGGTTGCTGAGTTCATCTGAAACGTCTTTGTTCTGAGGTTTGTTCCTCTCCCAGCATCTAAGGATTTCGTTAGGAAGAGCAGACTCTACCATTGGCAGCAAAAAGTCAGCGTACTTATCTTTAGTAAGATTTAGTGTTTCTAACGCACGCAACTGAGCATTCAGTTGATCGTACAATTGCGTGATCGAGCCTTTTTTGTCTGACAGTACGAGTGCGAGAATTTCTCTGATGTATATTTGCGCCAACAAACCGTCTCGGCCATATCTGGATTTGAGCTGACTTATGCAATCGGAATAAGCCGTGGCCGGAAAACTTTCGACTACATTTTTCACTTCTGTATCATCTTTCATACTTTGCAAAAGATACTGATATTTGTCTATACCGTCAATAGTTGGGTCGTCGTTTATCTTTGAAAATTGGCCCCAAAATGAAAGCCAATTTCGTATATCGCCATCAAATTTCGGCAGTTGCAATTTCGGCAATTTTATATTTTTCGGTGCTACGTTTTCGAAAACGGAAGTTGTTGAAGCAGTTAATTTTTTATATCTCGCCTCTAATCTCAACATCCGAGTCTTATAATCCATGACACCTTCTAATTCCCTTTCTAACATTTCTTCGTCAACTTCAGTCAACATTATATCTAATACTATTTTGTCTACACGAAGTAAATGTTCATATTTTTCTTTAAATTTTTCGTAAATAATGTGAGTCTCTACATCTGTTTCATGGCGGTCTATCGCGGTTTCTAATTCATTGCTACATTTACTAAAAATGCGCCTCACCACGCTTCTCTCCTTTTTGGTATTCTCCAAATTTAACATCTTCACGGTCACGGTCGCCACTATTTAAAAAGACGTAACAAAATTATTGTAGGAAATAATAAAACCACCATAGTTTTCCAGATTTGTCACAAGACTGACTGACATTTTCTTTTATATTTTTATTGGTATAAAATGTCAAAACAATAGAGTTTCAATTCGTAACAATCATATTTAAAACCTCTGAACTCTATGGTTGAACTTTATACTGATTGTGTGTAGATCTTACTGAAATATTATCCATCTAAAAAAATTGTCTTCTACATTAATTTAAAACAACTGAATAAAAACAGTTGCAGACCCAAACAAAAAACCTTTTACTGCAGTGAGTGACTGCTCTAACGACAGAGCTAATAAGAACTTGGGAAACCATCTTCCAATTTTATACTTAGATGTAACATCTATCTTTACATTAGCCAAATAATCATATTAAATAAATTCAACCCCAGAACAATTATTTTTATAAAATTTATCATTTCTGTAGTCAAGCATTGCTTTTAAAGTTTTCTTTAATTTTATTTTAAACATTGTAATTAATTCTTGATACATATAATATTTAGAATTATTTACATAGGAAAAAAAGCCAGAGGACATGACATTTTTCTAGTTTAGATATTTTTCTCACATTTATTATAATGTTAAAATTAAGAATGTTTAGAATTATAGTTCTAATGTTATTGCAGCAAGTGAAGCAGTGTCAACACTGAACCAGCGTTCTGTGGCTAAGCAAACCGGAGCGTCAGTGGAGCTGATAGCCAGCGATGTCCTCGACCACTACCGGTAGGCCATTACATAAATTAAACATAAATCAGTCACATTAATATTAATATTGATTAAACCTGAACTTATCAAAGTGTATTACCTACTTGACGAAATGGAAAATAGATATTGTTTTTTTTGCAATGATATTTATATTTTCTTAATTATTATTTTTCTAATAATTGTCTACAAAGTTAATTTATTTTGTATCCTCTCCTCTCTTTTTGCTCCGTTTGCTGTACCTGACAGGGTCCATAATGATATCATTTAAGATCTTGTTTGTGACATCATAGTGCAATAAATGCTTGAGTTTGAGTTTAATATTAGTGGCTTCTTTAGTGGCTCACACTTTTTTTTATACAACTAGATCACAAACAAGCTGATGGCCCACTTGGAAGTAAGCGGTTACCTTCGCCTATAGACACCTGCAATAACAAGGAAAAACTTATGATATTGCAGGTGCATTGTCATCCTAAAGGCCTAAGATAAAATGCCATCCATGCCCAGTAATTACACTGGCCACCTTTCCCTTCAATCTGAAACACAGCGAACTGTTTCACGAATGAAAATAGAAAGACGGTGGTACCTACCCAGACGACCCTACATACGGGCCTACCACCTAGTAACTTACATATAATATGTAAGTTGTACACTGTACTGACTTATCAAATAACAAATCAGACATGTAGACAAGTCATATAATGTCACAAATCCAAAACACGGAGCTATTTCATGGTCGAAATAGGAAAGGCAGAAGTAAAAACAAAATTCTCAAAGTGGTATAATAAACATCATCATCATATCAGCCGAGAGACGCCCACTGCTGAGCATAAGGATCCAAGGATCTCCCCCAAGGATCTCCAAACCGATCGGTCCTGCGCTGCCCTCTTCCAACGGCTTCCCGCGACCCTCACAAGATCATCGGTCCACCTTGTGGGGGGCCTACCAACGCTGCGTCTCCCGGTACGCGGCCGCCACTCGAGGACCTATTAAACATACTTTAAAGTATTGTCTAATATTTTCAAGAGCACTACACTTTAAAAATAAACTGCCACTTCTACTTTACCGGATTTAACGATTTCAACCAATCAAACATGAGATTTGGTAAGCCTTAAATCCTCGCTAAAGAACGCCGCACCCAACTCTATGATAGCAGGGTTAAATAATATGAATTATTAAATTCCTCCTCATTTTTACAGGTTTGAACTTAACATTAAGTAAGCTGTATACGTCTTAACCAGTCTTAAGATATACATATATGTAAAATCTTTCTCCAGGACTTTTGCACTACTGGAGCGTCTACTAACAGTTCCATCAAAGTTGTCTGAGCAAATGATCTTCCAAATAGATGAGCCTACGAAGCATATGTTGATAGAGAAGTAAGTTTTATATAGATGAAATCTGGAAACCTTTTTCGAAATAGTTGATTTTAAAAATCAGTCCGTTTTTCAATTAATTACTAGTTTTTAAACGTTATGCGCGTACGTTATTGTTTTCTTTTCCCCTCTCGCTGAGTTCTTCGTCCTCTGCCAATTGATGTTTTTCTGATTAATAACATAAGAATTAGAATTAAAATCGGGATATTTACCATGGATTTATTTGTTTTGACCTCCTGATATTCCGGACTTCCGGTACATTTTGTAAATTAAGAATTTACACCGGAAAGCCGGTGTAAATTCAGCACAATCTTAACGGTTTTTTTGTTTCAGGAAATATTAAACGCCTATCTCGTAAGCAATGACAAGGCGTTTTATTTAACAAAGCTAATACTTGGCGGATTTTGAATCTTAATATAATTGATCTATCGAAATAAAAACTTATGTTTTAGTTTTAATATACATTTATACATCTTCTCCACAGATACTATGATTTAGACGATGCAGTAATCAGAGAGCTCTTGGGTCGAAAACTGGCGTCGAGGCATAGGAGGGATCTGGATGAGGTAAGATTCAACAAAGAATGCACACTGGACGGAACTGTCGCCTAATTACTCACAACTTTGAACCTTATAAACACCATAAAAGGATATGTTTTCTTCAAGTGGTAACTGTTGGTCTTCTTCCACTTGATGGTGAGTGATGATAAGACCGACGACGCAAGCGAGCTGCAATCGGATTCCTCAACCGGGAACTGGCTATCTTACCTCCAACTGCCGGAACACATCATTGTTATGGCGGCAGACTTAGGTAACATGGTGGCAGATAGCCAGGCCGACTTAGAAAAGCCCTACCACCAACAAACCAGGCAGAAAATTGAAAGCGCCATTGTCAGAAAACTGCTACATGCCGCCATTTAAAGCCTAAATATGAATGGAATCAATTTTCTGGATACAATAAAAATTCTAAGATATATCTTTTACCCAACGTAATTTAATTACAATAACTTAATTTTACTAGGTGGTAGGCCCGTGTGTAGGGTCGCATGGGTAGGTACCACCGCCTTTGTTATTTCAGCCGTGAAACAGTTCGCTGTGTTTCGGATTGAAGGGAAAGGTAGCCAGTGTAATTACTGGGCATGGACGGCGTTTCATCTTAGGCCTCAGGATGACAACGCACCTGCAATACCAATAGGCGGCGGTTGCCACTTACTATCAGGTAGGCCGTCAGCTTGTTTGTCATCTAGTTGTATAAAAAAAAACTATTGGAATCATTCTCTGAAAAAAAATTTCAAAAACCAGTTAGCCATTTGATAAATTCTCCTCTGTCTCTCTCTCACTCTCACTCACTCTCTCTCTCCTTAGACCGAAACAAAGTTCATGAGGTTTCCCGTCCATTTTAGGTGGCAGAGCGTTCTGGTGCTCCTTTAAGGTGTTGTCGTCGACAATTCGACAACGTGCGACGCGTGTTCAAAACCGTCGAGGAAATGCCGGGGAACGTGGTTGCGAATATAAGAAGCACTTTCTTGCTGTCGGAGCCATTGGCCAAGTAAGCATTAAAATGTTTCATTCTTTTAATATTTCTCATTGATAAGAAAAATTAGGGGCCTTTTCTCACTGCATTTACATGATTCCGGAATATACACGGTGTATCAGAAGTACCCAAAAAAAAGAAATTCTTCATCGAAAACTCAAAATGAAAATGTCACTACTCTAGTGATCGGCTGTGAATGTCATTCAACCTAAAATAGGAGATAGTAAAGGTCAAAAAAAAAATCAAATTAATAGACTATATTTCCAAAGACTAGAATATGCAAACTATTAGTACCGTCGATTCCTTCTGAGATGCAAAAAACTTTCTTTGCCGATAAAACTTATAGTACGATGCCTTAATTTCTAATACGATGACAAGTAATAATAATTTTATTGAAATAATCATTTATTTTTTAATTTTTATAACAATTATTTATCTTTTTGTTTAGGTGTTGTTTATTATTTTTAAGCGATAAATTGCTATTAGTATCGATTTCGCATATTACGTAAACACCTTTAAATAAATAGAGTATGTAAAATCAAATTGCACTAATCTAACTAAGCACTCATCTGCTACCGCTTAGTCTTTGAAAATACTAGACTTGCAGCAGAATTCACCGCCATTTGAAAAAATACACTTTGGGTTCCGCATTTATTTTTTAAACTTAAATAATACGTAAGTTTTCGTACATACCGGAGTATTCAAATACAGTGACAGGGTGGTAGGTACATAACTTTATCAAAAAATGCGCGATGTGAAAAGGTGTGATGTTATTTTCAAGCTGTTTTGTTTATGTCACAGCGCGATATTGCACAATCGAAGCGACGGAAATAAACTATTAAATGGAAATAAACTACATGACGCATCGCTCTGGGTCAATAAAACTGGTTTTTATACCATTACGTGTAAAATGGCCTACCTGATGACAGCCGTTATAAAAAATTATATGGTATGGTAAGTCACTGACATAGCTCATAGGATTAGCAAGTTGAAGTGGCGTGGGCAGGGCACATAGCACGCTGAACAGACGGCTGGTTGGGCGTTCAAGTTTTAAAATGCCGACCACATACCGGGAAGTGCAAAGAAGGACGGCCTCCCACTAGCTAGATGGACAGAAGACCTGGTCAGAGTCGCGGGGAGCCGTTGGATGCAGCTGCCAAGAACCATTTCATTTGGAAATCGGTGGGGGAGGCCTTTGTTCAGTAGTGGACATCAGAGGTTGGTATGATGATGTTAATGATGATATGGTAGTAGGTAGTAGTAAGTGGTCACAATGAACGCGCATGTAATATTAACGTGCTGTCGACGGAATTACCTACGCATTAAAGCGGGCGGAAGTCTTCACTTGGATTTAAAATGTACCGGCCTTCCCTTTATTTTACAAGCTTTTCCTTTAAATGAGCATGATCTAGCAAGGTTATTTGTCGGTCAAAATTAAATTGTAAAATTATGTAAGTACTAGGAGTTCAGGGAAGATTCAAAAATTTGGTTTACATTTTTTCCGATGAAACCCTAAACGCCCCCAAATGTGTCATAGGTTCACAACATTTTATTCAAAAGATTTTTTTTAATACTCGATATAAAAAAAACAGAGCAGAGTACTGCCTGATTATGACTACTTAGTGCCTATAAACTGTTGATTAGGTAGTGTTTGCGACCGTGCTCGCTTGGATATGTTTTTACTTATTTTGTAACCTACTTTTTTAACGTTAAAAAAATGGATCTTACTGGGCTTCGAATGCAAGACAAGCATTTAACGGTTTGTTTGCGTCGTTGGCGTAATTATGTTACACTACTTCTTATACCACAGATACATAATAGTACAAATACAGAAGATTCACTCCGGAAAATCATCTTAACATTTAATTAAATAGCTCTTGCTTGCCACGATAATTAAATGCAATTCAAGTCGAACAGCGCTCTAATAACCCTCTTAACGAAAACAAAAACCTTGTATTGTTCTCGTCATAACTATTATTTTTTGGTACCAGCCTTAGCTTGGACCCAATAGTTATAAGGATACTAAAGTCAAAGTTGTTTATCGAATAGAATAGAATAGAAAAAAGTTTATTGGGCACAATAATACAATAATACTTAAATTACTTATTGCGTTCCATACCTAAAATAATTTTACTAAACTAAAAAACTAGTTAAATGTTGACAATCCCTGTCATTCTCCGTACGCATGCGCAGAAGGAAAAAACAGCGGCGCAGAGCGGCGCGCGCAGACTACCTATTTCAAAGCCGCTTCCCGCTTTGTCGGCTCGTCAGTGTCACCTCATCGGTTTCCGAACTCAGTTGATTTGATCATAAGTTCATAAAGTGTAGTCGCGTATAATTTTATCTCTGATCGTCGTTATTCTTATTAAATATTGCGAGATAATGCTATGTGTATGCCATGAGTAGGTATGTTGGCATCGATTACAAGGACGGTGACGATAATATGGTGCGAAATGCGACACAGGCCGTGTCTGTCCCGACGGCGGCCGTCGTTGTTGAGGCAGCAAGGAGGAGTAGGTACACTTTGAACTGCTTCTCTAATCTTAGGGCTATGTTGTAAGTGTTATGTTGTTGTGTAAGATATTCATGTGAACTGTAAAGCTGTGTTGATTGAGTTAAGTGGTCCCGCTTGTTAGGTGAGCCGTCAGCTTGCTTGTCATCTTGCGTTGTTGTATGAAAAAAGTGTTTCTAGTTCGAGGTAAGTTGTTTTTTATTTCTAAATGGTAGGATAGTGCTAGTACAATTACATAGTACCTAATTGATTGATCCGTGATAAATTTTTAACCACATTTATCGATCTTACGGGTTCTTGTGTGTGATAAATACATACCTACTCAATTAAAATTATTTTTATTTTTGGTTTACGGCAAAAAACCTTAGTTTATTCATCTGAGCTATTAGGTAGATAGAACCTACCTACTCAGATTGTTACTTCAATGCAACTTTAAAATTTATTTGTGGTTTTTATGTTGACTCGATTCGACTCGACTTGATTCTCACTCACCTAATATTCTTGTAAAGTATTCAATAAAGTTATCTAATATCTATATATGTACTATATGTACTAGGCTAAGTAATTTTTCTACTTAGCCTAGTACAATAAATACTAGAATTGAGGAATTATAGGTTATTTATTTTAGGTTCATATTTGATCAAATAAATATTAGCTACCAGGAGTAGAAAAGTTTCTAAGAGTAGGAGGTAATTACGCCTGTTTAGGGGGAATGAACTTAGAATAGAGCTGGGCTTCGATGTCGATTATTTTATTATTTTATCAAAAATAATTAATTTTTCAGCATGTAATAATGTCATACTACAGTTGTCATACATTGGTAATAAACTCTACACAAGGGACCCATTTACACCCTTTTTACTTTATTTGTATTTTTGGTACACCCTGTAGATGGACATGAGAGTTTGTATTTTATAAAAAATAAATAGATAAATATTTGCGATTTAAAAAAGCGTGTAGCTGCATAATACGTAGCTTGCTTTAACTGATAAAGTGTTGCCAGAATAAAAAATGATCTGCTTTTAGTAAATTATGCAATTGAAATTGTTTGTTCACAGAAAATATGGAGCAGTGGTTTTTATAGCGTGCATGAGGTTTGAAACGGCTAAACGGAAGCTTCAATATTTATCGTTCAATGATTTCTACCACTGCGCACAGGTTAGAAACACGTATTAGATTTGTCTGAAAAATAAAAATTGCTAAATATGCCATTTGAATTCTGAAAGGTCGCGTGTTCGGATCACGGATTTGTTTTTTTTTTACCTAATTTATTAATTGCATAAACCCATAGTCTATTCAGATACTTCTACAATCTTCTGTCATCTTATAGGCCATAATGGGAAGCTGGACGTATAGCTGTACCGGCCCAGAGTATTACGACACTGAGATGGACCGGGAGTTTCTTCTAGAACTGCGGGAGCTGAGGATACTCCTCGACAAGGAGAAGGAGCATAAACAGTGAGATTTATATCTTTTTTGATACGATATAAAACACCAGTACAAAGTAGTGTTATTTAGCTGCGATCTTCTGTAAGGTGCTGCTACCCTAGTACTAAGTAGTGTTATTAGCTGCGATCGTCTCTGTAAGGTGCTGCTAGTGCTACCCTAGTACTAAGTAGTGTTATTAAGCTGCGATCTTTTGTAAGGTGGTGCTACCCCAGTACTAAGTAGTGTTATTTAGCTGCGATCTTCTGTAATGTGCTGCTACCCCAGTACTAAGTAGTGTTATTTAGCTGCGATCTTCTGTAAGGTGCTGCTAGTGCTACCCTAGTACTAAGTAGTGTTATTAAGCTGCGATCTTTTGTAAGGTGCTGCTACCCCAGTACTAAGTAGTGTTATTTAGCTGCGATCTTCTGTAAGGTGCTGCTACCCCAGTACTAAGTAGTATTATTTAGCTGCGATCTTCTGTAAGGTGCTGCTACCCCAGTACTAAGTAGTGTTATTTAGCTGCGAACTCATGTAAGATGCTGCTACCCCAGTACCAATAAGTGTTATTTATTTTAAAAATAATTAAGAAACAACTCAAAACTATTTAATAATGTTATCGTTGTTTTCAGTTTAATTTGCATGCGTTTAAAACCTAAACTTTTGGAGAAATCATATCAAGAGTTGGAGTTGAACTTCAGGTAAGAAAGTAATAGGTTTTTAAATATGAAAATGTAGTTTTTTTTCTAAATTATTTAAAATGATCGTCTACCTAAAATATAACAGTTTTTATTCAAAGTGCAGTATACAAGGGGGGTTTTACGAATAAAATAATTATTTTTTGTTAAAAAATATTAGTTGAAAATGAGGGTCAACTAGAGCTTGTAGAATATGTAGCCGATTTCAATGCTGTGACTTGTTGTATTTATTTTCTATTATTTAGAAATATATTTTTTTTCACTACATTTACTTAACAATGAATGTATAAAATAATCCAAAAAATTTAAAAAATCGGTCAAGATAATTTCAAATTAAATACAAAAAATATAGTATAGTAATTCCAGGTTGCACAAAGTACTTCATACAAGACGACAGTTTCATACATAAAGACCTAATATGCATAAGTACTTGCTTATTTTATTGTTTTAAATCATAACGAACGTAGTTAGTATTTTTATTTAATATTTTATCCTTAATATCTATTTACCATGGTCACTATAACATATTAAAGAGCCGAAACACCGCTCATGTAGGGTGCATATGATTAATTATTTTGTAGTACAAGTTTATTTTATTATTCGTCGTATTAGTGTATGTAAATCATGTTTATATTTTAGATTATACACTCGGGCACTGGTTGGTCTGGCTTGCAACTTGCATCGAGGCAGAGAACTGAGGTCGCTGTTCATAGATTTACTGGAAAGGTATGTATTTAGATGGATATTATATCATTACAGCTAAAAAAATAATACATAAATGAGAAAATAAATCGCATGTGTGGTACAGCAAGCAAGATCTAAGCTCAGTGTATGTGTCACTTGTGTATAATATAAGTCTGGTCTTGGGTGAAATAATCTTCCTTTTTAATAAATAAAAACATCTTTTTGTACTGTATTGGCAACATTATTGTGTTGGCAATACTGGGTTGCCTTCTGAGATTAAAGCTTTATATAGCCTTATATTTAGGATAAAATTAAAAACTTCGCTAAATGCAAGATTATTTATACCCTTCATATTTTTTCCATAAGATTTTTAATGTTAGCATAATTTACTAATTAATCAAACATAAATCAAAATCAAAGGAGTTGTCCCAAAAATGTATGGAGGTCAACAAATGTATGCCAGGTCTATGTACTATAATAAAAAAAATGCAAGAATATACGGAACAGTGTTCAATTGACCATTTTCTTTTTATTTGCTTCGTTTCGTGAAATTTGCAACACAGCCATTGACATAAACATTGAACTCAGTCAAATATTCATCATAGCGCCTATGTCCCTCTATTGAATAATGGGAAATCGAGGAATTCTTTGAATTTTATATTTTTTGAGACGGTGTACCTACATCTACATATACAGGATGGTGCCGTCAATGCGACAATAAATTTAAACATGGGCTATATTAGTCCATGGAAATGGTTTGCCACTTTCAAAAATTTCGTATTCAATTGATAATTTCATGACCTTTGTATGAAATAATGCTGCCAACGTTACACTTTTCCATACAAATGTCATGAAATTATAGAAAATATAGAAATTTTTCGTAGATTACACCGTTAGTCAATATGGCGGGTGACATAGAAGTCAAGTAAACGTCACCAAAGTGACATAGGCGCCATGATGTATATTTCGGCGTTGCCAGAAGGTTACTTTTGTAACCTTTTAGGTGATTTTTAACTCCAAAAGGTTACTGGTAGGTTACACTACTTAAAAGGTTACTTTTAGGTGATTTTTCGAAAGTAGAATTCATTCATAGTTTCTTACATAAAACCTGAGTTAAACAGAACGCTCTTTTATTTATTTATCAGTCAGTTAGCTACCGCTAAACTTTATTCGTAGAGTGTTTGTAGTGTAGTGTCTAATTTGTGGCAATTTTGTGGTTTGTGTGAAAAGCTAAGAGTAGTCTTATTCAACAATAATACTGGTTTTCTAAAAATCCTCTGATAACTGCCAAATATTTTCGACTTGAAAGTATGTATGAAAAGTCGAGCGACGTAAACGCTTTTGATTTGTTTAACTTCGATAGGTATTGTTTCTGTAAATTAAAACAATCGATCGACATGTACCTATTCTATCAACTATTAATACCTTCCCACTAAAAAAATATGAAAGGTTACTTTTCACACTAAAAGGTTACTTTTTTAGGTTACTTTGACTAGACCCGGCTGGCAACACTGTATATTTGGTAGTACGTATTTTTGCAGTTTTTTCTATTAAAATTCTTGTTTTGTACCACGCAACAAAGCAATTAAAATGAAAACGGACAATTGGATACTGTTCTGCATATATTAACCTATTTTTCAGTATAGTCTACATAGACATGGCCGGGTCTCCATAAATTTTTGGAACATCTTTTATTTTACAACGTTGAATTGTCGATAATACCTTAGTAGTCATTTGTCTATGTAAACATGGGTACTAGGTAGCAGGTACAAGCGGGCTTGATATGCCATGTACAAAAAAATGCTGGTTTATCTAGGGACTACATATTTGAGCCACTTGGGGTCGAGACTTTAGGACCTTTGGGGTCCAGGAGCTCACCGACTTTTTAGGGACATTGCAGGTCGACTTTGTGAAACTTTAGGCGACAATATATACTTCGGACAAAGATTAAGCCTTGCAAATTAGCGAGGTAATGCGACCAGCCTTATTGGTACACTTCCTGTTTCGCAAGGTTTAGGTGCTGTTTATTATTTGTAAGTTTTATTTTAATGTCTAGTTTTAAGCTTTATAATATTAGGTTATCAAGATAAGTTTTTTTTAAACCTATACAGGTTTAGGAATTGTTATTGTAATTATACAATAACAATTACCTTCACAATGAACAGCATGGCTTTCGAAAAGGACGGTCAGTTGAAACAAATTTTATAACGATCGTAGAATACGTATCAAAAAGTATGGATGAGGGCCATGAAGTCGGATGTTGTTTACTTCGATTTTCAGAGGGCGTTTGATAGAGTTGATTACGATATTCTCTTAGCTAAACTTAAAGGATTAGAGTTCACACCTCGTTTGCTTCATTTATTTTCAAATTATCACCGTAATCGTCAAAAATATGTAAAATATGGTTGCTACACATCTTAACTCTACATACGCGCTCTGGAGTCACTCAGGGCTATATACTTGGTCCTCTTTTATTCTTGATCATGATAAACGACCTGTCGGGGTAATTTAAAATGCAGTGTGTTATGTACGCAGACGACCTAAAGTTAGCCTTTGCAATTGAAATGTTTCCAGATGTGTTGAACCTTTACGGCTGGGCGGCTGGCCGAAGACGGACTTGGCTCAGTTCCTGTGCGCGTACGAGCAGTGCGCGTTACAAATGGACGTGCTTAGGTAAGATCAAGCAGTTTATGGACGATGGCGGTCTTAAAATGTTTATCAGTTGTCAAATTAGATTCTTCTTTACACAGAGTGCAGTAAAGGCTAAAATGATAAGCATAGATTCTTACTTTTTAATATTTGTGAAGCATTTTATTTATTAAAAGATTGTTAAAGACTATTATTGATGAACAAACTCACTATTAAAAAATTTACACATGTCGTGATTTAATTGCCTAATTGCTTTATATCCTTTTGGAAGTATAATAGAAAAATCAGATAATAATGACAACATAAAATATTTATTTCACATGGCAACACTGGCCGTCAATTTCGCAGGTAGTCTTGTGGCGTGTTGGGTAGAGTAGTGGGGATAAACTTGGGGAGGGAGTTTTCTTAAAGGTGGACAGGCCGCTCGAAGCGGCAGTGTGACTTGTGCTCTCGGAGAAGTTCTATAGTTTGTAAAGTGTTATTAGGACGACAGTGCTATAACTGTGAGGTTACAGAATAAAGAAGTGTCAACTGGATACCCGACTTTGGTTTACGCGACACACATTCAACAAAAATAATAGGATTGAAAATAAACAAAATGAATTGATTGTTGATTGTCCATATATTTTTTGTCTCCTTAATAAATCAGATAATATTTTGAAATTTTTTGACAACAAAGGTTTTCTATATCCAAGAGAACCATCCTAATGCGACCGATTTTAGTGTGTAATAAAATTTCTATGCTCTATGTCTCTAATCAAATTGTGACACAGATGCATGCAATTATAAACCTTACGGTGGTAAAAATTTTTAGATCGCGATTGTTCCTACTACCGCAAAAGGTCGCGGGATCGGATCCCGGCCCAGAACATATTTTTTTCTAGTGGTTTGAGAACGCTCGAAACTACGTCACCGAGCTTCTTAATATTATTTTGTTGAAAATTGGCTTTTTACTTTGGCACAGAATTTGTTTAAGTTCATCCTGTATTTTTTTGTAAACAAAAAAACTCAAAAAGATTTTTTTTTCAGGGAAGCAGACTTGAAACTTGTCTGGGAAAGATACATGAGAGTGATAAGTCAGTGTCTGATAACTATGTACCATTTGTAAATATATACAAAATGGTAGCCAGTGTGAGATCTTAGGGCTGAGGGTGACAACGCGCCTGCAAGACAGAGTTATATGTCTTAAGCGACGGTAACCACTTACCACCAGGTGGGTCAGCTTACACTAGTCGTCAATATAAAAATAAATGTAAAGTTTGAGTCGGATTCCGAAAACAAACGATAGTGATTGCATTGTAAATAAATACTAGGTGGTAGTAGACCCATATGTAGGGTCGTCTGGGTAGGTACCACCGCCTTTCTTATTTCAGCCGTGAAACAGTTCGCTGTGTTTCGGATTGAAGGGAAAGATAGCCAGTGTAATTACTGGGCATGGACGGCATTTCATCTTAGGCCTCAGGGTGACAACGCACCTGCAATATCAAGTGATTTTCCCTTGTTATTGCAGGTGCCTATAGGCGGCGGTAACCGCTTACCACCAGGTGGGCCGTCAGCTTGTTTGTCATTTAGTCGTATTAAAAAAATCCTACTAATATAATAATAAAATATTTTAAACGTGAAGGTCCATTTTTGTGGTGTTTCGTGAGTTCGGATGTTTGGTACTCAATTACGCGAAGTTGCGGGCGAAAGCTATAAGCTATTTACCTATAAATTAAAGAACTTTTGTATGCCATACATATTAAGTTAATTTATTAAACCGTTGTTCTATTATTTCGTAGCGCCTTATAAATTTTTTTAACCAAAAGCTTCAAATGTACACTGCCGTCATAGAGAAAAGGGCACAACTCACAATTTTCCACAAAATTTGTATATTTTTTTTGCAAGTTTTTTTCTATACTTTTGGAGTTGAATAAATTTAAATTCGGTAATCGAGATTTGAGAACGATTAGGTACCTTAAATATAAATTTTCGATAAACTAAGACCTCGCCGTTTTCAGACCTATGTACTTCAGTAGCGGACATAAAATCCAAATTATCTCTATTCAAATAGCAAAATACCCAACAGGCTCTTTGAAATCGTCTAAATCCCTATATTATCTCTTACAAATAAATTTTATATGTAACCTACCCGTGTCATAACGTCTGTCTGTCCGAATTTTGTTACACCGGTTCCAAAAGTTGAACTATCGAGAAGACTACAACAACGAACTCTTGTAGTCACTATAAAAAAACCTAGACAGAAATGGCGATTGTCAGTTGCGCCCTTTTTTAAGACGAGTCGACGCAGAGGGAATAATTCATAATAATGTGCATTAGGGATAAAAATAAGGATGCAAGTTACTAGAATTTTGTTGTTTTATTGTGTTAGTAAATTATTAATAAAAATAAATTTATCAACTAGTTTAATTTGTGTATTATTTAAGCAATAATAAGTCCCCCTTTATTATAAACACACCATACGCATGTTTTTAATTACTGTAATGAAGGTGAATTTGAAATGAAACCGCAAAAAATGCTTTCAATGATTTTTTATTTATTTAAATAGTTTCTCAATTAATAGCTAATTTATAAACGGTTACGAAAGTTTGAATCAATATTATTAATTATAAGTACATCAAATTCTTCGTAGAATCTCAACGCGAAATAAAAAGTACAAATATTATTTAATGTAAGTAGGTATTTATTAACAGTCGCAATTTATAATCTTTTTTTTTACAGAACATCCTTAAAAATTAAAAATTATTTGCCGTAGCCGAATATCACACAAAAAATATGTAAAAAAAATGTATACATTAACAAAACACTTTGTATACATTCGAGAATCTGTCTACAGGTAAGATTGCGGCGATTGTTACAACTTTGTACATTGTGTTTGTAATTCTGTATACATTGTGCTGTTTGTATGTTATTATTGCAAGTGAGATACACAATTGTATTTAAATCATACAACACTTATGGAAAGGGATCGAAATGGGCAGAATTTTTAATACCTAATGACAATCTTAACATGGATATGCCTTTTAGGAATTTAAAAAATGATTTTTTTTATATATTTTAAACCTTGGTCAGTAAAACTCCCGATTTTTTTCTAGTCACTTTTACACAATAATCAATTATTATTGTGTAAAAGTAAGAGATTTTGTTCGAGCTGATAGGCTCACAGTATTTTTCATTCAAGGCTGATGAAATAAGCGTATTTGAAATTAATAAATTACAGTTTTATATTTTACGATCCCGGTTTTTTTAGGCTTATCCATGCTATTATCTACAATTCTACCTATTCCTACCCCTGCTGTATAAGAATCAACATTTTAGTTTCAAACTTAGATATTACTAAAACTATACCAAATGTGATTCTTAAGGATCAGGAAAAACAACAACTAGAATAAAATACTTATGAAAAACAACCTCACTATTTCCACTATTTATAAACTGGAAAACATTGAGTTTAAAATCACGATACAGGCCTACGCTCACTAAAATTAAATTTAAATACAGTACCGAGGACAGCATATCGAGTATAATAGTTGCAGTGCTAAAGCCGCCTCTATTTCAAGTGTAGTAAGGTGTCAAGGTCAAACTATTACGCTTGATGTGCTGTCGCTGCACATCTCTTTACCACAAGATAAAAAAGGGCAGGTGTCACCTGTATGGTATAAGAAGCGTCTACATTTCATTAATGCCTATGGAGAATTGAGACTATCATATATTTGGCACCGAATTACGTATGCGTTGAAATGATTCAATGCAATAAATGCAGAAATATTAAAATATATCAGACATGGCTGTATTGGTTTTGCCTTTCGTTTTAGTGAAAATTCAACGAAAATATTGTTCTGAACTGATATTATTTGACAGGTCTCTTTTCACACACTAATATTTGCCATCCTTTTTTATCCATAATGAGAGAAAAAGACGGCTGCACTTAACTTAATCTTGGTGAATGCGAATATAATCGAGCCCATTAAGTAAGTATATGTAAGTATTTACGAAATACAATAATTCCACAACATATTTTATAAACATTTCGTCCACAAAGTTACAACTGAAGGCAAAAACTTTAATCATCTTATGACTATTATATCGAGTCCCAGTCACACATCTCACGATAAAAACGCTTTGATACATTTGGTTATTGTACTTAACTTATAAGATTCAATTTCGACGGGCAAAGAATGGAACTTGACAAATATTATAGTTAAACTTAGCAGTAAATGATGGTTCAGACGACAGCATATCGAGTTACGTTTGATGTGCTGTCGTCTGTAGAGACACGTCTAAAAATATACGACAAGAAACGAGGTGAATACTAAATTGCTTGGTGCGTGATGTTGAGGTGGAGATAAGACGTATTATAAGTTTGAAATACGTTTAGAATTTTAGCCCAAAATTAGTAAATTTTGATATAAAAGCCAAAGGTATCAAAATGTATGTACATATTGGTACTATACACGTAGCATTCCTAAATCATAATTCAATATTTGGTTGATTGAAAAACGAACTAATTTTAACCCGAACAAGAACGGTTTTTGGATGAACCAAGTTTTGTAATTTCTTCTTGTTGTGTATGATCTAACGGTTTTATAACTGAGCCAAGTTTAACTACAATTATCTGTCATAAATGCAGAGATTGTAGACGTGTTAGGAAGGAATGTTACCAATTATTCGACATCGAAAGATGTGAGCGGAAACTGCCAAACTATTTATAAAAAAAGTTTTGTAAGGTTACGCTTATGGAAAATTGAGTCTTACCAAAACATATATGATTACGTATAGATACCAATTCTTCGGTCAAATAAAGAAGCGTTTGGAAAACATTTCATGTTCTATGGATGCTGTCCATACTTAAGTAGGTACATACTTGCAGGGCAGAGCCGCGTGCGACTGCTAGTTGTTTATAGTTCTAAAACGAAACTCCTTTTTACTTGCCCGATTACCACGGGTCACTAAATAGTTGTCGTAAGACTAAGAATTTTGTATCGCCAATTTAGCTTCACATATCTATAGAGCGTACCAAGGCACTGAGTTTCTCATTAACAATAACAGTATACTAATGTTACGTCGAAATCATGTGCCATATAAGTATGATATGCGTGATTATAACCAAAGCGTCTCATGTTACGCGTTGAGAAATTACTGCAGGTAATATAGAATATGTCTGCCTAAATATAGTCATGAGTAAGTAATTAGTCTCATTAAAGTGAATTGTAAAATTCTTATAAATAAATCTCTTCAACTAGAAATATGTAAAGTAAAGATTTTCATATCCAGACAGTTTTATGTAGTCAGGAACAAAAGTCAACTAACACTAAAGAACCATTTTTTTAGTATTGTCTTATATTTTCGCGAGCACTACACATTTGAAATAAAACCAATTTACCGGATTTAACTCGCGTTTAATTAGATGCTACATTATTATTATACACCCATTATATTATTTCAACCCTTTTTTTTATTTTCAAACATAGTCTCCCTTTTAGGCGAGAAAATTGCTTGTGATAAGAAGCTCTGCTCTCTCTTAATAAATGTATAAATACCAGAAGTTCCAACAATTTCAACTAATTATAATTTATACTTCAATTTTCCAAAAAAAGATTTTTAATTTGAGCGGGGTTGTATTCGCGTGTGTTTAAATGTAAAGGTATGTGTGACTTTTGTTGTGTATAATATGTTATTAAAAAAAGGTATTTAATTGTTAATCGACTTCTGTTTCAGACTGTAACTACACTTTATCAAAAGTCAGGATAAAACTTTCGAATCTGGGATCTTTCTTTTTACCAAATTTACGTTTTTCATGTACAGTTTACTTGTAAAAATTAAAAATTATTGTGATATAAACGCCACGATGAATATAAAGGCGCGTCCACACGGACGATGTGAGCGAGATGTAATTTCGATTATTAGGCAGAAATAATAACTAAACAATTCACGACTCAACGATTAGTTGGTTCCATGAGAATGCTTTAGTTGTATACAATGAAGCTATAATAATCTTGGGAATGTCGAAGTATATTTTAGAAGGTCTATATTGTGTAAAAGTCATTAAATGACAATTATTATGTACAGAGGACAACACATTAAGCATAAGAATACCAGTAGGAAAGCCGCCTGTATTACAAATGGATTATAAAATGTCTTACGCGTATGGATCGGTTAAGTGGCAACTAATTTGACGGTTCTAAAGGTCATTCTATCCCTTTCCTATTGAAATAAAACGAAAGAGAGGGATGTAACTTAGTTTTAGCAAGAATAAAAAGTGTATACAGAAAAAGTAAAGTTGAAAAATAAATGTATGTATACACTTTTACACAAAATAGACCCGCTATTATATTTTTTTTAAATTGACATTATTCACAAAACTTGAAATTAAGTAAGTTTTTTTTTTAAATATAAACAGCATTATAATTAATTCTAAACCTTATCCTAAATCACATTTCATACATTGGGTTCACATTTCAATCTGCAGATTACTATTGTGGGTAAAATTCGTATGATTGTACTAAGTATTCAAAACTGATTTTGCTTCTTAACTCTATACGAATACGGTTTAAAATAATAAAGGAAAAAATTCAGTTAAAATCATTTGCATAAAAAAATATTACGAACATGAGAGACATTGATTTTCATTTTCAATTATTTATTACATAACAACTTTTATATAGCAAAATCAAATCATTAAAAGTAAGCTTAAAGTACGTATAAGCGATACTTAAATTGATTTAATTCAAGTACTTGAATGTATATACACAATTGTGACATTAAGTATAAAGCAGCGATAAATTCGTCTGGAGATGACGAAATACTTAAAATTAGATAAATTCATCTTGCCGATAATAATTTCATAAACAATCACAATTTTTTTATACAAAAAGACTGGAAAAAGAATATACGGTCCTGCCTGATGGTGAGCAAATATTTCAAGCACCGTCAGCATCCAAAAGAGTAGACGATTTTGAGCTATATCTCATTGAAATAAGAGACATAATGAATATGTGGAAGGGTTGCATCCGGCAGATAGTCTAGTACGGAGTCGTTTTGGTTACAAGTGGTCATTTATTTTTGGGATATGGGACCACCGTGGTAGTATACTTATTCGAATATTAAAAGAGTTATCAAACCGATCTAAATTTACCGGAGATAAACAACCTACCTATCACACAAACACTTCAGTACTAGACGATCCGCCTAAGCAGTTACCATTATTTTGTTGTTATGCCAAGCTATGCCTAAGTTTTGCCAACCTAATTAAATTTTTTTTTTTAATAAAGTCTAACCTTGAAATTGAGTTCGTAATCTTTTTCTTTTTCTCACTTAAAAAAAATGTTTTTTTTTTTAGTTACAGCAATGTCATTTTTCATCTCTAGGATTTGACCGCCATATTTTTTGTATTTTTAACTGGCATTGGGCCTAATTCTGGAGACACTAAGTCTTAATTTAAGTACAGTATATCTGTTTCTCGCAATATGTAATAGGAAAAAGATAGCAAGACTTTGTTTAGAGCGGTCAACTATATTTAGATAGATTTCAAAGACACCTTATACAATTTTAGACGGCATGTGCGGAGGTACTTCCTAAACACTGCATTTAATTACGTTCAATAAGGTCGAAAATTGAACGTACGTTTCTAAATGTCAAATTATATGACAGCCATCCTTTTTCTATTCATATTGAGAGAAAAAGATGCACTGAACTTAAATTTAGGTTACCGCGTGTTCTCCAGAACTAGGGCCACTATTTTCAATCTTAAACGTAATCTATATCTAATATAAATAGTCAGTTTGTATTCTTCAATACACTGAGAGATTATATACAGGGTGCGGAATTAACGAATTTGGTTTTTGAGATAAGCTCTATAAAGGTTGTTGTTAAATTGATCTAAATTGACTACAACAGAACAAAATAATACACCAAATATGACCCTCATTACAAAATTTAAATACATGCTATCAAAAGATTTTATGTTCGAAAAAAGCCATTTATATTTGTTTGTTTGCTGAAATCAGCTGACAGTTGGCTTAGAAATTACTGAGAAACGTTGATTCGCAAATTTTTTGGCTTATTTCTCAAAAAGTCATTTTTTGCACTTAACCGCTTCTTTCGTAGTAGGGCTGTTATACGTAACTAGTAAAAAGGAATCGCAAACGATTTTGAACGCTGTGACTTAGAAAATAAAATTCAATTTCGACCAATTTAGCAACGCTTTCGCTTCAACTCAGCCGACAGCATATCAAGCGTAACTTTATGGACTTAAAATCGACTCAGTCAATTGGTAATAGGATCGATATTTGAATGACGGCTACATTTTATATGCTGTCAACTTAAGTGTCTCTTATCTAGAACTGCTCGTTCAAATAAAGAATTGGATACGCCTCGTGGTTAAATTTTATTGCCCTTTTTTTCTAGGGTCCCGTTATAAAAATACATCTTATCAAATTCTGATTTCCTAGTACCTAGGTAGATATAAATATTGTTTTTTTTAGGTTGAATTTACTTTTCTCGTCAAAGAGAATATGATGAAAAGAAAAGACTCGTGGTCCCACTGTTGGGACCAAATGTTGGAACCACGAAGAATCAGGCAATAATATCTTGCTTTGCTAAAAGATATCGAACGAGGCCATCTAAGTGTCAATCTTTATTTAAACGCGGCTAACGCGACATTATAAGTCTTTTGACTTGCCGATCTAAATTCGCCTTTATATCGCGCCGTATAAAGTACACATTTAAATTGTTAGGGCAGAAGTGCGCTCTCATATGTCTACTTCACAGATTTTCCTCTTTTGGGGGAAACCGAATTTGTCCTTCTTGATTACTTCCTGTTTGAGCCGGAGGTATGTCTCTAGTCTGGATAGGGCGTATTCCTGTGGGATAAGATTTAAAAGTTAAATAGATCGGTATGTATTGTAATTTACTTGCCTATCTATTGGATTTAAACAGTGACTTTCTTTCCGTGTATTCTGTACGTATGGTGTCCCCTAGCAAACAACCTCCATACACTCAAATATTATAATTTGTTTATTATACTCTTTATTGCACTTTAAAATTACAAAATATAATTAATGTAACATAAGTTAGCAAAGGTGGACTTATCTCTATAAGAGATCTCTTCCAGCAAAATGTGTGAGACATACTGGAGGAATGCAGGCAACACGAAGTGCATTTAAAAAAACATCAATAAAGGGAACTTAAGTCTTAACTTATTATGATACTTAAACAACTTATAAATATTTAATTATTAACCATAACAATGGGCCTAATTCTGGGAACACACTTTAATTCTAAATTTAAGTACAGTATATCTCTTTCTCGCAATAGGTCATAGGAAAAAGATAGCAAGAATCTGTTTAGAGCTGTCAATTAAATTTAGATAGATTTCTAAGAAACCATAGACAATTTTAGACGGCATGTACGGAGGTGCCTCCTAAACACTGCATTTTAGCACGTTCCATAAGGTCGAAAATTGAACGCACTTTTCTAAATGTCAATTTATATGACAGCCATCCTTTTCGTATTCGTTTTGAAAGAAAGAAATAGACTGAACTTAAATTTAAACTTAGCATGTGTTCTCCAGAATTAGGGCCAATATAATAAACAAATTATTTATTCAGAATTCAAGTACCAGGAGACAATAAAACTATTAAGAGGTTGCAGACTAATTTATTGGTCATCGCGTCTGCATATTATTGACTAGGAGCAAGTTATTGAATCTATGCGATAACTGTTCCACTATAGGCTCAAGCGTTTCCTCTCTGTAAAAATCAAAAGAAAGGTAAGGTACTATTACCCCAGTACTAAGTAGTGTTATTTAGCTGCAATCTACTGTATGGTGCAGATACCCCAGTACTTAGTAGTGATAATTAGCTGCGACCTACTGTAAGGTGCTGTTACCCCAGTAGGCCCAGTACTAAGTAGTGTCATTTAGCTGCGAGATTCTGTAAGGTGCTGCTACCCCAGTACTAAGTAGTGTTATTTAGCTGCGAGATTCTGTAAGGTGCTGCTACCCCAGTACTAAGTAGTGTCATTTAGCTGCGATCTTCTGTAAGGTGCTGCTACCCCAGTACTAAGTAGTGTCATTTAGCTGCGAGATTCTGTAAGGTGCTGCTACCCCAGTACTAAGTAGTGTTATTTAGCGGCGTCCTTCTGTAAGACATCTAGACTGCCTTCCTCTCAATCTCTCTGTTGGTGCTGTCTTCCCCTCATCATCATACGTACCACTCTGGGTGCAAGCCTTCCTACACAGGAGTAAGACATGCGAGTGTCTTCTAAAGTACATTTGAAACTCACCCAGTAACCGAAAGGTATCTGACTCTTAGATGCGTTGACGATGGACCAAAGGCTCCAGAAGAGATGACTGGCAATCGCGAACGCATCCACTTCGTTCAGGAGGTGGTTCACTTCGTCAATGGTGGGTGACGAGCATTTGTCTTCCGAAACATTTATGTGGTAGTGTTTCAGGTATTCTTTGATGAAAATCTCCTGAAAATAGGATGTCGGATAAGTATTGAATAGACGAAGCTAATATCATTAAGAACAACGTATAACTAGTGATTTTTAAAGTTTAAGCCTATTTAAATGTACCAGTGGAGTTTTAAAGTATATTATATCCCCTGAGTACAAATCTGCCCTACATTTATTTAAACAGGCCAATGCGCACTAAAAAAACAAATCCAAGAATGCAGGACCGAACTCAACATCAAAATACTTATTTCAACACAATAATTCCGATATTAACAACGATTTCAAATTTCAATACGCAACCTAGAGACTTTCGCGGATTACAACATTAATACTGGGGACAGAAAGGAAAAATTGTTACAAATCTTTATGTCCAGCAATATGATTGATTTAATTAAGACTACAGTCGATAACACATCAAGCGAAATACTGTACGAAGGATAATATTGGCTTGTATTTAACTAAGCATCAACTAACCTAACCAAACCAACGAAAGTACTAAGTGAGGGACTAAAAAAATCTGATTTCGGCGACAAATCTTTGAATAGTCAGTCGACCACAACAGATTTTTAGTCCCTAACTTAGTATTTTTTTAGTTGCCTATTTTATCATATTCCATTTTTAATGTTGTTTGTGTCCTGTCACCTGCTGTCTTTTTGTATTTTACGGGGTGGCAAGCACTTAAAACCATCATGTATACAGTGTGGCGAACTTGACTTTTTAAATTTTTATTAATGCATGAAATAATCTAAACAAACTTTTTCACCCTTTTTTTTTTTTTTTTTTTTTTGACCTTCATTTTAAAGTGAAAGATCGAAACGATCCCCAACGATGAAGTCCGACTAATACCGGGACGGGATTAGGAATGGTCGGCATGCTTTCACTTAATCTCGATGTGTTATTGACAGTAAACCATTTATTATGAATTTACCGAAGACTTTCAAAATTGTAGACAAATTAATATTAATTTATCTTTGAAATCAGACTAGCTCCGATGTATAAGATGATAACTTAGCCAACTTAAATAACATTGTTATGTTAGTTGTATCTTAAATAATGTTATATTATGCATTCAGCATATCGAACAAGTTTTAGGGTTTGAAATAAACTTGTACGTTGCGTTTCAATTTTCAATAAATATGACAATATTTTTAAGAAAAATATAGTACGGCGGTATCAGCCGGGGAAAACCGCCTCTATACAGTAGATTTGTATGATGATGATTGACTGATGTTTATAGGGTAGGCAACATGGGAATACCTTTGGTGTTGCAAGCATTCAAGGCTACGGTGACCTCGTAACCCCTATTTGATAAAAAATACCATGACAGGCCGAGGTCCAGCCGAATTCACCTACCGATAGCACCACGGTATACCAGTATATATTAGTGGTCCTACTGAAGTCCGGTCAGGGGTCCCGGGTTCGATTCTCAGTAGGAGCAAATGTTTGAATTATGAGGACGAGCATTTGTTCACGAGTTATGGATGTTTATATATTTCTTTAGTATATTTCTAATATTTATACACATAATATTATCAGTATTTATCCGTTATTCAGTATCCATAACACAAGCTTTCAATGATGCTTACTTTGGGCTAGATAATATAATAGGTGCGTGTATAAAAAAATATGTCTCTATTATAAAATCTTCTGCATTCCTTTTCACATTACTTTTATTTTATTTAATTGTGAAAAAAAAAACCTAATTAAAATACAGGTGTTATATTGATATTATTAATACCCCCTCAGACCAGTTGGACCACGAGTACATAGTTCACTGTGGTCCCACCAGTGGGTAAAAGAGCATTGGGACCACGGTCCTTAATCCATAGTTAGTCTCATACGGACCACCTCATAGTACTCTGCTTTGTTGTTTGTGATATATGTACGTCATTGTTGCTATTTTTTTTACCTAAGCCGCCAGCTATAAGATTTAATTATGTTAAATGTAACGCACAAGTTTATTTACAGTAACCATTGATTCGTTCAACATTGTATTTACAGGTGACACAAATTAGTCAATTTTTTTTTATACACAAAACTCCAGTTCAAATAAAATTCTATGGAGATTGAACGCACGAAGGCACTAGCTTTATTTAGGTGGAATCAAATCATTGGTATCATCACCAGAAACCTTTACTTGTGTACTATAGTACTAAGGTGGCAATCAAGCATACGGCCCACCTGATGGTAAGCGGTTACCATAGCCTATAGACGCTTGCAACACCAGGGGTATCACTTGCGCGTTGCCGACCCTGTAAAAACCTGTTAAAACCCTTTCACGCCTTTATTGAAGAACCCCATGCTGTACTTATTTGAGAAAACCTCTGCACTAATCTACAATACCTACTTGACCAAAATGGCTGAAACAGCTGATATTTTTTTCGCGATTTCAATGTTTGCTCTTATTGGAAAAAAATCCATTTTGATGGTCTTAATCGACACTCAAAAGGTTTCTGGTAATGTGAAATTTGCAGTGTTTAAGTCCCACTGCTGGGAATAGATCAACAACGGAGGAAAACGTTGGATTGCGTCATTACACCTTTATACCAATGTGTAACGATTATCCTAAATAAATATCAATGACAATGAGTTATCGAACCTTTTTTTCAGAAAAAAAGGATCACATAACCAACTTCTTATTAAACTAGTAAAAAATTAACAAAATTGACTCTCATTTATATAGTACTTTCACGGAAGAGTGATCGCCGCCGCAGTGACAATGTAGACGCCCAGCCTCTGTAGTCTATGACAAATGTGCCGGCCATAGAGTACTGCGACTAAAAACCAAGCAAACACACACAAGCTGCGTACTGGCAGGTTTGTCTATGGTAAACCCGGTAGTAGTGCATTTTATAGTGTTATGGCAATACTGAGAGTTCAAAGTGTAAATAAGAAAATAGCAAGAAAATCATGATTTATGATTGGCTCAAAAAGGACTTGAAACCGGTGCCGTTACACTACTATAATTTACATTTCACTGTGGTTAAACAGTATTCTTTTTTTTTTAAATAAATAACAAACTTATTTCTTATTGAAAGTTAAAAAATTTAATAATTTGAACAGTAATTGAATAATTAAAGAACCACGTACAATTTTGTTCTGACTTATCAAAATATTTTTGGAAAAATGTTGCCATAAAAAAAGTGTATCGAAGCGTTGCCATGTATAAAAATCCAATCTTATTTAAAGAACATGTAATGAAATAAACGAATTCAAAATTGAAACAAAAAGTGTGACGTTTCGTGAAATTCACTAGCCTTTGACTTGTTAGTATTTACATGAAAAATTTTGTCGATTTATGATACAAAACCTTACAGAATACTTTTTTTAAGATATTTTCACATGACGCGACTCGAAGGACAGAATTACAATTACGGTATGAGAGAAAGAGACGACACGATTTATGTCTGTGCACGCCAATTCACGTGCTCGGTCACGACTCGTGACTGACGAGTAGTTGCCGTGCTGTCTTTTCAAAAATTATGTATGATTACAGATATTCATTTTGAAGGTCTATGTAACTATTGGAATCTTTGTGACTATCGAGGTACAGTAGCTATTTCGTCGGTTGCTGACAATAGGTAATAGGAGCAATGTAACTTCAGACATGACAGACAGACTGACATTATATCATTATTAGCTTACATAAATCCAGACAAGACAGTGAGACAAACATTATGACATTGTTAGTTAATATTTAAGGGATTTTTGACGATTCGAAAGTTTTATCTTGGGGGGCCTGATTGAATAAAGATATTTTCATTTTTCAACGAGGAATATTAACGGTCGACAAAATCAATACAATATCGCTGGCGTCATGAAAAAGTTCCCTGAAAACTATAGCTGAACGATGTCTTACTAATAATGGTACGAATATGACGAGGCTAGCTAACCTCACGCCATATGAGGGTGACGTCACGCTTTTCGTGAAATTATGCTTTTACACTCCTAAAGAGTTCTTTAAAAGAGATTACCTTTTTATTTAATATTCGGGCGATGATAATGAATTACGAACCTTATGCCACCGTGTTGTACGGTACACATTGCTTCGTCTGTAACTTGAAGAAAATGATAAAAGCGGAGGGTACAAGCAAGTTTGAATTTTAATATTAAGAAATAGGACGCATATTTCTTTACATAAGGAAAATCAAGTATTAAAATAATTTTTAAATTAATGTTTTGATTATTCAAAATTGCTTGTCTTTAAGAACGGTATGGTATCAACTTATTGACTAAGAATTTAAGATTCAAGCATACTTTTTATTAGTTTTCGAACGATAATCATGAATCCAGAAATATATGATTGGCACGGGTTTAAAAGATAGTTGTTCAATAGTTAATAAAACTTGTTAGTATAAAAACAAATAAATAAATAAAATATAACCAAATTATAAAGCAGATCTAATAGATGCTACAATCACCTTTAATTTGACTGGACTTTCATTTTCAAGTAAAGGTATTGTTTCTTTTTATAAATTGTGTGTACATAAAGTTATAAATAAATAAATAAATAAAAAATTATATTTTACGAGCATAATTTCAGTACCAAACTAAACAGCAATTGTTTTTTAAACTCACTATCAGACAATCATTAAAAATTATATTGGTGGCAACTTAGATAAAAAATATTAACAATAAACATACCGAATGTCATTTTGTATTGGTTTCTCCTTTTCACTTGTTATCTTTCTTGCTCATCACTCATATAAATGACAGTGGATTGCTTACATTTGTTTATCTAAGTTGACTTATGTATCAATGTAAATATTTACCTAACCCTGAATACAAACTTTTTTCTCATCTATTCTTAATTTTTGATTTTAACATTATTATAAATGTTTGAAAAATTACTTAGTAATTAAAAAGAGCAGTCGCCCGGATTGCGAAAGATCGCGGGTTCGATTCCCACCTCAGGACGTGAAATTTTTCTAGATTTATATCATTTTTTTTCTCATCTGTTCGGCAGAGGTCAATGACTCGTTACAACCGGGAGTGCAATAAGGACGCATTCTCCGTGTATATATAAATCATTATCATGTACTGAATTATTGCTCAATAAAACTGATATCATTCTTTTTATTACACAATATAACATTTTGTTATTTCACCGTGCAGAAACATAAGTATAATAATAAACATAAATAATTATAAACTCACCAGATTAATATGTTACTTTAGAATGTCATGGAAATCAGAATTACTGACATTTCTGGTTCAAAAATGACCAATTAATAAGTTAATTTTTTTTCTTTCAATAGTTCCGTTTTCCAAAAAAAAAACAGTGAAAACTATATTTTTCTGAATTATTTTTATTTATGAACATAACTGTAACTCACCTTTTGTTCCAAGGTTGGGCAGTTTTCTTGATTCTCGTAGTAGAAGGGGTGTTCGGTATTCGTGTAATCGTAGCCCCACTCCTGGAAGTGATTGGCCATGTCGAACCCCCTGTAGTTGTACGCGCAATACTCAAAATCGATTAGCACGAGCCTAGGCTCCCCAGAGTCGGATATGTGACTCAAAATGCTATCAGAAGTGTTCGCATCCTCGTAGTTTGATAATGGTTCGATTTGCGTCGACCTTAGGGCCTGCCCACGGATCTCGGAGGCACGTATGTCCGAGTTCCGCAAGGGAGTATGGTTGTTCTCTTTGTCCGACATCGGGGAGTCAGCGTCGTACGTTTGTACGTAAGCTGATGCTACCTCATCATCGGACGTTTGGATCACGTCTTCTAGTAACAGGATGTTGCCTAGAAAGGAATTTAAATGTTAACACGCAGAATCTAAATTTAGGACTGCTGTCTTAAAATTTGACTTTTAAAAGGTGTGTCCGATTTTCGACCTTAATGTATATGGTGAAATGGCGGTTTTTGCCTACACGCTAAATTGTCTATGGCTTCATTATAAGCTATAGACGATAGCAGATCACGTGTAACAGTTGCACAGCAAAAGCCGCCTCTATTACGAACGGAATAAGGGCGGTCTAAAGTCAAACTGTTACGCTTGTTTTGTTGTCGACTGTACATTTAAGTTGCTGTCTTTTTCCTATACATATTGAAAGAAAGAGATATACTACTGTACTTGGTCTACTTTAATTAGTGTTAATTTGGTAAACTCTACGCCAAACTCTAGACAGAAGTACCAGGAGTCTATAGGTCGACAGGAGATATTTATGAAATTTGCAAGAAAAATTAAGCACTAAAATCGCATTATTTACACACTAATGCATTGCTAACCCTAGAAGGAATAATAAACAATACTACCTTTAGAATTTGGGACATCTTCGATTAAATTACTCTAGTAATAATGTCAAGTATAGATGTAAAAAGAGATGTTCCAAAAAAGTATGGAGACCCGGCCAGGTCTATGTACACTATACTGAAAAATAGGTAAAAATATGCCGAACAGTGTTCAATTGTCCGTTTTACCTTATTTGCTTTGTTGTATGGTACAAAACAAGAGTTTTTGTAGAGAAAACTGCAACACAGTCAAATATTCATCATGGCGCCTTTGACACTTTGGTGACGTTTGGTTGACTTCTATGTCGCCCACCATATTGTGATATTGACTAACGGTGAAATCAGCAAAAAATTTCAACTCTAACTAACTATGCATGAAAAGGAATTATTAGTATGTTTTCGTCGATTCGGGAGATTTTTCCTGATTTTTGAGATACGTGTTCATATACCTGGCCTTATATGAAACACCTCCTGTAAGGGTTTTCGACAACAAGTAAAAAAGTATGTTTTTCTTTATATATTTCAGAAATAAGAGTTATTTTTTGTATTAAAAGAATTAGTAAAAGCCTTTGCAAAGTACTTTTTTGTATGATATATATTTTATTTACCCTAAATGTAACAACTTGTAATATTCTAACTAAGGATGTAAAAGCATTAGTTACAAAGATATCACTGTGTTCTGACGTCACAAGTTAGCATCATTGTCTATGGAGCGTTTTTTGATAACTTGTCACAGCTCCTAAAAGAACTCTCTATATCTAAGAAACGATTGATTGCAGATATACTATTGCTTCTGCAATATTGATTGTTTTTTGATATACTATTTATAAATGAAATAAAAAAAATGTAGTCAGGGTATTTGACTTGATTTTTTTATCGTGAAACATACCTTCTTGCAAGTCGTTGTGGCAGAATACGACGGGAGAATCGACCGTCGCTATAAATTTCTTTACCCATTCGATTTCTTTCTCCAAATCGATAGTCTTCAATCTTTTTATGATACTCTGTTCCTCTTCATTCTGAAACGGAGATTTTTCATAGGTTAATCTGCAAAGTAGCAGACACAATAGGTTTTCTATTGCTTAACTGCTAGGAAACTTCGAACTTTAATAAATACTAGACAATATCCATGCTAAAAATACCAGGCTCAAATAAAACACCAGAGACTGGAAGAAATTTTTATGATCTGCATTATTATCAGAATGGAAATTTTTAACTTTTATACTTTTGTCTCATTTCCACTAGTGACACAACACAAATGACACGCTTGAGTTTAAGGTATAAGAAAGAGACATTAGTATTTTTTGCATTTCTTTTTCTCACCCTTGAAAATGATCAGATAATAGGATAGGAAGAGTTTCAAACTCTATCCAACCCATTTATTTCTTCTTTCAAAGTAACTTAGAAGCCTATCTGCAGGACTAATTACCAGGCTTGCATAACTCACTAGAAGTGTCTTCATACTGCATGACAAAAAGTAACCTTTCCTTGTCTTTTGCTCTCTTCTTCATTTTGTCCAAACTCACTTACCTTTCCGTGTACGTGTCCAGCCAGTCTCTCTTCCCTCACAGTCTTCAGCCACTTGGCCATGGTCTTCCAAAGCCAGTTCGGTTCCTTAGACAGAGGTACGTCCATAGAGTGGATAGCGGCCATTTTCTCTGCAATCTTCATCGACAATGCAGGTTCCGATAGTTCTTTGGTCAGAAGAGCTCGGGCCTTGAAAATAAATGCATAGAGTGAATGAGATGGCTGATGAAGTAGTGTGTTATTTTTGTTTATGTAAAAGTTTAATATGCAATTTTGCTTGAAATTAAAGTTATTCAAGGTAATAACACATATTAAGGACGCGAATTTCATACAACAAAGATGGCAAACAAGCTAACGGCCCGCCTGATGGCTGACGTTTTTACGAGCTTTCAAATATTTCACAAATATCTCTTGGCGTGTTATGGATTCCTGGTAGTTTTGTAAAGTTTTCTTGCGGTAATCGTCAGGTTCCCTACATATCAGGCAGGCGTATGCTTGACACCCTTTTGTATATGCCCGCAGCATGGTAGAAACTGACCTAACATAAAGCCTGGTTTATACGAAGCCCGTACGCTAGCGCTAGTCCTACAAATGGCTTGGTCACCCTATTCACGCCAACGCTGGACTGCCAGACAGTGCTGGCTTATTATAGACCATGCTAAATAAATTAAAGAGTACTCACAGGTATATACTCCTCGATTCTCCCACCAGAGAAAACGCCATGCAGTTTTGGTCCTAATCTCCTTTCAGACAGGAGAGTAAATATCACTGATTCCGTGACTATCGCGTCCATCGCTCTCTCTCCGTGGACTTGACCGTATATCCTTAGGAGGACCTAAAAAGGGAGTAAATTTGTAAGGATTGTAATTTTCTGCCCACCCATTGTCACATCGTGCAATCGGTTACAGATATTATGTCGTCGCGTGTAGACACATGCAATAACAAGAAAAAAATAACTTGATATTGCAGGTGCGTTGTCATCCTGAGGCTTAAGATGAAATAAAGATATTTCATGGCCACTGGATACCTTCTCCATCAATCATAAACACAGCGAACTGCTTTACGGCTTAAATAGGAAAGATAAGTAGGTCTACCACCTAGTAAATAGTTATAGAATTAAAATTAGTACCTTCTTCGGCTCGTCCAAGGTAAAGGAATTGGACCTGTTTATATTTTTCTTCATGAACCGCGAAGCTATTGAGGTGACGGTATCGGAGGAGTCGTCTTCAGGGGAACTCTCTCTTGCCGTGTACTTGGCGAGGTGGGTGGTATCTTCCGGAAGGGCCACGTAGTACAGGAAGTTGGACAAGCCGCCGCTGGAAAAGAGAAGAAATATTTTTATAACCTAAACAACCAAAGATACAGGGTATAAGGGTATTTAGAAATGTACAGGATGGTGCCATCAATACCACAATAAATTAAAACATGGGCTATATTTATTCATAGAAATGGATTGCCACTTTGAGAAACATGATGATGAGGTGAATTCTTACTAAAAAGGCAGCTTACTAAATATTCGCGTTTGGAAATAATATGAAATAATCGATGACAATAACAAGAAATTTATCACTAACAGTAAACTATTTAGGTTAAGGAAAAACACCGAAGATATTATTGTCCCCTGATAGCCGTTAGAGATTATCACTCAAGTTCAATTCAAACATACTTACTATAAAAGTGCGAATATGAAGCGATAAAAAAAAAGAAACAAAAATAAAAATCGGCATAAAAAACACAAAAAGGGGGAAAAAAATTAAATTTAAGTTTCTCCCTAAAAAACATTTTTTTGAGTCGGCGTCACTTTCTATTGTTTTTGAAAATAACTTAGCACCAACTCCAAAAAATATGTTCAAAAAGTAAAATATATCCAAAAAGTATGTGCTTCGCTTTCAATTGTTTCTGGAAACAACTTAGCACCAACCCAAAAAATATGTGTCTTAAATCTTATATTTTATTATTTTTTCCGTTTTAGTGTTTTGAAATCGGTTTTTTTTTGTTTAAAAATTATTTAGGAATCATCTCTACACCGTGAACAAAACAGCCTCACGGAAGCTCGGTGTCTTGAACAATGTGCGAACGATTTTTCACGCCTGACCAATGATGCCTGCTCTACAAAACTCAGGTCCGGTGTTGCGTTGAATTTTGCTCGCACACGAGAGATAGCTCCGCTAAGTACCTCCTCGATGAACTGGACAGATGCCAGCGTCATGTTGTCCGAATCACTGGCAATGTAGAGGTCACGAATTGCCTAGCTAGAGCCTCTACTATTTTGTCGCTTAGAGCCATCTATCGGCTTTATCAAGGAGATAGCATTCTGAAGAGCATTTCGACCTTATCACATCTTCTACCTTCCTAAGTTCCTACTCAGGAGCACGCGTGCCAGTTTTCGAGTCATCAATTTCACTGTTTCCACCTCAACATCACGCACAAAGAAGTTGAGTAACTCGGTTCTTTGTCGTACTTCCAAAACTGGGAATTCTTTGCCAGCACTTTTTATGTGTTCATAGAAAATGGGTTCCTTCAAAAGAGGCGTGGAACGACAACATATGGGCCGGCAAGGTGGACGCGGCTAGAACAGTGTCTCTTCGCATATAGACTCTTCTTACCGCTTCACATCAGGTAGTGTGACGTCATTTGCCATGCTGGGTATAAAAAAACGAAAAAAGGGTGCTTCCAAGTAGCGCAAGGTCAATTTCTATTTATATTTTTGCATCGGACAATCGATCGGTGAGATATTTTTTCAGCACAGTTAATATTGACAACACACACGTCCATATACAAATCTGACGCGGGTATGTAAAGGTGGGATAAGGTCGAAAAGCTCTTTAAATCACTCTCCGTCATACAACGAATGCTTTGCTTTCCTATTTGATGCGTTTGTCACTGTATTTTCATTATATTCAGTTGCTAAGACATTATCAAGATATTATTATTATAACAACCATTAATAATTATTTATTAGGTCTCCATCGTGTCTGTGATTATGATTTATAATAATATGTATGTTGATTGTTTACAAAATCTATACAAATTAATATTATTTACATTGATTTTTCTCGTGCGATCGATAAAGCTGATTCGAGTGGGTTAGGTGGGAATAAGATGCTCTTAGAATACAATACAAAGCATTGGCTTTTTACGAAGTGAGACTTTTTTGCCTATGTCTCTTTTATTTATTTACAAGTGTGAGCGAGATGAATGTCACTTTTCAATCTTTTTTTTTATACAACTAGATGACAAACAAGCTGACGGCCCACCTGGTGGTAAGCGGTTACTGCCGCCTATAGACACCTGCAATAACAAGGAAAAGCACTTGATATTGCAGGTGCGTTGTCATCCTGAGGCCTAAGATGAAATGCCGTCCATGCCCAGTAATTACACTGGCTACCTTTCCCTTCAATCCGAAACACAGGGATCTGTTTCACGGCTGAAATAAGAAAGGCGGTGGTACCTACCCAGGCGACCCTACATATGGGTCTACCACCTAGTAAAATTTACCGATATACTGTATTTTTGATCAATAAAATTTATTATGAGCTACCAGGAACCGATAGGCGTGCGGTAGTAATTTGCTAGCTCTAAACAGAATTTCATCATATCAACCTATGATGTCCACGGTAGGACAAAGGATCGGTTCTGCGCAATTAGGTAACAAGACAATTCAGTAAAGTGGATAATTCATAGACATTTATTTATGCGACCCTAGTTCCACTTACAGTTGGTGATCGAAAATGGCTTCTCACAATATGGATTGAAAAAGAAATGTCTACCGTGACATGATGACAAAACATTTTTTCATGGTACTATTCGTCACTTGCTATTATTCGCACTGACAATATCGCGAAATTGAAAGAGCGAAATAGAAATAAGTTATTTTTCACGTTACGTTTGACTTGTCCGTCTGTGGTATCGTAACTAAAAGAAATGGACTGATTTTGATTCGGTTTCTTTTTCATTTGAAAGCTGACGTGTCGGGATGGTTCTTAGCTATAATTTATGAGGATCTGTTCTGGCGTTTGATGAATATCAGCTCATTTCCTACTTGACAGAGACTTACTAACTTTCACAGATCCGATTGATTTGAAATTTGGTTTACTGTTACTTCGGTGGTATTTCCATGACATGCTAATCTCGAGTTGATCCTGTTCCATCAAATGGTCTTCTGGATGCTCAATTCATCAGAAACTTACAGCAGATATAGCGTGTTTGGGCTCATAATAATAGTGTCAATAAGATGGTGTTAGACAGATGATTACTGAGGTCGGAAGTTTTTTTTTTTTTTTTTTTTTTTTATACAACTGGATGACAAACAAGCTGACGTACACCTGATGGTAAGCGGTTACCGCCGCCTATAGACACCTGCAATAACAAGGAAAAGTCACTTGATATTGCAGGTGCGTTGTCATCCTGGGGCCTAAGATGAAATGCCGTCCATGCCCAGTAATTGTAAGTTATTTAAAATTCGCAATTTTATATTACTACATTGACTTATCGATGTGATGTTGCTGGAATCTGCCTATTCAGTTAGAATTTAAACATGATCAAACTATAACAATGTAGGTTAGGTATTATGTGCCTACTGTAATTGACACGCGAGCTATGTCACGTATGACAACAAAATTATCTATCATATACTCATTAAGAAGGTATATTATATATGCCTTATTTTTAACCGAGTTCAAAAACTAGGAGGTTCTCAATTAGGTTGGTATGATTTTTTTTCTATGTAGGTATATACACCGATTACGCCGAGATTTCTTGATCCGATTTACGTGTTTTTTGGTCCCATAAATTTTTATCAAAATTAGTTGGGTAGTTTGGTTTTTAAATAAAAAAAAACTGAAATGAGATAGTCATCTAGGTACGTATGCGAAATTGCGGATTTTTGCTCTCCTATGACTTTTTAGTGAAACGATACGATAGTAGGGAACAAGGTAAGCTGACGGTTACCCATCTAGCTTTGAACTTAGAAAGTTATAAATAAAAATTTTGAAAAAAAAATTAAACAAAAATTGCTGCTAAGTTGTTTCCAGAAATAATAGAACGTGAAGCACCGACTCCAAAAAATATGTTTCTAGGTGATGAGTACCTACCTACGTACCTAATGTAATTATTTTTTCCCTTTCAGTTTTTTCCATTAATTTTCTTTGGTGGGTGATCTTTTACAGTTGTTTTTTACTAAATTGTCAGATATTTAGAACAAAAACAGTCTGCAGCCCCTCTTGTAAATTATTGGAAACCACTTCTATCTTATAGGAGCCTGGTACCTCGAAGCATTTATCAGTGGTCTTGAAAATTAAGACGCTTCTTTATCACTCTGGTCACGTAGTATTTGTGCGAGTCAGACCCAGCAAATTCGTAATTTGTTTCGATTTTAAGAAAATTGTGTTTTTGTGTGTGATTATCAAAAAAATGGTTTATTGTTAAACAAATTGAAAAATTTACTAAGCTTGTTTTTGAGCGTGAATGTAATCTAGATTACAAAAGAAACGCAAAAAGTTAGTCCATTTTCTTACTGATATTTTTCCTCCAGAACTGATGTAAAAAGACGCAATTTTGTTCGTTATTTCTTTCTATTGACATTTTTTGCGATATGTTCAATTCAAATAATGGGTAAACACACAATGTATAGTATTGACCGTGCCATTCTGTTGTGTTTTGTCCCAAGATATAAGCGTTTCGATCGATCATATTTAATAATAAAAGGCGCCTTTCTTATTTCAGCCGTGAAACAGTTCGCTGTGTTTCGGATTGAAGGGAAAGGTAGCCAGTGTAATTACTAGGCATGATAAGATAAGATAATATTTATTTGCAAGAATACGGTATTACAAATGTTGTTACAAATAAAAATAAGTCACACGTACTACACTTAATTAAGCATGCAAATACATGGCCGGCATTTCATCTTAGGGCTCAAGATGACAAATGACAACGCACCTGCAATATCAAGTGATTTTACCTTGTTATTGCAGGTGTCTATAGGCGGCGGTAAACGCTTACCATCAGGTGGGCCGTCAGCTTGTTTGTCATCTAGTTGTAGGTATATTAAAAACAATACTTTTTAAATGTACAGAACTGTTGAACTGTATATTTTAGTTTCTTATCCTTTGAAATAAAACTATTTTACCGGATTTAACTCGCGTTTATGCTATAAAAGTGAGAAAATCATTTTATATCTGAGACGTGACGATTCGATTACTTTATAGTGATCGCGGTGACGGATATTTCATGACTGAGTGATTCGACGACAAAAAAGGCCACATGACCTAGAGAACAACTGGCTTCGTCATTTAAACTTATATTTAAAAATAAATAAGTAGTATTTAGTTATTGAAGGTTAGATGCACATTAATTATTGAATGCACTGGTGTCACTTCTGATTGGACATTATAACTCCCACGCCCATGACGGGTTGGCTGAAAGAGATCTCTGATAGAGATAAGTCTTCCCTTGCATACTACTGTATACATTTTTTTTGTGTCTGGTGCAATAAAGAGTTAATATAAATCACCTGAAATAGGTAGCTATTTAAACTAGGTGGTAGACCCATATGTAGGGTCGTCTGGGTAGGTACCACCGCCTTTCTTATTTCAGCCGTGAAACAGTTCGCTGTGTTTCGGATTGAAGGGAAAGGTAGCCAGTGTAATTACTGGGCATGGACGGCATTTCATCTTAGGCCTCAGGATGACAACGCACCTGCAATATCAAATGCTTTTCCTTGTTATTGCAGGTGTCTATAGGCGGCGGTAACCGCTTACCACCAGGTGGGCCGTCAGCTTGTTTGTCATCTAGTTGTATAAAAAAAAAAAAAAAAAAATAGAGTGGTATTTTGAAACCGGCAGCCGATTCAAATATTCACCAAAAGAGTTTATTACTTTTCCCACATAAAAATATGTATTTTTGGTTGGAAGGTTTTCTATTCAAAATATAAGCTTAACTATAACCGCCTCTGGGGTCAGTGTGGTCTAGTGGTTGAGACCACCTGCCTCAGATCTAGAGGTCCGGGGTTCGATTCCCGTGGGTGCAGAAATTTTTTGCTCGGTTTGGTTGGTGGTAGGGCTGTTCTAAGTCCCCCTGGCTAGCTTCCACGATCTTACCTAAGTCTGCCGCCATAACTATAATGATAACAGCATTGTTGTCTTCCGGCAGTTGGAGGTAGGATAGCCAGTTCCTCTGTGGTTGAGGAGTCCGGGATTACCTCGCTTCCATTGTCGGTCTTATCTTCACTTACCATCAGGTAAGTAAAGATAAGATAAGTTCCACCACCGGACGACCAGGCGCGGCGAAGGCTTTCACCCTTACGTAGTGGATATACCTCCCATCTGCACGAAGCGCTTTGCTTCTTCTTTCATTATACGGACAGCTAAGGAGTGGAACTCGTTGCCAAGGTCTGTTTTCCCGGATCAATATAATCTGGATATCTTTAAGGCCAGAGTGAACAAGCATCTTCTAGGCGAGCGTGTACCATCAGGCCTCATCTTCGCTTCACATCAGGTGAGATTGTGGCCAAACGTTCTGCCTATCATACATAAAAAAAAGGTGAGATGAAGGCCAAGAGTTACCCGATTGAGATAAAAAAAAACCTAGCATATAAGCTGGAAAGAAAGGGGCGGGGACGTTTCAATCGTATTCTTTATTCAACCGGACAGTGAAACCACGTGATACTAGTACCAGTGCTGCATAAATATCAAGGATGTATGTGAAACTAATAAATTCGTGTCAGTAAGTTTCCGCTGTCTCTTACATAACGCGTCAAACACCTTTTCGTCAAGGTCGCTGCTTGTTTACGTTTTTTGCGCACATTTGCGCGTCTTGATTCTACGTTTTATACCTTTGGACAGGTAAATTATACAGCAGGCGATTCTGGTTAGTCTATGATCTAAATACAAATACTGCCATCTTTCTCTCGCCAAGAGTAGGAAAAGGATAGACAATATTAAAACTGTTTTAACACTTAACGTACAGCTCTTTAAGAAACCGTAGACAATTTGAGAAAACATAAACAGGTGACTTATTCTTTGTTCACTATACAAAAAGAATGTTACAGTTTATACAGGTTGTTTGGTGCATTATATAACAAGCGGTTTTTGCGTGGAATATTGCTCGCACTTGTGGGATGGCTCCGCCAAGTACCTCATCCATGCCCTGGACAGATTGCAGCGTCGTGCTGTCCGTATCATTGGCGATGTAGAGGTCACGAACAACCTTGAGCCTCTGCAATTGTCTTGCTCGTGACAACCCTTAGAAACCCACACACATACTACGAAATCGACAAAAAATAAGAAGATATAGAAAACGATCAAAAAAGTCTTGCAGTTACAGACGTGGGTAATACAAATACATTATTGGGAATCCTAAATTTATTTTTGCCGACACTCCCTTCGATATCATTTATTACATAAGCAACGATTGAAAACAACATGATTCATCATTAAATAACTAAAAATAGTAAATAAAAATATCAGCTTAAAGGTCATAGCTCAGATAAACGGCATAAATGGAATAAATGATTATGATTATGATGCCGGGCATGAACATCGTGGAGGTTTCATGAATGTTTTTGAAGAGGCCTTTACCACAAAGCTATGCTTTTACAGAAGTTCGCAGTAAAATGCTATTTAATGGTATATATCCATGTTATAGAAGTATACAGGGTGGTGCCGTTGATACGACGATAAATTAAAACATGGGCTATATTAGTCCATAGAAATGTTTTACAACTTTCAAATCAATCTTATTCATTTGATATTTTCAAGACATTTGTATAAAATAATATAATAACATTGCCTGCATTATTTCATAAAAATGTCGTGAAATTTTTAAACGATTAAGATGTTTTTTAAAGTGTCTAACCATTCCTATGAACTAATATAGCCCATGTAATAATTTATTGTCGTATTGACGGCACCACCTGTATATGTATTTGTTCAATTATTTATATTTTATTTTATTTATACTATAGTTATGTCTGTCCATACACTGTGTCAACATTAATTCAAATGAATATAGTTATCCTGCTTGCAGGACTGATGGCAGAAATTTCTTTAGAAATAAGTTGTGCCTTTGTAATTAATTATACTTCTGTATGAATTGTTTCTTCTTTTATATTGTGTGTGTGCATGAATTTACAAACAAAGCAATAAACTTACGCAGAACAATATGTAGTTTATGTACCAAAATAATTATTAGAAAAAATCCTTTCACATCAATCTATTTGAAAAGCTATTCATTTAAAAAACATGTTATTTGCTCTAGCTATACTTGGTATGGGAAACAATTGGCACGAATTTATTGTAAAAAGTATGATATTTGAAAAACATGTTATTTGGGATGTAAAAATAACTCAAAACGTGACTAGGCCATGTTTGGTTGGTCAGTTCGCCATCTCGTTTTTCTGATTTGGCATAACAGACAACTCAACCAAAAGATGTCGAGTTATGTAGTAATTGTGTGTGAGCCGTTGTCTGTGATCCGCCCCCAGCCAGTCAGTACAGGGATATTAGCTTGAGACCGGACTATTGGTGTGTTTCTGAGAGCCGCCCCCAGTCCAGTCGTTGTCTGGTGCTCGTAGTACAGGGATATACCCTAGCTTGAGACCGGACTATTGGTGTGTGTGTCTGTGAGCCGCCCCCAGTCAAGTCGTTGTCTGGTAATCGTAGTACAGGGATATACCCTAGCTTGAGACCGGACTTTTGTTGTGTGTCTGTGAGCCGCCCCCAGTCCAGTCGTTGTCTGGTGCTCGTAGTACAGGGATATACCCTAGCTTGAGACCGGGCTATTGGTGTGTGTGTCTGTGAGCCGCCCCCAGTCCATTCGTTGTCTGGTGCTCTTAGTACAGGGATATACCCTAGCTTGAGACCGGGCTATTGGTGTGTGTGTCTGTGAGCCGCCCCCAGTCCAGTCGTTGTCTGGTGCTCGTAGTACAGGGATATACCCTAGCTTGAGACCGGACTATTGGTGTGTGTCTATGAGCCACCCCCAGTCCAGTCGTTGTCTGGTGCTCGTAGTACAGAGATATACCCTAGCTTGAGACCAGACTATTGGTGTGTGTGTCTGTGAGCCGCCCTCAGTCTAGTCGTTGTCTGGTGCTCGTAGTACAGGAATATATCCTAGCTTGAGACCGGACTATTGGTGTGTGTGTATCTGTGAGCCGCCTCCAGTCCAGTCATTCTTAGGTGCTCGTAGTACACGGATATACCCTAGTATAAGTCCGGTATATTGGCATGCGTTGTCTGGTACTCGTGGGGTTATTGCCGTATGTTATTATCCATTTATTACTATATTGGTTTACCACACATTCAGCGTTATCAGTCAATTGTGTTTAATTAATACGGATAACCGGTTTATTGCAGTTTTTAAGTAGGTACCCTGATAAGTCTATCAACTTGAAAATATTACTTTATTCACCCACGCATACGGTGTTATTTTCCGTGCTGTCTTTATTTAAGATAACTTTAGCCATTTAAAAAAGTTTTAACTCTGCTTAAAAGCAGATAAAGCACATCTTCATAATAGAGTATTACTTCGTCAACTAAGGCATCCCACTCATAAAAAGGCCAAGTGTGTGTTAGGCACGCGCCGTGTTGGGTCCCGTACTCAGATCAAAGTAGTTTCTATGATCGGAGATTCCGTAGTTGCCTGTCACAATCCGCGGACTTATAAGGGAGCTTGTTGTTTGATACCCGAGGCCATAAATAGTTTATCACTTTTATCTGGACGCAAGTTGAATTGCTAGCATGGAGACCTAGTGCCGGGAAACTCAAAGTGCGACGGCCTCCAGATGGAGAGATAGCCTGGTCGCGAGGAGCCGTTGGATGCAGGTTACGCTGACCCGTTTCGTTTGGAGATCGATGGGGATGGCTTTTCAGCAGTGGACATCATAGGCTTATTGTGGCACCATGATTAAGTGCACTTTGACCCATTGGTTTCCACTTCAGGAAGGCTCATTCCGGTTCTAGCCAGGGCATACTAGGACAGGACACTACGGGACTGTAGCTTGTATTAAAATTTCGACGTACTACACCCCTAGTACACGTTCTAAAGCTATGCAAAGTCGACACAGGATTTTGCGTTGTAAAGGCCTAAACTACCGGAATTCCGATATGAACCCCAATGCTACGAAAATTACGCAAAACAAAACATAATTCTTCACACTTCTGGTTAAGTTGCGAATTGTAATCATGGACCTGATAACCTCTTTCATTGAGCACAACGCTCCTTATCAGCTATGGTTCACAGCACTTTTAAAATAGTCTCAGACTCATTGTACATCATCACCACTATGTCGAAGGGCGATGGGCGAATCCAGCACATCGTCTAGCACTAGAGCTATTGTTATTGGCGGGTTCAAGTATATTTTTATGACCACCAAAATTATTTCGATTTAAAGTGCATATAAAATACCTTGGACCTTCCTATCACACAAAAACTGCAGTACTAGACGATCTGCAGTTCTGCATAGGCAGATAAGTATCAGCCGAATTCATTCATCAGCCTTCGAGTACTAGGATACCATGAAAATAGCTAATAGTATGAATACAGAAAGTCTAGCGCCAACGTATTCAAGGTCATAGCGTACAGTCTGGTCAACAAGTCAATCGGGGCTTACGTCGGCTTTACGCATCGTCTCGCCCAGTTGCACATTGTTTTTTATTTGAAAATACTGGCATGAAGTTAAAATTTTACATCATAACAAACTTTTTCCTTTAATACTTTTACAGTGCTGGTCTCCTAGTGGCGGCATTCGTAGGGTCACAGCGGGGCAGTGAAAGCCGAGGGGACGTATTAGAGTAGTCAATTTATTGTTTCCCATAAAGAATATGATTATGGATACTGTCCTAAATACGTAACGCACACAACATGTCAGCTGGAAAACAAGAAAAATGGCTAGAAGTCATTCTATTATGTCGTAATGCGTACGCATTTATTTATTTATTTATCGGATCACCAACATAAGAAACAGCCTTAAACATATTATGTACCTAGACTAAACAATATTAACTTAAACTAACTGCTCTTACAATTATAGGTTACCACGTCAGCTGTTGAAAGTTTATAGCTATAGATAGAAATAGATAGAAATATAATTACCCTGCGAATTTGAACACTATTTGTATAATAATCCTATTTTTTATATAAATAAATACATAGGTATGCATATAAAATTAACGAACTAACTCACTTGGTAAGCATTTATAGGCATTAGGTTGCTCTTACGATGGGCCTCTTAAAAAGGCTCAGTCACCCAAAGAGCAATGGAGAGGGCTATGCTTGGTGTTTCTGAGCGTGATCGAATCAGAAATGATGAGATCCGCAGGAGAACTAAGGTCGCTGACGTAGCCCAAAGAATTGCGAGTCTCAAGTGGCAGTGGGCAGGCCACATTGCAAGGAGGACCGACGGCCGTTGGGGCGGAAAAGTCCTAGAGTGGCGGCCGCGTACCGGGAGGCGCAGCGTTGGTAGGCCCCCCACAAGGTGTACCGATGATCTGGCGAAAGTCGCGGGAAGCCGATGGATGAGGGCAGCGCAGGACCGATCAGTTTGGAGATCCTTGGGGGAGGCCTATACCCAGCAGTGGGCGTTTCTCGGCTGACATGATGATGATGATGAGGTAGCTCTTTAAATAATATTTTTTAAAAATTGCAAGGCTTTGACAACAAATATCTAGTTCAGGTAGTTTTTGGATAAATCGCTATCGCTATATGCACGCAAGTAAGGCGAGTTATGGGTGAATCACAATCAGGCATGAAATGCATACCAGCGCAACTATGCCGAGCGTGTGGCGAGAGCCAAGACTCGATGGAATTCTTCCTATGTCAGTGTCATACTTAGTCTGAGAACCCGAATGAGTCTTTTGGAAGTGGCATAAAGCCAAAGGACTACAGGGTCTCTAACCAGATACATACTGAGGTGTACGGCAGCTATATTCTGGACATGGGAAGAGTGAAAAGTAAGGGGAAGCACAAAAGATCCTGAGGAATCACTATGAGATAATGGTAGACGGGTCCACTAGGAAGCAAGCTACACAAGGCTTTTGGGATATGCTCAATTTTATAATGACACATATGCCCATATTCATCGTCCCCAGCCTATATATGTCCCCGTGCTGGGCATAGGTTTTCCCACACGGGGGAAACACATGAGGCGTTTGGGACCTAACACCACTACGCTGACCAAATACGGTTTGGTGGGTTAAAGCAATGCAACCTGACCAACCGTCAACGTGCCTTACAAAGCACGGAGGAGATTGAGTTTGCTTTTTTTGATAGGCTTATCCGGGATTGACCATGGCGAAAGTTGCTTTGTTTTCGTAATATAAATCAGATCTCTCAAACCAGCTTAATACCCATAGTGAAGGGTTTAGAGGACAACTACATACCTGATCCTCCTGAAGTCAAGCTGAGTCGGCTCCACACTCTTCCACGCTCCATGGAGATAATTCCTACAAATCCGTGCAGCTACATCCCTCATCTCTTCTTCAGTTCCACACATTTGTAGTTTCTGGAAACAAAGACAGAAGTTTTGTTAAATGGAGTTAAGAAAAATTGGTATAGCAAACAAAACGAGTAGTTCCGTAGTATATAATATGTTTGTTTATATGATTCCAACTGATGCTGGATGCAACAAGTTTAGGAATATTTGAATGCAGTCAAATACGCTTATATAACATAATCCGTGCAGTACCCACAAACTACATTCAACTGTTAATCTATTCAGCTTTGAGGAGACGCCTTCAGGCTATATGGATATATTGTAGCTATTTGGATATTGGCCATTTCTCTGTTGATCGGTATGATGTATTCTATGCATAGGGGCCATATCACGGATGATGCATAATAAAGATCTTCGTGGTATTGAAACTTCAATAAAAAAAACAGAAGTTGGTCGTGACCTTGATAATGTTACTTTAACGTCGTTACTAAGACCTTGACCCAAAAACGGCTGGTAACGACAAGAAAATAATAGCGACATACTCGTATAAATAGACCGAGCCGTCAAGTATCGAATTAGCTCAGAGCTCATGAAATGGACAGGTGACAGGAAAGCGGGAATCAAACAGGGAACATATACAAATCTGTCATTAGACGAGTAGTCATGTATAGATCGGAATCTAGTAATAAGCGAATGGACAAAGGTCGATAACATCAGGGGAATCAGGGGTGTTACGGATCATCATCATCATCATTTCAGCCGAAATACGCCCACTCCTGTGCTTAGGCCTCCCCCAATGATCTCCATACCAATCGGTTCTGCGCTGTCCGCATCCATTGGCTTCCCGCGACCCTCACCAGATCGTCGGTCCACCTTGTGGGACCAACGCTGCGTCTCCCGGTACGCGGCCGCCACTCGAGGACCTTTCCGCCCCAACGGCCGTCAGTCCTCCTTGCAATGTGGCCTGCCCACTGCCACTTGAGGCTCGCAAGTCTTCGGGCTATGTCGGTGACCTTAATTCTCCTGCGGATCATCATTTCATCATCATTTCTGATTCGATCACGCAGAGAAACCCCGAGCATAGCCCTCTCCATTGCCCTTTGGGTGACATTGAGCCTTCTTATGAGGCTCATTGAAAGCGTTACCCCTCATGTTACTGATATTCCGCATTAATTCAGGCATCCGTATCAATTTGTGCAGAGCTTTTACGGATGCGGATTCATAACTACGTCAAGCAACGACATGTAAGGAAAGTGGGCGGTGCTGAATGCGCGTGCCATGCGCGTGTTTGCTTTGCTGGTTATTATCTTCTTTCGCTAACTAACCAATAGGAAGGCGCACAAGATCCTAGAGAATTTACGAACTTTTAATCTGCATGTGCATCCGCGGATGACACATTTTTGTATCCGCAACATCTCGGGCATAAAATAAACGTGACAGAGAAATTGAAGAAACCGGCTTTGTATGGACATGAAAGGTTGATCTACTCCAAGTAAAGATCTTACGATCATATTGGTCGTGTGATATAATATAAATGAGATTCTGTGTTTGGATAGTTTGGAAGCTATAAAATGATGCAATCGTGCGTTTCATCATGTTTGTTTATCATTTTTTACGACACAAAATTGATATTATTAGGTTTTAGGCATTTTAAACTCTTACTGGATTGCTATCAGCCGCTTATCATTAGGTTAATCAAAAATATTATCATTTTAAAAATATCACACTAGGCTTAGCAAAGGAATGTAAGTCAACTGGTGGTAAGTGATTACGACCGCTTAAGAACATTCGGAACTACGAAATGCACAGTTTTTCACAACTCTCAGATCACGGACTCGATTCAAAAACTCACATCCCATCTCGTTTTAATGCATTATGATAAAAAGTGACAGGAATAGGCAATATCTGTTTACCGACAGTTCTGAATTATCTCATGTCTCGAGATAAATTGGGACAATCCTTGCCATGGGTTGGAGTAAATCATTTGGAACATAGTAAGGTTCCGAACTTTCTAGATCAACTTGAGGATAAGTAACCTGGGGCGAGTTGCATTTTGTGAAGCATGTGGTATCAAACACATGCTTCATAAAATGCACGTGGCGTATCCAAATCCAGAAGACTATAGGCTCTTTCACCCCAAAGATATAGTAAAGCTAATGGCAGCTATATACAGGGTACAGGAAGAGTGGCACGAGGCACAAAAGATGCCGAAGGGTCGAAGTGCACCGTGGCGTGGTCACGGGCCCATGTTAAGATAAGATACGAAGGATAAGGAAAACAGGACGTGAAGAGTAAAGCGGAGAAGTCAAGAAACTGAAGAACTCAAAGCACATTATTGTTATTTTTGGGTCTTATGGTAGATTGAAAATGTTCTACCAGTTGGATGAAACCAAGAATCCAATTTGATACTCGCTCTATTCTTTAGCAAAGTGGAGGAATCAGGAGATTCTAAATGAAGCTTTAAATTTTAGGCAGCTTGAATTCGGCAATCAATCTGAACCTAGTAACTATTTGTGAAAGCAATGTTCTGGATATTGTAGCTATTTGGATATTGGTCATTTCTCTGTTGATCGGCATGATGTATTATGCATAGGGTTCCAGGTGCTTAGTAAAAACCTTCATGGTATTGAAACTTCATCAAATAAACACAAGTTGGACTTGACCCTTGATAATGTTACTCTAACGTCGTCACTGAGCCCTTGACCCAAAAACCGATTTTTTTATCATCATCAGTCAATCCTTATGTGGTAAATTACAACAAACAGAAGCTTATATTGATTAAAATATTTATAGATATTAATTATTATATTGTTATCTTGTATATCATTGATATGTTAATCAGATATACACAAATATTCCGGTCTCACGCCAGGGTATATCCCTGTACTACGAACACCAAACAATGGCTTAACTGGGGGTCGATCACAGATACACACATCAATGGTCCGATGTCAAGACAGAAACACACACAGAAACATACAGAAAGCAAAATCTTAATAAGAGCTGTGTTATTATTTTATTTTATTTATATACTCAATGGGCGAATATGATTAAGTTCGGATCTATGTACATACTTAAAATGTTGACATACACTTATTTTGATAGAATAATAATAGGAGTAGTTATGTATACCAAATTTTTAGTTTTTCATAGATATTTATGACTAGTTATGCTATAATAATATGTATAATGGGCGTTGGCGCACACAGTGACGTTCCACCTTTTCCATCCAGACAACTTATCCTGGTACCCACGGAAGACCAGCGTCGAGGCTCCAACCAGTGCCTCGACATTATGCTGAGTGGGGTCCTTTCAACGTCACCTAGTTGTAATTTAGTTACATAAAAATATGATTAATGTGTAAACCTACTTAGTGTGGCGTTGAATAAATGTATTTCTTTCTTTCTTTCTTTCAAGCTAGGGTCTATCTCTGTACTACGAGCACCAGACAACGACGGGACTGGGGTGGCTCACAGACACACACCAATAGTACGGTCTCAAGCTAGGGTCAACCAGACAACGACTGGACTGTAAGGAGGTCTTATCACATACGATTTGTTTCTTAATATATTTTTGTTTCCTCTTCTTATATTCAACGGAAATTTACTAAAGAATTTTAATACGGTTTCAGTTCACTGGCATGTCCGAGATAAATAGAATAAAACACTATCTACATTGACCGTGGAACCTTTCATGAGATAAAAATAAAACAGTATCACTGATGGCATTCTTTTCGCATTAAAATTTGTATGAAGCTCAGAGTATCAGGTTATCTGGTTGATAAAAAATATCGCCGTTTTGAGTAAAGCTTTTCGGAAACAGCGGCGAAACATCAATCGTTGCTAATATCAGGATTTTGTAGTATCAAACCCGAATCATTAGTACTAAATTATGAACTTAATATTGAAAATAATCGTAGTTCGTAGGAATAAAATCTTTTTATTACAAAATAATTGGAGTAATTCTCAGAACAGTTTTTTTCAAAAATCAGTTACTTTTTACTTAGTTTAAATTTTTGGCTCGTTTTACTTCCTGGCGCTGAGAAGGCAAAACCTCTATCACTCCCTATCTCTTCCGAAGCTGCCAGTTGTGATCTGATAACTTCTAACGGTTAAGTATACCATGGAGAGTGCTCTGAAGAGCTTTTCGACCTTGACCCAGCTTCCCCTACTCAGGAGCACGCGTGCCGGTCTAAGGAGTCAGCAGTATTTTTCTCCACCTCAACATTACGTACAAAGAAATTTAGTAGCTCGTTTCTTTGTCGTACTTCCAAAGCTTGGAATACATTGCCAGCACAGGTGGTCCATCAAAAGAGACGGGAAATGGCACCTTAAAGTTGGTCAATGTGGAGGCGGCTAGAATACTCTTCTTACTGCTTCTTATCAGGTGAAGATGAGTCATTGGCCGTGCTTTGTATTAAAAAGAAATTTTAACTTTTCAAAATATCTACTCGCTTGTTTGAGTATCCACACCCGTAACACGGGCCGTCGACAAAATCCATCTCCACCACTTTTGTCCACTCCTCAGGGAGTTTGCCATGCTACGAGGGGTTTATTTTACAATATACTGTGTTCGTCTCAATTAAGGTAACTGGACAACCAGCAATTACCATTGTCGCCATCAAAACAAATCAGAAACACGACATAGGTAGTAATGACAACGTTAATGAGCCTGCGCAGACGCAGTTAAATGAACAATTTATTGTTCTCGTCTGGTGATCTTAGATATAATTATGCATGCAAGAATAATTTTAATGAATGCGTCCAGATATACTTCACTCGTGTTTCATTTGTCGGAGAAATGAAACATTAGCCATTCCTTTTGTATCATACATGATATAGGATATAACGCATATCTAAGAGTCCATATATGACGAACGTGGTCGTTTGTTTGACTAACATTTGACTTTACTCAGACCTTTTAAGACATTCAATGACATAAAAAATACCTATATTATGTGTTTTACATCATATCTGTTTTCTTTGTCTGTTCTGTTATTTTTGTTTTAAAAACTTCATTTTTAATTTTTCTCTCATATTTCGCACCGATCCGTCCTTCAAGTGACAAGACTCCCTATTATTTCATTTTATGTGTACTGTTATGACGCTGTTATTCAATGTAGGTGTGCAAAATAATAAATATCTTTCTAATTTCCGTTATTTCGGATGTGACGTCAATGATAATATGTAATTAAAGTTTAAAATTACTCATGAATAATAAATACATAACTGAAGCGTGTCAAGATAAAAATATTGTTTTTAAACTAAACAAATATCGCAGTCGGTGTTACGATAAATAACGGACAGAAAAAGAATATTTATAATGTGAGATAAATTACGACGCTCAAGGAACTAAAATAAGAGCTTCTAGCATCTCCTGCGCGCCTGGTACATATCTCCTGTTCCCTCTTTTATCCAGGACAAATCCATTGACGGTCCACCACCTGCTGAAGAAATAGCGCTTGCCCAGCGTCTAAAAATTGACCCTGGGAATATAGCTTAAACTCCTGGATAACTCCCATGCCTTACGCGGAGGTGGTCTGGGGTCTGCGAAGCAAATTGACCACCCCCAGGCAACGCGGCCTCGCACCCCAGGTTTGCGCTAATGGAGATTGCCCAGACTTACCATGGGCAATCTCAGTCGTGGCGACTTTTGTATTGTACGCGTGGGAGCTACCCTACGCGCGTGGCTCTCTCCTGTCACTGACAAGTAGTCTCTTTGAGAGGTACAATATCTAACAAGCATCGCAGGTCCAATCCCGGTTTCTCGAAATTAAGAGATCCCCGGCATTTCTTAATCCTGGTAAGAGCGCGGGCTCCACGGAAGTCACGGGTCTGACGAGCAATGCTGCTAGAAAGGGCTGATTCTTCTGTCGGCTATCTAGCGTCATCACACTTAATGCTCTTTGCGTAAATATTTTCACAAAAACAAAAATGCTCTTTCCCAGCTCTTTTGCGAAAGTTACTTTGTTTCTATAATCGAAACCAGAGCGCTCAATCCCCGACGCCACCAAGTTCCTCATGTATGTTTTTGTAATTTGTTATCAAGACCCCTCTTCTTGAGTGTCATGAATTGCTTGTTTAATCCTTTTATCTTAATTATTTGTTTTATAATTGTAGGGATTTACTAAGTCATCAATTATATTATAAAGTCTGACGAGTAAGTTTCGACTCACACACAGTCACAGAGTAAATACTACCCTTTTTTATTTTTAACCGACTCAAAAACGAGGAGCTTCACAATTCGGTTGTTGTTTTATCTTCTTATTTTTTCTATAATAGTGATTCTTTTTGTTGTATGATGCGGAATAGTCGCCATTGAGTCCCATTTTTTTTTAAGATCGATCAGGTAGTTTGCTATCTAAATCAAAATAACTGGAATAATCAAGTCATCTATGTATGTAAAATTGTGGATTGCTTTTATACGACTTTATAGTGAAACAATACGATAGTAATAAACAATATAAGCTCATAGTCACCCATCTATCTCTGAGCTTAAAAACTTATCTCTAAAATTTGTGAACAATAAATAAATAATTAAATTTAAGTATGGGGGATAACCCTAGAAACATATTTTTTGGAGTTAGTGCTAAGTTGTTTTTACTTTCCATGAAGTCTACCTACACCCGTTGTTGGTCTAGTAAAGATCCTTACATTAATGACATTTATAGTAGAAATAATTAACGTCAAATGTACTGTATTTAACTAGGTTGTAGACCCATATAAAGAGACATCTGGATAGGTTTGGTTACCACCACCTTTTTATTTCAGCCGGGAAACAGTTTGCTGCGTTTCGGATTGAAAGGAAATGTAGCTAGTGTAATGACTGGGCATGGACGGCAGTTCATCTTAGGCCTCAGACAGGTGCGTTGACAACGCACCTGCAATATCAAGTAATTTTTCCCTGTTATTTAATTGCAGGTGTCTATAGGCGGCATTAACCACTTACAACTAGGTGGGCCATCAGCTTGTTTGTCATCTAGTTGTATAAAAGAAAATGCTATTGCTAGTGTCAAACAAATAGCAATAAATATTATTAACATTTTAATGCAAACATATCCTCATTTGATAAACTCCCACTTAATGAAACTATACTGCCTTTACCTAAATTTAAGCTACATGTTCTACAGACTAGTAAAAAGAGGCTTCTTGAAGCAGGAATATTTAGACGACAAGAATGTGTTGACAACTGGAAATTGCAGAATATTTTTATTTACCTACATATGTGTATGACTAATAGACTTTGAGAGAAGTTCATGGAATAATTACAATTAGAGATAAGATTTAAATTGTTATATACATTCATCATCACCAGCTCATATACGTTCCACTGCTGGGCACAGGCCTTCCTACATGGGAGAAACACATGAGGAGCTTGAGCCATAACACCACCTCGCTGGCCCAATGCGGGTTGGTGGGTTAAAGCGGTTGCAGTAACAACCGGGACCAATGGCTTAACGTGCCTTCTGAAGCAGCGAGGAGCTTGAGATAAGAAATTTTAGTCTACCCATCCCGGGACCGACCATAGCGAATGTTGCTTTGTTTTTGTAAAGGAAACCAGAGCGCTTAAACCACTACGCCACTGATCTCTTCAAATACATTAGTGATTTTGTCTTTGTAGTAATATTTTTAAAACACCTGTTTTTTTATTATTTTTCTTGACCTTCATCTCACCTGATGGTAAGGGGTGATAAGCCAGAAGAGAGGCGCGACCTACACCCGGATCCTCTAACTGCCGGAACCCAACAATACTGTTAGCATTACTGTTATGGTGGCAGACTTAGCAATATCTCACTCATTTGGTGGCTGGAAGAGATCACTCTAATTGGAGACAAGTACACCTTTGTAAACTTCCCATTACATTTATCTTACTAGGTACGTTTGAGCTGCATTAAAGAGTAAAGAGTATATAATTAGTCTTTTTATCTTGATTAAACTCATAGGGTACGTCATGAAAAACCAGTGGAAAAACTCGATAAGGAAAATCTATTGAAAGATGAACACGGGTGAACTGTTTCGAGGACAAAATAACGTATATTTCCGTAAAATACAATAATAGTGGGTATCAAGCCGGTAGCTAAATTAAATAAGGCTTTTTATGGAAGTAAAACTTGTGACTAAATGAATACCATTTGTAAAAAAATCAATTACATAGAATATAAGCGGATAAATAAAATTGATCCAATTACCAAAAGCACCAAAAGGCGTAATTCGATGTGTTTAATCCCGAATGAAATCTGCGGAAAACATTATTCGGTAATAATCTACTAATTAATCAATGGAAACGTACCCAATAACTATTCTTGTTCATTTCCAGTAATTTCTGGTAACTATTTCTTGCTTTTATCAAGAAATTTTTAATTGAGAAAGACATTACATAGATTTAGATATTGTGTTTTCATTCAAGTTTGGGCGGCTTTCACAAACACAAATTACTCAATCAATGATACTTTGACACTTGTTTTTTTCACAGATTATTGATTTTGATACAAGGATGTTGCCTGTAAATGAAAAATTTTACGTTTGTGTACAAAATGTTTCAAAATATGTTCAAAATGTGTACGATTTTATTTACGTTATGTTTAAAGGTCAACATGAAGGAAGTTCATACATAGATTTCAAAATTGAATATATTTTTATGTTATCGATTTGACACAACACAAATAGCCATCCAATGATTGATAAAAATTCGATATTATATGATTTGGGTTATTCTTTGAAAAATTTTATTAATATTAAATAGGTACTTTTCCTAAATAGGTAGGTATTACAAGTAGTCAAGTCATGTGGTTTAGTAAAGACTCGTAAATGTATCGATAGCAATCGGAACTACTGATCAAGATTTACTGATAAAAAGAAAAATGCATCTGCTAGTCTCGGTGAACTTACGAATATGTATTTCATTTCTTAGCTACCTTAGTACGTCACCGGGTGGTGCGATATTCGCAAAGTGAAAAGAAGACTACATAGTATAATTTAAAGGCATATCGTTAGAAAACAAAACTCACCTTGGCCATAATATCACAGGTAAGTGTCACAGGTGAATAGTTGTAATAAATACAGAATGTTTTCAAATAAAGTCTGTTATTAAAAATACACCGATAGTAACGCTCACTCAGTACGTATGCACTTCACGGGTTAAAAATATGTACTGGCAACGGAACAAAATGCCTGACGTACAGAAATTCGATAGGGTAGTCCGATGCTGTCTGCCCTTAGTGCGAGGGAGATAGAAGAGCCGAAGTGGCACGATCAATGACGGATTCTCACGATACAAAATGCAGCGCTTATTCAAAACGTCACTTATCGCGACTATATTTGAAGTGTGACGTGTCTATTATGGCCGATTTACACTTGCATAAGTACAGTAGCGAGTTAACTTGCGGTCTTGGCGAGTTAAGTTCTTAACATCGTTTGGACGGGAATTTGCTAGTTAAGTAGTAACTTAACAATTAAGTACAAAGAATAGAATGATGTTCTATTTTTTCGGCAAGTTAAGTGCAAGTGCACCCCGCCCGTGCGTCTTCCTCACCCCGCCAACTAAACTCGCCGTGTCATCGTGCGTGTAGACGGGCGAGTTTAGTACAGTTCAGTACAATCTTAGTCGCGGAACTGACACTTATAACTTAACTCGCTAAGCCAACGTTTGGACGATACTTACTACTTATTACTTACTGCTCAACTGTCCGGTTACTAAACTCGCTACTGTACTTATGGAAGTGTAAATCAGCCATTACATTCTAAAGCTAAGTTAACGGCTATGTAAACAATTTAATTACTATAATGCCAGTTGTGTAATAAAGTAAAGACTGATTATTGTACAAAATGTGAATCACTTTGAATTATAATTTTAATGTAAGAAATAAAAAAAAATGTTTCTTTTTCTTTCTTTATATGGGCTCAATCGCAACTTCACTAAAAAGTGTTTCTTTTGATCTGTCGAGCCGCAGAATACCATCGGGGGGCTTACAAGACCATTAAAAACCAATTGTTTCTGGAATCTGTAATGATAAGTGAACATGGAATTGGCATTTATTTATTTATTTTAAATTTTGTCTAAGAATTTTCCTCTAAACTATAAGTCACATTTCGTACTAAGATTGGAATACCTACGTTTAGGACATTTTATTTCTTTTCAGGGAAAAGTAGATAAATTAAAAATTAGAACAACAACTCATATATTGTAGTAACTTATAATAGTTATAATTCTTATTTTGTAATTCATAAATTTTGTGCATTATTATTTGCAAAAACTAATTTAAAATTACGATGTTCAGTAAGGTTTTTATTTTCTTGTAGGGCGACCGTCTTTATAATTAAGCATGTGGCCCCCATATGGAGCCCTGTACAGGATGATGGGTACGGCAACAACGAATGTGTCCAGTCCAAATATAACTGTTGTGAACTTGTGAATAAGATAGGTATTACAAAACATTTAAATGACTGATATAATACTCAATAAGTCAACAACAGATAAGTAATTAAAGTAAATATTTCGCATACCTCACATTTCTTAAAGGCAACATACTTTCATTATTGTAATATTTTTCCCAATCAGAAAATAATTATGGTAAATCGTATTTATAATTCTATGTATTGATATTGTAACTACCTACCTATAACTTCGTAACTTACATGTCATTGTCTGACTTGATACAATAGGCGTATGCGACTATGCGTCGACACATCACTGCATCAGACGGAAATAGATTACCTAATAGACAATGGATCAAAACAAAGTCTTTTTAATAATTAAATATAACATCATCTGAATAATATAACGCCAAATGGATTAACGTATTTAAAATAGTTTACAGCTTACAAAGTAATATACATATTTTCAGGATACACCTCAGATCACAGAAACAAAGAACATACATACTCTATAGAATAGTAGCTATATTTATACGACCACTACCATTCTATAGATATAGAGTTGTATATTTAAGTATTTATTTTTAGAACCAGATATTTCTAGTTTATAATTGTAAAAGAAATTAACGCTTAGCTTTCCCACAGTTCAATTAATTACTGTATAATCAAATAGGTAGGTACTAAATATGATAACGAGTTAATCAATGTTCTAGATTTTTTTCTATTTTTCTAATTTACGAAGCGCTTCCATTTACAGAAGTTTGAAGTATTTTGTAGGAACCTCAGTACCTCTAGCACAAACATTTTTAAATTTCGAATCGCATTTGTATCGTTCACGCACTCTTAAAATTTCAAACAAAAGCCAGACAAAAGCTAACTTGACTACTCGATACGATGGCGATTCGAAAATTAAAAGTGTTCGTGCCCTCGCACACACAGGTATAGTTATTTTTATTGATCTGAGACCAGGAACATAATTCGTCGAAGCGTTGCGGCGCGGCGGTGGTAGGGTTAAATTGTGGTGATTCAAAATAAGTTATTTGAGTCTTCTAAATTTTTGGGCTTTTTTATTTGATTTTAAATACAACTTATTATGAGTTGAATGATGTCTACTGTTAATAATCTCCTGTCTCGTGGTACGGTACCCATTCAGACGATGTGATGGTTGGTAATCAGATAAGTACCTACCTAAAATAAGAGCAAGCACGCTTGTCTATTCTTTTGAACGTTTGACGCAGAAAATTATATTAATTTAAAACTGAATTTCAGTGCGCATTTTTGTAAACATACAGTATAAGAATTATTTTTATAATTAAACGATTTATAAGTCAGTGATCTCAACCTTTTCATGTTTTTTGTGTTTTCGCCAAAAATGGACCAGCTACGCTTCGGGATTTTCCTTATAGCAACTTGTATTTTGTATCTTAGAGGCTTACTGCTGTACACTTTGCATCGTTCAAAAAGTTATAACCTTATAACAACATGATAAAATGAAAAACCTGGGTTAATACGTATGTATTAACCCAGGTTTTTCATTTCATTTCATTTTACCGCATTTTGAGCTTTACTAGCTTTTGCACGTGGCTCGTCCCGAGTAGATATCGGCTATCACGCCAAAAAGTATCATAATCATAATGAGTCTTAATTAAACTATCTACATATGTAGATAGTTTAATAAACTATCTACATATGTATTAATAAACTATCTACATATGTAGATAGTTTAATTAATAAACTATCTACATATGTAGATAGTTTAATTAAGACTCATTCATTAGTTAAATTTGGTATATACCAAATTTCATCTGAATCGGTTCAGTAGTTCCGGAGATTAACTTCCTGCAAACAAACTCACGTAGATACAAACTTTACCTCTATAAAATCCATACTAATATTATAAATGCAAAAGTGTGTCTGTTTGTTACTTCTTCGCGCTTGAACCGTTAAACCGATTTAGATACAATTTGGTATAAAGGTAGTTTGAGTCCCAGGAAAGGACATAGTATAGTTTTTAACCTTGGTATCATCCTCTAAAGCGGTGAAAAGTGGAGCAGTAGTTTGCATAGGTAATCAATAACCACTTAACCGATTTAGATAATATTTGGTATAGAGATAGTTTGAGACCCTGGAAAGGACATAGGATACGGCGCGATAACCGGCACCCGCGCGGGCGGAACCGCTGTTAGCCACTAGTATAGTACCAAGGATGATATAAGTATTATTTGGTCCATGTTCCAAGTTTATTTAGTATTGCATAGAAAAAATGGCAAAAATAATATTTTGTATTCCGAGTTGATTCTATTCCACGAAGTGACAATTTAATTGCTTATTTTAATTTACGGTCCTACATAAGTTTAAAAATATTTAACTGGGTCTACAAACCTACAAAACCTGCATTGGATGACCTAAGTGTGGTCATGTCATAAATCGAACTCTACATGTACTTGTCCTTTTCCCACGTGGAAAGCCTTTCTTAAATCATCGTAGGTATAAAGATTTTAACAGAATATTTAGATTTTTGATGCTGTGATTTAACACTATTAATTGTTTTTTTTTTTTAATTTAAGCGTATAAATATTAGTATATTGAAACTTCAGTAGTCATTTTGATTTCTATTAATAAGGGTGGTAAGCAAGTACACAAACTAAAAGAAAGCGGTAAGTAGTGGTTTGTTGACATAAAAGTCAAGCTGTCGATAAGCTCTGACACCTTAATCACTGCAAGGCCACAACAAAGCACACTAATGTTATTTGGGTGCGACGTATTTCAAGATCTCCATTTCGTAAAATATATCCCCGTCAGGGGCCTTACCACCATCTTTATAAAAGCGATTCATATTCCGCTCGGTTCAGTATTGGTTCCTAAACTGCATCGCTGTCATAGTCGTAGATAGCGTCGTAGTACGAATTAAACGATTCTACTCAGTTTAGGACCTAAATTGGACCGCGATAAAAGATGGTGGTACGGGTGTAGGAGCCCTAATTATGACTTAAAAGCAAAATTATGTCGAACCTATAGTAGACACTTACAATAGGGATGTTACCTACGTTTGAATACGGCGTTATTTTTCACAAATTCTGAAAATATACGCAGTTTTGGAGCATTTTTTATTATGAAGTTGTACGGTTTAGAAAATTCATAAATATGGTATTTTTTTTCAAAATTTATAAAATTATTTGATGGTGTTAGATTGCTCACATTAATTAAAATAACCATTTAATTATTATTCAATTATTCTTGAGCTTGAAACCTGAAAAACCACAGCTTTTTTGGATATTTATGTTATCCAAAAAAGTTGTCAACTACCCTATTTACTCTTATTGCTTGTATTTTGGAGTAACTATTTGTTTGAACGAGCACTATGAGAAAATTAAAAACAAAATTTGTACAAAAAAAATATTTACTATTTTTATATTGGAGAGTTTTACGATCTATCAAGTTTTGAAGTAAGATGATATAAAATCTTTCCCACACTTTACCAATTTACGATCTATTACTGGCCATCTCAAAAGCTTCATCCTCACAGTATTTAGTCTTCTTCTCTCTACATAAACGTTAATGCTCACATTTTTGAGGTAGTCGTTTCCTCTCAATTACTCTGTAAATGTCACGTCAAGCTTCCCCTAAATCTAATAAGAACAGGTATACAATTTTCATTGTATTTTCAAATAGTAACATGATCATAAGTCGAAATGGGAGCAGTGATTGTAGTTAGAACTGCATAACCGTCGGATCAATAAAAGCTGAAAAGCCACAAACACGTCAAGGTCATACCCATCTGTACCGTGAGCAGGTACCTGTGCAATATAATTGATTTTCTGTCAAATGAGGTATGAAGGCTTGTTTGATTTTTTATAGCCACCGTCACGAGTTTTAATCTTTTAATCATTATGACCAGCTATTTTAGCATTGCGCAAATTTTGCAAGTTTAGAATACTACGAAAAGAAACCACGAAGGTGGGATTCCACTTCCGCCGTTGTCAATTTGGTCTTTCTTTTTCTTTAAAGGGTTTCGCCTGGAATATGTCATTTTTTTTATTAAAATGGGCTTGCTCTTGATCCCACTATTGCTCCGAGAGAAGCTAAGAGGGGGTTGACTATGTAGCGACCTTACCCAGAAGGTTCCTATTTAATCCAGCTTTGAATGAACTCAGGTTACAAGCAAAAAGGAACATCGAGGCTGGAAGTGCATTCCACTCTCTGGCCGTGCGCATTATAAAGGATGACGAAAAGCACTTGGTGCGGATATTTGGTCTGGGCTATGCGGGATAAGCCTTAGAAGCTCCTAAGTACGATCTCCCAAGTACAATCTGTAGAAGACCAACAAGCAAGCAGCCTTACGGCGGTGGTCCAGGCTATGAAGCTTAGTCTCCACCCATCTTTCGTCGCCAATAAGCCTTTTGGCTCTACGTTTCACCGAACCCTGAGTGGCGAGTTGGTACTCGGCTGAGCAATCCCACAGGTGAGAACAGTACTCCATACACGAACGGATTTGTGTTTTCTAAAGGGAAAGCAGCTGTGCAGCAGTGAAGTACCGCTTCACCCTATTGAGAATGCCCAGTTTCTTAGCCGCAGTTTGAGCTTTGGATTCGATGGTGACTCCGAAGTTAAGGTTCGACGTTAACTCCATTCCAAGAACCTCTAGGTAATCGGAACAGTTGCACCGGGAAGTAGGGGCCCCATTGAACGAAGTCTTCTTTGCGGACAGAAGAAGAGACACGCCACGTGTTGTCCACTTAGCTAGAGATAATCTCATTCAATATGAGGGATTGAACTATGGAACTATCCTTTGCACTGGATACGTATCTCTAAATAACAGTACTGTCATCTGCATACTCAACAATGCCAGGCATAAGTAAGTCATTAATGTGCAGCAGGAATAGAGTTTTTGAGGTTTCTACGGAAAATAAACGACAAATCCATTCTAGAACTTTAACGACTCAATAGCCGTCTGTCCTGCGTGCTATGCGCCCTGCCCACGCCACTTCAACTTTCTAATCCTACCACCTATCCTATGGCGACCACGTACCCTAAAGCGCAAAGTAGTACGACCTCCCACTAGATGGACTGACGACCTGGTCAGGGTCGCGGGGACTAGTCGTATGCAGGCTGCGCAGAACTGTTCCATTTGGAAATCGATGCGGGAGGCCTTTGTTCAGCAGTGGACATCATAGGCTGGTATAATGATGAAACCACAAATGTTTGGGCTTAACTAATTACCATATTTTAATAATACAAAAAAACTAAAAAAAACTCCTCTGTGAACGTAGAATGAATGAACTTAATATTAGAAAATGTTTGTATTCAAGTTTTCAAGGTCTTTATAAGGATAAAAGAAAATAGGTATGGAACATAGATGTATGGAACTGTCATAAATTTTGCAACGTAAATACATAGACAAATGTTGTCATAAGGAAAACTTCTAAATAATAATGCAAGAATGGAAAATATGATAAGTGATTGCCGTAGATAATAAACTTTCGACACAATATGCCAACGCTCTGTAGAGATAAGAAGGTGGAATGGCATCGTGCTGAGAGTGTAGGGGACCATTTCTTCAGCTAATGCAATATCTTCTTGACTCATGATAACTCTATAGCAGGAACATAACAATATACAGCGAATCAATATTAAGCTAGAAGTATTTTTATTACACGTTCAGGACCAAGTAACTTTTAGGACGAGAATACAGCAATATTTAGCAATCAAAACTTTGAGATCACACATGAAAATCGAGCTATTGACTGAAGTGTCTCTTGTCTTAACTCAGATAGAAGAGAATTATATTCTGGCCACCTTGACCTTTCCGCTCTATAAGGGCCTGTTCTCGTCTTTCTGAAGGAACCCGTGTTATAGAAAGAAGTAAACCACGTGCGAATAATGCGCTGGTAAAAAAAATCAGTTCTTAGATCAATTTGTTAACAGGAAGGGGTCAAATTTCAGTTACTGAATTAGACCCAAACAAATAAATAAAAGCAAGAGGAGCTCGGTGGCGTATTGGTTTGAGCGCTCTGGTTTCGAATACGAAAACAAAGCAACTTTCGCCATGGTCGACCCTGGGATGGGTCAACCAAAATTTATAATCTCGAGTTCCTCCGTGCTTCGGAAGGCACGTTAAGCCGTTGGTCCCGGTTGTTACTACAACCGCTTTAACCCACCAACCCGCATTGGGCCAGCGTGGTGGTGTTATGGCCCAAACTCCTCATGTGTTTCTTCCATGCAGGAAGGCCTGTGCCCAGCAGTGGGACGTATATAGGCTGGTGATGATGATGATGATGAAATAAATAAATATAAAACCGTTAAAAAAGGTTATCCCTTGTTATAATCTTATATTCTTTATTTCTATCTTACAAGTGCTAGATAGATAATTATATATTAATAGTAATTTCGCGGCTAAATACAACATTGGTTAACTCTAAAAAATAATATGGTAGCGACACAGGTTTTCCGTCAGTTGTTAAACATCGCAAAATAGGACATTTTTACCATAGCACTCTTGATAAAATTTTCCATTAGTCCCCTTATGTCATTCAAACAAATCACATTGTATCGATTGCTTTGTTCTATTAAACAAAGAATTGCCACAAATATGGAAACTAATAAGTAGCGTAGTACTGAGGCGAGGCTTGCGGTATGCGGTCTTTCTTTCAAATAACAATGAAGGTGGAACCAGATGGTAAACTGTTTTATGATATGACTCGCCTTACGTTTACCGTTAATTTTTTTTTCATAAAAATTTTATGAAGTAATCTGTCAAGCGGATTGTCTGCAATGTGTTAAGTAACCTGATGCTTGACGGGTTAAAATACTTTTTTAATAATATTTTTACTTAACTATATTTTTTAATCAAAAGACAATTCGTGATATGGACGCTCATTCAATGTTTGCGTGACGACAGGCACCTATTACTATAATAAACATCTTCATACAAAACATTCTCTAGTTTAATCAATAAATTCCACTGATTAAAGTACTTGCCTTCGCCTGTAACAGCGTTCTGTTTGACAAAAATTTGTTCTTCTGTATAATAGCCGAGTAGTTACTTGCACTCTGTAAAAAAAAATATTTAAATAAAAACTGTGTACGAATCAATGTTTTAACTAGCAACACTGAATAAAATCCAAAATTGTGGGCAAAAAACTTACAGCCAGAATAATAGTGTCAAATGTTAATTTATAAAATCAAAACTGGAAAAAGGAACGTCAGAAAGCCTTGGTTGTCGAGTTGAAATTTTGAAAGTAGCTGCCTGCTTTGAAAGATGGCGTAGGTGTACATTTATATGAATAAATAATCGGATTGTAAAGCTCAATTATTTCTAACCAGATTCCTCTGTCTAATACCCCGAGATAATTATCATCATCATATGATGTCAACTTCTGAACAAAGGCCTCCCCCAACGATTTCCAAATGGAACGGTTCTGCCCAGCCTGCATCCACCGGCTCTCTGACCACATCGTCTGTCCATCTAGTGGGAGCTGTGACGTCATCCTACTTTGCGCTTTCCGGTACGTGATCATCATTCTAGAACTCTAACGCCTTACCCTGTGGCCTGCCCACTGCCACCCTATAAGCTATGTCAGTGACTATGGTTCTCTTACGGTTCGGTTTGGTTTTGGTTTTCCCTGAGATAATTATAAATATGTCAAATAAGTAGTCAGTATGTCTTCCATGAAACGTTTTCCGAAGCTTCGGACCAAAATAAAGCGTGTTTTGTGCATTTCGTGATGTTATAGATGTTTAATAAGGATCTCTACTATTTCCTTTACCTCCAAAAAAAAAATGAAAGGTTCAAAATCAAAACAAACCTTATGTTTGCTCCGTGTTTTATATTTAATTTTTTGTTATACAACTATGTAGATGACAAACAAGCTGACGGCCCACCTGATAGTAAGCGGTTACCGCCGCCTATAGACACCTGCAATAACAAGGCAAAATCACTTGGTATTGCAGGTGCGTTGTCATCCTGAGGCCTATGATGAAATGCCGTCCATGCCCAGTAATTACACCTACCTTTCCCTTCAATCCGAAACACAGCAAACTGTTTCACGGCTGAAATAAGAAAGGCGGTTGTACCTTCCCAGACGACCAGTACCTATTTCTTAATATTGTCATAAATTTCGCACTAAGTATGGTCGACCAGAGGAGCTGAACACTTTAGTACCATGTCACAACGACTCTAGCGTCCATATGGTACGGTAGCAACTATAAAGTACGTACACACGATTGGTGTGACATAGTACTAAAGTGTTCAGCTACGTCTGTGGTCGACTGTACGAACACGACGTTTGAAACAAAACCACTTTACATCTAATTAAAGGCGACTTTAATCTGGTTTAAGTGGTTTTATTTGACAAAGACGGCATTAAAGGAGATAGTAAAAGTTTCTATGGGATTTGGGCCAGCTCATGAGCACAATTTTTTCGTACAGTTATTTTTATAAGAATCCATCTGATCATTTCCATAAATCTTGACTGATGTAAGCGGCAAAAAATTATTTTAATTTGCTGAAAACTATCACAGTTGTCGCCATTTTGAAAAAAACAAAATGTCAATGTCGTAATACAATTTTGGTTTTTACCACTTTATGTTGAATACTGTCTTTTATTTCATCATAGCCGGGGTCAAACAATTTAAAAAACAACAAAAACACGCTAGGCGCACCCAAAACATTCACAGTTGAAAATACGAAATGGCAATTTTTATGACATTAAAGTCAACTTTTTAAACAGCGTCATTGTGGCTGTGGACAGTACACTTTTGGACACTTTTATGACGTCTATGTTGCCATTTTATGCAATATTTTTTTTTTGCGTTTTGTATTAATTAAAGGAAACTATGTTATTCAGTCCCTTTTTGTCAACACTATGAATGTTGACCGCCTGAGATGTTGACCGCCTGAGAGAGGATTTTTACAAATTAGATTGGTCTCTTGTGTGGAGTGCTGGCACCGTGGACGAGAAAGTAGCGATGTTTAACAAACTGCTACTTAACTTATATGACGCTCATGCCCCAGTCCGAGGTGTACGCGTTAAACATCTGCTTGCACCCTGGCTTACGTCCACTATCAAGAAAACCATGCTACGTAGGGATAGGGCTAAGTCCAAACTTAAGAAAGACCCCAGTGAAGACAATAACCAAGCTTATAAAAAGTTGAGGAATTTCTGCAACAGGTTATGTAGGGATGCCAAACGCCGCTACGTCCATTCTTCATTGGAAAACGTATCCCCGACGCAAATGTGGAAATTCTTGAGATCGCTCGGTGTGGGAGAAACTTCTAAAACATGTAATAATCTGCCGGACATAAATAATTTAAATAAACACTTTTCCATGCCTCCTGTCGTTTTAGATGATTCAATTAAAGCTGCCTCATTAGCGTTTATCAATAATACTGCTCCACCCGACTGTGAATCTTTCTCATTTCGCGATATCACTGAGGATGAAGTTAAAAAGAGCATCCTGTCCATTAAATCCAAAGCCATGGGCAATGACGGTATATGTCGTGATATGCTGACACTTATTTTGGATGATGTTGGTTCGATCGTCACTCACATTTTGAATTTTTCATTAGCAACAAACGTCTTTCCAGGTGAGTGGAAGCTAGCTCATGTCATTCCTCTTCCTAAATCTACAAATCCAACTACTTATTCCCAATTTCGTCCCATTTCTATACTCCCTTTCCTATCCAAAGTCCTTGAAAGCGCTGTGCACAAGCAACTATTCTCTTTTCTTTCCCGTAACAACCTGATTAGTCCTCTTCAGTCTGGCTTTCGTTATGGACACAGCACGGTAACTGCATTGTTGAACGTCACAGAAGACATCCGTCAAGCTCTGGATAACAGGCAATTTACCGTTGTTGTCTTACTCGATTTCAGCTGTGCCTTCAATTCCGTTGATTTTGAAATCCTTTTATCCATACTCCGCTCTATTAACATCTTACCCTCAGTGATTGCTTGGTTCTCTAACTATCTTCAAGGTCGCCGGCAGCGTATCAAATGTGATGATCAGTTATCAGACTGGTGTCACCTCACTGCAGGTGTACCGCAAGGCGGTGTCCTCTCTCCACTTCTATTTTCGATTTTTATTAATGAAATAACTAAAGTAATTTCTCCTCCTTACCACCTGTATGCAGATGATTTGCAAATATATAGGCATTTTAAACTGGATTGCATCAATGTCGCTATAGATGCTATCAATGAGGACCTTCTGGCAGTGAGATCGTGGGCTGAATCATTTGGTTTGTTGGTTAACCCTAGCAAGTCGCAGGCTATCATTATTGGTAGCAATAGAATGTACAGTAGCCTCGACATTAACAACATCCCGAAAGTTTTATATGACGGTGCTGTTTTACCTTTTACGGATAAAACCAAGGATTTGGGTCTAACCGTCGACTGCACATTGTCATGGTCTGCACATATTAATGAAGTCAGTCGACGTATGCATTATTCTTACCACTCTCTCAGGCGTCTTCAGTATTTCTTACCTTTTAAAACTAAAGTTATGCTTGCTCAGTCACTGCTACTCCCAATTCTGGACTACGCCGATGTGTGTTATTTGGATGCAACAGAGGCGCTGCTCAATAAGCTGGAGCGTCTTCAGAATCTGGCTATTCGGTTCATCTTCGGCTTGAAAAAGTTTGATCATGTTTCTGAATACCGCTCGGAGTTGAGGTGGCTCCCTATTCGGCAGCGTCGCAATGTGCACATCCTCTGCTTGTTGTATAAAATCCTTAACATTCCTCAGCTTCCTAATTATCTCCGTGTCCGTTTCCAGTATCTACCTCCCAGTTCCCGTCCTAAGCGTTCTTGTGTCACAAATACCCTTGTCCATCCTCCCTCAAATTCCAAATTTTTTAATAGTTCTTTCACTGTGCGTGCTACTCGTCTTTGGAATGGATTACCGAGAGAGATTCGTGAGAGTTCATCAGTAACAAGTTTCAAACAGAAATTAAAAGAGCACTACCTTTCGAATTGATTGTGTGTCAGTATTATGTATCTGTGTATTATTTTATGTACATATTGTGTATTGTATTATTAAGGTAGTATGTATTATATGTATATTGTTATTTAATGATATTAGTATTTATCAGGTATCATTTGTTAGGTGTGATATTTAGATTTTTTTTTCTCTCGTACACATTATCCCCGCTTGTATGTAATGTTTTACTAAGGCTAGGGTTGGCTGGAAGAGATCTCTTTTAGAGATAAGTTCACCCTTGTACATGTGTTTTCATTATGTTTAATTTTATGTGTTTTAAGTGTGCAATAAAGGATATATATATGAATTGGTGCTTATGAGCTGGTCTGAAAATTTACTATCTCCTTTATATAAATTAGGCTTGGCAACTCTAATCTCGTGTGTTGCCATCATAAGGCTTTTATTAACTTTTACAGAATGTTAAACGCCTAAGGCTAGTAACCGTTTATCATCAAAATCATTAATATGATCGCAATAATACGTTTTTACAGTGAATTAGTCTTTGGATTACATTTAACAATTCAAGTTGTATAATTTATCTGATAGTTAGGTAATTTTTTTACGACACGTAATTATTTTGAAGATAAATGATAATCTGTCTTTCTAATGCACTGTTGTGACTTGTGATAAAAAAAAATATAATATTTGACTTTAACAGGCTTTTGATAATAAAAATTCGTCGTGAAATTGCGTCTTTTATGCGTTGTTTTAAAAAGTTAGGCGGTTCATTTCATTGTAATAAAACTGGTTTGCCCACCGCCTGATGGTAAGGTTGCCGTAGCCTATAGACGTTCGAAGCACCTTGGGCACTACTCACGCGGTGTTACCGTAGCCTATAGACGCTCGTAGCACCTTGGGCACTTGTCACGCGTTGTCACCGTAGCCTATAGACGCTCGTAGCACCTTGAGCACTACTCACGCGTTGGTACCGTAGCCTATAGACGCTCGTAGCATCTTGGGCACTACTCACGCGTTGGTACCGTAGCCTATAGACGCTCGTAGCACCTTGGGCACTACTCACGCGTTGGTACCGTAGCCTATAGACGCTCGTAGCTGCTAGAATGACAATATGCGATAGTAACCTACAGACGCTCGTATCACCTATAGATGCTCGTTGCACCTTGGGTACTAATCACTCGCTGTTACCGTAGCCTACAGACGCTCATAGCATCTTGAGTACCACTCGATACCTCGTGAGCGTTGTTTTGACAGATACTGAGAGGGTGATGATGATTAACATAATGCTGATTATTCTCGAGGTTTCGCCTTCACTGTTTATCTAATAGTCACCCGTGTTATTTTCTCTCTCCTCTCCAAGTTCTCCAGTCTTCTCTCCATGGTGTTCAGCTTTTCCCTGAAGTCGCTGGCGATGCACCGGCAGAGGTTCAGGGACTCCCCAAAGATACGCATCTTGCATTTCAAGTCGTCGAAATCGGTGCGGAACCTAGGTGTGTGGGTCGGTTAATATCATAACAAACGGGCTTTTTTGTTTTGTACTAGTAACTAATATCGTACCAAAAATTAGCCTATGTCCTTTTTCAGGGTGTAATCTAATTTCGTAACGAGTACTTGAGGTCAGCCCCTTACAGAAGATCGCAGCTAAATAACACTACTTAGTACTGGGGTAGCAGCACCTTACAGAAGATCGCAGCTAAATAACACTACTTAGTACTGGGGTAGCAGCACCTTACAGCAGATCGCAGCTAAATAATACTACTTAGTACTGGGGTAGCAGAACCTTACAGAAGATGGCAGCTAAATAACACTACTTAGTAGTACTGGGGTAGCAGAACCTTACAGAAGATCGAAGCTAAATAACACTACTTTTTATTGTTGTTTCTGCAGTGAGTAAGAGAGAGACTAAAGCTCATTGAGGAAGCGTTATGTTTTTTTTACAGAGTGCAATCAGTGTCTTAGCTACGGTAACAGCTTATGATCAGGCGGGCGGCCTGTACGCTGCAAGCTGGTTTGTGACCCTAAGTTCCTAATTATATAAAAAATAAATCGGTCACCAATTCACTGTCTCCAATCTTCACTCGTTTCTTTGTCGTTATTCCAAAACCTGGATACATGTGTTCCCTCCATTAACATTGCTTCCTAATAATATATAACTCGATGGACCCAGGACCACAGCGTACATGATAGCATAATAGGCCAGGAGATTTTCACAGGCCAGTCAAGTTTATAAAGATGGTTACCTGTTTATTGATGAGGATACTGAGAAATTCGATGTCGAGGTGGTAGGTTCGGATGTCATAGATGACAGTTCTCCTTTAGATCGTACTCTGGCGTGTTCTTGGTCGTTCTCGTCTTCATCGCTGCTGGACGAGGCGACGGGAACATGTATTTTGGCTTTGGGCTTAAAAATGTGACGCTTCATTGTTATTAAAAACTGAAATTTTGATGTTTTGTTTGAAGATGGTTGCTTGATTGGTTGGTCCGGTTGGTCTATGGATTGTGATAGTCTGTGGATGTAGAGTGGTGTGTCGGAGATCGAGTGTCATACGTAAAAGTATTTATTATTATTATACCATGATTTGATGGAAATATTAATGATATTAATTGTTGTATCTGACTGTAATGGTAAGGCATTTTACTTTCGGCGCTTAGACCTTATTCGTCACTTTTCTCCGTTGCATAAGGTCGTCAAAGCTTATTGAGGAAGCTTTAAGGCTTTGGGACTCGGAGTTTCTTTAAGGATCGATTTATGAGGCGATCCGTAGGAGAACCAGTCACCGACATACTCAAAGAACTGCCAAACTAGAGCAGTGGGCAGGACACATTGCTTGTAGAATCGATGGCCGTTGGGGCCGTAAGGTGGACTGACGACCTGGTGAAGGTCGCAGGTAGCCGCTGGATGGATAATAATAATAATCATAAAAACAGGATAAAAAAAATATACAATCAAATATCTTCATCATCATCGTATCAGCCTATGATGTCCACTGCTGAACAAAGGCCTCCCCCATCGATTTACAAATGGAACGGTTCTGCTGCGCCTGCACCCAACGGCTCCCCGCGACCCTGAACATCCTACTTCCCGCTTTCCTACTTTCCGCTTTCCAGTACGTGGTCGCCATTTTAGAACTTTAACGCCCCATCGGCCGTCTGCTCTGCGTGCTATGTGCCTTGCCCACTGCCACTTCAACTTACTAATAGCCTACACTAATACTATACCTACTAGCTATGTGAGTGACTTTGGTTCTCTTCCGGATGTCCTCATTTCTGATTCTATCTCACAGAGAAACACCTAACATAGCTCGTTCCATAGCTTGTTATGCGACTGCGAACTTGTACCGAAGGCCCTTAGTAAGCGACCACGTTTCACAGCTGTATGTCATCACTGGCAACACACACTGGTCGAAGACTTTTGACTTCAAGCATTGAGGAATTTTGGACGAGAAGATCTTACGCAATTTCCCGAACGCTGCCCATCCGAGTTGGATTCGTCGATTTACCTCTTTCTCGAAGTTGGTCCTACCTAGCTGGACCATTTGTCCAAGGTAAACATACTCGTCAACAACTTCGAGAACAGAACTCCCAACTGTAACTGGTATGGGCTCGACATGGGTATTCGACATAACCTTTGTCTTGTCCATGTTCATTTTCAGACCCACCAGTCGGGAGGTTCTGTCGAGGTCGTCGAGCATTGTGTTCAATTCCTCCAAGAAACTAATTGACTCCTTGAATAGTACAAACTCAACGGGATATGACCATGTTAACACCGGTGTAGTAAAATATTGCAAAACAGAAATAGCGCCAATTTTAAGTTATTTAATAAATCTTTCATTCAGTACTGGAACTTTTCCAGAGATACTTAAGATATCAGTAGTTAAACCGTTGCATAAAAAGGAGAGCAAAGAAAATATAGAAAACTTTCGGCCAATAGCACTAATACCCATTTTGTCCAAATTGTTTGAGAAGGCTATGCACACACGAATAAGTAGATTTATAAAGAAATTCAGCATTATAAAATCCGAACAGAATGGTTTTCAAAAAGGAAAATCTACGACTCTGGCTGCTTTCTCTTTAGTTAATACAATACTCACTCATACAGATAAACGTACCCCAGTAACTGCAGTATTCTTCGACATGAGCAAAGCCTTCGATCTGGTATCTCATAATCTACTCCTTGATAAATGTGATCTCTATGGAATTAGGGGCCTATCAAATAGCTGGCTTCAAAGTTATCTTCATAATAGGAAACAACATGTTGAAATAACTAAATTAGATAGTAATAAGGAAGTTATGGTATATAAATCATCTAGTGAAACAATTAAAACTGGGGTACCGCAAGGAAGCATCCTTGGGCCTCTTTTGTTTCTACTATATGTCAATGATCTTCCTAATATTACACCATATAAATGTATACTTTTTGCAGATGACGTATCTGTAGTCATTCCACGCGTAAACAAGAATATAAATTATAACAATGAAATTAATTCTACAATAAAAAACATCATAAATTGGTTAGAAAATAATAAACTCAACATAAACCTCAATAAGACTACGTACGTACAATTTATAAATAAAAATGGTAAAAAGCAGCAATTAAATTTAACTTACGAAAAAACACCAATTAATGAAACAAATAAAACAAAATTTCTGGGCATAATATTAGATGACAAATTCTCATGGAGTGATCATATAGCAAGCATTTGTATTAGAATACAATCTTTTGCATATGCTTTATGGCGACTTACAAAAATAAGTAGTATGAAAATTGCAATTCAAGCATACCATGGCTATGTGTGCTCATTACTTAGATACGGGATTGTTGTATGGGGTAATTCTTGTAATATTCAACAAGCCTTGATAGCTCAAAAAGCTTGCATAAGAGCCATCTGCGACGTTGATATAATGACCTCATGTAGACCCCTGTTTAAAAAATTTAGTCTTTTAACAGTTCCCAGCATGTACATATTAGAAATTTGTACTTTTGTTCGAACTTATCCAAACTTATTTAAGAATACCAATAGACACCCTAATAGACTAATACTTCCAATTATAACAACAACTTCATTTAATAAAAATAGTTATGCAATGGCCATAAAAATTTATAACAGATTGAACAATGACATTAAAATACTACCTACACCTTTGTTCAAACAAAAACTCAAAACATGGTTGATTGAAAATTGCTTTTATTCAATTAATGAGTTCTTTGAATACTTTAAAGAACATTAAAAATTGTTGTAATATAAAACTAAAAGTGTAGTAACTCGATTATTTTGAATCTTTTTCACATTGTGTATCTTAATTTATTTGTTTTATGTTTGACATAAAAAAAAACATTTTGCATGCCAGTTTCTGGTGAAATATGTGGATCCCAAACCTTTTGTTGACATCGAAACATGTACCATATTTCAAGCGAAATAAATATCTTTCTTTCTTTCTTTCTTTCTTTCTTTCAGGGATTCTGCCTTGACTACTATATCATCGGCAAATCGAAGATGAGTAATGTACTCGCCGTTGATGTTGATGCCAAGTCCTGTCCAGTCCAGTAGTTTGATAACGTCTTCCAATGCAGCGGTAAACAGTTGCGGAGATATTACATCTCCCTATCTTACCCCTCTCTGCAGTTGGATAGGTTTCGTATACTGATTCTGTACACGGACCGACATGGTGGCGCTCCCGTACAAGGACCTCATCACCTCGATATACCGATAGTCAATGTGGCACCTCTGAAGAGACTGAATCACGGCCTATGTTTCGGTCGAATCGAAGGCCTTCTCGTGGTCCACAAACGCCAAGCAAAGTGACCGGTTATACTCCTCGGTCTTCTGTATAACCTGCCGCAGCGTATGTATGTGGTCTACGGTACTAAAGCCTTTACGGAAACCGGCTTGTTCGGGAGGCTGGAAGTCGTCAAACCTGCGCAAACTTAGTTGCCTAAACTAAGTATAAAACCTGTATCTTAGGCGATCTAGCGCTTATTTACACATTTCTAAAAGGTTCTATTACAATAAAATAATTACACTTTAAATGCTGATAATTGAAAAACTGCAATTTTAATAATTACAAAATTAAAAATTTTAAGTAACGCCCGGCGTCATTAATCATCTATCTAACACCATCCCACAAGAGCCCAAACACGCTACATCTGCTGTAAGTTTCTGAAGAATTAAGCTTTTCGCAGACTTTTTGATGGTATAGGATCAGCTCAAGGTTAGTATGTCATGGTAATGTCAACGAAGTGACAGTACACCAAATTTGAAATCAATCGGATCTGTAAAAGTTAGTAAAATCCTATTATCATGTAGAAAATGAGCTGATAGTCATCAAACGCCTGAACTGATCTTCATAAATTATAACTAAGAACCATCGTAGTCACATCAGCTTTCAAACAAAAAAAACCGAATCAAAATCGGTCCATTCGTTTAGGCGCTACGATGCCACAGACAGACACAGATACACAGACAGACACGTTAAACTTATAGCACCCCTCTTTTTTCGTGGGGGGCTAAAAATGAAATAGAATTAAAATTCGCATGCGTGATTCGGGATTTGGGATGCGTCCAGCACCGATGGTCGTGGAAATTAGGGGAGGTCCTTGTACAGCAGTGGACTGCTTTCGGCTGTAGTGATGATGAAGAATCACTACCAAAAGCAATAAAATAAAAATAATAAACTGAAAACTACGTCGCTGCATGTTTTAGCGCCATCTATGTTGTCAAATGATTACTATTAAGCAATTCTCATACTTTTGAAATCGTAACAACTTGTTTTGCAACTTAACGCTAGGTGGTGTTTCAATACTTTAAGCTTCTCATCGCTAGATGGCGCTGATTACAATATTGTTGGTAGGCTATTTACGAGTACAAAATAAAATAACGTTGGTAGAGAGTTTCATACTTCAATATAGGAATTTATTGTATCTGTTACACTATGTTTCTGTAATAGCTTGTACTAAGTTTCCATATTTAATTTTCTGTATGTATACATATTTTTCATAGTTACCTACATCCTACATATAATACATACCTAAATGCGTCAATTTGATACTAAACTACAAAATGGCAGGACTGCCGGGGAAGCAAAATTTTTGGTACAGGGTTTTTGCCTTCAGAGTCATAAACACCTTGTTTTTAGTAGGATTTAACCAAGGATGATAGCACTAATAAATTTTGACGGGAATAGTACAGTCCATAGATTAGAGATAATATATATGGGTACATACAGTCAGTCAGTCTGAGAACTCTCAGACCAAATAATTATGTTTTTAAAAATTATTTTTCATTACATTAATGTTTGATAAAAGCCTAATAATATTTTGCATTTTAATATGTAAAATTCGGTCACGATACTTTAGTTTGAGAATAAAGTTGTAAAACATAAAATAATTAAAAATATTTTTTTAGATATTATTTTTCGACACCTTAAAAATATTCTCTAATACAAAAAAAAAACAATTACTTAACAAATATTCCCAAATCAATAAACAAATTATCATAGTGCCGCCATCCAGTGAGACTGCCTACCAAGCAAAAGTCCTTGCTTTGCTTTATAAAAAAGAGTCTATTTTTGTAATTCGATACTGCTCGTGCCATCTAGTTAATATTTTCGGTACTAATTTACGAGACATTGGCAATCCTTTAGAAATTATTATTATTATAATAATATCATCCTTGGCCTGACGTGCCTAAATTAAATAAAATTTAGATTAAAAAAATGTCCTTGGTACAGTATAAGCACAGCATAAGGTATTATAAATAAAAATCAAATTTAATACCTCCATTTTACATATTTATTTTATAGTTTAATACTTATTTTAACAATTACATAAGTGTTCGATATTGTTGATAACAATTTATATATAAGTAAAAAGAACTTAGTATCAACTCTGCTTATTATAAAATTAGACAGTTGACCAATCTGGTTAAAAGTAACCAGTACTTAGTGGTCAATTGTCTAACGATTGAATTTTAAATTCTATTTAAAAATAATTTTCTATCATAACAGATACTATAAAAAAATATAAATGTTTTATTTATTAATATAAAGAAAGGAATTAACATAAATGAAAGGTAAATTGGCAGTTCAAATAATCTTAACACAAAATAGGTGGAACGAGACAATAAAATACGAAATCTACGAAAACAGTTTCGAAATATAAATATAAATAAACTTAAATTGTCTTGTAAATGATAGCCTACCTATTTACAGAATATTTTTATTTATTAATTAAAAACATAAGTAAATATCAAAATCATAAATAAGTTATAACCGTGAGAAAGAGAGAGAGAAAATTCTGTTTCTTGTTATCTTATTTTATTTTAATACAAATTTTTGATTGTTTTTCGAATTCGTCTTTTACGGTGATTGCGTAGGAACTCGTTTCGATTTTTGTACTGGTTTAGTGATGTTTAAAATTAGCTTGCTACTAATATCTGATCTCTGTTTAAAATATTTATTTTTTATGGCACGCATCGTTATACTTGTTTTTTACCAATTCTAATGTTTTTTCTTTTAAATAGGGCGTCTGACGTTCACAATTCTAGGTTTAGTGTTACTGCAAAATACCCCAAGTAGGTATCATTTATTTATAACTTTTACATAATTATATTTCGGAAAATGCAAGAGCTATTGATAAAGAAAAATACTTGACTTAAACTTTCAATAAATTATAAAAAATAGAATATTAAAAAAATATACGAGTGTAAATCATTATATAAAATGTAAGCAATAAGGATTAATTTTAATTCAAAATATAGTTATATTTATTAACTATGAATAAAATAATTACAGAAGTATCTTATTAAATAATTATATATAAATACATTTTGTAGTAACACTAAATCACTTTCGCTTTTGCATTTACCTCGTCAAACCTCATTCACTTTGGCAGCTGTCAAAGTGACAGTTCTTCACCTGTCAAACGCCCTAATATTAGTTAAGTTCACTAATCACTTCTTGGCGTTCTCGAGGCACTTGCATTGTGCGTTGTGCTTGTGGTGACTGACTAAATCGGTAAAATCAGGGTTGAACGTTACTCCCGGCGCTATATATTGTGGGTTGGTACCACTGCCTGATGTTTCATAAGTGATAATCTGTGGCTTAGTTGTATAAGTAACTATTTTAGGTTTAGTTGTATAAGTAACTAGTTTGGGCTTTGTAGTGAAAGTGAAATATTCGGGTTTAGTTGTGAAAGTCACTATTTCGGGTTTAGTTGTGTAAGTAACTATTTCGGGTTTGGTTGTGTAAGTGACTATTTGCGGTTCGCTTTGGAATACTTTCTTCTCGGAGTAGGAAGAAGAAAAGCTGTTGGAGATGGGTTTGACTTCGCCGAAGCTTCCGGCTGCTCCGAATTGGCCGAAGCCGAATTGCTCTTGACCCTTGTAGCCTTTGACAGACGCAGAGGCGCTAGCAGACGATGTTTTGACTCCGCTGTAACCACCAGTCTTGACTCCGTTAAAACCTGCGCCCGCTGCGTTAAATCCTGCGCCCGCTGCGTTAAAACCTGCTCCCGCTCCTTTAGAGCCCTCTCCAGCTGTATTCAATTGGCTGGAGTAGCGATTTTGGATTACTTTGGTGCCGATTGTGAATTTAGCGAATCTCACGCTCTCAATCAGGCCAATAGCCCATTGGTACCATTCCAGGTCGAATTTGTAGAACGCAGCCAGTTGGTTGCCGGTTTGGCAGCCTGGAAAGAAAAGATAACTGTGAATTTTGTTGATACTCGTACCGTCGACAGCACATCAAGGGTAACATTTGGTCATTGAGGCTGGCCTTTCTCCGTTCATCTATTATGAACTTACTATTACACTTAATGTGCTGTCGTGTGTACACATAACAAATCAAGTCAGTAATAAATCAGGCTCGCAATTATTCATCTCAATACTCGAATTTTAGAAAATCATTTGAATAAAATTTCTTGGCCTTTATTTCAGCAGATGGTATAAGTAATAAGGTTGAAAATGGAAGCGAGTTATACTTGGATTCTTTGACAGAGGAACTGGCTATCTTACCTCCAAGCCGGAAGACAACAATGCTGGTAAGACAGCTGTTAACATCATTGTTATGGCGGTAGACTTAGGTAACACGGTGGCAGTTATCCAGGCGGACTTATAAAAGTCCTACCACCAACCAAACCGAGCAGTAAATTTCAGTCCCCACGGGAATCGAACCCCGGACCTGTAGATCTAAAGTTGGTGATCTCAACCTGACCACAGAGACGGTTGAAATATATCTCCTTTAAGTTAATTTAAACTACTAGGAGTGCAGAACTCATAAGAGGTATTTAGTGAATATAATTTAGAATGATTATTATTAACGTATCCCTTTGCGATGAGAATCGGACAAGGATCTTTCCAAAACAGCTATGGTGGCAGACTTAGGTGAGATGGTGGTAGCCAGGCGGACTGAGAAACGCCCTACCATCAACCAGACTTCGTTGTCTGGTGCAGTTCTAATACGTGACATGACTCAGGGCTTGCTACTGACCTGAATCCCAGGAGTAGACGCCTCGGAGCACGTAGTGTTGGTTGTCGGTGGTGCAAGCCAGTGCGCTGCCGATGTCAACCTAGAAACATAATATAAAACTTTATAGTATAGGGTGGATGACATCTCATTTTCATTTATAACTACATATATACTTTATTGTACAAAAACACGAAAACTACAGAGAAGATTAAACATGTAAAAGTACAGAGAATATAAAATATGCAACCTTAGCGTAAAGGAAATCATGTTAAATAAAAGTCAAGACGAAGATAAATATTGCAGATCCTTTTCAGTACATCTGCAATCAACAGATTCATAGATATTCAGCGATTTATTTGAGGAGCTGTTACAATACAAGTGGTAAAAAGACGCTTCATTAAAAAGGTTTTTACAGGGTCGGCAACACGCAAGTGATACCCCTGGTGTAGCAAGCGTCCATAGGCTGCGGTAACTGCTTACCATCAGGTAGGCCGTATGCTTGATTGCCACCTTAGTGGTGCAAAAAAATGATATAAAATAATATTAATGTAAATTATATCTTTGTAATCCAAGTATTTATTGGTTTATTAAGAGTTGTTACATTGAATGAGAATATGCGAATAGTATAAATGTTATGAATTAATTTTTAAAATATTTATTAGGTACCAAATTTTGGAACAGTTCTTCTTAAGCCAAAAAGGGAAAGGGCAAAATAATTCAGAATACAAAATCGGATTTAAGATGGATACTACCGAACAATAATGTCACAGTATCCATCCTAAATTAGATTGGGGAATGGGGGTAAGCCCAAGACCAGTTTCTACTAACTAATACTACTAGGATAGCATAGCTCCGTTGTAAGTATCACTTCATCATATTAGCTTATGACTTCCACTGATGAACAAAGGCCTCCCCCATAGATTTCTAAACGGATCAGATAAGCTCCGCCTGCATCCCCCGGCGACCCTGACCAGTCTGTCCATCTAGTAGAAGGCTGTCCGACTTACCTCTTTCCGGTACGTGGTCGCCATGCAGAAGTTTAACGCCACACCGGCCGTCCGTTCTGCGTGCTATATGCTCTGCCCAGTGACACTTCAACTTGCTAATCCTATGAGCTATATACCTATGTCGGTGCCTTTGGTTCTCTTTCGGGTGTCCTTATTTAAGATTCTATCTTGTAAGGAAACGCCTAATAGCTCGTAAATATTGCTTTATTATCACCAGCCTAAAGCGTTCCAATGCTGGGCACAGGCCTTCCTTCATGGGAGAAACACATGAGGAGTTTGGGCCATGACACCACCACGCTGGTCCAATGCAGGTTGGTGGGTTAAAGCGGTTGCAGTAACAACCGGGATCAACGGCTTTACGATGAAGCATGGAGGAGCTCGAGAATAGAAACATTACTTACTTTGCAAATATTGTTAACAGGATTCAAAGGTTGGCCACAAGCGCAGCTGTCTTGGTCATACTGTTCCAGGAGATGAGGGTAGTCTGAAGACAGCTTAGTCTGGCACTCTCCAGGGTTAATCAGGGAGACGTTCAGGCTGTGCATGATGCTGCCGGCGAGATGGGCTGGAAGAAGAACAGAGAAGATGGTAAATAGAGAAATCGAGATGGTAAAGAGAGACAAAATCTGGCCTAGTGCGGATAAAGCGATTGCAGTAACAATCGGAGCCTCCCGAAACACGGAGGAACTCGAGGTCGTATATTTGGATTGACCCATCCCGGGATCGACCATGGCGAAAGTTGCTTTGTTTTTTTAATTGAAACCATAGCGTATAAACCACTAGGCCACCGAGCTCCTTAAATAATACTTAATATGGATAAATCAATGTTTATTTAAACATTACTAAAAATGTTAAGTGAGATTAGTTTTATAAGGTCACTTTATAGGTAAGCACATAATACATACATTGTTATTTATTCTGTGACGGGCTAAAAATTTTCCACAAACCATGTAATGTCTGACACACTTATAGGTTGGCTAGAAGAGATCTGTTATAAACATAAGTCCACCCTTGCTAACATCCTGTTACTTAAACTTTATATTGTAACTTTAAAGTGTTTATTTGATTGGAATTATTAATAGTCTACTACATATTTCGATTAGAGATAGGGTTGCCAATTTCAATAAAAAGAAAAAAGTTATTTTTTTTTACAGAAGATTACCTACATTATCTAGTTTGTGGAAGCATGTTTGTTGTACTCATTACATGGCACATTAATTTAACGTTTAAAGTTTTCAAAGTAACCTACTTTAAATATCTTAGCTACCAACAGACTGCGAATATAATAAACTTCTGTACTTAATAAGTAAACACATAAAAGTTATGTAGACTTGAACGTCCACCGGCAAACATCAAAGACTATTTAAGTTTAACTTATTAACTTTATTACTGAGTATTAAAACTAGATGCTTAAATGCTGTAGCCATTAGTTAAGTTTTAAATGGGCAAGATTAAAATTTTAATTGGGCAACATTTACTTCATAATTTGCACATTGCCGCTTTTTCTGATATGCAAAGCTTCGGTTGAGAGTTTATTAGCAGGACTATGCCCTATCAGGTTCGGATCTATAATAAGGGATCTGTGATTCTAAAGATCCCCAGCCTATATTGATATGCAAGTTGACAATATTGGAAGAAAAAAAACTCCTAACACAATTAATTAATTTATCAAAATCATCAATCCGCTTCACATCAGGTGATGTTGAGTTATTTGCCGTGCTTTGTATAAAAACAATGAAATAAAATACTTTATTAGATTAAACTCGCGTTTAATTAGATGTTACATGAATATACCTGACTTTTGTATAAGTGTAGTACGCGCAAAATATATTATAAACCAATGCTACTATTATCATTATCTATGTTATCATTATCATAAGTTTGGCAACCCTAAGATCAAGCAAGCTGTGAGCGGAGTGTTTGTCGGGATTTGGTGGAGTCAGTCAAGATTTTTATTGCAATAATTAAAAATTGCGTCTGAGCGAACATTGTGTTATAAAATTGGTGTAGTTATAGGAAGCAAGTGTTTGTGTTGACGTCAATTGAAAGATCAATAGAATAAAAGTGTTTATAGCATGAAAGACGTTGAGAATTTTAGCGTGGTTATCCAGCTCATGAAAGTAGCATCAAGGAGACAGTCATTGTATATTTCACGCCAAACTCTCCGAAGATGCATTGAAATGTGTAACATCAGCATATCAATGCAATAAGTGAAGAAATAAAGAAAATACATTTATGACTGGCTTTAACGGTCTTTAAACCAGAGCCGTAAATCTAAATAAAAATAAGCAAGCTGTGAGCGTGGGTGTAATAGTTATTTGTTATACAAGAGTGCAAAGTTGCTTTTTAACCGCGTGCTCAATTTTGATGGCCGAGAAGCGAAGGATTCTAAAATTAGAATCCTGAGCGTTAGCGAGGGAATCAAAAGAGCACGAGGTGAAAAATCTTTGCACTCGAGTGCAACGCGTAACTTTTCATCCCACCTCAACCATTATTAACAGTTTCAGTCAATTCTGTTGGCGTCAAATGAACTTCTTCGTCGTTAGAATCACTCATTTTAGGTTTTTTTACAATATTTGTATATTTTATACCACATGCCACGCGCCATTTTCTTTTCGCGACATATTTGTATATGTCGCGAAAAGAAAATGGCGCGCGCAAAGCTAAATAAACAAAAAGTACACCAAGGAGGTGCCGAGTCTGAGTTTTTAACAAGTTCAAAAAGGTTGTATGATAAATTCGGCACCATGGAGGTAGAAGTAAAGAGGTTTAATGATGTTTTGAATTCACAAACTTAGTGCACACGATGTTCTAAATTCAATTTTACTTTTGTAATCATCATGAGTTTTGTGTTTTTTTAATTAAGTTTTTTTTTAATTTCTTTTTTTTTAAAAAGTGGTCAGTTTATAAAATAGGTATCTGTCTTTTTAGCGTCGCATAATTGCGTGTTAGCATCTAATAACGAAATTACGCACTTTCTTAACCTCTTTCAAAATTAAATGCTAAATATATCTATTTAGGATCCCTATGTCCAATTCCGCGGTTATACTACCGTATATGAATGCATAATGAGAATGACATTTAGATAGTTATGAAATTAAATCAATGTTACATATCACTTATTTTATGTAAAGGTATCTACGACGATTGGCCTGTGTGTGACCTCAGCGGTATTTTCAATACGATTGGTAAAGCATTTTCATTCGTTTTGCAACTATTACAACGATTATTAGTACACTAGCTTCAGCCTACGACTTCGTTCTCCCATGGGAACGCAGTCCCGGGAGAAGTATCTTAAGTTTTTATCCAGATTATAAGCTATCTGTGTGTCGAAGGAGATATTTCATATCCGGCTGGGTACGTACACTATCTAAAAAATTAGGACGATTCTCCTAAACGCGGGGAAAATACTAATCATTTGTTTTCATGTATATTGCAAAATTTAAAACTATTCATCGATTTTACCATTATTCTTTAGTAAGTAAGTATAGTGTGACCTGGCCGGTCATAGATTTTTGGCACAACTCATTTTATTTAATTCCGTTCGATTGATGTTTGTTTTATAACAAACTTTCATATTAAAGTTTATACTATGTATTACGAGTAGTATCTCTGTTTTCGTGGCAAATAATCTTTAATTTAAAGATTCTTCCTAAAAATCCGCCTTTCTTATTTCAGCCGTGAAACAGTTCGCTGTGTTTCGGATTGAAGGGAAAGGTAGCCAGTGTAATTACTGGGCATGGACGGCATTTCATCTTAGGCGTCAAGATGACAATGATGACATCAAGTGATTTTCCCTTGTTATTGCTGGTGTCTATAGGCGGCGGTAACCGCTTACCAATGGGTGGGCTGTTAGCTTGTTTGTCATCTAGTAGTATAAAAAAAAACCTAATATCAAAAATGCTAAAGTAGCTTTGTCTGTCTGTTTTTTACGTTTTGCGCAATAACCAGCGTCCACGCGGGCGGAGCGGCTACTTTAGTTAATAAATATTAGTAATTTTACATTGAACTAAATAGGTTTTTATTTATTCGTAGGTAACATGCGTTCTTCACACCCGTTTTTCCAGCTAACGTTATCGGGTCAAAGTGCCAAAGTGCATGAAATGAAGTCAAAGTTCCATGATAAGATTAAGTAAGATAAGGTATGATTACTGTCTCATGATATAAAATCGCCAGTGAGAGCGTCCCAATGTTCAACCGAAGGCCACATTCCGCAGACGCATCGTAATGTTGACAAAACTATTTATCGATTTACGAGCCGCGTAAGGTCGTCTTGCCTCGTTTGAATCATGAGATCTTCTTGTGTATTTTGTTTGATAACATTTCGAAATAAACTTTAATTTTATATCATCATCACAGCCTATAAACATCCCACAGCTGGGCACAGGCCGTCCTACATGGGACAGACGCATAAGGAGTTAAACCCTGAGATTTTTTAATTTTCTATAGAGCTTTAGGAACAATAGGATCTCGTCTCTCTATGTCGTCAACAAACGCTTTCTCTTGAGGTTTATAGGGTAGGCTGCGCGTGAGTAGTGCCCAAGGTGCTACGAACGTCTATAGGCTACGGTGACAACGCGTGAGTAGTGCCCAAGGTGCTACGGGCGTCTATAGGCTATGGTGACAACGCGTGAGTAGTGCATAAGGTGCTACGAGCGTCTATAGGCTACGGTGACAACGCGTGAGTAGAGCCCCAGGTGCTACGAGCGTCTATAGGCTACGGTAACAACGCGTGAGTAGTGCCCAAGGTGCTACGAGCGTCTATAGGCTACGGTGACAGCGCGTGAGTAGTGCCCAAGGTGCTACGAGCGTCTATAGGCTACGGTGACAACGCGTGAGTAGTGCCCAAGGTGCTACGAGCGGCTATAGGCTACGGTGACAACGTGTGAGTAGTACCCAAGGTGGTACGAGCGTCTATAGGTTACGGTGACAACGCGTGAGTAGTGCCCAAGGTGCTACGAGCGTCTATAGGCTACGGTGACAACGCGTGAGTAGTGCCCAAGGTGCTACGAGCGTCTATAGGCGACGGTGTCAACGCGTGAGTAGTGCCCAAGGTGCTACGAGCGGCTATAGGCTACGGTGACAACGTGTGAGTAGTACCCAAGGTGCTACGAGCGTCCATAGGCTACGGTGACAACGCGTGAGTAGTGCCCAAGGTGCTACGAGCGTCTATAGGCTACGGTGACAACGCGTGAGTAGTGCCCAAGGTGCTACGAGCGTCTATAGGCTACGGTGACAACGAGTGAGTAGAACCCAAGGTGCTACGAGCGTCTATATGCTACGGTAAACGCTTACCACCAGGCGGACCGTATACTTGCTTGCAGCCTGTCGTATAGAAAAACTTTACTGTTTTGTAACTGTTAATAGTTTGCGAATCATTTGTGAATTTTTGCGTAAGGGAATTTTTATTTAGTGTTTGGCGAATTTATCGATTGATTTGACCTGAGAAATTCATAGTCTCGCATATTATCTGTTTACCAATTTCCCAATAAGATGACACGCGCAGACATAACATTTAAGCGTATTGGTCATCGGTCACTGAAACCGGTCGGCGGAGTATGCGTACGGCTAGCAAACGCGGTGGAGATATTTTGGAATAAATAAATAAAATTTACACAAGTTAAGATGAGAATTAAATTTAAGTGTTCGTCAAGGACATGCCAATTAAAGTGTTGATTTCGATAAATTAAAGCAAATTATTATGTCTGGAAGACGCACTTCAGATTTAACAAAGAAAATATCCTTGGAGAAAGTTCTTCAATTTTATAGTATCCTAGTACTTACATATCGGAAATTAGTTTGAAATCGAACAACTCCCATTAACTATGTTACTAAACATTGTAACTAACTTAATAATTGAAAAGAGTGACTACACGAGTTTGTTGCCGGAAACTTCTCGGTAGTTTGACTTTTGGAACCGGTGTAAATTCAGACAGACTAACAGACAGACCCCCGCATTGGGCCAGCGTGGTGGTATTATGGCTGAAACTACTCATAAGGCTCATCCAGATACCAGAAGGCCAGTGCCAAGTAGCATTCACCTACATACATAATATTATTATAACTCTTGTTTTGGTTAAGAAAAACCAGTAGTTAGAAATAGTGGGATTAGTCTTCATTAAAATTGCTGATAATTCGCAACGTATCGCCTTAGTGACAACATTTATTGATATTCAATATTACTAACGAACAAAAAATTAATTAACATAAAATAAACGTTAATTCGAGATGTTTCTATTAAAGAAATTAGGTAATAAATCTGATATAACCTTTGAAAATCACTCATTATTATTTTTTAGGAATGCGAATCTTAATAGCCTTATGCTAGGGTAGTTATAAGCACATCAAGCGTATCACATCGAACTTCAGACCGGCTTTACTCCGCTTAAAATGAAAATTCAAAATGTTTTTATTCAAGTAAACCCCCAAAAAACTCTTTAAAATCATTAAACATCCTACTCGTAGATATGTCTATCACAAAAATAGCTACATATCAATGTCTGTCATTCATGTCTGATTCTACATGGGTTCCAAGTGTTGAACTACCGAGAATATTCCGGCAACAAGCTCATGTCGTCACTCTCTTCAAATATTAAGTTCGCAATAAAGGCGACTTTTCTAGTGCAATTGTTATGTTAGACTAGATATGCGGACGTCTGTACTACTAGCCTCTCTTTCTAAATGTCACCCAAAATTAAAAATGTGGTTCATACCCAGGTAGGGCGTCGTGGTATAACTCGAATTACGAGTTATGAGCGCCCTACTAAGGCAGCAGCACCTTACAGAAGATCACAGCTAAATACCACTACTTAGTACTGGGGTAGCAGCACCTTACAGAAGATCGCAGCTAAATAACACTACTTAGTACTGGGGTAGCAGCACCTTACAGAAGATCGCAGCTAAAAACACTACTTAGTACTGGGGTAGCAACACCTTACAGAAGATCGCAGCTAGATAATACTACTTAGTACTGGGGTAGCAGCACCTTACAGAAGATCGCAGCTAAATAACACTACTTAGTACTGGGGTAGCAGCACCTTACAGAAGATCGCAGCTAAATAACACTACTTAGTACTGGGGTAGCAGCACCTTACAGAAGATCGCAGCTAAATAACACTACTTAGTACTGGGGTAGCAGCACCTTACAGAAGATGGCAGCTAAATAACACTACTTGGTACTGGGATAGCAGCACCTTACAGTAGATCGCACCGAAATAGCACTTGTAGTGTTATCTTCCCACAGTGAATAAGATCTCCCCAGAAGGGGGACTTGTCTGCTATGCTGTCAATATAACGCTTCCTCTTAATATTTACAGGGTAGGCAGCGCATAAGTGCCCAAGGTGCTACGAGCGTCTATAGGCTACGGTAACCGCTTACCACCAGGTAGGCCGTACGCTTGTTTGCCTTATCGTATAAAAAAAGGATTTAATTGCGGAAAACCTGACGACGAGATTATGTTCCTTTCGATAGTGTGAGATAATAAAAAAACAGGCCACATCAAGGTATTATGCAAAATTCATCTTGACATTGTATTCTGATTCAAGGCCAATGTCTTATATTGTATGTGGTATTAACATACAAACGATTAGGAATAAATTTTCTGTATCTTCAGATCTAAGGTGGTTACAAAAAAATGTGTCTGTATGTTCATTTACAACTTACAACTTCTTGGTCGTAATCATTTAAAAGAACATTATTATTTAGATGTCATAATATAGGGTATATCAAAACAACGTTAGGTTAATAACGAATAATTGGACAAAAAATGCGGGCTATATCCCGCACAGGACATTTTTTTCTTGTTGACCTCGCGAAGGTTCATAATTTTTTATAGGGACTTAATACCATTTTTCCTACTAATTTTGTTCGTGTCGTCAAATATGACAGAGTTGACTAATAAATAAAGGATTTACAAAAACCAAAACACGAAAGGACAATAAATTGGAAGTCCATAGATGATAATTCTTATTGCCTTTTTTCCGTTTCATAAGTATGGCAGACCTTTTTTTTTTTTATCGCCAGAAAGCTTTTATTGCTACCCAGCCGCAATGGAGGGCCACGACTGGTTTATGTGGGACTCACCATGTGAGATAGAATTGGTATACCCACTAAAACTGACAGTTTTCCCTACATCGCTGCGCAGAGGCACGGCTACACGGGAAACGTTGTATTCTTCCGCGTAGCCACGCTGCAGCCGGCCCTAAAGGCCCCCTACACAGGGTTAGAGATATCCCGGGAAAACGTGGGATATCTCCATCCGCACTGGGGGTTGTGGTGTCGACGACGGAGGAGTATGGCAGAACTAAATTAAGTTTATTAGAAGTATTTTCAAAAGAGTTCATTTTCTTTCAAATATTTGTTGGAATTTCAATAAATTATTTATTTATTAACAACACGAATAGAGATATTTTATATCCGGTAAGGTGTATGTACACTATCTGTAAAAAATCAGGAAAAATCAGAATAATTCGGTTAAAAATGATGCGTACACTTCACTAATATAAAATATAGCAATATGGCCTTAGACATAGAAGTCAATAAAACGTCACCGAAGTGACCTAAAGCGCCTTGATGAATATTTGGCTGTTTTGCTGGTTTTTCTACATAAATTAATGTTTTGTACCAAGAAACAATGCAATTTAACAGAAAATAGGCTTTTAAAAATTGTTGTGCATATTTTGCCATTTGAAAGTTCTTCTTAGCAGCCTATAAAGATATTTTAAATTATGTTTTTTTTGTTGATTTTTTAGTATTGTGTAGGTACATAGACCTGGCCGGGTCTCCATACATTTTTGAAACATCTCCTTTGGGACAGCTATTGGTAGTTTTTAACAAAATATGGGCAGTGCCAGTTTTCGCGCCGTTTATGTAACTTCGTAGGACATAATGTTCACGCTCCGTCGAGAGGGCAAATAAGTGAATTAATTATTGTTTACAATAAGCAGTTCACGTAAGATTTATTATTATGATTATTACGGACTAATATTTCAATGCAGACCAAACTTATCTCGAGTTCAGGTGGGACTTAGGCATTTCATCTGAGGCCCCAGGATAGCAATGCACCTGCAATATCAAGTGATTTTTCCTTGTTATTGCAGGCGTCTATAGGCGGCGGTAACCGCTTACCATCAGGTGGGCCGTCAGCTTGTTTGTCATCTAGTTGTATATAAAAAAAAGGTAGTGTTATAGGAAGGTGTCATTGACAAGATTGGCAACATTTTGAAGCGTGCTTCAATTAAAAATTATTTTAAGCCACCGAACAAGTTCCTACTACCAATCAAGTCTCACATTCCCATAAAGATGAGGGCATATGCATGTTAGACTGTGACTGCGGCCTCCCATACATAGGTCAAACAAAGAGAAGCATAGGCACTCAGTTGAAAGAACATATAGCTGAAGTAAAACACAGGCGCAAACGAAGTCGGCGCGGCAGTGTGTGAACACATTCATTGAAATAAAGAAACATCCTAATTTCAATAGAGAAGATGGTTGGAGTGTACCACCAGCTTGGGATCCCGTCAAGCTAATAATAAAGTCCCAAGAACGTCCTCAAACTATCCAAAACACTGTCACCGTGAGCTCCGTATGCGTTATTCGGATTGCCCAAAATGTAACACAAAGTAACAGTAGTTAACTTAACTAATCTTCAGTCTTCCCGTGACCACGATCGCTGTAAACTAATCGAAACGCCGAGTGTATAATAATGATAATGTAACATCTAAGAAACGCGAGTTATATCCGGTATATTGGTTTTATTTCCACACTAGCAGACCCGGCGAACTTCGTACTGCCTAGTAATACTTACGTCACTCAATTGTTTTGCCACCCCTCCACTAACATTTAAACTTTATGGTATGGTATTAAAGTTCAAATTTATTTTTAAGTATTATTTCGAATCTTTTGTATGGGAGTATAGAAAAGTGTTGTTTTTAGACTTTTTCAGGCAATTTTTAAAATTTTTCTTCGTAAGAACCATTCTCGTACTTCAAGGAATATTATAAAAATAGAATTAGCGATATCGGTTCAGCTGCTGTCGAGATTTACGCTTAGCAACACATTTAGTGATTCATTTTTATATTATAGAAGATAAACTTTATGGTATGGTATTAAAGTTCAAATTTATTTTTAAGTATTATTTCGAATCTTTTGTATGGGAGTATAGAAAAGTGTTGTTTTTAGACTTTTTCAGGCAATTTTTAAAATTTTTCTCTCCGTAAGAACCATTCTCGTACTTCAAGGAATATTATAAAAATAGAATTAGCGATATCGGTTCAGCTGCTGTCGAGATTTACGCTTAGCAACACATTCAGTGATTCATTTTTATATTATAGATGTGTAGTGCTCCCGAAAATGTAAGACGACACTAAGAACTACTATTTTATTTTTGTTTCTTTTAGGTCAATGTTGACGCCGAATTGAAAATACCACGTTAATATTCCGGTCACGTTACCTTGTGCTGTTCATAACATATTTTTATTCATTTACAATAAAACTAATACTATATCACTTTATCGCACTTCAACAAAAGTTTTCTTTAAGGTACGTCTACGCCATGGGTTTTAATTTTTGCACCATGAGTTTTTATTTTTATTTAATTTATTTATTTAATCACAGCTAAATAACACAACTTAGTACTTGAGTAGCAGCACCTTACAGAAGGTTGCAGCTAAATAACACTACTTAGTACTGGGGTAGAAGCACCTTACAGAAGATCGCAGCTAAATAACACTACTTAGTCAGTACTAAGTAGTGTACCAGTGGGTAGAAGCACCTTACAGAAGATCGCAGCTAAATAACACTACTTAGTACTGGAGTAGCAGCACCTTTACGTAGTACTGGGATAGCAGCACCTTATAGAAGATCGCAGCTAAATAACACTACTTAGTACTGGGGTAGCAGTACCTTACAGAAGATCGCAACTAAATAACACTACTTAGTACTGGGGTAGCAGCACCTTACAGAAGATCGCAGCTAAATAACACTACTTAGTACTGGGGTAGCAGGACTTTGCACAAGATCGCAGCTAAATAACACTACTTAGTACTGGGGTAGCAGCACCTTACAGAAGATCGCTGATAAATAACACTACTTGCTCTACATTTTTATAGGGTTCATACGCTTGTCTGCCACCCTTGTCGTAAAAAAGGTCCTTTCTTGCGAATGCCTCTAGTGCGGATGCACCTTTATACAGTAAAGTTCAGGGCCGCTATATTATTTTCGTGTTGTTGTGGAAGCACGCAATAATTCTTGTATCTTTGTTAAATGACAAATATGTATAATATATACCGGATCTATTAAAAGATAATTATGTTATCTGATTCATGTTTTAAGAGTGCTGGCTAGACAATCGAGTTGTTAGTGAGTGGTTATTTATAAAAAAAATTAACAAAAAATAAAACCAACTCCAAAAATATGTTCCTAGGGGGTGTGCCACTTACTAAAATTTAATTATTTTATCCTTTTCAGTTTTATGGAGTCAGTTTTATTTTTTGATAATTTTTTTTTGTACAATTTTTAGTGATAACTTTTGAAGGTCAAAGCTAGGTGGGTGAGCTTATATTGTTTTTTACTATCGTATCATTTCACTAAAAATTCATAGGAAAGCAAATTTTAATATCCGCAACTGCGCATAAGTAGTCGACTTAATTTTTCCAGTTTTTTCGATTTCAAAACTAAACTACCCAATGGATTTTTAAAAAAATTTTATGGGACCAAATGGGAACTATTTCGCATCGAACAAAAAAAGAATCATCAATATCGGTTCACCCAGTCAAAAGTTCTGAGGTAACAGACATAAAAAAAAAACATACAGACGAATTGATAACCTCCGCCTTTTTTTGAAGTCGGTTAAACAACTAGATGAGAAACAAGCTGACGCCCACCTGGTGGTAAGCGGCTACCGCCGCCTATAGACACCTGCAATAACAAGGAAAAATCACTTGGTATTGCAGGTGCGATGTCATCTTGAGGCCTAACATGAAATGCCGTCCATGCCCAGTAATTACACTGGCAAAAGTTCACTTGTGGAAATGTACTACAGGCCTGACAAAAATAATTATTGTACTACTCTTTTAACCTCCGACGAAAAATGAGGGGTGTTATTATAGTTTGACGTACCTGTGTATATATGTGTGTCTGTCTGTGGCATCGTAGCACTTAAACGAATGGACCGTTTTTGATGTGTTTTTGTTTGAAAGCTGACTTGATTTGGATGGTTTATAGCTATAATTAATGAAGATCAGTTCAGACGTTGGATGACTATCAGCTCATATTCTACATGATAAACGGGTTTTATTGACTTTCACAAATCCGAATAAATTGAAATTTAGTGTATTGTCACTTTAATGACATTCCCACGACATACTAACCTTGAGCTGATTCTAAACCATCAAAAAGTCTGCGGAATGCTTAATTCTTCAGAAATTACAGCAGATATAGCGTGTTTGGGCTCATAAGAATAGTCTTAACGAGATGATGTTAGATAAATGATTATGAGGCCAGGGGTGACTGAAAATTTTTAATTTTAAAATTTGTGTAATACTGTCTCCGAAGTAATAGCTGTATTGAAAACAAAGACACGTGGACACGTCTCGTCTGTTTGTCCATTATAACACTGACTTTATTATTATACCGGTTCAGTCTTACCGTGTATCTGTATTCCATTATGTAACCTTAACCCTAGGGCTTGAATTCCATCGAGTTTTGGTAAGACGCACTGTTGTGTGACGTAACTGCAGGTAACATACTTCACAGGTATCGTGGTTCGTTTATTATTTTGACTCTGTTGAATGGTTAAAATAGTATACCTAATACTATATCTATAATTAGATGAAAAAAGATGCTATTAAAATTGAAATTAAAAATGTACCATAAACACTTTTAAAATACGTTGGAGCTAGAAATTGGCGTAAGTCTTGAATTTTGATCCAAAAGCTCTTGTTGTATGTCTGTGTCCGTATACGAATATATCTGAAAATCCTGAATCTGTTCTCGAAAAAAATTTTATGCTTTAATTAAAAGTGTAATTGAGCCTTAGAAATATATTCTTAGAAAATTTTGCCTGCATTAAAATTGTAATATATAATAATCACATTTAGAGTCATTTATAAATCCAAAGGTTGAATTGAATAAATGGGTGATAAATATCACCCACATTCCGAGATGATATCAAACAAATCCCCGAAGAGGTTGCTGCTGTATGGTCGCATACTATCGTCGACATGTTTCATGAATGTCTTGTCAGGGCTTCCCACTATTCCGGAAAAGAGGAGATAGCTAGTCCAGGCTTTTTGCCAGCCTCAATAAGAATAGGTAACCCAGGTCTACAAGGTATTCACACACATACATCACCGTTTTATGTGTCCGTTCTTCCTACATGGGAGAAACATTTAAGGAGCTTGGGCCATAACACCACCTACTTGCCCCAATACAGTAGCAACCGGGACCTGCCGAAGCCTGGAGAAGCGAAAGATAACAAATTTTGATTGACCCATCCGATGGACCATTGCGGAACCACTAGACATGAAGTTCCTTACGCTACCAAGCATCTCGTCTGCAAGGAGGATTAATTAAATTCTGGTAGACTTACCTTGAAGAACTTGTTTGCCCCATCCAGTCACGATGCATTCACCAGCTCCATTGTAGAACGCGTCCAAAGTTTCGGACTCTCCAGGCAAGCAGATCGGGTAGATATTCTTGGCTAGTCTCAGATTTTCAGTAAGAACCAAAATGGCGACATCGTGCTTGTAACTGCCTGATGTGTAGAATGGATGTCTAAGGATGTTCTTCACCTGGACGATTTGGAATGGTAAGGGTTCGTCGTCGATACCCAGTTTCCATTCTCCACCCTTGATCAGAACATTCTTGGCTTCCAGTCTGGAATGGAAAGCAAATATTTGCAAATCTTGAAATTTATATGAATAGTGCATTAAGAATTGCTTATCATTGTTTATAGGATTAGTCACTTCGCCGCCATTCCAGTGGCAGTGGTCTGCTGCTGATCTTAAGTTTCCATTAAGGTACTTGTATTCACATTAAATATATTGGCCTCTCCCTCGCACAGTGGTATGTAAGTGAGGCATAAAGCATCGCGCTTTTTTTAAGTGTCTGGAAAGCGCCACCATTATCGCTTTGAAAGCAACAGAAGTACCAGGCTGTAATAAACTTCAAGAAGTTCTTACCCTTCAACGCAAGATGCGGACGTCACGACCACATCCGGTCGAGTGATGACACCTCCGCAAAGCAGGCTTTTATTCGTCTGGAGTAAGACCATGGCTTGCCATGTGATTTCAGCGAAATCTACCTCCAGGTCGTTGCGGTTTCCGTAAGGTTTCTGGCCCTGAGAACAAAGAATAATATTAACATATTTATGATTCCTTTTCAGTACATATTTATATTGTTTTTTTTTGTTCAAATGTGTTGTATTTGGCTTCTGTAGTCATAATTATGTGTTACTGAATGAATTATTTCATTTCGTATGATCGCTGTTCGCTTCTTAGACGCATCTTAAACTGAAGTATTTGTGCCATTGAAATTTTTCGCCTTGGTACTTTTCTATTACCTTACCTCTTTCTGTTCTAGTCAATAACTTCTGGACGTGCCTTATGCAGAAGGAATTTGCAAGATGGAACTTTGTGAAGTAGAGGAAGATATTCATAAAGAAATGTCTACAGTTAAAAGAGATATTACAGTACTGAAACTTAAGTAACAATATGCAGAGCAGCGTTTAATTGTCCATTTTCTTTTTATTTGCTTTGTTGCGTGGTACAAAACAAATTTTTTTAGAGAAAAAGCTGCAACACAGCCAAATATTCATCATGGCGCCTGTGTCACTTTGTTGACGTTTAGTTGACTTCTATGTCGCCCGCCATATTGCCATAGTAAATAACGGTGAAATCGACGGAAAATTTCAACTTTTGTACATAAAAACTATGCATGAAAACGATTTATTAGTATTTTTCCCGGATTCAGCAGGTTTTTTCAGATATTTTGAGACAGTCTGCCAGAGTATATTGGTGTTCTTGCTGCCCCGCATCAAGTAAGTAAGTAACTTTTATTTAACCTTGGCTACCTCTCTCGCATTCACATCCTACTAAGCCCCTAATGAAAATAAGCGTCGTGGTTGGTAGCAGCTGCCACAAGTGTTGAGTGGATACCTTTTTAGCTTAATCACAATACGAATTTCATTATTTTTGTATAAGAATTATTGTTTTCTTGCTATTATTGATACACTGGCAGCTTAAAGCTGATGCGTGTATATATCATTCAGTGCATTTAGTTATCTTAAATGAGTGTCTAGTCTTTTTTAAAACTGTTCACTTAGGGGGCATCAATCACCGTCTCTCGTAACTTATTCCATTCCTCCACTACGCGGTTAGGCAAGAAATGCTTCCTTGGATTGCTTGCTGTTCGCAATTTGGCTAATTCAAGTGAGTGTCCTCCAAGATTTTGGTTTTGGTTCATTGTGAACATGTTTGCACACTCCGAAGGTAGGATTGTAGCAACCATATAAGATCTTGTACGTCTCAATTAAGTCCCCTCTCTGTCTCATTAAGCCTTATAAATTGTGATACTGAATAAAGTTTTATTTTATTGTGTTCTAAGTACTAGTAAAATGTATAATTATCCTTTCTATAGTTTTTATTAACAGAATGATAGGATAGTGACGAAAATCTGCAAAATCTGATTAAAAAAGTGTACTTCCTATAAAGTCATAGCACGAACATCATATGCCACAGATTATGTCCCATTCCTCTCGTAATCATTGTATTTATCATCCTCAAATTAACTTATTATCCGTTGCCTTGACAACTCAATTATATTTAAATCTATTACACCAACATCGTCAACATATCATTAAATGGCTATTAAAACCATCAATAGTTATTATTAAAAACGAAATGGTTATAAAACATCTTGGAATAATCAAAATCTAATTTGTATATACATTTATCATTGATAAGGCCTTGTCACATCAATGGTTTGGCATTTTCTTATAAATAATAAGCGAGCCTGATTGACCGCAGCTTAAAGAGATTTGCGTCAATGACCCTGTTCAATTCAATTTAAAGGATTGCTTTAACTAGGAATTAAGTCTACTATTGTAGATCTTGAGAATTGGTGCTGAAGGTCTTAAAAGTCTGAGTAATTTTTGTCAAAATCAAATTTTCGCCAGTACAAATTTTAATTACAAATTGAAATATTTCGAAACTACGGTCGGCTACTTTTTGCCTTCAAGCGACTTTGACAGGATACATTTTGGTCAATTAATTTGTGCAGTCATTAGTGAGTTTCAAACAATCCACGGCGACGACATCAATATGCAAGCTTTGAAATGATGGTATGCGTTCTAGTGAAGGGACATTGTTCCTTGGCAACAATTGACGCACAACAGTGTTGCTCAACGCATATCCTAGCAACCGACGCGGAACAGTTGTTTCGCAACGTCCACTCGTGCGCAATTACGCGGTAAAGAGATATACAACGCCGTGTTGCTGGTTGCTGCGCGTCATCCGCCAATGTTGCGTGACGTTTCTAAGCATATTGAGCGTCACGTATTAGTGCCCTCAGCTCGGTTTAAAATAATCAATATTTCTAGAAAACTAAACGAAATTGCTAGGCAACAACAACACTTTAGTAAACCTAAAGAAACTGGCGGTTAAATCGCAGAAATAGCGACTTGCCCTGAAGCTTTTTCGTCCAGCCAGAGCAGAAAGATTTTATAGAGAAGTACCAGGCGATAATAAGTTTGTAAGAAGAAAACCATAACCGTTTTTTCTAAGTAATTTATTTTAAAATATGTATACTTATTTACTTATGTGAGGTAATGTTAAGCAAATTAGTGATTTCTTTAATAAAAAATTAGAAAAACATGTCTGTCCAAACGGTTTGACCAGAATTTCGCATCCTATTCTAGAATATTTCTCACATAAATTCTTTTATTCTATTTATTTATTTATTTATAAACAGGTCAACAGGAATCAGCTTTTTTCGATTTTTATTGTTTTGTTTCTGAAATCTGATCTATGATTACGTAACATTGGAAAATCTACTTACATTCAATACTCCACACTCGCCGCTGCCTTCGTACTTCCCAAGAATAACTCTATAGACGTCTTCAGAAGCGCTCGCTTGGCCATCTCCTTCAATGATAGCTTGGCCGAAGCCTTGACGAATGCCAGAACCGAAGCCTTGGCTCACAGTTTGTCCCTGGCCAGTGATGACTCCTTGCCCGAAGCCTTGACGGTAGCCGGTTCCGAATCCTTGGCTGACGCCGAAGCCTTGGCCTTGGCTTACAGATTGTCCCTGGCCAGTTACCACGCCGAATCCGAGGCCACCTTGTCCGAATTGTCCTTGAACACCCTGTTGGGAAATTTATATGAAATTGCTTAAGGACGAAATAGGTAAGTTGGTAGGGATATATCATAATCACTAGCCTATATACGTCCCACTGCTGGGCACAGGTCTTCCTACATGGGGGAAATAGACGAGGAGCTTGGGCCATAACACCACCACGCTGGCCCAATGCGGGTTGGTGGGTTAAGGCGGTTGCAGTGACAACCGGGACCAACGGCTTAACTTGCATTACGAAGCACGGGGGAGCTAAGATTAAAAATAGGGACATATACTGCAAGTTAAATCTGAACAGCAGATCAGTGTAAACGTAATAAACAGACAGACAGACTGTCGTATTTATGTGATTATGATTAGTTTAGATGCAAAAGTAGTTTTGTCTGTCTATTTAGATGAAATTTGGAATACACATAGATTATACTCTATAGAAAGGACATCAAGGATTGATAGATTATATCCGAGAGAAAGGAATGTTAAAATTTCAACTGTCTAACTATCACGGTTCGGACGGACGGACGGACAGCGGAGTCTTAGTAATAGAGTCCCGTTTTACAATTTAGGTACGGAACCCTAAAAATAAATTCACCTGACATTTAGGTCTGCCGAATGTGTTGTTTGTATGTGCCAAAGTAATTTAAAAATGATATTGAAAAAGCCTTATTTAGTTTACTAATTAAAAACATTAAAATGGTGAAACGCGGCCTCTTCGCTAAACTGTTTACCATCTCTGACCCTGTACCAAGATGCGTTTCGACACGCGTTATCAATTTAATAGTATGGGTTAACTCACGAGCTAACCTCAATTAACATAATATTGTCAAATCTATCATATAACTTCGCAGTAGGTATATATTAAGGCTTTGGTCTCGATGTTACTGTAACTGCTGAATCCTAACTAGCAAAGCGGTTGCTTTGTGCCAGGATTCTGCTGCTTAACCCAAACTCCTCATGCATTTATCCTATATACGAATACCGCTTACCACCAGGTGGGCCATCAGCAAAAAAAGCTGAGCCAGTGGGACGAAAAAGTTTTTTAGCCTATAAAAACCATTGTAAGGGTGATTTGGATGAATAGATGTTTTACACTGTAACGGCTGAAGGATCTAGATGAAATCTAGCATAGAGATAGATTGTAGTCTAGATTAAAACTTATAATACATTTTCTCTGGCGGAAACTGGTATTTAAAAAAATACATCGTTTGAATTTAATAATGACTTGCATAAGTTACAAGCATTTAGTATCTGTGTAATTAATAAACCGGTTTTAAGCAATAAAATTAATAAGCAATATTTATTTAAAATATTAATTATAATAAAATGTCTTTGACTATCCATAGAATAATAATATATTGGTTTCTTTAATTAATAGTTAAGCTGAGAAATAACCTTAGTGGTGGGTCAAGATATTTTTAACAGATTTTAATTTATCGTCAATATCTCTGTCATGTCAAAGCAAACTCGAAAAAGCAGAAAAACCAGAAATAATAGTTTTTTCAAGTCCTCAGTAGGTCGTGAAGAACATGAGATGAAAGACATGAGGAGTTTGGGCCATAACACTACCACGCTAACCCAATGCTCATGGGGTTCGTGAGGGAACTTAGTCTTCATGTGTCTTTCGAAATACGAAGAGGCTTGAGATCACGAATTTTGATTGACCCATCCCGGGATCGACCATGGTGAAAGTTGCTTTGTTTTCGCAAACAAAACCAGAGCGCTCAAACCAATACGTCACCAAGCTCCTCGACATTAAGTTCGGTTTCTAAAAGCTTGTTTAAATATTCTTACCGCTCCCTGCACTCCTAGTTGTCCCTGTCCTCTGATTGCAAATTGGCCTTTACCACCAGTTGAGTATGAGCCCTGTCCTTGTTCGGTATACTGCCCTTGTCCTTGCGTTACGATCTGGCCCTGGCCTTGGGACACGATCTGGCCCTGGCCTTGCGTTACGAGCTGGCCTTGGCCTTGCGTTACGGCTTGGCCCTGGCCCTGTGTTACGATCTGGCCTTGGCCCTTCTGGGCGAAGGCCTGGGAGTTGGCGAAGGACTGGGAGCCTTGGGCGAGTTGGGTACCTACGGATAAAGAATTTGTTATACTTGTGATGTGACAAAATTCGTCCTTACAACATAAATTATCAGTCATTTGTAGTAATCTTATCTTATGGCCATGATCAAGTCACAGCGCACTTCGACCTACTGGAATCTTTTGGGCTTCCCCTGCTTATATTCTACCTGTATTCAGAATTATGGATAACGAAAGCCTTACTCTCGGGGCAGAAAGAGCTGGTAGTCTTCCGGCTTTGGACATGCCAATCCCAGACGCCACATTCTGGTTAGTTCCAGGGCATCACAATGACACAAGAGATGCTCATTTATAGCTAACCAAATCTGTGCGTGTATTTTAATTTGTAAAGCCGCGTTTGGCTACTGCACATGACAATTAAACACCAAATGTGTAATGGAATGTGTGTCTAAGCAGGTTAAGTAAGAAGGTAGTTTGAATTTTTATGCTTCTACGGATTTTACGACACACTTACTAAACACAAAACCATGAATTTAAGACTAGTGGTTCCGAACTAACCTTGACCTCCTTGGGAATATTGTCCTTGGCCTCCCTGGCTGTATTGACCTTGACCTCCCTGACTGTATTGACCCTGTCCTCCCTGGCTGTATTGACCTTGACCTCCCTGACTGTATTGACCCTGGCCTCCCTGGCTGTATTGACCTTGACCCTTTACAGCGAATTGGCCTTTCTGGCCAAACGTGGATGTTGTAACTTGGTTCGGTCCGAATGGTGTGGGTGTGGGTTTCGGGGTTCTGAGGAAGAATTTTTGTATTAGCTGATTTTTATATACCACTAGATTTACAACCAAGCTTGCCGCATTTCTAATTTCAACCGTGAAACAGTTCGCTGCGTTGCGGATTGCAGGGGAAGGTAGCCAGTGAAATTACTGGGCATGGACGGCATTTTATCTTAGGCCTCAGGATGACAACGCACCTGCAATATCAGTGATTTGTCCTTGTTATTGCAGGTGTCTATAGGCGGCGGTAGCCGCTAACTATCAGGTGGGCCGCCAGCTTGTTTGTCATCTAGTTTACAGGCCACTTGGTGGTAAGAGGCTACTGTCGCAAATAGACCCCTGCACTATCAAGGAAAGATTACTTGGTATTGCAGGTGCGTTGTCATCCTGAGTCCATGCTCAGTAATTACACTGGCTACCTTTCCCTTCAGTCCCAGATGAATATAAGATGTTTTCGAAAGCGGCAAACCATTTCTATGAGCGAATTAGGGACCTCTGATCGAGGAGCCTGTAAAGCAAGGGGTACAGACCACTCGGCCAACCGGTCGTGTTATATGAACTTCACAATTAATTAACTGCAATGCGATGTTTGATTTACCTGAAGTTGTTCAAAAGAACGTTGCCAGTGACCGGAGGTGAGACCGTTGACCCTCTCGGGCTGTTCCCTGAGCCTCTGCTGTCAGGCACGTATTGGCCATCGTTACCACCGAACACACCAGGGACCCAGCGACCGAGCTGGTTGGTTGGCCAGGGGTCGGTGTAGTAGGGATCGCGGCAACATTTGCCAATGCGGCCAGTTTCGATGTCTTTGCAGTCCTGGAAGAAAATTTACGTGTTAGGTTGGGCCCACACCTACCGATTATGGTAGAACAGCACGAACATTTTAAAATTTCGAATCGTAATCGTATCGTTCACGCAACCTTTTCAACCAACCAAATTTCAAACAAAAGCTAACGTTACTACTCAATCCGATGGCGATTCTAAATCCAAAAGTGTTCGTGCTAGGGGTACAAGAACAATAAAAAACTGAAACCGGTAGGCTAGAATACAATACACAGAACTTCCCGGGCTAGACCCGATTCTGGTCTGTTCTAGGTAGAACAGAACAGAATCGCTAGCTGTGGTTCCTGCATTAGACCTTGTCCAAATAGGCCGTATTCGCCGCAAATCTCTATAGCGTGAGAATCGAGGCGAATACCCTGTCGAGAAAATTCGATTTTGTTCGAATTTTCTCGACAGGGTATTAGAAGCTACAAACCATTATTATCGCATGAGTCATACCAACAGATAAAATTTAGCAAATTACAAATAAATAGATCCTAGAATCCATTTTATTTAGCAGAAATGATGGTACACGAATATTTTTAAGCTACGTAAGTTAAGTGTAAAACGCTTCTCCGACGGATTTGTCTTCAATGAACGTTTCGCCGACATGTCCAAATATCCGAATCCGCTTGGTCTTAAAAAATAACAATGAATCTGCTAGTAATGCCATTATTTTCATTGAATTATCCCAAGTGGGTTTTGTAAAACGCACTTTGGGTTTGCAGACGAAATATTTTTTGACGAAAACATCGTTTGCGAAGCTTTTCATAGCGACTTAAGTTACTTTGTTACTTACAGTGAGAGGCACTCGGAAGGCCTCCTGGTCTCTTGTCAGGGCAACAGTCGTGTTGGAGATCATACCGTCAGCTGAACAATACTCGATGGGGGTGCACTTGAGGGCAGCAGCGCAGCCTGCTGGGAATTCACCTAAAAGAAATTTGTAGGTAAAGGCTTCTGAATTTCTAAACGCGCTTATACTAGTTGTTGAAGCTTGAAATTCTTCACAGCTGTAGTTCTCTTAGTCTATTAAATTTAAATTTTATTGAAATAAATTATTATTATTATTATTATTGTTGTTTTATATCGCAGCTTTTTACAGCTGGCTTAAACTGAACTTACGGGATTTTGCGGGCTTATTACTATTATTATTATTAAGGGTAACCTGTCGCATTACGTCCATTCTAGGGAGGAGAATAGGGGTATGGGATCAGTGGAGATCTGTAGCACCTATCCTCCCGAGAATCACTGTAATGCGACAGATTGGCGCCCTACATGGTGCCCTTTCCATAACAATTCAAAACTAAACGCAGGAGTGGCAGGCAGCACGCTACGAGCTGTAAATGACCTATGGGAAGGAATACCCGTAGCTGACGGAAACTCTAAACTCGAAGATAGACAGCCACAAAATGATAGAGTTCCTTTTAATGATTATGGGTTTTCGATTTATGGGTGCAGTAAATCACTGCACGGTAACACAGCCTCAGTAGACATAAAAGAAAGACAAGGACAGACCGATTGTACTATAGAATACTTACTTGGAGGAGGTATAGGTCTATTGGGTTTGTTGGGCTGTCTGTTCTGGTCCAAAATGATCCCGCCATCGATATAGTTGGGTGAAGGTATCCTTGTCTCTTTGGTGTTGCTTGAATCACTGATTTGTGGTGGCAGATATCCAGGAGCTGCTGTCGAAGTCGTGACGTATGGCCTGGGAGTAATCGGTCTTGGTTGAGTAACTGGTCTGTAAGTAGTGGGGATGGCAGTAGAGCTGATGATGGTAGGTTGATTGATGTTGTCTACTGGAGGCAGGTAAGGGATTCCAGGTTTCAATCCAGTGCCTACTGCGCCAGGACGGTATACGCTATTGAATGCGGTTCCAGATGAACTGGAGTCAGTTTCGATGAAGTTAGACTGGCTGGTGGATTTGTAGACTTCATTGTTGACGTTTCCTCCGAACCGATTGGTTGGTGTGGCAGTTGCTATTCCGACACCAGCACCGAATGAGCTGGAAGATCCACCACTGGCGAATTTGTTTGCATTGTATCCTGATTCGAAACCAGAAGCTCCTCGGTTGGCGGAGCCAGCTCCAAACGTTCCAGTAGCAGTAAAACCGGTACCGCTGTTCTGTCCGAGGTTGCTTTGGCTTGTGCCTTGTCCAAAGGTACTTTGACTTGTGCCTTGTCCAAAGGTACTTTGACTTGTGCCTTGTCCAAAGGTACTTTGACTTGTACCTTGTCCGAAGTTGTTTTGACTTGTACCTTGTCCGAAAGTATTTTGACTAGCGCCTTGTCCAATATTGCTTTGAGTTGTGCCTTGTCCGAAGGTGCCTTTGGTACCAAATGATCCAAAGCTATTGGAATTGAAACTGGCTTGGCCAGATTGCCCTGTGGTACCGAAGGTTTGCCCGGCTTGCCCTGCGTTGCTGGCTCCAAAACTAGCTTGTCCGGATTGTCCTGAAGAACCGAAAGCAGCCTGTCCAGATTGTCCTGAAGAACCGAAAGCAGCCTGTCCAGATTGTCCTGAAGAACCGAAAGCAGCCTGTCCAGATTGTCCTGAAGAACCGAAAGCAGCCTGTCCAGATTGTCCTGAAGAACCGAAAGTAGCCTGTCCAGATTGTCCCGCAGCATTGGCATTGAAGTTGGCTTGTCCGGATTGCCCAGCACTATTTGAGTTGAAGTTGGCTTGTCCAGATTGGCCTGATTGTCCAGATTGTCCGAAAGACCCTTGAGCTCCAAAGTTTGTTTGGCCTGACTGCCCTGTAGCAAAGAGACCTGAACCTTGGTTGCTAGACCCGGAGAAGGTAGCAGACCCAACTCCTAAGGATCCTTGAAGACTTCCAGCGCCAGAGAGGGCGGTTACTTCCACTCTGCAGCATATTTCAGTCTTGACGTTGCAATATTGTTTCTGTAACAAAAGAAAAAAGAGTTAGATTAGGAATTTCATGGATGGGTTAAGCTCTTTACAATAAGGTCTGATTTTTATACTGGCATATGCATATGGCATGAATAAAATAAAGGAAAACAAATTATCATCTTTAATTTTCCTGTGACCACGATAGGGGGGATAATACCTACTTAAATTTTATTATTTTATCCTTTTCAGTATTTTAAGTAGGTTTTAATTTTATTTTATATTCTCGAGTTTATTTTAATCACATTTTAATGTTTTGATGCGTTTTTAACGCCTAATTTATTTAGCAATTACAAATAAAGAAAGAAAACGATGAAAAAATTATATGTTCCAGGCGGCAATGAAACCCGCGTCTCCTGGGGTCCAGCCAGACGCGATTACCACTACGCCACCGGAGTAGTGTTTAAAAATGTGTGTAAAAATACCTCCTTAATAGGCGTCGATTTTGACTACCGCCGTAATAGTTAATATTTATATTTAATATCCCTTTTCATTAAACTTTTTCGCGATTAAATCAAATTTACTATTGAAGTAAACAAAGCACTGATAGACAATCGCATTAGTAAAACAAAGTAGACATTCGTAATATGTTAAACAGCAAGAGATGTCATAGATATAGCATAAGTAACATATTCGCTTGGTTTTTAGTTTTAAAATACACTCTGCAACACGTTAATGGTGACAGTTGCAAAAAATAGCTTTTAGAAAAGTAGTACACTTTCGTCTTTTATTCTGATATACATAAGCGTGATATTCAGGTTTTAATCATGTGTGGATAGGCACTAATAGATATTGGGACAGTAAATTCCATTTTGGTCACTCAACGAGAGTAAAACACGAAAATAAATAAGTATACATATAGCTTAGTAATAGAAGCGTTTTGAAAAAAATATTTAATTGTGATTACCTAGGTCCTTAATTTATCTAATAAAAAGTAGTTTTTGGAGTTGGTCCGCATAGTTTCTAGAAAAAATCGAAAGTGAAGCAGCGACTCCAAAAAATACCTTTTTATGAGATGCCATGTTTTGAATTCGGTTTGATTTTTATAAATTATACACTTTTTTACCTTAGTAATACAGTTACCGGCACTGCAGAAAAAACGATGCTAGTTTATAAAAACCAGGTAGCAATATTTTGAGTTTTAAGACATTAATTTTGCACTAGTTAACTAATTAATCTTTCTGGTCTCAACATTCCGGTTAACTGGTAGAGAATGGCGAATGGCATTATGTACGTTAGGGGCGGGTTGCTGAAATAGCTTCGGCAGAGCCCAGGCTACCCCCGTGAAGGGCAGTGGAGTTACCGGGGAGTTTAAGTGGGTATTCCCAGTGCCTATACGATCAGGCGCTGGGCCCACACACGCCAGTCGCTTAGCCAGTGGCTCCGGTAGCTCCGTAAGCGGATTCCTAGCCGAAAAAAAAGAAAAACGGGAGTTTGGTTGCATTTTGTTGTGTCAGTCAAGATTTTCATTAGAATAATTAAAAATTGTCTCGGAGCGAATTTTGTGTTATAAAATTGGTGTAGTTTTATGAACTAAGTGTTTGTGTTGACGTGCAACTAAAATATTATAAGATTAAAAGTGAATATTGTGTAAAAGATGATGAGAACTTTTTTGTGGTTATCCACCTCATCAAGTAGCACATAAAGTGACTGTCATCATATATTTCGTGTCAAATAATCTCAAGATACATTGAAATGTGTAACACCACCATTTCAACCTGTAAATGAAGAAATAAAGAAATACTGAAGACATGGCTGTTTGGGCATTAGTTCCCTTTGCCTTCCCTTTATAGGGAGAATTAACCAAAAAAAAAAGATAAGTGGTAATTGGTGCAGCCGGCTACCGGATCTTTATGTCCCATCTGTTAGCAGGCTATAAAACCATTGATAATTGACGAAGAAGAAATATCCATTTATAAAAGGTGGAGTGTACCATTCGATATGTGGTCGACAGTCGACTGCTAATGTCACGACAGGGTTCAAGTCGACGAAAGAGGTCACAGTTCGGTTCCCGTTTACGGACATGCTGTTTAGTTGCGAAATTGTTTTATACTAAAACTGTGTGTTAAGCCATCAGCTACAGTTTCTTAGATTAGCAATGTCATCACGCAGCAACCATAATAGCATATCTTCATTAAAAAGTTATACAGGTTAGTGCCGTCAATACGACAATTTTAAGCAACATTACATAGAAATGTTCATTTGATAATTTCATGACATTTCTATGAAAGAATATAACATTGCCTGCATTATTTCATAGAAATGTCATGAAATCATCTGTCCTCGTCCATCGGCTTCCCGCGCTCCTCACCAGATCGTCAGTCCACCTTGTGAGGGCCTACCAAGTACCAACGCTGCCACCTACTGTTCTTAATCAAGAGTTATTTATTGACAAACGTTATAACGCTTGTCAATAAATAACTCTTAGCGCACGGGGAGACGCAGCGTTGGTAGACCCTCACAAAGTAACTTTCCCCACTGTCGGTCCCGGGATGGGTCAGTCAAATTTATAATCTCGAGCTCCTCCGTGCTTCGTCGTTCTCGTTAAGCCGTTATTAGTACCGCTTTAACCCACCAACCCACATTGGGACAGCATGATGGTGTTATGGCCCAAACTCCTCAAGTGTTTCTCCCATGTAGGAAGACCTGAGCCCAGAAGTAGGACGTATATAATATAGGCGTTATTATCTGCAGTATAATCGTCAATCTTGCAATATGCTCTAGATATTAATACGACTATACCCATTATTTTATTTAATCATTGCGACAAAAGAACAGGCAGTGATGGTATCCAGACCAGATGCTCCTAGAGAGATCTCCTAGAGACACTATACCAAATGTTATGTTAAATGATTAAGTATCAGTGTAAATCTTTGGTTGCGTACTAATTGTGTGTATATATGTAATTTATTACATACAAACGACTGTTGCAGGTATTGACAGGCAAACATATTATTAATGGTAGTACATCACAGTGTAGGAATTATTTTACAGTATATCAAATTAACAACCGGGTTTTCACCAAAAATCTTCCAATCAAAAATATTCGATTTCATTACCTCGTAATAAAGAATCACAGAAATGAGTACACGGTTCATTAGGTTTCTTTCAGTGAGCTCGTGGGGTACCCAAATATCGAGCTTTTTTGTATACCCCTTTTTTTTAAAAATGCGCCAAAACTGTTTTGTGGTCAATTCCCAGTTCTTCAGCTACGTCGTAACTACTGATATGCCGATCTTGCTCCAGTTTTTCAAAAATGGCATCAATTTTATCCGTAATAGAGCGACCAGAGCGACGTGCATCTTTGACATCAAAATTTCCGGATTGAAAACGCTTAAACCAAATTTTTGCTACTCTCACAGACACTGCACTAGGTCCATAAACATCGCAATTTTTTTTCGCGGCTTGCGTTACATTTTTCCCTTTTTTGTAGTAAAATTTTAAAATGTATCGAATTTCTTCATTAGATTCACTCATCTTGACAGTACGAAAAACAAATGAAAAACACACATTTTCCTAATTTGAATTTGGAATTATGTTTTTTAAAATCGAAACTTTTAATGATACCAAAACCAGCCAGATACAAATAGTACAGCCACAGAGATTTTATTACAAGTTCATACATACTATAATGCGAAAAGACTTTTTCCCCAACCTAATATTTGATGGCACGTCAATGACCTCATTAGACAGTTCATCCTCGATTATACATTAACAGTGCACCTACTGTCTATGTTTACACTGTGTGTCATTAATAATAAATGAATCTCTTTTGACAAGGTACTGTCACCACAACAATAAGCTTGGCAGTTTGTGTTATTATTAATCGTTTATACTATATCAGTAATAGTAGTTTTGTAATTGTGGATAATAGGTTGTTCAATGCACGAAACTTTATGCAACGATGTACCTACAGACAGCAGTAAAATTAATTTAATCTGTCAAGCGCCTACCTCTGGAGGTCTTTGACAATGAAAGATCAATTGTGTCTGGAATCTGATGCTTGACGGGTTAAATGAATGTCGGGGGTCCCGGGTTCGAATCCCGGTAGGAACAAATGTTTCTATGATGAGTACGAGCATTTGTTTACGAGTCATGGATGTTTATATGTTTATTTAGTATATTTCTAATATTTACATACATATTATAACCATTATTGCTCCTAGTATCCATAAACACAAGCTTTTAATGATGCTTACTTTGGGCTAGATAATAGGTGGGAGTGTATAAAAAAAATACTACGAATAGTAGGTACCTATTTTAACATTTTTAAAGTACTGTGTCACACGCATATGAGCGTAGAACGGACAAGATTAATTATCTTATCAATCCAAATATATCTTTTTACCCGACTTCAATAAAAGGAGGTTGTCAATCCGACCCGTACGAATTGAAATGTTGTCAGAATAATCATTGCGTAGTTTTTCTACATATCTTGAAATAGCTTTTAACGTAAATTACAGATAGACTTGAAAAATTTCACAGGGTTATCCCAAGTACTCGGTAGCTCAGATGGTTAGAGCAGTCACCTGGACAGTGAAAGTTCCCTGGTTCAGTTCACGCCCCAGGTCGTGATTTTTTCTCTTTCGGATATTTTATATACTCTTTATTGCACTTTAAAATTACAAATAACAATTATTTAAAATAGTAAGTTAGCAAGGGTGGACATATCTCTATAAGAGATCTCTTCCAGCCAACCCTTAAATGTGTAAGACATCACTTTGTGGAAGCAGGCAGCACCGAGTGCATCAAAATATTAATAAACAATATACATTTTAGATACTAATACATATTATTAAATAATAAACAGAATACTTATACATATTCTAGATAAATATACCAAAATCTATATTCTATCTATATTTTCTGAATATCTTTCTAAGGCTGCGGTCCGATAACCGCTAAAAGTCGCGATCAGCGCTAATATCGCTCTGAAATGCGTCCGCCGGGGTGGCGAGCCGCGTGACGTCATCGATGACATCATAGCACACTTACAGCGCTAATGCTCTGGAGGAAAATTACTGTAAGCGAACTGTCAAACTGTGGTTTGTTTATTTATTTTAGGTTATTTATGGTAAACGGAATTGTTGCTGTCCAGAAAAGAGAAGTTGTATTGTAATTATAATTCACAAACACAAAAGTAAGTACCTAGATCACACTGTTTTAGACTCGAATACTCAAATGCAATAGTATTGATTTGACAGTTAACATTTGACCGGTTGAAACGCTAAAACTTCGGTCCGAAATCGTAAGTACGCTGAAAGCTCTGTGAGCAATTTCATCGTGTATTTTATATCGGACCGCAGCCTAACATTCATACTAATATTATAAACCCGAAAGTAGCCCTGTCCGTCTATCACGTTTTCACTCTTAGCCAGTGAACCGATTGAGATAAAATTTGTCAATAGGCGGCTACTGTTTATTAAAGAGTTAAAACAATATTGACAAACCCTACAAATATTATCAATAAACAATCCTTTAAAACGGTTTAGATTTCATAAGTGGATTAGATCTTGCTAAACGATTTCGCGTGTTTGTATAAACTGTGAAGCGTTGCGCAAAATGTCTTAAGTGAGATATAGAGATTATGAATACATTGACAAAGAGTTGAGTAAAAATTGGTTACCTATTCGCAAGCGATGTACCTCCGCAATACGCTGAGTGCGCGCCAAAACCCATGGAATCTTAAACGTATTAGCTGAGCGATGGGAATCACCGATTTTGCGGCGTTTTGGATTGCTTCATGACGTCAAGTAGATTTTTTGGTCTCCCTCGGCGAACCTGAGAGGTTACCTATCTATCTGTCTATGGTACTGAATATTTTTTGTCCTGTTTAATTGTTACTAACCTGTATGAATAATTTACATCCACAATAAAGATTGATTATAATATTCAGAATACTGCGGTGTAATTCACTAACAGAAATATTCAACGTCGAGCTTCACGTCTGACAAGACGACGATCCGCCATTGATTTTGACGTTTGAGCATAGCGCTGCGCATAAGCGTATTCACTAATCTCTACGTCGATCTCATGCTGTGTATGATTGTCACTATTTTAGAGATGCGACATGAAGTACTATCGATATTTTTCGATTTAGTTTTTGTGTTTAAAATGTATCGCAATGACTTTATTCAATATTTTATTGACTTTTACATATAAATACATAAAAATAAACAGCTTTTTAGTTCTGGTTCACGCCGTGCTCGTCGTCGGAACGCTAAAGTCACTAACGGTTGTCAAATGGTTGTCAAACACATGTCAGACCCACCATACCCCTAGCCCTACCCCTGGGGGTAGGGTGGGACTGAACCATACCACCCTTAGTAGTGCTGGGTGCTGGGAGTTAATGAAAAAATAGGGGAAAAAAAGATACCAGAAATTGTCAATATTGTCATTACATTTAGATGTAATGACAATATTGACTCTTCCTCCGTGCTTCGGAAGGCACGTTAAGCCGTTGGTCCCGGTTGTTCCTGCAACCGCTTTAACCCACCAACCCGCATTGGGCCAGCGTGGTGTTGTTATGGCCCAAGCTCCTCATGTGTTTCTCCCATGTAGGAAGGCCTGTGCCCAGCAGTGGGACGTATATAGGCTGGTGATGATGATGATGATGATGATTTAGATGTAAGGATAACAACTCAATCGAAATATCGTATGTATGTAGCTGGATCATCCCCTGAAGTACCAGGCTACCATATCTATTATGTAGGAGATGTTTAGCATACTGTTCATTTTATTTATATAATAATCGTAGGGTACAATAAATAACCTCTGATATACTTAAGGTAGCCTGGTACTTCAGATTGGAAATATACATTTATTAGGCCTCAACGGATCAAATGAATCAACGGACTGAATTACTTTCCCACTGTCGCATTGTCGGTTTAGTTTAATTAGAAACAATTATAAAATAAAAAAAGAATTATGCTATTAACACCAGGTTCGTAATATTTGGAAAAACAAAACCTGTAAACATATAGTTCACAGCACTACGGTGGAATGGCACCCAACCCCCAGGGGCATGGCTAGGGGTATGGTGGGTCTGTCATGGTCAAACAAACGCCTTTAACGAATCGCATAACTGGGCTTAGTTTTGACCTGTTTTTACGGGGCTGGCTAGTCCAGAGGTCTCAGATTCAAGCCCTGGTAGGGTAAGCAGTTATGGATTTTTGTATGTTTATTTTGTATACTAGTGGTCCGGCAAATTTTCGGTCTTTAATTACCGCAAATGACGTCACACCACCAGATGACGCCGTAAGAAGAGCCCTGAAGACATCTAGTGCATATTCAACACCCTGTTCTAACCGCCTCCTCCTTGACCAACTATACGGCCTTTTTTGTAGGAACCTATGTTATTTACAGGAAGAACAGAACGCATATAGACAGACAGACTGACTGACATAGACTGTCAGGCTGACAGACGGACCGATAGACAGATCGACAGACAGACCGATAGACAGTCTGACATTATAACATTGTTAGCTTACGTAGATCCAGACAAGACAGAAAGACAAACATTATGACATTGTGAGTTAATATTATTTTATGTGTTAGACATAAGGGTTTTTTGACGATTCGAAAGAGCTTCTTGGGGGGCCTAATTGAATAAAGATATTTTCATTTGATTTCACATGTGGCGGCAAGGAATTCCAAGTTTTGGAAGTACGACAAAGAAATGAGTATCTTATATCTTATCTTACTGTGGGGCCATGACTAAGTCACAGTGCACTTCGACCCATTGGGATCTTTTGTGCCTCCCCTGCGTTTACTGTTCCTGTGTCAAGAATATAGTTGCCATTAGCCTTAAGGAAACGAGTAACTAATCTTCTTTGTGTGTGGGAGTGAACTGATGACTTGGAAGACGCACACGTGTGCCCCTGAGTAGGCTATTAGCCTATATAGGTCTTGCAACAAGCATCTATAGGCTGCGGTAACCCACTCTCATACTGCACATAAACAAACCACTTTATTGTCAAAATACGTGGTCACATTATTCAATCCGAACACGATTCAGACAAGGTATGGTTTGCCAAGTCATCGTACCTACACTTAGGTTCACCAGTCCCCTTATTCTCAATTGTCGGATCAGGAATTCGATTCGAAAAGTGACATGCCGTGTCGCTTTGACGCCACGCGATAAAAAGTAACAGGTATAGAGATACGAAATTCGAATATTTTTAATAAGGAGGCTGAACAAAATACAAAATAACTGAATTTTCTTTTTTAATATAATCCAATTTCACTGGATAATTTACTCGTAATTCAATTTGATAAATCAAAATATAATAAATTGTTACGATTTCTCAGTAACTGTTCTTACATTTAGAGATAACCACAGCATGCATAAAGTTGTTTAATACAAAAGATAAACTAGGTGGTAGACCCGTATGTAGGGTCGTCTGGGTAGGTACCACCGCCTTTCTTATTTCAGCCGTGAAACAGTTCGCTGTGTTTCGGATTGAAGGGAAAGTTAGCCAGTGCAATTGCTGGGCATGGACGGCATTTCATATTAGGCCTCACGATGACAACGCACCTGCAATATCAAGTGACTTTTCCTTGTTATTGCAGGTGTCTATAGGCGGCGGTAAGCGCTTACCATCAGGTGGGCCGTCAGCTTGTGTGTCATCTAGTTGTATAAAAAAAAAGATATTCAATTCTATTTATAGATTGCAGTCAATTAAAAAAAAGGAGTTTATAATTAAAGTTGTCAATACAATAATTACATTAATAAGGATGTCATATTATTATTATTAGCTTGAATCAAAATAAAAATTACATGTCATTAGAAATCTGCTTTGTATTACGGCCAAGGTGCGTCAATATTTATATAGTTTTAATAAATTTGTACCGGCTTTGATGTTTTAACATGTATGGAAATATCACTCTATTAGTTTAATATCTTAACTTTTAATAAAATATACACGATCCCTTTTAGGAGAAGTTTAATGGAATGTCCGCAAGCTTAAAACTTCCCTCGACGCCATACAAACAGCTATAACCGGACATTTCCGGAAAATTCCGCAAATGTCCTAAAAATTCCGACGTATGTAAACCCTATTTCACTACTACACCTGCATAAGCGTATATTGTAAAATACATAATATTTTGTGTGTCCTTTTAGAATTTTAATCGACATGACTCATTACGAAGATATTTCAACATCGCCGTCGACTCTGTTGATATATGAAATAAAAAAGCTATATCGCTAAAGCTAAAGCCGATAGCGCTTTCTTTGAAGGACAATGAAAAAGACATCAACGTCATCCTTGAAAAAAAAATTAAACAAAAATAATAACCAACTTCAAAATACTAAAAAGGATAAAATAATTAAATTTAAGTAGGTATTCATCCCCTAGAAACATATTTTTGGAGTTGTTGCTAAGTTGTTTGCACCGATTCCGAAAACTATGTTTCTATTTAATTGTAAATGTGTCAATTTTTAAATTAAGAATTGAGTTTGATAATCAAAAAGTCAGCACTCTCTCTGTGAATAAAATTGTTCACAAATAAAGTAATTTAGTAATAATTGACCGCGAGTTAAATCCGGTAAAGTGGGTTTGTTTCAAATAAATTATTTAGTATTCGTCGCTTAGGTAAGTTTCGTGGTTATTTTTCCTCTCTGTCTTGATCTAAGCAAAGTTCATGAGGTAAAATATTTCCAGTGTAATACGCAGCGCAGGATTTTGCACAAGATTGTGAGATAAAATACTAGATCATTGCTTTGATTCTTCTAATAAATAAACCAATTATTATTTTTTCTACGTCGTGGGAACACCGTCGTTGCTATTGTGTATTGTGTTTTTTAATAGTTTTTTTTAATAGATTCCTCATTATTCAAGTTTATTATTGTCAGGAATTGAGCTGTTTCCGGTTTCTTTATTTTTTGTTACCTGTTTATTAGCATAGCATTATTTTTTAATTTTTATTCAATTATATATATTTTTTTATACAACTAGATGACAAACAAGCTGACGGCCCACCTGGTGGTAAGCGGTTACCGCCGCCTATAGACACCTGCAATAACATCACTGGCTACCTTTCCCTTCAATCCAAAACACAGCGAACTGTTTCACGGCTGAAATAAGAAAGGCGGTGGTACCTACCCAGGCGACCCTACATACGGGCTTACCACCTAGTAAAATTGGCTTAATTAGAGGATGGATTGGATAGTAAACAAACGTCAATCTTTTCAACGACATCTGAAATACGGAACCTGCATGCAGTTCATGTGGATTATATTTACCCTTTCATTTGAAATAATTAGATAAGCTCGTAGATTTCTAGGTGGCATGTGGTAGGCCAGTATGTAGGGTCGTCTGGTACCACCGCCTTTCTTATTTCAGCAGTGATACAGTTTGCTGTGTTTCGGATTGAAGGGAAAGGTAGCCAGTGTAATTACTGGGCATGGACGGCATTTCATCTTAGGCCTCAGGATGACAACGCACCTGCAATATAGAGTGATTCTTACTTGTTATTGCAGGTGGTTAGCGGTAACAGCTTACCATCAGGTGGGCCGTCAGCTTGTTTGTCATCTAACTTAGCATGCTATCTTCTTTATACTAAAGAAGGTAGCATGATAAGTGTCAACCACTTATCATGGATCAGTGTTCAATTGTCCATTTTCTTTTTATTTGCTATGTTGCGTTATACAAAACAAGGATTTTATATAAAAAAACTGCAACACAGTCAAACGTAATTTTAAAACTGCCTCTTTATTGTAGTGGTAGAGATCACCTGCCTCAGACCTAGGGGTCCCGGGCTCAATTCCCCGTGAGGGCAGAAAATTTCCGCTCGGTTTGATTGGTGATAGGACTGTTCCAAGTCCGCCTGGCTAGCTACCACCATCTTACCTAAGTCTGCCGCCATAACAATAATGCTAACAGCATTATTGTGTTCCGGCAGTTGGAGGTAAGGTAGCCAGTTCCTCTATGGTTGAGGATCCGGATGTAGCTCGCGTCTGCTTCAGCCTCATCATCAGGTGAGATGAAGGCCAAGAGCTACCCCATTCAGAATAAAAAAATGTACATAATTTATATAGGTAAGTCATTCCATCCTTTTCTTATCGAAGTAGCATGAAAGAGAGATTTTAGCTTTAAGGATTGAACAGAATCTGCGCCAATGCCTGAGTTAACTTATGTTTATGCATGTCGCAAGTCGTAACGTCAATCTAACATCTGTTTATGTTTGATTAAAGTACTAGGGTCCCAGAAATGTTAATATGTTAGTAAGAATTGGGAAATTACACGACACATCTTGATGAGTCGCTCAAAGCATTTAGGACTGGCAGAAAAACCGTTATAAAATATGATTATATCAAAGTGCATTAAGAAGTGTGTTAATATAAAGTTGGATATACTTAGCTTTCTTATTTACAGATTTATAGAAAATAATTTAATACGATCCTTAATTTTATGCGATCCTGGTATTTTTAAAGCAAATTAGCTATTTTAATGTAAGCCGTTTATTTTATTTTATTGTCTTATAAACTGGAAAGAGGAGATAGTGTTATTATAAATCTTTCGGCGTCATTCTCGCCTGCCAACCACCATTGAGCCACTATAGTCATAGTAAAAGTAAATGCTATAGTCATAGTAATGCTATAGGTGCTATGGACACGGGACACTGTTACAGACATGGTTTTCTAAATAATACCTGATGGTTCTGATGCCATCAGCACTGAAAGATCATATGGAATAATAATAATAATATTTATACACTCACACCTATTCTTTAGCCAAAAGTAAGCATCTTTATGAGCTTGTGATATTACTAGATAACGGAGAAATAATGATAATAATGTATATAAATTTTAGAAATATACTAAACATATAAACATACATGACTCGTGAACAAATGCTTGTACTCATACGAACATTTGCTCCTACCATGATGTTGTAGTTTTGACGAAAATTTGTTTTATCGAACATGCGTAAATGCATTCTTGGCTTGGCTTGAACGCTCTGCTTTCGATACAAATAACAAAGCAGCTTTCGCCATGGTCGATCCTGGGATGGGTCAATCAAAATTTGTTAAGCCGTAGGTCCCTGTTGTTCCTGCAACCGGTTTAACCTACCAACCCGCATTGGGCCAGCGTGGTGGTGTTATGGCCTAAGCTGCTCATGTGTTTCTCCCATGAAGGAAGGCCTGTGCCCAGCAGTGGGACGTATGTAGGCTGGTGATGATGAATGACTTATCCACCTCGCTTTATCCTCCTTGGCGGGAAATCACAAGATTTCACGGTCTCAAATGAGATGTCCCAAAAATTTATACAAAAAAATAGACAAACTTATGCAGAACTGTTTTTATTATATAGTCCATACACACAAACAAGAGTTTTCTAAGAAAAAACTGCAACACAGTGCAACACAGCCAAATATTCATCATGGCGCGTATGTCAGTTTGGTGACGTGTATTTGACTTCTGTGTCGCCCGCCATATTCCCATATTGAATGCGTAATAATGTCATTTTTAGCTTTGTACCAGTGAATAATAAATGCCGGATATGAAACATCTTCTTTGCCAAGCCGCGTAAGATCTCCGGGGATCTTATGACAATTTAAAACTAATTAAGCGTGGAATCTGTGGCTTGCAGGTTAAAATTTAAGCGCGACTTATTGAGTATTCGGCCTTTAGAGTTCTCAATGAATTGCGTCTGTTTCTCCTGGCAAGAACTTAAAGTTAATTACTTGTTTCATTAATAGCGCCGTTAATAGAGAGTTTTGTTTACGTCTGTAGAATATTCAATGTTTATGCAGACGCTACTTGGTGTCCTTTAAAATATTTACTCTGCGCGCGTTGCCTAACAACCGGCACACTAAAAGCCGCTGTGAAATTAAACGCACACAATTATCTTTGACGCGAAAATTTGTGTCAGTATGTTCGCGTATAACTTCTAAAATATTACACCGATTATTATAATATTTCGTAGCTGTATACTTTAATTACGCCCGTATGATATGGGCTATTAAAATATTTAATATTTTTGATTTTTTTCGAGATATATAAGATAAGGTGTTTCGCTTGGAAAAATTACGTAAGCTTATCAAAATGTGCCGATGAGAATTCATACCTGTACGCTATATGTTGTTACGTCATAGAATATTGGTGCCAGTGCAATTTTAGTAGCGAAATATCTCATGACACCCCGTAGGAGAATTGTACTTAAGTTCCTCAGATTATTGAAGCGTGAGCTTCCTTATAATGTAATGATAATTAACTGTTGAATTAGGTAATTAGCCCTTTTAACAAACTACCACTGAAATAATTTTTGCTTGTCTTTAAATAAGTATTTAATTTACTGTCAGTAATAAGTTAAGTTTTATCATTTAAGGGCTTTTTATTTGTGGTTTCATTAAATGTAACTAAGTCTTTATTTTAATTATCTTGTTCTACCTATAGCTACGTATAAATTAATGTTATTGTCTATTGCCTTTTATAAATCATATTAATTAGAATTATTTTTAACCGTATTAGGGTCGTTCAGCCTGAGACACAGGATTTCCTAGTTCAGGCACATAGTTGTTTATAATACCTAAGTAACTTTGTTACTATTTTAAACTATTTGTCATGAATTTTCTGAATAAATTATTATATATATATATACTACCGTGATGGATCCTACCTAGGGAAGGAGGCATGGGGAGGAAATATCTAACTTAATTATTTTGTTTTGGGTCGGTCAGGCTTTGCGGTCAGCTGTTGTTTTTTGATTTGAAACGAATCACAAACGCTTCAGTTAAGTTTTTGTAATTCTAATTTTTCAACCTATTGAGTCGTCAATGTATGCGTGATTGCGGAGATTTGCTTCTCTTTGACTTTTTAGTGAAACGATACGATAGTAGGAAACGTTATATGCCGACGGTCACCCATCTAGCTTTGAACTTAAAAAATTATCACACAAAATGTGGTATTTTTTTAACAAAAATCAAAACTAACTTAAAAACCCCCAAAAGGATTACTTTAATTAATAAATTTAAGTTACTTACTTAAATTTATGAATTTAAGTAATCCTTAATAGCTTAGTTGTTTTCAGAAACAATAGAAAGTGAAGCACCGACTCCAAAAATATGTTTCTAGGGGATAAATACCTACTTAAATTAATGTATTTTATTCTTTTTAGTGTTTTGAAGTCGGTCTTTATCCCTTTCCAAATAAAGAGAAAGAGTTGGGCTATAATTGAATTAAAATTTAGTAATAATAATCATAAATTCATTTATGTATACGATCTTGGATCATATTAAAATGAACACTGCAATTATTAGAATTAAATCTTTAGTTCGGTCAACAGAATCAGGCCCTACTATTAATTTCAGTTTAACGACTAAACTAACTTAGCGGCTGTCAGATAGACATCTTTCGAAATTCTGTTTAAATTACCAGCCTGTTTAACTTCTGTGTGGTTAAATCATTTAGATAAAGTAATTAAATTACTGCGAAGCTAGACAAGTTACCAATTAAGTTGAATACAAAATTACTGACGTTTATTTAACTTAATGGTTTTACTATTCGTATTTTTCTTGGAGGAGCTCGGTGGCGTAGTAGTTTTAGCGCTCTGGTTTCGATTACGAAAACAAAGCAACTTTCGCCATGGTCGACCCCGGGATGGGTCAATCAAAAATTTGTTATCTCTCGCTCCTCCGTGCTTCGTGGGGCACGTTAAGCCGTTGTTTGGTCCCGGTTGTTCTGCAACCGCTTTAACCCACAAAACCAATTTTTTTTATTTTAATACTTTTTAATACTTAGCTTGTGACTTTGTGTGTCAACCAACATCTAAGGCTGTCACGCGGTACAAATGGAGTAGAAACGCCAGCATATAAATTGCTATTTCGATTAATTTCATTCAATATTGTGTATGAATAGATTAGGCAAGAGGTAAATTTCCTACCAATTTTATACAAGAAATTATTACCCAATATTATTATTTATTTTAAGCATATATTGCAATATAGCAGTTAACAAATCATGAAATGTGGTTAGTTTGTTAAATATCAAACCGCTATTGCGTTATGGAGCATATTAATCTTAATCCAATAACTATGTTATACGTTGGAGCGCTTCAGTTTTATCCATGTTGGAAGGGTTATGCGATTGCTAATGCCCAGCAATAGCGATGTTGATATTTCTGAATCAAGCAAAGCTATTTTTAAACTAGTCGAAGATTTCGGTTGTATAGCCAAAAGGAAGCCTGTGTCCTTTGTCAAGGTATAATCTAATTCTACCAAAGATTATAACGCCAATTTTTAACGAAAACTTTACACGTAACAAACAGACAGATAGAGTAACTTTCTATTTTTGAAAATATTAGTTGAATTGCCATTACTAAATACAATATTTTTTTTTTAGAAAGCACGACAAATGACTAATGTGAGGCGGTAAGAAGAGTCCATATGCGAAGACAGTTAGTGCAGTTTAGACACTGCTCTAGCCGCCTCCACCTTGCCGGCCCAAAAGGTGCTTTTCACGCCTCTTTTGAAGGAACCCATGTTATAGGAAGGAGGGAACACATGTGCTGCCACAGATGCGGTGCTTCCGTTTTCATACGATTTGATAGTTACCATGACGACGAACGTTTGCGTTTCAATTCGATGGAAACTAACACTAGAGAGAACGTTTCGATCATGGCTGCGTTCAGCGCGATTGGGCCTGATTCTGAAGACACACTCTAATTCTAAATTTAAGTACAGTATATCTCTTTCACGCAATATCTAATAAGAAAAAGATGGGAAGAATTGGTATAGAGCTGTCAATTAAATTCAGATAAATTTCAAAGAAACCATAGACAATTTTAGACGGCATGTACGGAGGTGCTTCCTAAACACAGCATTTTATCATGTTCAATAAGGTCGAAAATTGAACACACATTTCTAAATGTCAAATTAGGTATATGACAGCCATCCCTTTCGCATTCATTTTGAGAGAAAGAAATGCACTGAACTTAAATTTAGACTTAGCATGTGATCACCAGAATTAGGGCTCCATTGTGCGTATAAAATGTCGTTTTAGTTTTTGTTTCGATTGAACTAAGTTTCAAGTAGGTACAGAGGTCGGTTCGAAGCTCGGCAGAGGCAGTGTGATAATCGCGATATTTGTTCACGATTCATGGTCGTCCGTATCGTATGTTTATTTAGATGTATTCTCGCGTGTATGTATATTCGTGAAATCAATATTTTAGCGTAATCACGATAGACGCCAGAATTCCACCAAGGCATAATTATACTGTGACCTTGCTATCAGGTTGAAGGTTATGCATTGACGGACATATAAAATGTAAAGCTATTAGAACCACCTGATGGTAAGCAGTTACCGTAGCCTATGAACGCTTGCAACACCAGGGGTGTCACTTGTGCGTTGCCGACCCTGTAAAAACCTTTTCACGCCTTATTTGAAGAACCCCATGCAGTACTCATTCGAGAAAAGCTCTGCAGGGAGCTCATTCCACAACCTGAGCGTACGCGGGACCAAAATCGCGGGGTTAAATACAGATTTTTTAACCTACTCACAAGCAAGCTGGTTGTAAGGTGGCTCGTCATCTATAGCCTGGAATAATAAGAAAAACATCACTTGGTATTGCAGGTGCGTTGTTATCCTGAGGCCTAAGGTGAAATGCCGTCCATGCCCAGTAATCACACTGGCTTAGGCTAGGCTACCTTTCCCTTCAATCCGAAACATGCGAAATTGCTCTCGTGTGAAACATACAACATTTCACCTCTCCAGCGAGAATATTGTTATAAGTGAAATACTCAAACAATATTAATTCAGGCGTTAAACAATCATTTTCATCACTCGATGAACTAATTTTTGTAATTAAATTAACAAACTAATCACAATTAATAACACGGATAAAGTCGGAAAATCAAAACAATCTGAATTTGTTTTTCCCGCTTTGTCCACAGATTATATAGACTATTTTTGAGTTGCGTTCCGAAATTAAGGTGCATGTCATTTTTTTGAAAAGTAAATACTTACTAATTATATTTTTATGCAACGTGACATTATTGTTTACTGAATTACATAGTTATTATTATTTTTCAAGAAAACGTCCATAAATTAAAATAGTTAAGCTTATAAACTAAAATAAGTAAATTACATAGTTGTGCGACTAGCGCTAGTCCTGAGTTTCGGAACGCGCTACTGCCTACCTAAAATAAATTAATAAACTTACTTTGCCTCACGCTCGCAGCAAAAACCCGTTTTCCTTCGAGATTTAACGAAGCAAAAGAGCTATTCTGCTGCTGGAGAGGTGAAAACAAAATTTCCCATGACACTACTGCCTGTCGATTCTGTAACAAAACTCGCACCTCACTTCGCAAGTCACTTCGAATTCAACTGTCAAATAGAGCAAATTTTCATACATTTTTTGCTCTATTTGACAGTTGAATTCGAAATGACTTGCGAAGTGAGGTGCGAGATTCGTTACAGAATCGCACCCCTGGTAGTGCCAAGCAGTAGTGCCTAGGATAATAAATGAAGAAAACACATAGCGTTCCTGATCCAGCGTTTGGGGGTCAGCTCTGGCAGCCTCCTGCTGAGTGGTGAGGCGAGGCTGGACGTGGACATCAGCAGAATCTTCTCGGTAGTTCAACTTTTGGAACCGGTGTAAAAATTAGACAGACTGACAAACAGACAGACAGACTGTCTGTCAGACTGTCTGACTGAAAGACGGAGCTAAAGACAGATCGCCTGACAGACCCATAGACAGACTGACATTATAACATTGTTACCTTACATAAACCCAGACAAGACAGAGAGACCAGCAATAAGACATTGTTAGTTAATATTATTATATGATAGACATAAGGATTTTTTGACGATTCGAAAGTGCTTCTTGGGGGGCCTAATTGAATAAAGATATTTTCATTTCATTTTCATTATGCGACACTAGACAACTTTTACTTGGCTAAAGAAACGCCATACGCTATAATAATTGTTGACGGCAGAAAGAGGCTTGCGTGTTTAACAGAGCAATTTATTCAATAAAAATAAGTAAATTTACATTGAAAATAAAATAATAATTAATTTATGACCAAAGATAACAACCAACCTTTGCGTAGCAACGAGAACGCATAGAGCCGCCTTCTCAACAATAAATATGTGTCAATTAGAGAAGCTTACTAACATAGTTTTAAGACCATTGTTACTAGCACTGTATGGGCAATAAATATCTATTTTTTATTTTTTTTGGTGGCGCGATGCCCCATGGGCCTACCACCTATTATCCATATGGTTATATATTCGTTATGTATCCATAACACCAGTTCATAATAAGGCTAGTCTAGTTTAGACAATTTGTGGTAATAATACCAAGCGTGGAAAGGATAATATATTGTTAAAGTAAGTATTAAGCCACAACAATGTCCTAAAGCGTTTTAGATGCATTGGTCAAGGCATTCCGGATTCCTATTACACAGTAGCAATGTTAATAATTGCCATATTACTGGAAAATAAAATAAAGAATAATTATTGTTTTAACCGACTCAAAACAGGAGGCGGATCTTAATTCTACGAGTTTTTCTTTAAGTATATTAATGAAGTCATACGTATATCCGTCAATTGTTGATCAATTTTAATAAAGGGGTCTTTCCTACAAGTAAAAATGTAGGCTATTCAATTATATTTCGAATAATATGAGTTATTATAGCTAAAAACTGTTTTTCACAGTATATTTAGTAGGTGGTAGGCCCGTATGTATGCTCGTCTGGGTAGGTACCACCGCCTGTCTTAATTCAATCGTGAAACAGTTGGCTGTTTCGGATTGAAGGGAAAGGTAGCCAGTGTAATTACTGGGGATGAACGGCATTTTATCTTAGGACTCAGGGTGACAACGCTGTCAACCAGGTCGTCAGCTTGTATGCCATCTAGTTGCATTAAAAAAATCCACACCGGTTGCCTCCCATGCTATCTATCGACGACAATACTTCCAATATTACCGTTTCTGAATTTTCTATAAAACTCTAACTAATATTATTTCATGAGAAAGTCTGTCTATTACGTTTTCACCTAAGTCACTGAACTGATATAGATGAATTTTGACATAGAGGTAGATTAAATTCTGAGAAAGGACATAGCGATTGGTGCGATCACTGACGTAGAGCATAGCCGCGGACAGACACCCGTATCTCAATAAATAAAAGCTAGGTACAATGTTTTATTACTCCCGGATATTCGATATTACCCTTGACGCATCTTCGCTCATAAAACTTAATTTTATTTTGCATTAACATCTTTCAACGCACCCGAAGGTAGAGTAATGTCATTGTGTTAACAACCATTTATTTTTATACTTCCTGCTTGTTTTAAATAGTTTTTTTGGTTTATTGTAAGACGGCATAAAATACGGTGGTATGCAGTTTACATAGCCTATAGGTAGGTTTTAAAATAGGCAAGGCATAAATGGTATATGATATATATCGCAGCTAAATAACACTACTCAGTACTAGGGTAGCAGCACCTTACAGAAGATCGCAGCTAAATATAACTCTACTTAGTACTGGGGTAGCAGCACCTTACAGAAGATCGCAGCTAAATATCACTACTTACTACTGGGGTAACAGCACCTTACAGAAGATCGCAGCTAAATATCACTACTTAGTACTGGGGTAGCAGCACCTTAAAGAAGATCGCAGCTAAATATGACTTCTTAGTACTGGGGTAGCAGCACCTTACAGAAGATCGCACCTAAATAACACTAGAGAGACTTGAAGCATCGAAAATAACAAGGGACTCAACACAACCTAACGTGAAGCTGTAAGGTCGGTCCAATGCGAAGACAGCCACAGTACAGCTAGAAACTCTCGTCCACCTCGGCCCAAAATTGTTTCTCATAAAATGCAATACAATTTAAAATATTGAGACACATTAATACTGATCAAATCATGTGATATTACTAAATCTGAATATAATCTTTAATTAGTAACGGAACCTACGATTTCAAATAGTTTAATTCTGAACTTTATCCCCCAATTAAGACATCAAAATAACATAAAGGCTTAACAAAACAACGTTTGAAAAGGTCAAAGATTTTTGTAATGGCGTACCAAAGGTCATATAATAATTAGAATTGACATCTGTGTTAGAAATGCTGACTTTTATAGGGTTCGGTAGATAAAACTGATAAATAGTTATGATCACTTTTTAGGGCAAAATATGTTTTGACTTTTTAAGTTATTTTTTGTTATGGTGGCACATGAAATTCCTTTTAAATGTTTGTATTTTTTCATCGTTTTCTTTATTTGTATTTGTAATAATGTTTACGAATTATTTATGCCATTAAGCAATTCTCTCCCACGATTTAACATACAAAATCATAAAAGACTCACCTGAGTGTTAGCTTGCAGGATACCAGCGCCATTTGTGTTCACCACCCCATTGTTGCACTGAGCCTTGTGAACACACACGTAGCCTTGTCCTGCGCAGGTCTGCTGCAGCTCACCCCCACTGTGCTCATGAGCATGAACATTCCCAGTTGATTGGAAAGCCCCATCTACATTCTGAGTCTGCTGCTCATAATCAAATTCGCTGGCTTTCTGCGTATTCTGAATCAGGTTCGTGTTTGAACCAGCAGTAGAGGCCGTGAAAGGACTTGGTGAAGATCCAGTGTATCCTGCTCCTCCGAATTTGCCAGCAGATCCGGAGTTTGCGGAGAACTGACCACCGAAAGCAGCACCAGTGTTAGCGCCGGAGTTGAAAGAGCTTTGAGAGCTTTGAGAAGCGAAGCTGTTTTGGCCAGTTTGGCCAAGATTTCCTTGAGCACCTGAACCTGTGGCTCCGAATTCCGCTTGGCCGAACTTGACTCCTCCGTTTAGGAAGGGGTTCTTTGATAGGTCAATGTCTCCTTTGCTGGAAGAGCTAAACGATGAGGATTCGAAAGAGGATGATTGGAATCCACCAGGTTTGGCTCCACTGGCTTCTGAGCCAGCTCCGGCGGCGAAACCAGCTTTAGAGAACTCCCCATTTAAGAACGGGTTAGCAGATATATCTACGGATCCACCAACACCTCCAACGCCTCCAAGGAAACCTCCGGCGCCCCCAGCGCCGCTACTTGAAAAACTCGAGCTGGATTTGCTAAACTTCTCAAAGTTTCCCCCTGTATTCTTGAAAGGGGAATTCTCATTCATCCACCAAAAAGGTCCGTTAGGGGGTATTCCACCTTCAAAGACATTCGCTAGCGCTCCACCGGCGTGGAATTGAAACTCATTGCCTGTGTCAGCTTCTGCTGCGGCTTTAAATGAATCTACGTTACCGAAACGTTCTACTACGCGGCCATCTTTAACCTTCAAGCCAGCACAGCCTTTGTCACTTGAGCAGCTTTCATACGACTGCTGCGTGTGGACTTCAGCGCCTGGCAGAGCTTGGAGCGCTGCAAGGACATTGGCTGGCGAATTAAAATTAAGCTTTAAGGATCCTGTAGAACAGGTTGTGCAGCGCTCTTTTCTTTGTTGAGGCTCGCTTTCCTCAGCTTCAAGTACTGCTTCTTGATTCTGAGGTAACTCTTTGACCTCTTCGATGTTCTCGGGGTGCGCGTAGCTGGATAGTACCAGACATATCGCCACCACCGCTAGTAGTAGTGGCTTCATCGTTCTGGAACAAAAGAAACTATATTAAGTAAGCTTAAGACCTTTTGAGACATTCAAACATTTGTGGCATGCCATGAAAATTGAAATAAAAAACTACAACTAAAACTTTTTATAGAAGTTGTAAATTTAAAATGTTTTTAAATTTAAATTGTGATGGAAGGTCAAACGATAGTTTTAATCAACAATACACCTGCATATATTAAAACAGATACTGAGAGACAGACATAAGTCGATAAGTTTAACGATCCTCCATCTAGCTTTTGACCTTGGAAAATTAGCACAATAAAAACGTGAAAAAATTTAAAGTCGAGGCTAGGGCGCGGGGCGCGCCATAATAGCGGCATAAAATAATGATGACATAATAGCGGCAAGACGCCCCAACCCATGAGTTGACTCAGGGGCGATTTCCGCTATTATGTCCACGAAATATTTAACTGCTCCGATTGCAGAGAAAGGATGATTCTCATTTAAGCGATGAAACGTGGTGTAGACGAGAGTGGTACAGGTCCGGACGGGTCGCGGATATGCATGTGTAATATAAATTGCTTCATACAAAATGTTTGTAACGTTCTAAATCCGTGCCCCTCCGCGCCACGTACACAGCCCGCTCTAATGAGAATCATCCCTAACACGTAAGATGTAAGATGTCAAAGAAAGCGTTGCTTTGAAAAGGGAAAAATTCAAAAATAATTTCGGTATTTTGATGACCAATCATAATTTTTGGTGATCAATTATATTTTTAAGGTTGGTTAGGTTGGGTTTGTGTGGTGATCGCAAAGTCGACGCGTCGACGGCCCGCCTCAACGCCGGCCGCTACGGTTTTTGTAGCGAGCTTCAGATCATAGAAAGAATTATCTGGGGTACTAAGCGGAGTCAAATGCGGTTCGGAACTTCGGAAGGTAAACTCGTTATGATTATGTTATACATTGATACAATGTTGATATTCGTTCACTTAGACGAAAGTTTAAGAAGCTGTAAACTTTAGCTGGCAAGTGGTCTGGCCAATATACCAGCAAAGGTTACTTTTACGCAAGACAATTATATGATTGTCTTGCTAAAATATTTTGTTTACTGCAAACGTACAGCTTTTGGGCGTGTTAAAATATAATCACGAATTAACACGATTGATGACGAATGCCGAAAGCATACTAAAAGTAAAATACGGCAAAACGTAGCTTGTCATCCTGACGATAAAATTAAATTTTACAATTTCTAGCATTAGACCGACCGTATTCAGTGGCTACAGGAGTTGTTTTTGTTAAGCAACTGTCACGTTTGATATGTGATCGACTGTATATGTTTTTGATGAATCGAAAGGTCACGGTTAAGTTTTTTTATGTTGAATTTTTAATACAATGTTGGAATGTCATTTTTATGAAAGCTCGTTAAAGACTGGTAAAGCGAGATCAATCAATTTGAGAATAACTTTGAAATTACTGCATCTGTTTATAGTCGTGTTTAAAGTATGCTATCTTTATCAGTTTTTTTAACAAGTAGAGATGAACAACAAGCTGACGGCTCATCTGGTGGTAAGTGACTACGGTTTCCTATAGAGACCTGCAATAACCAGGAAAAAACACTCGGACTTGCAGGTGCGTTGTCAATGTCATCCTGAGGCCTAAGATTAAATGCCGTCCATGCCCAGTAATTATAATGGCCACCGTTCCCTTCAATCAGAAACACAGGGAACTGTTTTACGGCTGAAATAGGAACGGGGGTGATATAGAGACATAGGTATACATATACGACCTTATATACGGGCCTACCTATAAAATCTTTTAGATCATGATAAACAGAAGAAGATCGCCGCCGGAAGATCGGGTAATCTCTAACAATAGAGATGGCGTCGTTCAAAAAGATTTCTATGTCTTGGGTTCCTCAGAAAAATGCGTGAAGCGGTTAGAACAGTGCGTTGAAGGTGTCAATGTCTTCATATGGACTCTTCTTACCTCTCACATCAGTGCCCCTTTTTTTTCGGACGGAAAATGCTTCATGCATACCCCGGTGACTGTGGTGGCTCCAAGGTTATGTGGGACTCCTCCGCCGCAAAGATAATGATGCGGCGGCCCTACCCACTAAAAACCGCCCTACTCCCGTCAAGAGGCTGCTTACTAGGACCGGACCCAGGGAACTAGGTAGTCGTCCGCATCCGGACCCGCAGCTTAACCATCTCTGGTCGCTGCCACTCCCCGGAGGGATGGGGTACTTTCCCCCTACGAGGGGACGTACAGGGCAGCAAAGGTCCCACCTTTACTACAGTTCGCCACAAGCCTAGGAGGCCTGCCATACCACGACCCTCCTCCTTGGAGGGGGGTCCGTTGGTCCTGAGCTAGGACCACGATGTGTTAGGCACAGTTCGAAGATTAAGTGGAGCTAGCAGCCCACTCTCAACGAACTGGCGTGTCCTACGCTGTATTTAACGGCCCGCTTACAAGCTCTTAATGCTGCTTACTTTGGGCTAGATAATAGGTGTGAGTGTATAAATATTATTATTATTATATTATATGAATAGTCTCAATGAGATGGTGTTAGATAGATGATTAATGACGCTGGGGGTTACATATAATTATTAATTTTGTAACTTACACTAGGCTACAGGTGGTATGACGTCATTTGTCGTGCTTCGTATGTAAAAAAAGATTGTTTTTTTGTTTGGCGAAAACCAATGTCCATGCCTTGGCGACACAATGACCTTCCAACATCGATATTAATGTGTTAACTTAGCATAAATCTCGATAAGCCTACTCAAACGAAATAATGGGTACAGTAGACAGCACATCAAGCGTAACAACTTGGCCTTGAGCTAGCCCTTACTCCGTACGTATTAGAGGCGGCTTTCGATTAAACCTGTCACACTTGACGTGCTGTCTGTACAACATTTCTGCGGTTTTTCGCGATGACCATCTGCGGTCAATACAGGATTATAAACCAATTTATTAGGTAACTTCACCTCAAAATGACTCAATTCTTTAAATACGTAGTAATGTTAATGGCATTTCCTGGTTCCAAAAAAAGGATACGGTAGGTGTCCTAGCCATAGACAAAATGATCTCGTTTTATAAACTGCGTGGAGGTTTTACTATAGTGGACTTTGTTTCGGCCAAGACAGAGAGTAATGGATATAGGTATAAGATAAGGAAAGAAGACAACAATAGTGTAAACGCGCGTAACGTAGAACTAATTAATTTATCATAATATTCACTGATTTAAAATAGCGTTCTAAATATTCGCTTATAAAACTGAAAGTAAAAGATTTTTTTTAAAAGAGAAAATTGTATATTTCTTTTTTGTTGCGGCGCAGCGGTTAGTCAAATCAAACAGGGAAGCACTGATATTGCAAGCATCCATAAGCTACTTTATGCTTATGCTTGATTGCCATTGCCACCTTAGTGGTATAAACAAATTAAAACATATTTATAAGGTTAAACTATTTCAAAATTTGTCCTCTCTCGGATCGAAGACGAATGCATGATTTGATGTTTCTGTATAAGCTAGCGAATGGAATCCTACATATTGATGAACTATTACAGGACCTGACATATTCAGTGCCTTAACTACTTTTCCTTGTCATGTCTTTTCATCAACAAAATTATAAAACAGTTTTGGAAAAAAACAATGTCGTATTTAATTTTTTGTTTAATTACTTTTTCATGATAATTCTTTTGAGTTTATCAGTATTAGGCTTTTGGACTCTATTTGATTTGCTCATCTGTTGACTCTTGCTACGTTTTCAGAACAGTCATAGTGATTTCCAGCGCAAAATTTTTAAAAAGTGCTGTGATCCAAATTGTAGAAAATCTCTGTAAGTTGAAGTTTCTCTTTTTTATCTTATTCCCGTTGGTCACGATATAACAGCCACATGAATTTACATGAATTATGTTATGATTATCATCAATGTCAAAAAAACTTGAAAGTTCATAAATTATTAATAAGTCTTTACTTATTTAGTAGGCTAAAACTGCAATGATTTCTCTAAAAAAATAGTTGACCGAAACAAATTAGCAATAAAATTGAAAAACTCCTGCGATAACTTTGCTAACGAGGGAATAGTTTGGAAAGACGGCAACAGACGTCGCTTCATTCATAAACTGTTGACTAATAACTCTATCTCAGCATAATTATTCAATCCACTCTATTCTATGGTTGCGCTGTCTAATTTAATGTCACTGAGCCTGCGCCGCACTACGCTTGTCACCCCCGCGCTTCCCCTACCCTACCTTTCACTACCAAACGTAGACTGACAAGGTTACTGGAGTTTTGTAGTAGATAAAATAAAAATATATTACATATTACTTGGTTTTTGAAATATGTTATATTAACGATACTAATTATGGATAATAAAAAAGCGCGCTGTCTCCGAGGTAATCCTGTATAGATGTTACCTAATTTTTTATTTATTTTGGAACAGTATTATTGAGTTACTGTAATTGATATCTACTGGTTTCTATTTAAATGATTATGAGCTTTTAGATCGTCCAAAAATTTTAATAGTTTTTAGGGTTCCGTAGCCAATAAGAAACCCTTATATTTTGGTCATGTCCGTCCGTCTCCGGCTTAACTGGACGCCTAGCCCGTTGATTGAACGCCGGCATCCAATCAAACGGCTGAAGTACAACTAGCCAAGTCATTGAGCGCAACGTTAACCAGATGGCTGAACGACATGTCAGACGTCTGGTATAAATTAGCCATGCAATTGGACGCCTAGGCAGGTCGTTTAAATCGAAGAGCTTTTGTGTGACTGTTTGATCGATTGGTAGGTTCAAGGTTATTTTTTATGACCACTTAGCACCAAAACGATGTCGGTTTTAAGTGGTCATAAAAGAAACCTTGAACTTAGCAATCAAACCAAAACTTTTCAGTACTAGACGATCCATTCAATACGCCAAATCGTTAAACGTTAAGTCTAGGTCAAACAAATATCGGGCTAGGCGTTCAATCAATGGGCTAGGCATCCAATGAAGTGGCGAATTCAACCAGTTGACAGTGACATATACAATGGGTGTAGGTCACATCACAACCATTTGTCGATTCAGGGATTGCAACTTAATAGAGTTTTAAGTGCTAATTTTTGCAACTTAATAGAGTTTTAAGTGCTAATTTTTGCAACTTAATAGAGTTTTAAGTGCTAATTTTTATGACCCATACTATTGTCTGCCTGACAGAGTAACTTTCGTATTTGTTTAATACAATAGATGACAAACAAGCTGACGGCCCACCCGATAGTAAGTGGTAACCGCCGCCTATAGACAACTGCCATAACAAGGAAAATCACTTGGTATTGCAGGTGCGTTGTCATCCAGAGGCCGAAGATGAAATGCCTTCCATGCCCAGTTATTTCACTTGCTACTTTTCCCTTCAATCCGAAACACAGCGAACTGTTTCACGGTTTAAATAAGAATGGCGGTGGTACCTACCCAGACGACCCTACATACGGGCCTACCACCTAGTGTTTATAATACTAGTATAGACAAGTATTGACTAGCGAAGATTAGTTTGTAGTTGGACTAGAGTGTAGTTTTTTTTTATTAAAAAGTGAATAATTTTTCAGCATGTAATAATTACAGTTGTCTTACATTGGTAATAAACTCTACACAAGAGACCCATTTACACCCTTTCCGCTTAAGGGGTACATTTAATACACCTTGTAGGTATACATATAGCATCCATAATAAAATGGACATCTACGGACCCCTCCACTGCAAGTGGCGCACGCGCTTTATCCGGTTATTAGATTAGGCCTTTAGAATCGTCCTTAGTTTTTTCAATCGCAACGGATTACAATTAACATAAATTTCAATATTTTATTGTAACATTTAAATTGGTATTTGGATTTCAATATCTCAGATAGAATTAAGCTTCTCTTTTCTGTTGCCGTGAATTTGTTATTAGCATACTAAAAATATCTCAGATTGCTTGGTAACTATGTATCTCAAGGTAGGCGTAAGTTGTCCTTACTATGGAACCTGGGGTACAACTGGGTTCTGCGCGGCGCGCTCTTGCCGCGGATGGATGTCGTCTGCTTCGCGGACGACACGCTAGTCGCAGCAAGGGCGCGTGAATGGGAGGAGGCGGTCCAACTTGCGTCGGTCGGCACAACCATGGTCGTCCGGCGGATTCGCCTCCTAGGGCTGGAGGTGGCTCTCACCAAAACGAGAGCCATGTCCTTCCATGCCCCGAGACGCAGACCCCCACCGGGGCTCGAAGTCCGAGTGGAGAGGGTGCGGATACCCGTCGAGGTGCACCTTAAGTACCTCGGCCTGGTTCTGGACCCTCGGTGGAGCTTTGAGGAGCATTTCAAGCTCCTCGCTCCTCGGCTGTGGAAATCTGGTGAAGTGGTTTCATTTCGAAACCACTTCACCAGATTTCGTATAACGTCGGGATATAGGGTAGTGCCGTCAATACGACAATAAATTAGAACATGGATTGTATTAGTTCATAGAAATGGTTTGCTTCTTTCAAAAACATCTTATTTATTTGATAATTTATTGACATTTCTATGAAATAATCCAGCCAATGGGCCTAATTCTGGGAACACACTTTAATTCTAAATTTAAGTACAGTATATCTCTTTTTCGCAATAAGTCATAGGAAAAAGACAGCAAGAATCTGTTTAGAGCTGTCAATTAAATTTAGATAGATTTCATAGAAACCATAGACAATTTTAGACGGCATGTACGGAGGTGCCTCCTAAACACTGCATTTTAGCACGTTCAATAAGGTCGAAAATTGAACGCACCTTTCTAAATGTCAATTTATATGACAGCCATCCTTTTCGTATTCGTTTTGAAAGAAAGAAAAAGACTGATCTTAAATTTAAACTTAGCATGTGTTCTCCAGAATTAGGGCCAATGTTATAGTATTTCATACAAATGTCATGAAATTATCAAAGGAATAAGATGTTTTTGAAAGTGGTAAACCATTTCTATAAACTAATATAGCCCATGTTTTAATTTATTGTCTCATTGAGGACATGTATAATAATCCCTGTATAATAATAATGTAACATCTAACATAACGCGAGTTAAATCTGGTAAATTTAAATATGAAGTGCTCGCGAAGATACAAAGACACCTCTTCGTTTGATTACAAAAACACAGCAACCAACGCTGAACAAGCAAGCATTTTATCCGCTCCTACGTGCTTCCTGTTGCATGTTTTTTTTATACAAATCACGACAAATGACTCAACACCACCTTATGGGAAGCGGTAAGAAGAGTCCATATGCGAAGACAGCTAGTGCAGTTTAGACACTTCTCTAGCCGCCTCCACTTTGCCATGTAATAGGAAGGAGGGAACACATGTGCTGGCAAAGAATTTCCAAGTTTTGGAAGTACGACAAAAAAACGACGTAACTTTCTTTTGTGCTCGATGTTGAGGTGCTCCTGAGTAGGAAGGGGGGTTAAGGTCAAAAAGCTCTTCAGAGCACTGTCCGTGATATAGCCGATAGAAGGCACTAAGCGACGCAATGTCTCGACGCAATTGCAGAGGCTTAAGGTTGTTGCTATTAGTCCCGGTTGCCACTGCAATCCACATTCTCAAAAATAACCCCTGGACCAGTATGGTGGTGTTATACCTGATTAGTTATCCATGTACCAGGCTGTCATGAGCAGTTAGAAGTGTTTATTCGGACACAGAATGACTTATTACAACTTCTGTATTTGGTCTCGAATTCAATCGTGCCAGATGATATTTATTAAATGCTAAGTTGTCCATATTTGCTTAAACTAACAATGAGTAGCTATCTCAGTACCAGGATCAGATAAATTATGGTTGTCTTTTCTTACAATTAAATACTTTAAGCATACTAATATACAAAATGCGAAGGTAACTTTGTCTGTCTGTCACGCTTTAAGTCCTAAGTCGCTGGACTAATTTAGATAAAATTTAACATGCAGATTGATTATATCCTGCGCAAGGACATACGCTACCTTATGGCACAATGACCTGTACAAAGACACGCTGAGCTACAAAGTCTTGGACCCGCCTTAGACTTAAAAAGGTTCCACAGCTCAAACAACCATCAGAACCTGATGTTTAATAATTACAGCCGTTTTATTCTGTCGTCTTTTTACCAGACTATATTATAGATTGACTTAGCAAATCATCTCTTAGACAGAAAGAAGAGGGAGGCCTTTCAAAATTGATTGAAGAAATTGAACTGAATTTTTTTAGTAAGAAAAGTTCTAGATTGTGATGCTGGATTGCATCGCCCCCCCTTTCGTGAGGTCCCTCGTGATCTATAAGCATCACAATAAGTCAGATCACCGCTAGTGTTAGTGGATGATGTATGACGGGACTTTTACCAAAGGAACCAGGAAAAACTACATAACCCTCCCATGTTGGAGCACAGGTGCAAACCTTGCACCAAAATATACAGGCTGGTACCGTCAATGCGACAATAAATTGAAACATGGTCTATATTAGTTCATAGAAATGGTTTATAGAACTATTTATTATTATCACCACCACAAGCAACGAATTTTTAAAGCATAAAACTGACTTTTATATTCGATATACCGATGTGGGACTTAAAGTAGGTCTACGTATATGAATAATTTTAACAACTTTATTGTAATTTTTAAATATTTTTGTTTACGGCTAAATAGGTCAAAAGCCACTTAAATATTATTTTTACCACCAATGACGACGACCGCCTGGCCGAGTGGTCTGTACCCCAGGCTACTCGGTCAAGAGGTCCTGGGTTCGAATCCCGGTACGAACAAATGTTTGTATGATGAGTACGAACATTTGTTTTCGAGTCATGGATGTTTATATGTTTATTTAGTATATTTCTAATATTTATATACATATTATTATCATTATTTCTCCGTTATCTAGTATCCATAAAACAAGCTCTTAATGATGCTTACTTTGGGCTAGATAATAGGTCTGAGTGTATAAATATTATTATTATTAATGTAATAACCTAATTTATCGCAATAAAACACATTTTGATTTTCGCCTTTGAAGCCTATATTATGTCCCACTGCTGGGCACAGGCCTTCCTATATGGGAGAAACACATGAGGAATTTAGGACGTTTCTCCACCACGCTGGCCCGTGGGTTAAAGCGGTTGCAGTGACAACCGGCACCAACGGCTTAAAGAGCACCATGAAGAACGGAGAAGAGATAGATCAAAATTTTTTACTGACCCATCCCGGGACCGACCTTGGCGAAAGTTGCTTTGTTAGACATAGACATAATTTTATAGTACCTAGTATTGTAGTACCTAGTACATTCTGTTTAATTACTTAGATGATTGTCATTGACTAACGAATTGTCAAATTTCTACCAATCAAATGGTTTATTTTGATTTGACGATTGTCTCTATGAAGGTTCTTGATTTCTCATGAGTCATGATAGCCTAGTACAAAGATCCTTATTAGTATGTTACTATTCAAATCCACGTTTTTTATTAAATAAGGATAACAAACAAATCTAAGATTACGAACGAGCGGATTTTATTTTAAATGTTAATTTTATTTCTGTCAAGTCAATTCCAAGTTATCAAACAAACGCTAGCACACAATAATATAGGAGTCATATAATTATGTTACTCACTTTTCCTGTGAGAATTTCGAAGCTTGTTTGAAGTGGCCATTACCAAATCTATTCAAACATCGGTCGGCGGTCAATAAAAATAGCCTTCGGAAAAACAAATATCGATTGCTTAAAGGCAGTTAAATAAAAAATTGACACTTAACATTATACCTATTTATCCTTGATCTTTAGTGAGTAGGTACTTTAATAAATACCTTGAGTAATTAACAAAAATAATAAAGGTTAGCCAGCAAGGGTATATTCTTAGTACTAAGACATCCAAACGAAGGAAGGCTTTCTGTGAATTAAAAAAAAATCAATTAAATAAATAATTTTCTTATCTAATAATAAGCTCGGTGGCGGAGTAGTTTGGTGGTGCAACTTTCGCATGGTTGATCCTGGAATGGGTCAATCAAAAATTTATAATCTCGAGCTCGTCCGTGCTTCGGAAGGAACGTTAAGCCGTTGGTCCCGGTTGTTACTGCCGCTTTAACCAACCAACCCGCATTGGGCCAGCGTGGTGGTGTTATGGCCCAAGCTCCTCATGTGTTTCTCCATGTAGGAATACATGTGCCCAGCAGTGAGACGTATATACTGGTGATGATGTTATCTAATAAAACATTTAACTACCACTTGATTTAGCAAGCTATTTAATATAAACTAGTGGTCGCATTGTGCTCGAAATTCGACCATAATTAATTGAAATTATAAGTTGGAACATTGGTGGTATTGTCATAGAAGATACTTTTATAATGACAGTTTTTTTTTCAATTTATCATGGTCATTCAGTTATACTATAGACAAATAACAAACAATGTTAATCTATTCTCAATTTGAAATATATGAGTGTGAAAATGCATGGTAGTGTTTGTAATGTGTTTATTTATTATTGATTTAATGTATTTATAGGAAAGTTAAAAAAAAATATTTGCATTCTGCACTCCTTCTTAATATAAACTTTATGTGTGCGAAATGTCATACTCCTCCGTCCACGCAATTTTTGTAAAAAGGGGACAAAGTTTTTGTTTTACGTATTAATAATGATAATATTGATAATGTGAAACGGGATAATTTTAATATCTTTAAAAAAATTAATGAAAGGCTTAATTTGGCAAAAATGTGGGAACGAACCAACGAACCCGCGACCTTTAAGCTGTTTTCGATGACACCAAATAGGCTAACACAAAAGGATTCTCGATGCGTAGGAGTCAATGCCATTGAAAGTTACAGTAGGCGTATGTTAGCTACTAAATTGACTCGAGAGATTACAATGGTGGCGCCAATTTGCGAAATTACATTTATTAAGAGGTTACAATGGTGGCGCTATTTTTATTTATAAACCGACTTTAAAAAAAGGAGGAGGTTATATGTTCCACTGTATATATTTTTTTTGTATGTATGTTCACCGATTTCTGTGTTAATTATGATTTTGAAAAAGAACTTAAAAAAACTAAGAAGGAAAAAATAATAACACTAATTTCTGTAGGTACTTAAAGTACCTACAGAAACAATAGAAAGTGAAGCACCAACTCAAAAAATACATTTTAGGAGGTCAGTACCTAGGTACTAAAATGTTATTATTTTTCCCTTTTTAGTTTTTTGAAGTCGGTTTTTTAAGGCGAATAACCAACATTTTTAATAAACACACCTACAAATTTTGTTATTGTATTGGGTTATATACCCCTGGTGTTGCAATAGGCTACGGTAACCGCTTACCATCAGGTGGGCCGTATCCTTGATTGCCACCTTAGTGGTATAAAAAAGTATCTCAGAGCTAATCAATGAATTTGTAAGTTACAAAAGCCATAACATAAATGAAAATCAAATTTACTCAATAGAAAAAATCCGAAGATAATTTTTCTCAATTCCGTTTTAAAAGATAACGGAAAATTGAAACTTTACTTAGCTAATTGGACTGAAAACCATCTATTGCAATTTTATAATTCTAAAAGATTATTTTTCAAGACTTAGAATTAATAAATAAATAATTTCCTGATTCAACGACCGCCTATAAATATGGAAGTATGGATTTCAATTCAGTTAGATGCCGGCAGTAAATAAAACAGTAATAAATTATGTTAATAAAATACAACAAATCAATATTATAAATGTGAATGTAACACTGTCTGTCTGTCGCTTATCTTCTCTTAAGCCGCTAAACCGAACTTGTTGAAATTTGTAATGAAGACAGATATCATCCTGAAAAAGGACATGGACATAGGTTGTCTTTTGGAGTTGTAACTAACATACACGCGGATGGAACCGCGGGCCATTAGTATGCTTATTTATTGACTTTACTGTTCGTTTTCACTAACATTTTTTTAGCGTCAGGAGTCTTTTAGCAATTTTTATCTCAGTCTATCTAAAGGAGATCATCATCATCATCAGCCTATATACGTCCCACTGCTGGGCACAGGCCTGCCTACATGGGAAAAACACGTGAGCAGCTTGGGCCATAACACCTCCACGCTGGTCCAAGGCTGGTTGGTGGGTTAAAGCGGTTGCAGTAACAACCGGGACCAACGGCTTAACGTTCTGAAGCAGGTGGAGCTCGAGAATTTAATTGACCCATCCAGGGACCGACCATGGAGAAAGTTGCTTTGTTTTCGTAATCGAAACCAGAGCGCTTAAACCACTGCGTCACCGAGCTCCTCCTAAAGGAGCTAAAGGAGATAGAAAGAGTCAAATTTTAATGTCGTTAAGTAAGAGTCATCTAAGCCTAGGTATGGTGTTTGAAAACGGACAGAAAACTTTTGCTTGCTCTACACCACCTATTAATTTGTTACTTGTCTTTTTAATTTTTAACGAGCTACGCACCTTCATCTTACCTGATGGTAAGGGATGATCAAGCCAAAGATGGAAGCGAGTTACACCCGGATCCTCAACCACAGAGGAACTGGCTATCTTACCCCAACTGCCGGAACACAACAATGCTGTCAACATTATTGTTATGGCGGCAGACTTAGGTAAGATGGTGGTTGCTAGCCAGGCGGACTTAGAAAAGCCCTGCCACTGAACAAACCGCGAGAAAATTTCGGGCGACACAGAATCGAACACCGGATCTCTAGATCTAAAGCAGGTAGTCTCAGCCACTCGACCACAGACGCGGTTAGGCTTGTGACAAAAATCAATTATGTCTAGACTCGTACAGTATTAAACTCCAATAGTAAACCCAGTGTTTATCACCCGAAGCCCGATTTTAAGTCTGCTTAACCTAATATGCAAACCACGAGTACTTAACGCAGCTTTTAAACAACTTAAACGGGATGCGGAGTGAAAGCGAAACTTGATTGTTATTTTTAAATCGATACCGCGAAATTTTTTGTGCGTTTTCGATATCATGTTTTGTTGTGGGTGGTGCAGGACGACACCGATCTTGTATTGCCATTACTCACTTTAAAAAAAGGAGAGGTTGTATGAGTACCTATGTAATTTCTATACCACAATATACGACGAATACTACAATAAATTAAAACATGGGCTATATTAGGTCACAGAAATGGTTTGCCACTTTCAAGAACATCTTATTCATATGATAATTTCATGACATTTCTATGAAATAATGTTGCCAATGTTATATTATTTCATACAAATGTCATAAAATTATCAAATAAGTACGATGTTAATGAAAGTGGTAGACCATTTCTATGACCTAATATGGCCCATGTTATAATTTACTGTCGTATTGACGGCACCAACCTGTATAATAGTATGTTCTTCGATATTCTTGCCAAATCGAGAATCAATTTTCAAAAGTTTTATTTTTTAACCTCCGACGAAAAAAGAGGGGTGTTATAAGTTTGACGTGTATCTGTGTGTCTGTCTGTGGCATCGTAGCGCCTAAACGAATGGACCGATTTTGATTCGGTTTTTTTGTTTGAAAGCTGATGTGCCTACGGTGGTTCTTAGCTATAATTTATGAAGATCAGTTCAGGCGTTTGATGACTATTAGCTCATTTTGTACATGATAATAGGGTTTTACTAACTTTTACACATCCGATTGTTTTGAAATTTCGTGTACTGTCACTTCGGTGACATTCCCATGACATACTATCCTTGAGCTGATCCTATACCATCAAAAAGTCTGCGAAATGGTTAATTCTTCAAAAACTTACAGCAGATATAGCGTGTTTGGGCTCTTATGAATAGTCTCAATGAGATGGTGTTAGATAGATGATTAATGACGCCGGAGGTTACTTAAAAATTTTAATTTTGCAATTATGTTTAAAAATTTGTAGGTATTATACTGTCACCTCTGAAAATATGTAATACACGCTCGAAGCTTCAAAATATGTATATGTAAATGGACTCTATTATAGTAGCAATAAGGTGTTGTATGCATATTTCGAAGTAGTGATCTGATGAAGATCTTAGCAGATAGAGAATGGAACTCCTCTATGTATTTCAACCAAAGACGGAGGGATACACAAGTCGATAATGCTAACGGTCACCCATCTACCTTTTTTACTTGAAAATTAATCACTTAGATTTGTGGAAAAAAAATACAAAAAATAATTAAGTAGGTACTTATCTAATCCTAAGGTATTTTGGAGTGGGTGTTAGGTTGTTTTCCGTAACAATAGAAAGGGAAGCAATGGCTCCACAAAATACGTTTTTATTATATGAGTTCTAAAATGTCGTTTTTGGTTCTTTATTTATTTAATTTACCTATCTTGTACAAGAGGTAACTTGGCCGATACTATACACAAGGGATCTGCTGGTTGCGTAACAAAATTATAGTGTTTTTAGTTTTTGAAGTCGGTTTTTACTTTTGTTGAAAATTTTTAACTGCGTATTGTATTCCGCTTAATGCGTGGTCGACCGTACCTACGCAACATACGTAGATTGTATCCAAGCTTATATTTGATGACTGCTATTATTACTGACAATAACATATTTGTTTATCGAAACATCTAGATTTTGCTAAAGCGAACGATTCAAATTATGTAACCATATTGTTGCTGATATTTGGTAATAGGGTGGTAGAGCAATTTTTGCGTGAAAGAGGTTATATTTATTTATTTATGAATCACCAACTAATAATTTATTTGACAAAACACAAGTGCATACATAATTTTTCACTTTAGATTTTGATATAATCATTACTCTTTTGTTTTAGCGTAGGCGTACAAATTAGGATTAGTTGCACAGAAATCTAAAGTAACTAACTCTAAATGACTTTATCGTAATACATTCCTGTGGCGAGTAAGGTACCAGAGGCATCGAGAATGATAGAAGATCGGAGCTAAATAACACTACTTAGTACTGGGGTAGCAGCACCTTACTGAAGATCGCAGCTAAATAACACTACTTAGTACTGGGGTAGCAGCACCTTACAGAAGATCGCAGCTAAATAACACTACTTAGTACTGACGCAGCAGCACCTTACAGAAGATGGCAGCTAAATAATACTACTTGGTACTGGGGTAGTAGCACCTTACAGAAGATCGCAGCTAAATAACACTACTTAGTACTGGGGTAGCAGCACCTTACAGAAGATCGCAGCTAAATAACACTACTTAGTACTGGGGTGGCAGCACCGCTAAATAACACTACTTAGTACTGGGGTAGCAGCACCTTACAGAAGATCGCAGCTAAATAACACACTGTGTTGTATTGCGATGAGTAAGATTATGTTGGGAGCATTGAGGACTAGTCCCCCTATGCTGTCAACATGTCCTATAGTATACTGTTAACATAGTGCCCAAGGTGCTTTAAGCGACTATAGGCTACTTCTTACCATTAAGCGGACCGTATGCTTGCTTGCCACGATATCGTAAAAAAAGAGGACCACGGAATTAGTGATACTTGTTAGCCGTTGCTTACGCTTACAATCAAATAGTGACGTCTGTTGCGTGCTATGTGCGTTTATAGAGAACTCATTGCGTTTTTATCGGCCATTGTCTTAAGATCCGGTTTCTTGAGACACGCGTTTTTTTACGAAATTCGCTAAACACAATTATTACCATTTTTAATTGATGAAAAGTAATCGATCTTTAGAACAGACAAGTAATCTGATTCGTATTGCTACCTCGTGAATTTCAGTTCAGCCAAGACAGAGAAGGATAGAGTTATGAGACAAAAGAGCACGCGAGCGTGCTTTAGTTAAGATTTTATAACTTTAACGTGAGAGTGGTGTCCGTTTACACTAACCATTCCCTAGGCTTAGTGACTCTTAAATACATTTGTCTCTTTCTTTCTCCCTTAGATTGACTGAGATAAAAATCGCCAAGAGACTTAACGCTAAGCAAATGTCATTGAAAACGACAATAACAGAGATAATTTTTTTCGAAAGCATTTTGAATTTTATTCTGAATATGAACTACAAGTCGCCGAACAGTCTAAAATCCGATAATCTCATAAATATAATATATAAGTTGAATCCACATTATTCGTGTTGATGTATTTTTTATAGAACAAGTCTTATAAAACTGATTTTTAATATCATGTTCTTTGCTTGCGCGTTCACACAGTACGTACAAATTATAATTAAAGATATAAATAACAAAACTGGAAAAAGTTACACAGCTTTGTGTAGACAAACAGTGCACACTGGGTGTAATTCTGCTACTTAACCAAAATTTTAAAAAATCAGTTTTTGTCTTAACACGGATAAAAAATTATTATGACACGTTTCTTTTGACTGCTCTGATCAGTACCGGATCAGCCATTGCAAGTTAAGCAATTGCTTAGGGCATCACGTCAATAAAAATGCTTTAATTTTAATCTTACCCTAATTATCTACCCGTCGTATCTCTTCTGTCCTTCATACACATTTTAAGGTACCTACGTAATAATCTATCTTTTTGTATTAAATATACGTAAATTTTTCAAAGGACCCTGTAGTGAACGTCAAACGGACCTAAAAGAGTAGAGAGGATATACAAAAACTTGATTTACTAGACAATAATAAAAAACTATATAAATATCATTCCAAAAATTACAAAGAAAAATGACTTTCTGTCATGTCTGAATTTACACCAATACCAATAGTTCAACTAACGAGAACACTCGGAGCTTAAGTATACGAAAAATCTTAGTACGTAATACTCCTTTGCACTGTTGTATTCCTGGTCGTCATGACTCAGTAAAAACCGGCAGGGTGCCATGCTGTCAACACAAGTTTTCTCTCGATGTTAGGTAGGTAGCGCGTGAGTTGTGCCCAACATGCTACGAGCGTCTGTCTATAGGCTACGGTACCAACGCGTGAGTAGTGCCCAAGGTGCTACGAGCGTCTAAACTATGGAGAACACGTGAGCAGGGAGTGCCAAAGGTGCTACGAGCGTCTATAGTGCTACGAGCGCCTATAGGCTACGGTAACAACGGTAACTCGGCGGGCTGTATGCTTTTTGTTGTTGGTGGTCAGCTTTACACATTTGATTTCAATTTAATTACCTTGCATTTAAAGTGTGTGATTTGACTAATAATAAATTAGTTTCATAAAATCTTTTGACAGGTGTTAAAGGAGTATTTTAATTGACTACATATTATTGTAACATCGTGTTTTACGAGTCATAAATGACACAATAGGCCACTAATTGAAAACATCGGAGATTAAAAAACAGCAAACATGATCAAAGTCTGTGAATAATAAGTTATGCTGTTCCGGAATGATGTAAGATAAGTTATTTTCAATAATATTTAAGTTAATTTTTAATTAATATTTAAGTTTTGTCAGCTGAAGAACAATTTGACCCTTGGAAATGTTGGTTTTACTCTTCTTGTGTTCTGTACTCCTAGTATAAGTTTCAATCGCATCGAAACGTCTCAATCACGTTTGCTGTTAAACCAATCAATCACATTTATTTTGTTGATCATTAAACGTAAAGTAGATTATAGGAATTAATTTCGTTTTCATTTCTTCTACCGTTATAAATGCGATCATTTTAATATTGTAAGTAACTAATAGGTACATATCACCCACTTTAGCTATCTCATTCTTTCCTTGAGTGTAATAAAATAGGTAACAGAGGGGTTAGGTAACAAAACACCCAATAATTGATATTTTTCTTACTTTTAAAATCGCAAACTACTTAGTTACAAGTGGGTAGATTAAGGACATTATGTTGGCAACATTTTTCCATCTGCTAACAGCTCGGCATCTACGGGACTACTTTTGTGGCACACAGACTCTAGTAACCAATACTTGTCTTGTCATTGTCATACAATGTAGCAGCGAAAACATACGCGGTCGAGACGTTTGACACGAGGGCTATGATTATAGCGCTTTTTTAAGCATAAGGGTCTTTTGTAGTCCACTGTCATTGGATAATTATGCCCCTTCCAGAAGACTCATTCTGGTGCTAGTTTACTAGGTGGTAGACCCATATGTAGGGTCGTCTGGGTAGGTACCACCTTTCTTATTTCAGCCGTGAAACAGTTCGCTGTGTTTCGAATTGAAGGGAAAGGTAGCCAGTGTAATTACTGGGCATGGACGGCATTTTATCTGAGGCCTCAGGATGACAACGCACCTGCAATATAAAGTGATTTTTCCTTGTTATTGCAGGTGTGTATAGGCGGCGGTAACCGCTTACCATCAGGTGGGCCGTCAGCTTGTTTGTCATATAGTTGTATTAAAAAAAAAAAAGTTAGGCATCTAGTATTGTATCACACCGATATAACGGATGTTCCTTCGATTTCTGCGCCCCTAGTGTCAGTTGCAATCTAACCGTAAACGTTTCGATCAAATGTTTCTTCAGCTGTCTATTAAATAACTACTCCCGACGGTATATACGACAGCACATCACAGAAACAGTTGTACTACGAAAGCCGCCTCTATTGCGAACAGAATAAGGCCGGTCTTAAAGTCAAACTGTTACGCTTGATGTGCTGTTGACTGTAAAAAGCGGTTACTGCAGACGCTCATTTTTTTTTTTTTATACCACTAAGGTGGCAATCAAGCATACGGCCCACCTGATGGTAAGCGGTTACCGTAGCCTATGGACGCTTGCAACACCAGGGGTATTACTTGCGCGTTGCCGACCCTGTAAAAACCTTTTCACGCCTTTTTGAAGAACCCCATGCTGTACTCATTCGAGAAAACCTCTGCAGGGAGCTCATTCCACAACTTGAGCGTACGCGGGAGAAAGTTTCTCTGAAACCGTACAGTACGCGACCACTTTGGTTCCAATTTGTGAGGATGAACACAGTTTTGTGAATCATATAACACTTTGGGCACAAATCACGCGCTGCATAACCGGTGAAAACCGAGAGAAACCGTTAGGTTGACAACATAGGAGACAAGTCCCCCTGCAGCTTCCAACACGATGCTTTCCGGCGATCGATCTTACTCACCGTAGGAATATAACGCTACTTTTTTATGGTGAAATTTGTGTTTACAAAAAAATATTAAAACTCACTTCAAAACACTGAAAAGGATAAAATAATTAAATTTAAGTAGGTACTCATCCCCTAGGAACATATTTTTGGAGTTGGTGCTAAGTTCTTTCCAGAAACAATAGATAGTGAAGCACCGACTCCAAAAATATGTTCCTAGGGGATGAGTACCTACTAAAATTAAATTATTTATCCTTTTCAGTTTTTTGGAGTCGGTTTTAATTTTTGTTATTTTTTTATGATGAAATTTGTTTTTAAAAAAGATTTAAAAGCTGAAGGTTTTGATTCGAACAAAACATGAAAACTCACACTAACGCACTGGCCCACCTTCGGCACAGTTGCATTACGGAGAGTTGCAGTGTTGCATGAATTATATTTACTTCTGCCTCCTACATGCGCCCCTAGTACGGTCTTGCAGTTAAATTTTGGTATTGTTTACCAGTCTATGCCTATTTTAGTAATTTTTTAGGTAACTCCAATTTATTTGTTTGTTTTTTAACCGGGTAGTGACTACACTGTCTTGTTACTCAACAGAATTTGCTAATTGGGTTAATGTAGAATTAAATCTGACGTCATATTTTTGCTTTTTTGCGAATTCTTGCCGATCTTTGACCCATGGGTCATAATTTACAAGAATGACCTCATAGTTGTTATATATTAATTCTCTTTTGCCGAGCAACGCTATAAAGTGGGTCGCTGTTGCATAAATAAAAGTGCAATAACAAAGAATTTTGACTTTTCGAAATTATACTTCCCTGGTACTATTTCGCAAAGAATGACTATTTTTCTTGACATTTTTTATCATTACTCTTACATAAAAGCCTCCTTTAGTAAAATAGCCTTTACGTACGTACAAATGAATAAAAGTAATTATTATAAATCATTTGGATTATTAAAGAATTTGAAAGATATATTGTTTTCTTATGTTTTATTCATTGAAAACTTTTTTTTATTTTTGTGGAAATACAAATCGTCAGATTTGATTATATTTTCGGAATAATAAGTAACTCCTAGAAACCTATTTGATACCCGTCCCAATAAGCTATATTGATGCAGACAATAATAGATTACCATGTATTAAATCAATCATTTCATTTTAGTAATAAAACAGTCCCTAATTACCCCAATTACTCTAAGTTTATTTTATTAACTGGCAACTTTTTTTTGTTCCCTGTGTGCACTACATTATCTTATCTTTAAGGTCTTATTAAATGTAATATGAAACGCTTAGTTTGAGAGTTATTATTCTAGTCGGTAGATTTCTTTTATAAGTATCTCTACACCCTGATAAGAAGCGTGTAAATCATGTATGTTGCTAGTTAAAAACATTTCCCCAAAAGTAATGGTAATTATTTCTTTACTGATAATAATTTATAATATTGACAGGAGGACGTTATGACGAAGTCATTACTAACCAAGTGAGTTTGTAAATTATGTATTACTTAGCATTGATTAAAAATAATTATTTAAAAACTAAAAAGGATCCGATAGTAGATTCCATGAATTTATTTAATAACTAGCTGAAACCGCAAACGTTGCTTTGCCATAAAAAAAATGACCAAAAAAAAATGGATACCTAGTCGCCGAATCTCAGACCTACTGAATATACATATAAAATTTCATGAAATCGGTCAAGCCGTTTCGGAGGAGTAAACTAAATTTGAGACTCGAGAATTTATTATACATATATATATTGAATTATAAATATATTACGAGAATTTTATACATTTATTAGATTGTTATGGGCAAACAATAAAACATTTCCGTTATTGCAATATTACTCAGTTATGTTTAGATTTGATGTCTCTGCCGAAATGTCAACGAATATCAATAAAAAATATGTAACAAAAATATTGTTCTTTGTCACGACATTTTAACAAATCGATTGTCGTAAATAAAAACGATTTTGTTCGGCCATTGGAAACAAGAAGATACATTGAGTCAAGGTTTTGGATTAACATAAATTGATCATAATGTTTGACAATAAAACGAACCGGATTTTATGAAATAATGGCCGCATGCTAAGAAGAAATTTCCTGGTTCAGAAGTTTTAACCGACGATGACTTAATACCTACCTACTTAACGAAGCCGGCATTTCATACACTCCACTCGATAATATTGTAAACGTACAAATTATTCTAACTAGGATTTTTCGTCTAATCATAAAGAAATTTGGATGTTGCTTACGTTTGAGGCGCTATTTTTCACAAATTCGGAAAATATACGCTACTGTTACCCATAAAAACAATTTAAACTTACAAGATAATAATATGGAATATTGTTGAAGTTCTATTATTTAGAAAATTCATAAAAAAGTATATCAAAAATGTTAATGATATTAGATTGCTGACATCAATTAAAACAACTACTATTAGTACAATTATGATCAAAAAATAAATATTACATAGTTATTATTAATTTTGTCAGTATGCCCATTCATTTCTTAGTCTTAAAGGAACATGTGACGTTACCTGTTCTATGGAGCGTTTGGGATGTTGCGCCGCAACTCATCAAACATACCACTATATCTGTTAAACTATTGATCTTAGATATACTATTTCTTTAGCAATATTTCTTCGTGATTTATATACTTATTGTTTATGAAATAAAAATAGTGGTCAACTACCCTATTATTGGCGATTTTGAGTTTCTATGAAAAGGATCAAATTGCTCGTACTAAACAACAGATAGACATAATAAGGGTAAGACTGATTTGGGTGCCCGGCCATGTGGAGATGGGCAATGAGAAGGTTGATGAATTGACAAGGAAAGGCTCAGAAAACACATATGTGGGTCCTGAGTTCTTTCTAGCACTTTCACAAAGTTTTATAAACACAGCCATTAACAATCATATCATAAACAGACAAAAGGCTGAATGGCATAAAATACCGTAATTAAAACACTCCAAATCCTTCCTAGGGGAGGAGGTAGGAGGTTAGATTCAATACAAAACTTCCGCTTCTTAATTGGGAAAATGATAAATGCAACTGTTCCCAACACAGTCTTGTCGGGCATATGGTGAATGCCAGGAATCTATGATGCATCTCTTGCGTCATTGTGATGCCCTGGCATGAACCAGAATGAGCCTTTTGGAAGTGGCATATCTAAAGCCAGAGGACTACAGGCTCTTTCTGCCTAAAGATATAGTAAGGCTAATGGCAACTATATTCTAGACACAGGAGGAGTAAAAGCAGGGACGGCACCAAAAGATCCCAATGGGTCAAAGTGTACTATAACTTAGTCATGGCCCACCAACAAGAAAAGATAAGGTAAACTATAATTATAGTTTTTCGAAAAAATCTCTGACACCTATTTTGACTAGCCTGGCTTTGTTTGTTTCCAATATTAACGAAAGTTTGTATTCATTTGGTTGATTCCGGAAACTGTTTTATTAAGTTCTTAAATCACCATCAAAAATCATTAAAATCAGAAACCAGAGAGCTCAAAGCACTACGTCATAGCCTCTTTTTTATTTTTTTACAATAACACTTTAAATTAATAGTAACTATTTTCAATTGTGTACTATTCCGCTACACTATATCTTCATCATGATTTATTTATTAACATGATAACCTTTCAGATAACGTGTGATTGATGTGTTAAATTACTAAGACATGTTCCAGCCTCTAAGAATCACTATCATTAGGGATTATCTTTAAAGATATATTCAATTGTTCATATGACATAACTGCTTGCATTCATTTAATTCCTCTAAATCGTTACTAAATTTATTTAAAAGCATAATTACTAGGCTAAGTCTTTTCATTTGTTTCCTCGACTTCGTTACTAATTATATTTTCAAGCATAATTACTAGGCTTGTATCTGTTTTCTCGACTTTTATTTGTTTTTCCGACTTTCATTTGTTTTCCCGTCTTTCTAATGTATTGTAAAATGACATAACTGTTTGCATTCATTTATTTTATTACTCTAAATCGTTACTAAATTTATTTACAAGCACAATACTAGGCGGAGTCCTTGCAGTTGTTCTCTCAACTTTCATTTGTTTTCCCGACTTTCATTTGTTGTCCCGTCTTTCTAATATACACTGTTTGCGTATTGAATCTATTTTATGTTGTCTAAGCTTATTATTTCGCATTAGAATAGTGTTCTTTTATGGTATGGCTCCTCAATCCTTATCATCATTCATCATCATTACCAGCCTACACACGTCCCACTGCTGGGCGCAGGCCTCAGTACATGGGAGAAACACATAATCATAATCAATCGTTTATTTGCACGTGAGGAGTTTGGACCATAACACCACCACGCTGGCCCAATGAGGGTTGTTGGGTTAAAGCGGTTGCAGTAACAACCGGGACCAACGGCTTAACGCAACCAGGCAGAGTACATGAAAATGATTGCCGATATGGGCTTAGTAGACAATTGGCGTCAATATTAGTTCAAAGTCGCATTTCCTCATGATTTTTTTTTATACTACTAAATGACAAACAAGCTGACGGCCCACCTGATGGTAAGCGGTTACCGCCGCCTATACACACCTGCAATAACAAGGAAATATCACTTTATATTGCAGGTGCGTTGTCATCCTGAGGTCTGCGATAAAATGCCGTCCATGCCCAGTAATTACACTGGCTACCTTTCCCTTCAATCCGAAACACAGCGAACTGTTTCACGGCGGAAATAAGGAGGGATTATCAAAATAAAAAATCACCCACATTACGGATACTGATTTTCTAAGAAATACCTATAGTTACTTTAAATACCGTTTTCTTATAATAACAATGTGCTCAGAATAAACACTCGCGTGCTATTTACATAGTTATATAATTAAAATTTACATAAATATAATTGGCTGTGTAAATAGTGGGCATTTGTCTTGGCTATAAAAATTGTAGACAGTAAAATTAAATGGGAGGTAAGGCTGGATTTAAGCAGCTTCATTGTTTAAAATAAAATAGTTTTCTTAAATTTAATGTTTTACTCACAGTACATAGAAAAGAATCTTTAAATAAAGTATAGTTTATGCTTATATAGGAAAATAATAGGCATTTTATAATCTGTTTGGAAAGTAAAAGATAGAAATTATCAATGGACATTGGTAATCAAACAGAAACAAATAGCGTATTAATATAAGACTGCCGATTTGAAAAGTACCAGGGACTTAGGATAATTTTAAAACGTCGAACTCTCAATTACACACCTATCTACGCAGAAAGCTCTTACTTATTGAGGTCGAACCTCTCTATTTAGTACTATTAATTTCAATATGTAAAAACTCATAAACTTTAATAGAATTTAAAAATATTTCTTAATTATCGAGGCAGTTCGTTAGAGTAATTAAACATGCAGCTTTTACAACTACCGACAACTTTTTCTTTCTTTATTTGGCCTTCATCTAACCTTTTTTTATACAACTAGATGACAAACAAGCTGATGGCCCACCTGATGCTAAGCGGTTACCGCCGCCTATAGGCACCTGCAATAACAAGGGAAAAAACACTTGATATTGCAGGTGCGTTGTCATCCTGAGATCTGCGATGAAATGCCGTCAATGCCCAGTAATTACACTGGCTACCTTTCCCTTCAATCCGAAACACAGCGAACTGTTTTACGGCTGAAATAAGAAAGGCGGTGGTACCTACCCAGATGAGCAGATGACCCTACATACGGGCCTACCACCTAGTAAGGTAGTAATGATAAGACCAAAGATCGTAGTAATACTTGGTGGTAGTAATGATAAGACTAAAGATGGAAGCGACTACACCCGGATTCTTCAGCCACAAAGGAACAGGCTATCATACCTCCAGCTGCCGGAACACAACAATGCTGGTAATATTACTGTGGCGGCGGCAGACATAAGTAAGATGGTGGTAGCTAGCCAGGCGGACTAGACCACAGAGGAGGTTAAAATTCTTGAATATGAAACAGTCTAGTTTAACTTTACCCATCTTCTACTCTCCTGGTACTTTAAAAAGAGTTTATTTTTACTTTTGAATTTTAATTGTTAAGTTTAAGTCTGCTCGTGGTTCCGTGCAGTTTTAAAATGTTTAGGAAACAAACACAAGCATTTTGTGTATAATAAAAAAAGAACTATTTGTCTACAGGTAGAGTAAACGGCACAGAAGCAGGGTAGAGTACTAACTATACCAATGTGGAGCAGGGCACTACTCACGCATTGTCACCGTAGCCTATAGACGGTCGTAGGACCTTGGGCACTACTCACGCGTTGTCACCGTAGCCTGTAGACGCCCGTAGCACCTTGGGCACTACTCACGCGTTGTCACCGTAGCCTATAGTCGCTCGTAGCACCTTGGGCACTATTCACGCGTTGTCACCGTAGCCTATAGACGGTCGTAGGACCTTGGGCACTATTCACGCGTTGTCACCGTAGCCTATAGACGCTCGTAGCACCTTGGGCACTGTTCACGCGATGTCACCGTAGCCTATAGATGCTCGTAGCACCTTGGGCACTACTCACACCTTGTGAAAATCAAGAGACGAGTTCCCTTGCTCCCTAAAATAATGCTTTCTCACCTTGCTCTGGTGTCTAAGTACGACAATTTTTGTAGAGTCGGCGGACGTTCAAAATCGGATGTTATTTTAGGATCGCGGTATCCCGGTAGAGCATTATCTACTGGGTACTTTTTCATCAATTTCCATCCATTTCAACTTGCTAATCCTATGATATATCTTACGGATATCCTCACTTTTGACTCTATCCTTTACTTTGTATGGTACTTTTTCACTGATTAATAATTACCGAACATAATATAAAGAAGCATCTGAGTAATATTTAAAAAAAAATACAAAGCGTAGCATAAAAAACGTCCAACCCAAATATAAATGTTGATTTTGTTCATAATTTACATAACTCGGCACATCTCAAGTCCGGGATGACGTAATTCGCGTGTTAACAGCCCAACCAATTTCAACGTTAACACCTACACCATAAAGGTTATCCCAATCAGTCAATTGACAGCCTCATTATAGAATACTAACAATATAGTCTCGAATCTATTGGTTTTTAATAAAAACCTGTTTTTAGTGTCCACAGTTAATAGCGAATCAATTTAACATTTAAGGACATGAAGTTAAGTAAAATTGAATGTCAATTCGTAGACATGGCTTTTTATTTAATATTTTATCATGTTGGGACCCTGACAACACACGGTGCACTTTGAACCTTCGGGACCTTTTGTGCCTTCCTCTGTTGCTGTGTCCAGGTCCAGAATATAGCAGCCGTAAGCCTCACTACTTAAATCTCTTTTTGAGGGTCATTCTTCTTTTGATGAAAATACAAGGTGGTGCCGTCAATACGACATTTAATGAAAATATGGGCTTCAAAAACATCTTATTTATTTGATAATTTCATGACATTTGTATAAAGTAATATAACATTAGCTACATTATTTCAAAGAAATGTCGTGAAATCATCAAATGAATACGATATTTTTAAAGTGGCATACATTCTTAAGAACTAATATAGCCCATATTTCAATTGACGGCACCAACTTGTATATGGCGTAGTTGCATGCTATAGTACCTAGTCAATAAAATACAGTGATACAATTTTCTGAAAAAGTTCCAAACTATGAGTATACTTCTGTCTGTGGTCACATTAAAAATCGTGCAATAAAAATACTACAAGGTATAACACTAACATTGCTTATAAAGCCGGAATGCTCTCAGTTGGTTCAACTTCGACTGGATAGCTGGTAGCAATATTGCAAGGAACAAATATAGCAAGCATAGTGAGTTGACAGTTGTTAACTTTTGACGGTTCAACCAAAGAAGTATCGATGCGTTTCAGCTGCCACAACTGTCAAATATTCTGCAGAATAAAACAATGATTGAACCGAATGGTTTGCGATAGTGTTTGTTAGTATGTAGAATATCAAACTGATGCGTTTGGGTGACGTTTCGATTGCGCTGAGTTAGCAGAATACAAAAGCGTTGTAACTTAAGCGTTTCTGATTCGTTTCAGATCAAAATACAAATGCAGAATTGGGGGGGGGGGGGGTACGTCCCCCCCCCCCCCTTATTCTCAACTGTCGGAAAATATTCGAATTTCGGAAACTCTATACCTATCACTTTTTATCGCTATGCGTCAAAGCGAGACGGCATGTAACTTTTCGAATCGAATCCGTAATCCGACAGTTGAGAATAAGGGGGCTGGACTCAATTGTCCGTTGGCTATTCCGTTTTTTAATAATAACGTGTATTTCTACAACCGTATTTACGTTTAACAACACATTGGCCCTAATTCTGGTAAACACATGCTAAGGCTAAATTTAAGTTCAGTGCATTTCTTTCTATCAAAAGGAATACGAAAAGGATGGCTGTCATATAATTTGACATTTAGAAACGTGCGTTCAATTTTTGACCTTATTGAACGTGATAAAATGCAGTGTTTAGGAGGCACCTCCGTACATGCCGTCTAAAATTGTCTATGGTTTCTTAGAAATCTATCTAAATTTAAGTGACAGCTCTAAACAGATTCTTGCTATCTTTTTCCTATTACTTATTACGAGAAAGAGATATACTGTACTTAAATTTAGAATTAAAGTGTGTTACCAGAATTAGGCCCATTGTTGAATGCACACGACGGTGTACCTGATATCTAGAGCTCATCCCTTGGTCAATGGATATCCACTTTACAGCAAATAGTCAAGTAACTAAATACTGCTTATTTATATGTTTTTAAAAAAAGGTTCCGTACCCAAAGGGTAAAACGGGACCCTATTACACTAAGACTCCGCTGTCCGCCCGTTTGTCACCTGTCAGGCTGTATCTCATGAACCGTGGTAGTTAGACAGTTGAAATTTACACATATGATGTATTTCTGTTGCCTCTTTAACAACAAATAATAATAAATAGAATAAAATAAATATTTAAGGGGGCTCCTATACAAAACTTGTGATTTTTTCTCTTGTTTTTACTCGACATTGATAACGGCAACAGGTAGACGCTTGTTTATAGATAAGGGTATGGTACACTTTGTGCGGCTCGGACTTGGCCGGTTTTTTTAAATATATGCATTATTTGTACCTGTGAATAAGGTATGTGTGTGACGAAATACGAAATACTACAAATGACTTCATTTTTTTATTGAAATATAGACTATTAGTTTATAGAAATGGTTTGGAACTTTCAAAAACATCTAATTCATTTGATAATTTCATGACATTTGTATAAAATAATAAAACATTGTCAGCATTATTTCATATAATTTAATGAAATTATCAAATAAATAAGACGTTTTTGAAGGTGGCAAACCATTTTTATGAACTAATATAACCCATGTTTCAGTTTATTGTCGTATTGACGGCACCACCCTGTATATTTTTCTGTATGTGCATCATTCCAGTTTTAATGTAGGTATATGTAGCTGGATAATGTGTCTCGATGTCCGCAGTATGCACATGCTTCTGGAGTCACAGCCTATCATTGTATTCTCATTTTTTACTGGTATAATTTGACATTTCATAATTGGAAATTGTTTTATAATAATGACTTGATAATTCAAATATTGACTCTATAATGCTGATTCTAATTTTATTTAATGATTGACTTTATTTATTGAATTTTAATGTTTTTTAGAATGTACGAGTTCTTTAAATTAACTATTTCTTCAGATAAAATATTTGTTTGCGCTTAGGGTTGGATATAGCGGTCGTATTATGGAAGACAACAACTGTCTCTACTCTACCTATGTTCACAAATAAACAATTCTTCTTAATTTTTTTTTGAACATTAATAATAATTTATAATTATCAAGAATATTTGAAAGCTCTGCCCCAACTTAACCGAATCGTAGGTATTTGTAAAAATACTCGTTTCGGATGTTGAAATAGAACATTTCGTCATTGTGAAAGACGTTAGCTCATAAACGCAAATACAGATAGACTACAAGAATTTCACAGGGATATCCCAAGTCCTGGGTGGCTCAGTGGTTAGAGCAGTCGCCCGGATTGCGAAAGATCGCGGGTTCGTTTTCGTGAAATTTTTTTAGTTTTATATTTAGTTACTAAACAATTCTTATTCTTATTCTTCTAAGCATGTTCTTGTTGTAATTTTGTTTTGTGTACCTGATGAAATAAATATATAATTTCCTTCTGAGGTATATTTTAATCAGCAAGTCCTCGGTAGCTTATAGTGAGTATAGCCACGGATTGGAAAGGTCATATAATCTCACACCACCTCAGGACATGTCTTTTTCAAAGCCAAAAATATTCCTAATTATCTCTCTCACATTTGCTATTATGTGAAAATAGCATTAGTGACAAAATTACTAAAATTAGTCAAATTCTATGCCAACACATGTGTATGAGTTCCTTCTAGAGAGGAGTGAAAAAGCACCTTTTTTGGCGGCAAGGTGAAGGCGGTTAGAGCAGTGTCTATTCTGCACTAGCTGTCTTAGAATATGGACTCTTTTAACAGCTTCACATCAGGTGGAGTTGGGTCAATTACCGTGCTTAGTGTAAAAAAAATAAGTCAAATTAAATCTATTAAGTTATTCAACAGAATCTAAGGCTTACATTCTTCTGATAACAAGCGGGAATGTCATTGTCTGTAAGCTAGAGGTCTCTGATTCAAGTCCCGACGGGGGCAGTTTTTTGAGTGATAATTACTAACTTTTGTTCACCATTCTTTGTTGTTTGTGTTTCTATTTGAATGCATTTCGAATGTTTAATTTTTTTTTAACCTTGTAACTCTTGGCCTTCAACTTACCTGATGTTAAGTGAAGATAAGGCCGACGATGGAAGCGAGCTACACCCGGATCCTCAACCACAGAGGAACTGGCTATCCTACCTCTAACTGCCGGAACACAACAATGTAGACATTATTGTTATTGCGGCAGACTCAGGTAAGATGGTGGTAGCTAGCCAGGCGGACTTAAAAAGCCCTACCACCAACGAAACCGAGCAGAAAATTTCTGTCCGCGGGGAATCGATGCCCGGACCTCTAGATCTGAGGCAGGTGGTCCACCGCCTCTGTGGTCAAGTACCAACAGAGGCGGCAAAATATACTTATATTATACGTATGCTGTATTATCAATACTACTCAATTAACTACACAGTATCTTCAGGATGGTGCTGTCAATACGACGTTAATAGAAATAATAATAATATTTATACACTCACACCTATTATCTAGCTTGTGTTATGGATACTAGATAACGGAGAAATAATGATAATAATATGTATATAAATATTAGAAATATACTAAATAAACATATGAATAAGAAATGGTTTTCCACTTTCAAATACATCTTATTCATTAGATAATTTTATTACATTTTAAAGACATAAAGCAGCCAATGTTATAGATTAACTAACTAAATAAGTGGGTCAACTCAGCACGCGGGCTAAGTGGTCTACGGGCTTATATGACCATTATTTCTCTTTCTCTGATTATTTCATGGAAATATCATGAAATTATCAAATTAATAAGAGGTATTTGAAAGTGGCAAACCATTTCTATGAACTAATATAGCCCATGCTTTAATTTACTGTCGTATTGTCCTCAACACCCTGTACCACGACACTACTTGCGATTCACGTGACAGTTAAGTTTTGGTTAAGTTATCTGGCACTTTATCAGCCAGTGAAAGTTGATAAGGTTACTTAATATGCATAGTGTCGAGAAAATCATTTTGAAGATGTAATAATGACCTTTACTCTTGAATTTGTGGCAATACATCGATATGCGTTGCGAAAATATGTGATGCAAAACTAAAATATCGATCCGAGCTCTTAATCATATAAATCTATATAATATGCTAATGTCTGCAGTAGGAATGATAAGTATATGAAATATTGTGTTATAAAGAATGTATAATAATATTGGCATTTAAATTAAGTTATAAAGAATGCATAATAATATTAAAATTAATTAATCAAAAATGTTTGACTAATTTAAATTTTAAAATCACCGGTATTTATTTATTAAAGCTCTTTTAAGATTGCACCGAATTTTATAGAAATAAAGGATATTTAATAACGAAACATATTTATTAATTTTGCATACAAATTAATTACTTATGATAATTTATTCATTACGTTAAATAAACATTGAAAACAAAATAAACGTCAAAGTTTAATGTTAATTTTAAAATAAATGGAAGATTCTAATTTGCGTTCATTGACAAAAAAATACCTATTTTTTTTGATCATACAAAAGATATCAACGTGCGCTGATTACTTTTTTTATGAGCTATAATTATTAATTACCAATTAATTACATTTAATGTTAATTATGGTAGATTAAATTAACTTTGAAATTTTCATACATATGATATACTTAAGCTTAAATTAAACTTAGGTAAATTAATATTTTTTAAATTAAAGTTGTAAGTATAGGTAAAGTTATAATTATTTTGAATTTCAATAGGTTATAAGGAAAGCTTTTCCTGCATGAAATTTTCAAAGAAACATGGCATGCCTGAATAAAAAATTAAATAAATTAATAAAAAAAAACTCACAAATTTCCAAACACGCAAGAGCACTCCACAAAACCAAAACACACACTGACCAGCGCACTTTACACGGCCTGATATTTAAAAGTTTTGTGACGTCACTAATAAATAATTCTTTTTCTTTTTCGCAGTTCGTTTTACGCGCGCACGCTTTACCGCCGTACCTTGGACAAAAGTGTGTAGGCGATATCCAACGCTTATATAGTTTGGTTTGTGAAATAATGACATATGACCTCGGCGCCGGCGCATCGATGAAAACATTCCGCGGCTCGGAGCTTGGCCGGTGGTGAAAATGCAGGGATGAAAGATTATTTATTGAACAATTTGTTGCGTAAACATTTTAGAGGTTTATGACTGCCTGGTACTTTTTATGAACTTTATAGAGACACCAAAGGTAGCCTGACGAAAATAGTCCCGCATATTTTACTAGCTGACCCCTCAAACGTTGTTTTGCCATAAAAAAAATGTCCAAAAATTAAGAAAATATATATAGTAGCCGATTCTCAGACCTACTGAATATACATAAAAAATTTCATGAGAATCGGTCAAGCCGTTTCGGGGGAGTATCCTAACTAAACTTGTGAGTCGAGAATTTTATATACATACAGGGTGGTGCCGTCAATGCGACAATAAATTTAAACATGGGCTATATTAGTTCATAGAAATGGTTTACCACTATCAAAAATATCGTATTCATTTGATAACTTCATGACATTTGTATGGAATAGTGTAACGTTGGCAGCATTATTTCATACAAATGTCATGAAAAGTGAATTAGATGTTTTTGAAAGTGGCTAACCATTTGTATGAACTAATATAGCCCATGTTTAAATTTACTGTCGCATTAACGACACCACCCTGTATAAGATTATTCCAGACACAATGAATTTTTCAATTATAATAGCCCTCCGGTGGGATAGCGCCGCTTGACGGATTGAGACTATAATAATAATCTGCCCGCTAAGTCGAGCAAAGCAAAGAGGCATGTCCGTACCATCTTTTTCTTGAAGCCATGCAGGCTCTATTCAACATCCTGTAATTTGGTGCTGACTAAAGCTAGAATGAATTTTCAGTAAATGTAAGGCAACTAATTGTTAAAATAATATGTTTTTTTAGGCGAGATTTTTAAAATAAAAATTTAGAACTAGTATAATGATAATTAGGGCATGGACGGCATTTCATCTTAGGCCCCAGGATGACAACGCACCTGCAATATCAAGTGATTTTTCCTCGTTATTGCAGGTGTCTATAGGCGGCGGTAACCGCTTACCATCAGGTGGGCCGTCAGCTTGTTTGTCATCTAGTAGTATAAAAAAAAATAAAAAAAAAATTACCTGTTACCTAATACCCATGAGTGTCTAAAACCTACGGTAAATACGAGCACACTGCCCGCCTGGTGGTAAGCGGCTACCGTACAAGCAGCACGCTAATTCACAACTTGATCAAGTCATATTCCGTCACATTCCGGCTCGTTTTGACGCATCGCGATAAAAAGTGACAGTTATCACAATCATCATCATCACCAGCCTATACATCCCACTGCTGGACAGGTCTTCCTACATGGGAGAAACACATGAGGAGTTTGGGCCATAACACCACCACGCTGGCCCAATGCGGCTTGGTGGGTTAAAGCGGTTGCAGTAACAACCGGGACCAACGGCTTAACGTTCTGAAGCAGGTGGAGCTCGAGAATTTGATTGACCCATCCGGCATCGACAATGGTTAAAGTTGCTTTGTTGCAAGAAAGCACTGTGCCCTACTCTCTTGAAAATAATAATAATATTCATACTTACACTCACTCACACATATTATCTAGCCTAAAGTAAGCGTCAAGAGCTTGTGTTATGGATGCTAGATAACGGAGAAATAATGATAATTATATGGATATAAATCCTTCCTATAACATGGGGTCCTTCAGAAGAGGCGTGAAAAAGCACTTATTGGGTCGGCAAGGTGGAGGCGCCTATAGCAGTGTCTAAACTGCACTAGCTGTCTTCGCATATGGACTCTTCTTACCGCTTCACATCAGGTGGTGTTGAGTCATTTGTCGTGCTTTGCATAAAAAAAATACTCAATAAACATATGAACATCCATGACTCGTTAACAACTACTCGTACTAATCATAGAACATCTACTCCAGCCGGGATTCGAACGCGGGACCCCTGACCAAGTACCGTGTATAGTAAGGGCTACAGACCACTCGGCCAGCCGGTCGTCGAAAATTAAAACCGACTCCAAAAAACAGAAAAGGATAAAATAATTTAATTTTAGTAGGTACTCATCCCATAGGAACATATTTTTGGAGTCGGTGCTTCACTATCTATGGTTTCTGGAAACAACTTAGCACCACCTTAGAACCTAAAACTACTTAACTTAGTACCTACTAAAATTTAATCATTTTATCCTTTTTAGTTTTTTGGAGTCGGTTTTAATTTTTGTTTAAATTACTTTTTTTCACAATTTTTAGTGATAACTTTTGAAGGTCAAAGCTAGATGGGTGACCGTGAGCTTAAATTGATTTCTACTATCGTATCATTTCACTAAATATTCATAGGAAAGCATAAATCCGCAATTTCGCATATGTAGATGACTTAATTTTTCCAGTTTTTTGATTAAAAAACCAAACTACCCAATGGATTTTTAAAAAATTTTTATGGGACTCAATGGGAACTATTCTGCATCGAACAAAAAAAGAATCATCAATATCGGTTCACCCAGTCAAAAGTTCCGAGGTAACAAACATAAAAAAAAACATACAGACGAATTGATAACCTCCTCCTTTTTTTGAAGTCGGTTAGAAACAAAAGAACACACCACGAATTGTTGTTCTAACAGTTCCAATAAAAACAATGGACAACAGACATCTCTATTTGGTACAGAATATAGCACATCAAATGGAACACTGGTACTGGGAAATCCACCAGTGATTATGACGAATTAAGGCTCAAAGTCTGAATAATTACATTTGACGTGTAGTCAATTGTCAGTAATGTTTACTAAGAACTGTCAGCTGAAATTCATTGAATAATTATTACCTCACTACCATAATACTCAGTATTGAAACGCATTGCTATATCTAATAAATAAGCTTGCTTTCAGCAACTAGATGACAAATAAACTGACGGCCCACCAGATTAATAGATTGATTAATTGACTCTGGTTTCGATTACGAAAACAAAGCAACTTTCACCATGGTCGATCGCGGGATGGGTCAATCAATTTATAATCTCGAGCTCCTCTGTGCTTCAGAAAGCACGTTGGTCCCGGTTACTGCAACCGCTTTAGCCCACCAACCCGCATTGGGCCAGCGTGGTGCTGTTATGGCCCAAACTCCTCATGTGTTTCTCCCATGTAGGAAGGCCTGTGCCCAGCAGTGGGACGTATATAGGCTGGTGATGATGATGAATTTAATTATTAAGTTAGAAGTGCTATAATAGCAATATTAACTTAAGATCTTGTAACACTTAATTTGCAATAAATATTTGAGTTTGAGTTATAATAATGTCAACATGTAAAAACACACGTCGCATATGATTTACCGATTAGTCCAGTATACTTAAAATATGCAAATATATTCATAAAACAATTATAACTCTTTAATTTAATTAACGACTGATTCCATAAAAAATACTAAAATTTAATTTTTAGTTATACTACGACTCCTTTCGTTTTAATAGATAATACTCGCTGACTTCTGGTATTCCGTATCATTAGAAGCTGGCTTTAATCTCATCTGATACCTTGGTGATGATGATATGGCTGAAGATGGAAGCAAGCTACACCCGGATTCCTCAACCACAGAGGAACTATCTTACCACCAACTGCCGGAACATAACAATGCCGTCAACATTATTGTTATGGCGGCAGACTTGTGTAACATGGTGGTAGCTAGCCAGGCGGACTTAAAAAAGCCCTACCACCAACCAGACCGAGCTGAGTATTTCTTCCCCCACGGGAATTGAACCACAGACCTCCAGATCTGAGGAAGTACACAGGACAGCACACCAATTGTATCAGTTGCACTGCGTAACCCGCCTCTATTATGAACGCAGTAAGGGCGGTCTCAAGGTCAAACTGTTACGCTTGATGTGCTGTCGACTGTACGTGCTTTAGTTTATTTGTTTAGCTTGTATGATTCTGTATCTCCTTATGTGTGTGTAATGTTTCCTTAGCATTTCAAGGGTAACTTTTAGATCACTCTAATTCCGTTCGTAATAGAGACGGATTTTGTGGTGGAACTGATGTACTTTATGTGCTGTCGTTGGAACACGAATGTAAGTTTTGTGGGTACTATTACAGCCCAAAACTCCTTAATGTAATCAGAGGAAGTGTACCAAACATATGTTCCTAATATGGACAAATGTCATCACTAGCCTATAAGGGAGAAACACATGAGGAGTTTGGGCCATAGCACCACCACGCTGGCCCAATGCAAGTTGGTGGGTTAAAGCAGTTGCAGTAACAACTGGGACCAACGGCTTAACGTGCCTTCCGAAGCACGGAGGAGCTTAAGATTATAATTTAGATTGACCCATCCCGAGAACGACCATAGCGAAAGTTGCTCTGTTTTCTGAATCGAAACCAGAGCGCTCTAACCAGTACACCACCAAGCTCCTCAAATGGACAAAGTAATATCAGTAAAACTAAACATCTGGGACTCTTAGAAGCATCGCCTGTTCAGTTGTGATAAGTGGGTCGCATCTTCGAGTCGAAAGCAGCGCATATTAGCAAGTGGTGCTCCGAAGAGCTTTTCGACCTTATCCCACCTTCCCCCGTCCTGCTCAGAAGCACGCGTGCCGGTCTTCGGAGTCATCCATTCACTGTCTCCACCTCAACATCACGCATAAAGAAATTTCGACCTTATCCCACCTTCCCCCTTCCTGCTCAGAAGCACGCGTGCCGGTCTTCGGAGTCATCCATTCACTGTCTCCACCTCAACATCACGCATAAAGAAATTTCGACCTTATCCCACCTTCCCCCTTCCTGCTCAGAAGCACGCGTGCCGGTCTTCGGAGTCATCCATTCACTGTCTCCACCTCAACATCACGCATAAAGAAATTTCGACCTTATCCCACCTTCCCCCTTCCTGCTCAGGAGCACGCGTGCCGGTCTTCGGAGTCATCCATTCACTGTCTCCACCTCAACATCACGCATAAAGAAATTTAGTGCCTCGTTTCTTTGTCGTACTTCCGGAACTTGGAATTCTTTGCCAGCACATGTGTTCCCTCCTTCCTATAACCCCATGTAATGTCCTTCAGGAGAAGCCTGATAAAGCACCTTTTCGGCTGGCAAGGTGGAGGCGGCCAGAGCAGTGTCTGAACTGCACTAGCTGTCTTCGGACATGGACTCTCCTTATCGCTTTACATCAGGTGGTGTTGGGTCAATAGGGTAGTTGACAACTTTTTTTTCTATTTCATAAATAAGAAGTTTATAACTCATAAAGAAATAATGCAAAAAAAATTATTTAAACAAAAATTAAAACCGACTCCAAAAAACTGAAAAGGATAAAATAATTAAATTTTAGTAGGTAATCATCCCCTAGGAACATATTTTTGGAGTCGGTGCTTCAGTATCTATGGTTTCTGGAAACAACTTAGCAGTCGGTTTTAATTTTTGTTTAAATATTATTTTCACAATTTTTAGTGATAACTTTTGAAGGTCAAAGCTAGATGGGTGACCGTGAGCTTATATTGTTTTCTACTATCGTATCATTTCACTAAAAATTCATAGGAAAGCAAAAATCGGCAATTTCAGTAGACGACTTAATTTTTCCAGTTTTTTTGATTTAGAAACCAAACTACCCAATGGATTTTCAAAAATTTTTATGGGACCAAATGGGAACCATTCCGCATCAAACAAAAAAAGAATCATCAATATCGGTTCATCCAGTCAAAAGTTCTGAGGTAACAAACATAAAAAAAACATACAGACGAATTGATAACCTCCTCCTTTTTTTGAAGTCGGTTAAAAAGAAATAGTATGTATAAGATCAATAGTTTCACAGATATAGCGGTATGTTTGATGTGTTGCGGCGCAACGTCTAAAAACGCTCCATATAAAATTTACGGAACAGGTGACGTCACATGTTCTCATATTACTAAGAAATGTATGGGCATACTGACAAAATTTATAATAACTATGTATTAAGTATGTTTTTATTAATAGTTGTCATAATAATAGTTGTTTTGATTGATGTCAGCAATCTAATATCATTATTTTTATTTTATAAATTTTGAAAAAAAAAAATGCTTATTTTATTAATTTTCAAAACAGTACAACTTCAATAATATTCCTTAATTTTTGAGTTTGAATTGTTTTTATAGGTAACAGTAGCGTATATTTACCGAATTTGTGAAAAATAGCGCAAGATTCAAACTCAGGCAACATCCCAATTTCAGTGCTGTGTTTAAAAAAAAAGTGTATATTTCTTGAATTTCCTAACTTCTTCGTCTTAATTTAGTATGCTTCGATATTATTTGCAAATTATCTATTTTATGTAACAATGTCTTTTAGATTTCTAAGCCATCGAATTCACAATTTTATGAGGTTTTCTTCCTAATTTGGAATAAAGGAGTGATCCTAATAAGGAATACTATTCCATATTAAGCCCACCATTTATTCTTTTAAACATATTTCGTGACCGGCTGGCGGAGTGGTCTCTGCGCCCCTTGCTATGCATGCTGCTCGCTCAGGGTTCCCTGGTTCGAATCCCGGTAGAAGCAAATGTTTGTATAATGAGTACGAGCATTTGTATACGAGTCATGGATGTTTATATGTTTATTTAGTATATTACTAATATTTATATAAATATGTATTACTATCATTATTTCTCCGTTATTTAGTATCCATAACAATGCTTACTTTGGGCTAAATAATAGGTGGGAGTGTATGAATATTATTATTTATAAGAAAGAGAGTAAACTAAGGAGAGTCAAAGAAGGACCAAGATAATTCATATGATTAAAAGAAAAATTTAGAAAGAAGAAAAACTAGAAGTCCTTTTATGGACTACCTTATTTCAAATTTAGTACGACTTAGAAGTGCTATTTTCTTGTTTTGCTGTACGTTGAGACATTTATTATGAAAGTATTGATTATGTTTGGTTTCTCTTAAAATATATGTAAACTAAAACACATTTCCCAGCACTAAACTTTGTTTTTATACAACTAGATGAAAAACAAGCTGACGGCTCACCTGGTGGTAAGCGGTTACTGCCGCCAATAGACACCTGCAATAACAAGAAAAAAATCACTTGATATTGCAGGTGCGTTGTCTTCCTGAGGCCTAAGATGAAATGCCTTCCATGCCCAGTAATTACACTGGCTACCTTTCCCTTCAATCCGAAACACAGCAAACTGTTTCACGGCTGAATTAAGAAAGGCGGTGGTACCTACTCAGGCGACCCTGCTTACGGGCCTACCTAATAAAACTTGTTGCCAGACTGAGTAATAAAAAATCTTGATTAATTTATTCGTGGTCTAGTATTCCATATTAGGTACACTTCCTCTATATGTATTACAAATGAAAGACCATTATTTATGGTTTATCTTCTTTACACTTTTTATGTCACTGTATTAGTATGGATTCATTCGCATAGTATCCTCAATTCTTAGACCATGACAAAGCTATACTATTATTTAATAAGGAAATAACAGGCGACTTAATTGAAGACAACACCGATGACAAATTGCCTTGTCAGCACGCAGCCATCCCGGAATCGAACCGGTGACCTCCCCGTGACATTTCTAGCACTGCACCAAGTAGGTGTTTGTATAATTTAGAGATTAATCTTTGGGAGCTATTTGTGTTGTCTGTGCCATGGATTAGGTTGATTGAGATGTTTTAGAATGCGCTGCTTTTGTGACTAAATTTGTTTAAAAATATGCTTTGCAAAGGCGTTAAAATACATTTCCAATCGTTGTAAATCATATTGCCTAAACTATACATGGTAATACGTAGACGGACACGTAATATTTGAAATGGCGCCGAAATGTAAAAACAAGTCACAAATAGACGAAACAAACTGCACTGTAAAGCCAAAGAGTTCCAATTTAAAATGTAAAAATTTAGTTTTTAAATATCGTTAATTTTAGTGGCCAGTGAAAACATTTTCCTTTGTCGTACTTCCAAAACATGGAATTCTTTGCTAGCACAATAATGTTCCCTCCTATCTATAACATTAATGTGTTCCTTCAAGCGGAGTGAATAGGCACCTTTCGGGCCTTTGACAAGACTGGCAACATCTTAACGCGTGCTTCAATTAAAACATATTTTATTAATCAAATCACAGCTACTGTTAAGTGTTACATTCCCTTACAAGATGCGGGCATATAATAAGTTAGATTGTGACGCGGCCTTTCATGTACAGGTCTAACAAAGAGAAGCATAGGCACCCGGCTGAAAGAACATATAGCTGACGTAAAACACATGCGCGAGACAATCACAACATAATATTTGATAAGCTTCAGATCCTCGCCAAAGAACAAAGTTACATTCCTAGAATGTTACGTGAGGCTATTGAAATAAAAAAATATCCTAATGTCAATAGAGAAGATGGTTGGAGTGTACTACCAGCTTGGGATCCCATAATGCGAATAATGAAGTCCCAAGCCCGTCCTCACACTGTCTGACAAACTGACGTAAGCTTCGTATGCGTGAATCGGACCGCTCAATTTAACCACAAAGTAACGGTTGTTAACTAAAAACTTATTACAGACATCTTCAGTCTTCCCGTGACCACGATCGCTGTAAAGTAATCGAAGTGTCGGGAGTATAATAGTAATGTAACTTAGAATTAAACGCGAGTTAAATCCGGTAAAGAGGTTTTATTTCAAATGTGTACTTAGTTCTCGCGAAAATATAAGACAAAGCTATTCTAGTTCCTGATTAATCATTTAAGCCGTTATGTTTCTTCTAAGTTACCATTGTGCAGGCACAGCATAAAGCGTTATAATTATACAAATTAGTAATTAGTGAATCAGCGAGTGACATCAGTCATGTATCAACGCTATGATTGACATAATAACATTTAGATCCTTCGTGAGAACTCGTGCAATTATAGCATCTAGGATATTTAAATTTTGTAGCTAATAAATGTCTTTATACAATGTTTAAAATCGTTGAGATTTTAAGTTTATTGATCGCTAATGTATAGTCTGGTTTAAATGAGGCTAGATCGAGTAGCAGGTTCCATTTTGTGTTATAAATAAAAGAGGTTTTAATTGATCATCATCATCTCTTATCAGCCGGAGCTCCACGATGAGCGGTCCTAAGGTCGCAGACATTCACCAGATATCATGAAATACCAGGCGATGAGAAGCTTAGAAGATGTTAGATGTTATACATATATAGGCAAATACCTATTTCATAATGATCTTTCTTGTAAACGCATAATAAACTTATTTGAATAATAGCGTTTCTCTCGCTCATTATCTCAAATAAAAATAACTATGTAGTTCTAACTAAAATAAGGTTTACCCTTTCGCTTCGTACAAACGGCCGGCGCGGCGTTCAAACGCGATAGAAAATAAGCTACTTATGGTAGCTACCTAAATGTGTCTGTTAATCCTTTAACGTTTATCCTTTTTTAATCTTATGATTGCCTGGTAGGTGCCATACATACATTACCAACGATTAGATTTTATAAAATAGGTTCTAGGCAATCAGAAGCCCGAAAGATAAATCTGTTTGCCATCTAAACCGCTGAAAGGACATGGATACTTTATGGAGCGATAACCAACATTAACGCTTGTGGAGCAGCGGCCACTGTATGTAATAAATAACTTCTTACAAGCCTATGATTGCCTGGTACCTACGTAACATAACATAACATAACAAAATTATGAAATCTGATATAGTTCCACTGACATGAATGATATAGTTACGAACTGTGTTAAGAACTGATAACTCAGCCGCCAACTATGCGATCCGCCCACTAAAATCCGGGTTCAACACTCATAAGGATTAAACAATAGTATTACGAAAGCCCGGCAAAGGTTTATTTTGTGCCAAATTTATTATTATTTATGTAGCGAGAATGGGATTTCCAAGATTTTATAAGCTATTGTTTTTTTTTTCAATTAACATAATATTTGTATATTTCATGTGTTGCGGGGTAAAGTTGGATTTTACACGGATATTCAAAGTTGGTAGATATATTGATGTGGAGTAACTACGGGTATTATTGTCGCCGGCATCTGGTTATATTCGCCGCTTAATTGGATGCCTAGCCCGTTGATTAAACGCCGGCATCCAATCAAATCCCTAGGCCGATAGTTAATTGAACTAGGCTCACTAAACGTTCAGCAATATGGCGTATTGAAGGTTCGCTTATTAGATGTTTAGGCGGATCGTTGTACTGAAAAGTTTTGGTGGGATCGGTAGGTTCAAGGTTAGTTTTTTATGACTAGTTATAACCAAAACGTTATAAGTGGTCATAAAAATAACCTTGAACCTACCAATCACTCAAACAGTCACTCAAAAGCTCTTCGATTTAAACGACCTACTTAGTCGTCCAATGGCTAATTTAACCAGACGGCTGACATGACGTTCAGTCAGGTTAAACGTTGCGCTCAATGATTTGGCTAGTTATCCTTCAGCCGTTTAATTAACGGACTAGGCGTCTAGTTAAGCGGATAATTTAACCAGATGGCGACTTTATTACTATCATGGGTTTGTAGTTATATTAGGGCCCTAAATAGTGCTGGGACAGACTTAAGTCTGAAGACTTAAGTTAGGCAATGACAACAAAAAAAAATAACCGTAAATGACAGCTAGTGAGTCCACAAAATACGACCTAACAACTAAACCTGTCTTTTATTTATTTAGATACCTTAGTCCAGCCCGCCTAGCATGACCACCGAAACGCGATATGATAAAGCCATTTATCGCTTTGAACTGTAAAAAATAATGGATATAAGCGCCATCTTGAAATTTTATCGAAACTGCGAACATGTATTGTATTTAGACATGTTCGCAGTTTCGATAAAATTTCAAGATGCCGGTTATATCCAATGATTTTTGACAGTTCAAAGCGATAAATCGCTTTATCATATCGCGTTTCGGTGGTCATGCTAGGCGGGCAGTGGTCGGCAAAGTGCGGCTCCAGAGCTGAATGTGGCTCTTTGGCTCCTTGAGTGCGGCTCTGGCACATACATCCACGGAAGGCGCAATAATATATTCATTTAAAAAAACACTTGGTAAGAATAAAGTCTTAAGTATTGACGAGAACTTGGAATCATGCCCAAAATAAGAAATAACAACATACAACCCTGACTTGCTGTTTGCATAAATAAATAATTATTAAGTATTAAATTTAGTTTATTTAGTGAACTACTTATTTAGTTTACTAAATAAGCAGATTTGGCTGCCAATTTTTTTAAAATTGTAATGTGCATATTTGGCTCTTTGGCCAATAAGTTTGCCGACCACTGCCTTAGTCCATAAGAACAATCCTCTAAGTTAGAGATCTTGTTCTTATGGTCTAAGTTAGAGATACATATCGAGTCTTATGACTCGAGTTCATTGCCGAATAACATATTTATAAAAAAAAGTGTTTTTTGCTTGGACAGTTGTAAATTGATACGTCAACCATCTGAGCTACCAAGGACTTGGGATAACCCTGTGAACTAGTCTCTCTGTATTTGCCTTATTAAGCTAACGTCTACCCTTAAATGCCAAAAATTGAATTTCAACATCCGAATGAGTATATTTACAAATACCTACGATTTAGTCTGATGACAAACAAGCTGACGGCCCACCTGGAGCTAAGTGGCTACCGCCGCCGATAGACACCTGCAATAACAAGGAAAAATCACTTAGTATTGCAGGTGCGTTGTCATCCTGATGCCTAAGATAAAATGCCGTCCATGCCCAGTAATTGCACTGGCTACCTTTCCCATCAATCCGAAACACAGCGAACTTCTTATTTCTTAATTTTTTTTAACATTATTATAAATCCGTGGAAAATAATATGTTTATGTGCTTGTGTGATTTGTGGTCACGGATTCAATCTCCGCCCCAGGACATGAAAGTTTTCTAGTTGAGATATTTTCTTTGTAAATATATTTTTCACACATTTATAATATTGTTTAAATAAAATTAAGAATACGTGATTAGCTCATTTCTCTGCTGTTTCATAAAAAGCTAAGTACCTACATAATTCAAGTACAATTTTATTATTTTTTTTAAGACAAGGCTCGCTTAATTATTTCATTACCATTTTCGGTTACTTTTTATCATTTTAAATACTTATACACTTAATTATTAAATAAAGTTCATGTTTTTGTTTTGACTGAAAGCCAGATGAATATCGAGGCTTCATTAAGAACTTAGCTCATTAAAAATGAGTTCACTTCTTAAGACCGTTTACGCAGCACGACTTATCATACAGAATTTCCAGTCAAGAATAATGGAATCGAACAAAGCGATTCTAAAAATCTTAAAATTATCAGAGGATTTTTTGAAAAATCTAATGATGAAGAAATTATGGGTGATTTTTGGTTTGTATTTTTTTTCATACGGCCCACCTGATGGTAGCCGGTTACCGTAGCCTATGGACGCTTGCAACACCAGGGGTATCACTTGCGCGTTGCCGACCCTGTAAAAACCTTTTCACGCCTTTTTTGAATATACCAATATAACCCCATGCTGTACTCATTCGAGAAAACCTCTGCATGTGAGCTCATTCCACAACCTGAGCGTACGCGGGAGGAAGTTTCCCTGAATCTACTTTGGTTCCAATTTGTGAGCGAAGGTAAAAAAAGAAATAAAAAGAAAAATAAAAACCTAAAAATAAAAATAAAAATTGCGGTTTTTGGCAGGATTTGGTGATGTCAGTCAAGATTTTTATTACAATAATTAAAAATTGTGTTGGAGCGGACTTTGATGAACCAAGTGTTTGTGTTGATGTACAACTAAAAGTTTCTTATAATAAAAGTGATTATGGTGTGAAAGACGATGAGTACTTTTTTGTGGTTATCCACCTCATGAAGTAGCATCATATGGAGAATGTCATCATATATTTCGCGTCAAATACTCCTAAGATGCATTGAAATGTGTAGCACCAGTATTTCAATGCAATAAAATAAGAAATAAAGAAATACTGAAGACACGCCTGTATGGGCATTAGTTCCCTTTGCCTTCCCATTACAGGGAGAATGATCCAAAAAAAAATATGAAAAAAATGAGATAAAAGTTGCTCTTACACAACAATTAGACTGTTTTTCGAAAAATCTACTGATAACTATTTATACTAGCTAACTTGCTAATGCATGTAAAGTCTCATTAGTGTAAATAGAGTAGAGTAGGTAGGTTTGTTGGTTCCAATATTTTCCACTTTGAAGTTTTTACGAGAAGCCGAGCGTCGCTAAGTTGAGCTTAAGGTTTTTGACAAAAAATTTCAATTACATTCACGTTTTAACATTGATATGTGCAGTTAAAGCATCTAATGGCTTTGCTCTCCTAATTTATATACGAACATGCAGTGAATTTGCATATATTTAATATTTCGGTGGAATGCACTGAAATCACTCCGCGAACGTTTTCCGATGATCTCAGCATTGCCGCGGAGTCGTAAAGGAAGAAATAGACAGGATGTTGATGTGGTCTAGCAAGCATTTAACTAAAGGTCACTTGGTGTGGCCTTCATAGAGGAATAGTATTGGAACTATTTGCATTAAACTGTCTCTTAACTTTTACATTTGATTACTTTAAGGTAGGAAATACAAATAAGGAAAGAAAACGACGAAAAATCTGTATTCTTCAGGCGGGAATCAAACCCGCGTCTACTGGGCTACGCCACCGGAGCACTAGGTATAATCTACCAATTTATTCAACACTTTCTACCCTTTTTTAAAATTTTTAGAAAGAAGGAAAATATTTATTTAGTGACACACAAAGAAACAATAGAAATCTAACACTTTTATGTACACTGTTCCAATTTCACTGGCAATCTTGAAAGATAATAAGTACATTTTAATGTTTTTGATGCGTTTAAACGCTTATTTTATTGTAACAATTATAAATAAAGAAATAAAACGGTGAAAATTAATACTACCCACGATCCTCGACCACAGAGGATATCTTTCCAACTGCCGGAGCACAACAATAAATAAATAATAATAATAATGTTATGGCGGCAGACTTAGGTGAGATGGTGGTAGCTAGCCAGGCGGACTTCGAGAAGTCCTGTCACCAACAAATCGAGCAGAAAATTTCTGTCTCCGCGGGATTAGAAACCCGGACCTCTAGCTCTGAGGAAGATGGCCTCAACCATCAGATTCACGAGACCACAGGCGATTAGCATAATGCGGTGAGGACCGAAGTCATTGATGGGAAAATACGACATGACCTTTAAGTAAGATCGTTTAGTCATATCGATTTTATTTTAGTTCACGCACAAGCTTCTGTTTACAAAAGAATTTGTATCCTTGAATGAATCCTGCTTTGGTTTTCCTTGTGAGGTTTCATAAAGCACTCGAGATGGGTTAGTTTAAAAAAGTAGCACAAATTACGAAGAATTTAGTCAAACCAAAAAATTTAAGTCATTTGTTAGACCGCAAAGAAAGACCCACGCTTGATATTTCTACTTGAGTATTGATTTTTAACCAACTTCATACAACAGTAAGTAATCAATTCGACCTGTTTGTATGTAATATTCTATAAATTGCACAGATTTTGTATACGTTAATCAAATTTCATAAGTGTTGGTATGTATATTTGTATGTTTGTTCCCGCATATATAAATCATTGTTAAACGATAAGTTGTAACCATAAACCAGATTCCCACTGTCCCACAGCCAAGAGACGGGCTCCATTTAAAAGATTGTCCCGCACCAATTCGCAGAGAGGCCCGTCCCAATATTTCTGGGAGCTGGGAGAGATAAGAAAGGTTGTATTAGGGTAGGGCACTGACCAGCTAGATTTGGCTGCAGTCAAGTGGGACACTGCAGAAGAAATTAAACATTCACTTCAAATTTTTTCAAGAAAAGGACGCATACTATTAACGGAGGATAAAAGGCCGAAACCACCGAAACGTATTGGCAATGAAGCTTGAGACCAAGAACTATCGCAAAGATTTGTATTAAGAACTGGTGAATGAGATTCACTCATTTTATGTCCAGTTCCGAAAGAAGATCAGAAAATTTCAAAAGTTGACAGGAACGAAGAGTGTATGTGAGATTTTCCAACAATGTATAGAGACCCCGCCCAGGTCTATATACAGGGGCGCGTTCCGAGCCTGCGAGCTTACACTCCAAACACTCCGAGTTGTTTTTTGTCTTGCTCTAAGGTGTGGAACGACACAAGTTGTTTTTATAACCTCAAACTTTGACAAGGAGTTCCATCATTATCTAAAGGCTTCCATTCCTCATTAAATTTACTGTATTAAGTCTGTATTTAAACTTTTATTCACTTTTATTGAAAGTAAACAAAAAATAAGAAGTCCCTTTTTTAAGATTTTACACACCCTATCTCATTTGACGGATGTTATGACGTTGTTTTTTAACCGTCAAAATTTATCGCCAATAAGTTGCAGTGACAGCCAAACGTCATGCCCGAAGGTACGGAACGGCCTTAGAGTAAATAGGCTTGGAACGAGCCCCAGTATACTTAAAAATAGGTAATAATATACAGAACAGTGTTCAATTGTCCATTTTCTTTTCATTTGCTTTGTTGCGTGGTACAAAACAAGAATTTTAATAGAAAAACTGCAACACAGTCAAATATTCATCATGGCGCGTATGTCACTTTGGTGACGTTTAGTTGACTTCTATGCCCCCCGCCATATTGCCATACTAAATAACTGTGAAATGGACGAAACATTTCAACTTTTGTATTTTTCCCGGATTCAGGACATTTTTCTTGATTTTTTGAGATAGTGTACATATACTTAGCCAAATATGAAACATCTCCTTTGGGAACAAAAAGGTATAAATGTCCGAAATGTATCACTGTCAGTAGTTTCAGCCCACTACTTAGATAAACAATGGCTTACTTTCAGATTCAATCATCATCATCAGCCATTATACGTCCCACTGCTGGGCACAGGCCTTCCTACATGGGAGAAACACATGAGGAGCTTGGGCCATAACACCACCACGCTGGCCCATGCGGGTTGGTGGGTTAAAGTGGTTGCAGTAACAACCGAGACAAACGGCTTAACGTGCTTACTGAAGTACGGAGATGCTCGAGATTTTAAATTTGATAGACCCATCCCGGGACCGACCATGGCGAAAGTTGCTTTGTTTCCGTAATCGAAACCAGAGCCCTCAAATAACAACGCCACCGAGCTCCTCCACTTTCGGATTATGAGAAATGAAAACATGTTATTTCATATTCTTAAAATTATTTTAACATTATTATAAATGTTTGAAAAATATATTTACTTACATAAAAGAAGAAAAATTTCACGTGTCTAAATAGAATATTTCGACACTGGTCCTCATTCTCGAGAATACATGCTAAGTCTAAATTTAAGTTCAGTGCTTCTCTTTCTCTCAATATGAATACGAAAAAGGAAGCCGTCATATGATTTAACATTAAGAAACGTGCGATTAATTTTCGTCCTTATTGAACGTGATAAAATTTGATATTTTTCTATTTTGAAATTGAAATTTTTCTAGTTTAGATATTTTTATATGTAAACATCTTCTTTCAATCAATGATGGCTGATGTAGCTCCTTCTTTAGCCTGCGTTGAGAATTTTCCCATTCTCCCTTATTAAAGATCGATTTTTAACCGACTTCAAAAACGAGGAGGTTCTCAATTCGGTTGGTATGTTTTTTTTCCTGTGTATGTACACCGATTACGCCGAGATTTCTGATCCGCTTTACGTGATTCTTTTTTGTTCGATGCGAAATAGTTGCCATTTGGCCCCATTTAATTTTTTTTAAAACCATTGGGCAGTTTGGTTTTTACATCCAAAATAACTGGAATGAGAAAGTCATCTCCGTATGCGAAATTGCGAGTTTTTGGTTTCCTATGACTTTTTAGTGATACGATGTGATAGTAGGAAGCTGACGGTCACCCATCTAGCTTTGACCTTAGAAAGTTACCACTAAATGTGTAAAAAAAAATTTTAGTGAGTAAGTACCTACCTACCTTTTTTTTTTTTTTTATACAACTAGATGACAAACAAGCTGACGGCCCACCTGATGGTAAGTGGTTACCGTCGCCTATAGACTCCTGCAATAACAAGGAAAAATCACTTGATATTGCAGGTGCGTTGTCATCCTGCGGCCTAAGATGAAATGCCGTCCATGCCCAGTAATTACACTGGCTACTTTTCCCTTCAATCCGAAACACAGCGAACTGTTTCACGGCTGAAATAAGAAAGAACCTTCTTGAATTTAATTATTTTATCCTTTTCAGTTTTTTGAATTCGGTTTATTTTTTTATTTTTAGTAATTTATACACCACCTCCACGCTCCAGTGTACTTAAGTAGATACTCACGGAACCTAATGTTGTAATCATAATAAACGCATCCTTGATTATACTATAGGGAAAATAAGAGATTAGCGTTTTATTGTAATTGTCGGCAATTGCGTTTAATTGTGAGATTATTCAATAAATTTATCTCTTATTATGCTTCTAATAAAGGATTAATATCACTAATTAATTGCCTAACTAATAATTGAAAAGTCAAGTGAACAAAATCCATAGGGACTAACCTTTCAAATTCTAATGTATCTGCAACAAGGTGATGATAGATGATGAATGATATGATGGTGCTATGCTAACCAAGATGAAGAGAAGAGAAGCTAGTAAGCTACCACTAATAGCAGATGAGCATCAATGAAAAATGTTGCAAAAACTGGAAAAAGCTATTCCTTTTCAGAGCTTTCGTTGCGTGCGCTGTGTAATAGGTATAACTAACGCAAAAATTATGTATGCAGGAATTGTTCTCCTTTAAAAGTTCTAAAAAAAAGTCCGCGGTATATGTCCATCTTTTGGAATTGACTCACGATAACTATTTTTCGGTAATCACGGAACTGTGCCGGAACTGTGGCTTCACTGATATGTGTGAATAGACCTTAAGACGGGCAGGCGCGGGCGGGGCGATCAATGCATTAGTTGCGAAGGAGTTTTATAAACATGATTCAAATTTTAATTCAAGTAAAATCATGTAACCTTTCGGACATTCACGCGTACGAAATCGCGGGCACAGCTAGTATTTTATAAACAAGCACTCAAAATATCTGCATACTAGTTCAGCGCTCATCTGTACTTGCGTGAGGTCATGTAATCCGACCGGATGTGTCTGACCCTGACCGTCACTGGCAGACATTACTATTGACAATGGGACCGCCCTCGCGGCGTCTACATTTCTTTAAGACAACATGATATATTTACACCTTATATCTACATATCTACATTAATTACTAGGTGTTAGGCCCGTATGTAGGGTCGTCTGGGTAGGTACCACCGCCTTTCTTATTTCAGCCGTGAAACAGTTCGCTGTGTTTCGGATTGAAGGGAAAGGTAGCCAGTGTAATTACTTACAATGATTTTTGACAGTTCAAAGCGATAAATGGCTTTATCATATCGCGTTTCGGTGGTCATGGCGTCCCGCAAGGCTCGGCGTTGTCTCCAACATTGTTCCTGGAAACAACACACCTGGAACATTGATGCTGGATTGCCACCTTAGAGTTGTGTGCTGTTCTGACGCGTCTTTTCGCGCTTTAATACTCCACCAGGCAAGTTCCGTCATCATGGAAGACTGCCCATGTGCACCCGGTGCCTAAAAGGGCGATAGATCAGACCTATTGAATTAAAGGCCAATCGCTATAACCTCCCTTTTCTCAAAGGTGATGGAGCGCGTTATAAATACGCAACTCTTCAGGTACCTAGAGGATCACCACCTTATCAGCGACCGTCAATACGGCTTTCGCCACAGTCGCTCGACGGGTGATCTTATAGTGTATCTCACGCACCGTTGGTAGAATAGAATAGAATAGAATAAAATTTTATTGTATAACTGTGTAACTCCAACATTGTTCCTGTTGCATTTCAATGATATGTTGTCTATTGACGGACTGCATTGTTATGCAGATGACAGTACTGGTGACGCTTACTATACGAGTCGTGCTAATACCCCTCGGTCTAGAGTGGAGGAAAGTCGCGGTCGACTTGTGTCTGAAATCGAGAGGTCTCTAATCAGAGTCTCCGATTGGGGACGACTAAACTTAGTCCAATTCAACCCCACTAAGACACAAGTCTGCGCGTTCACCGCTAAAAGAACCCCATTCGCTGTAGCTCCACAATTCCTCGACACATCGCTCTCCATCTCTACGAGTATCGGGATCCTTGGTGTTGATATCTTTAGTGACGTGCAGTTCCGCAGTCATTCGGAGGATAAAGTCAAGCTTGGTGTGCTCTATTGGGCGTGGCGGTATTTCACTACGGGGCAAAGACTGTTACAATATAAGTCTCAAGTCAGGCCCCATATGGAGTACTGCTGCCATTTATTTGCGGGAGCGCCTAGATACCAGCTTGGACCATTTGACGTGCTCTAAAGACGCGCTATGAGAATTGTCGACGATCCTGAGCTCACAAGCGGTATTGAACCTTTAAGCCTAAGGAGAGATTTTGCCTCCTTGTGTGTGTTCTACCGTTTGTATAACGGGGTGTGTTCCGAGGAATTATTTGACATGATGCCCACGGCTTCTTTTTATCATCGCAACGCTCACCACCGGCAGGGAGTTCATCCTCACAAATTGGAACCAAAGTGGTCGCGTATTGTACGGTTTCAGAGAAACTTTCGGTTGTGGAATGAGCTCCCTGCAGAGGTTTTCTCGAATGAGTACAGCATGGGGTTCTTCAAAAAAGGCGTGAAAAGGTTTTTACAGGGTCGGCAACGCGCAAGTGAATACCCCTGGTGTTGCAAGCGTCCATAGGCTACGGTAACCGCTTACCATCAGGTGGGCCGTATGCTTGATAGCAACCTTAGTGGTACAAAAAAAAAACATTATCACTGACCTATATTTGAGCCAGGCGTAGTTATAGTTTATTTGATTGAACAAAACGGTATTTTTTTTTGTATTTTATCATAAAAAATACCTCCTTAATAGGCGTTGATTTTAACTAACATCGTAATAAGACTGCTTATATTATGTAGTCACTTTTTTAAGCTAGTCAAAAGTTCAGTTCCCATTTTTTTCAGTGCACTTCCTGTATTATTTGTCCGTTTGCTAGGAGGATACGTCTTTACTTTCGGGACCCCTATGATCCTTACACAAAACCCCAGGGGTTCACGGATCACCTTGTAGGAACCGCTGACCTTGACTATCAATTTTTATAGAACTCCTATGAGCGCATAAATAAATAAATAATACATAATAATAAATCATTATTGTGGAATTGTGGTTTATGCGCATGATGGGTGTAATAAATAAAAATATTGGTTTTACATAAAATTACTATTTATTTATTTAATAAAGTATTTTTTTTTCGTGACTAGAAAAGTAGCCTCCAATTTTAATACTAGGAGTACAGAGCATACAAAGAGGTAGATGGTTTGTATCCCCAATTCCATTGCTATTGGTCTCGATAATTCTTCATCTCGCCTTAAGGTTTAACAGGAAGAAAGAAACGGTTCTACCGTTTTATGGTGAACTAGTATTCGATGTCACTATACAATGTTAACTCCTACATCAAACGTTTGACTCAGAGCTAATTACTTTGACTCACCTCAAGACCTTTGCTCAAGGCCCGAGATGAAATTCCTAACTCAAGAGTGACGTATCTCAACAACTGAATACATTAATACGAAATTAATGACTAAGATCGATAATATAATTAAAATTGAGAAATTTGGTATTGCCATTTATTGAATAACGTTTGGAAATTCATCATTTTTGTATTAAGTTGTGAAATTGTGTAAACACTTAATGAATTTGTGGGTATTGTAGGGATTAAGTGCTCGTGTACTTTAAACAGATAATTTTGGATGTGATCATGGTAAACAGACACTTGGATAAGCCGCGAGAAATATCCAGTGAGTGGTCCAACGAGTTTGGTCAACTGTTGGAAAATAGGCAATTTTAATTGTCCATCGACCAACCAATAAAGCATTCCGTGGGAAAAATACCCAAAAAACACGAAAATGTATTGGTCGTGGTCGGTATTCAATATATTTATTCTAAAAGCTATTAGAAAGGGACGGACCTTGTCATGTTGGCTTCTTGTTGTTTTTGAATACTGAATGCAGCGAATTTTTGCTTAGATTTAAATTAATTAATCAATTAATCATATTCATAAATCATTATTGTGGAATTGTGGTATACGTAGTGTATTTACATGATAGGTGTTATAAATAAAAATATTGGTATCACACGAAATTAACTTATTAAAAAAGTAGCTTCCAATTTTAATACCAGGAATACAGAGCATACAAAGAGGAACTTATTGTGATTTTCACAAAAATGACATTTTATATAATACTGTCAGGATCTTCGAGGAGGTCAGCAAGATAAACAATAAGATTAATGATAAGGACTAGGTGTAACAAAAATGCCAATTCGATTGAGAGATCACGTTTATTAAAAGCACATTAGCACTAATTAAAATAAAATGTTAAAAGCAACGTTACTAAAACGAACACGTCACTTAACACAACGCTAATTAATCTCTTATCGCACTTAAGAACTCGCACCGATATCGCAAGGAAAGCAAAACCCCAGGAAGAAGAAATAGACAAGTTACACTGAGATATTTTAAGACAGGGAGAGGACACGATAATCCTCAAATCCGGGAACTTGCTTTATCACCGGGAGGGCGACCATCTTTCCCAAGGTAGTGTTGAGTTCCTCGTCCGTAAGTCCCTCATTAACGATATTGTGTCGATTCGGAGTGTTTTGGCGAGGGTAGTATACCTTATACTCAGAATCACCAAACGGTCGCTGAAGAGAATAACCGGCCACTTTGCTCGGCGTTTGTGGACTACGAGAAAGCCTTCGATTTGATAAAAACATGGGCCGTAATTCAGTCTCTTCAAAGGTGCCACATTGATTATCTATATCACAATAAACCAAACAAACATACAAACTTCCATGACTCGTGAACAGATGTTCGTGCCTCATCATACAAAGATCAAGCCTTACCGGGATTCGAACCCGGGACCCCTGATCTAGTAGTCCACACAGTAAGGGGTACATACCACTCGACCAGCTAGCTTGTCGTCAAAGCCTGGTGAATATAATTTTAGTGAAAAAAGGTCTGGATAATACGAGTGTCTAATACAGGAATTGGTACTAGGAAATCATAACATAGTGAGTGGTGATGATAGGCTAGAAATAGAAGGTTATGTTTTTCAGATAGCTTTTTATATACAGGTATCATCAAATGACTCAAACGTGGAATTCCAATGCAAGGGCAGCTCACTAGCCTCGCTCGTGTATGAAGAAAGCTTCCTTTTTTCCTTTTACTAAAATCAAAAAACTTTCCAGTAGAATTACTTCAGTAGAGCAATCATTAATATCCCACCACGTCTATGTAAATGATAGCGAAAACAGGCGCCGCTGCGTCAGTCACCTTGACACATTTGACGATATTAGTGAATCATAAGTGGAGGAAACCCACGTACTCAATACCTATTTAGATGCTTTAGTTTTACGTAATTGTTATTGATAGTTACATAATTTTTTTTATCTTCTTATTGTTGTGTTGTAAGCTAATGACTAAGTTGTCCTACTTTCGAGTGCAGCCGAAAATTTGTGGTCTAAGTCCTATTCTGAGTCCGTTCACTTCAACCGTTCGGTTAAAGAACGTACAAATTTCTGATTGCTTTTACACGAAAGTTGAACTTTAATTCTCAGGGCTTTTAAATACCTACTTTTTTTATACAACTAGATGACAAACAAGCTGACGGCCCATCTGAAGGCAAGCGGTTACCGCCGCCTATAGACACCTGCAATAACAAGGAAAAATCACTTGATATTGCAGGTGCGTTGTCATCCTGGGGCCTAAGATTACACTGGCTACCTCTCCCTTCAATTCGAAACACAGTGAACTGTTTCACGGCTGGAATAAGAAAGGCAGTGGTACCTACCCAGGCGACCATACATACGAGTCTACCACCTAGTGGCTGTTTGTTTTTAAGAAACAACCGTAATCTTCTAGTATACATCACGCACTGCTGTAGCAAGACCATTGAAAATACAGCGAATCGTTGGCTCTAGACATCTCAAAGGCCTTTGACCGGGTATGGCATGCTAGTCTTTTAAGCAAGCTTACTTCGTACGGCATTCTAACTGCCTTCAGGACTTGGATATCTGTTTTTTTGAGTGAGCAGTCGTCGATACGACCGCTCTCATCGACTGTTCACATCAGAAGAGATCAGAGGGTTATTGATGTTGGAGTTCCTCAAGGGAACTACTAGGTGGTAGGCCCGTATGTAGGGTCGTCTGGGTGGGTACCACCACCTTTCTTATTTCAACCGTGAAACAGTTCGCTGTGTTTCGGATTGAAGGGAAAAGCAGCCAGTGTAATTACTGGGCATGGACGGCATTTCATCTTAGGCCTCAGGATGATAACGCACCTGCAATATCAAGTGATTTTTCCTTGTTATTGCAGGTGTCTATAGGCGGCGGTAAACACTTACCATCAGGTGGGCCGTCAGCTAGTTTGTCATCTAGTTGTATGAGAAAAGGGCTTGTTCTGTTGCACATAAATTTCTTGCTTTTGTAATAAATATTTAATGTTCCTCTTCATCATTCTGGCTTCTTATCAAACTCATTCACGCTGACAGCTATTTGTCTTTGGAATGACCAGCCGCTGCACGTACGGAAGGCTCCTAATATTTTTGCCTTCAAGGGACTGCTGTTAGACCATTATCTCAACTCTCTTAACGCCTAACATCGTAGTATTATTAATTATACAGGGTGTTAGGCTCTCGAATATGAAGGCAGGTGGCAGTGCTGGTCACCCTAAACACGACTTGCTTAAAAATAAATTTGTAATCGCGTAAAAAAAACAGCTATTTCATACAAATTGTATTATCTAGTCCAAAGTAAGCATCATTAGGAGCTTGTATTATGGATACTAGATAACCGATAAATAATGATAACAATAAGTATATAAATATTAGAAATATACTAAATAAACATAGAAACATCCATGACTCGTAAACAAATGCTCGTACTCATCATACAAACATTTTTTCCTGCCGGGATTCGAACCCGGGACCTCTTGACCGAGTAGCCTGGGATACAGACCACTCGGCCAGCCGGTCGTCAATACATACCATTCATATTCATATTCTTATAATCATTTGCCATCAAGCGTGTCGTCTAGTGATATAAATAAGTCCGATTCTATCTTGGCCCACTGGTTTTGTTACCTCATAAATAATTACATATATTAATTGCACCGGATCAACTTAATTGGGTATTTTAAGACGTTAAATATTTACTCACAGTAAAGGCATGTGACCCTCTTACATGCGCAAACGACGCATTGTCAAATTGAATCATGTTTACGAAATCGTGTTGAGAAGTAAGATTTGAGAATGAGTCCGTTTCAGGACATATCCTGGTCTGATGACGCAACGAATCGGGATTAGTGTTGCTACGTGGTGCTATTGAATTGCGAATGTCAACTTGTTTAATCGCCAAAGTCAAATTGTGTACATAAAAGTTTTTTGTATGCTAGATTACCTATGTAAAGTTAGTTACAAAATTGAGTACTAGATGTCGTTGTATTTTTGGTTTGATTTTCTAATTGGCGGTGTTGAGAATTTCTCCATATTAATGACATTCCTGAGGAATTACAATAAATTGTGGAATTACTATCTCTTTGTTTTCTTTACACCATCACCTTTTAAGAATCGTTCTCCAGGCCTAGTAGGGTCGGGAGTAGTGTTGTTCCGATAGCGATAGTTGACCTCGAAAATCAGTCATACTATCGAATAGTTCTATCGAAAATATCGAAATGCTGCATTACTATCGATAGTAAAAGTTAGGCAATACTATTGAACTTTCTCAATACTATCGATTCTATTGATAGTATCGCGCCAATAAAGTCGATACTATCATATTATCTATAATCTATCGACGCCTATCGATAGTATCGATAGTTTTGTTTTAGTAACTATCGAGGTAATTTCGATACTATCGACTGGAAATAAAACGAAACCTAGTTGGTAACATAGTGACACAAATATACAGTTTGTTTAATGTGAATTTGTAAATACGAACGAATAACGATATGGATCGATCCTGATACGTAGCTTATAATTTCCTTGATTATAAATACTTTCTTAGTGTGACATGTTGTATCCTAATGTTGCATGGAAGCGTGTGGCAAGGTATTGTACAGCAACGAGTTCATGAATGAACCGCGAATGTATTGGTAAACTGTGTTAATAATCATCTATAATATTACGTTTTATGAGCTTGCAATAGTATCGTAAAATGTTTGACTATCGATAGAGCAAAACTATCGATAGTATCGATACCATAGACCCGAATCCTGTGGATAGTGTCGATATTATCGAAACTATCGATAGTGTTTGTACTGATACTAACGATAGTATCGATATTATTGATATTTAGCAATAGTATCACTTATTTTTATCAATCGATACTATCGATAGTATCGATAATATTGTCAAGGGTCGATATTTTCGATAGGACTATCGATAGTATAACTGATTTTCGAGGTCACGATAGTATCACGATACTATCGATAGACTATCGCTATCGCACCACACTAGTCGGGAGTTGTTCACAACTCATTTCTCTTTTTTTAGCCGATTTCAAAAACAGTAGGCCATCAAATAAGCAGCATGTTTTTTTATTGTTTGTTACTATAGAACTCCGTAATTTATAAGTCGATTTAGGAAATTGATGTCTCATAGCAAATTTATCAAAATCGATTTGGTAGTTTGGTTTTCAAATCAAAATAACTGGAATGATTAGGTAATTTATCAACGTATACGGAATTGTGGTGTGGATTATTGCTATGCTGTCTACATTTTTTATTATTATTTTGTTTATATTGTTTCATTTTTACCAGAAACCTTTAAAAATAATAAACATTAATATGAAATGCTTATATTGATATATTTTGAGTTCGTGGCTAGATTCGAATTCTCTCAGAGAGGATAAAACCAGCTATTCAATCTATTTTTAGCCGACTTCAAAAAAAGGAGGTTATTATGTTCCACTGTATGTATTTTTTTTGTATATATGTTCATCGATTTCTCGGTCCATTGTGTAACGATTTTCGAAATTATTTTTTTATTCTATAGACTATACTCCTGAGGTGGTCCCATTGTCATCAAGTCGGGATCAGATGATGTGATTCCAGGGAAATCGAGTACAAACTTCTTTTATAGGCACGTATGACATGTTTTACTTTTTTCCAAAGCTGTTCGTATTTGCTACTGTCAGTCACCATCATAAGTTGATGAGCTGATGATGGAAGGTACAACTCCGTAACGGTTAGGAGTTAGAGAATACTCGATAATGTGAAACAATATTATGTATTTCAACCAAAGACTGAGAGACAGACAAGTCGATAGTGCTCACGGTCACCCATCTAGCTTTGAACTTAGGAAATCCCTAAAAGCTGTAAAAAAAAATTTTTTTTAACAAAAACAAAACACGACTTCAAAACACTAAAAAGAGAAAAAAACTTTTTTGGAGTTAGTGCTCAGCCTTACCAGAAACAATAGAAAGAGAAGCACGAACTCCAAAAAAGTAATTTTTAGGAGATAAATAGCTAGGTTCTGAAATATATTTTTTTAATTGTTTTGAAGTCAGTTTTATTATTGTAAAAAAAAAAATTTTAGCCATCATGATTCATGTGAGACGTATTTTTCATTTTGTATGAAATAATATAACATATTTTGCTGCATTATTTCATACAAATATCATGAAAATATCATACATATGAATAAGATGTTTGTGAAAGTGGCACACCATTTCTATGAACTAATATAGCCCATGTTTTAATTTATTGTCGTATTGACGGCACCGCTCTGTTTATATACAGGACAGTCTATGTTTATAGATTAGTAATGATGATGAAACCTGTAACAAATATAAATATAGTAAAACTATTAAAGCGAGTCCACCATCTTGAATTCTACTACGATTAGTTTTGAAATAAGTATGTAGATTACATTATCCACCGCTGCCTATAAAAATGTGAAAATTTATTCATATTTTATTGGCCAAAAATGAAATATAGTAACATAACTGCGTAAGAAATATTGTGACTTTTAATTTAAGTTTTGTTTTTTTACCGCCTATGTGGTCTAGTGATGAAGACCATGAGGCCACCTACTTCAGATCTAGAGGTCCGGGGTTCGATTCCCGTGGCGGCAGAAATTTTCTGCTCGGTTTGGTTGGTGGTAGATATTTTCTAAGTCCGCCTGGCTACCTACCACCACATTACCTAAGTCTGCCGCCATAATAATAATGTTAACAGCATTGTTGTGTTCCGTCAGTTGGAGGTAAGGTAGCCAGTTCCTCTGTGGTTGAGGATCCGGGTGTAGCTCGCTTCCATCGTCGGCCTTATCTTCACTTACCATCAGCTGACGTGAACGCAATGAGTTACCCCATTTTTTTTATGTGCATGTAACACAATTCACAGATTAAACAAGTCTTTTGTGGGGCAATATTATATGCTTCTACGACAAGCTTTCGAACGTAGAAGAATATCAAAACTTAAAGAAAGGGAAATATGTGTACGAAAGCTTAGGTACCTACCTACCTATATGAAAAAATTTAAACAAAATTAAAACCGACTTTAAAAACTGAAAAGGATAAAACAATTAAATTTAAGTAGGTAGTCATCCCCTAAAAACATATTTTTTGGACTCGGTGCTTCACTTTCTATTGTTTCTGGAAACAACTTAGCACCAACTCCAAAAAATGTTTCTAGGGGATGAGTACCTACCTATATACCTACTTAATTTTAATTATTTATTCCTTTCCAGTTTTTTGAAGTTGGTTTTAGCTTTTTATTAAAAAAAATTTTTTCACAATTTTTAATGGTAACTCTCAAAATTCGCAATTTCACATAAGATGATCGAACTCCAGATGACTCATTCAAGTTATTTTGAAATAAAAACCCATCAGCCTCCGAAACGGCCTGAAAACACACTTTAGACAACCAAGCCAAAGTTTTAATTCCCAGGCACGTGACAGAGCTCCCTCCTGGACCGGAAACGCACCACAGCCTGCAAACGGCTCCAAGTCCAAGAAAATTGAACCCTTAGCTGCGCAGGCCACCACGCCAGGCACACAGCCTTAACACTATCAAAACACGTGTGAGTGCGTTCAATTTTCGACCTTATGCGTGCTAAAATGCAGTGTTTAGGAGGCACCTCCTTACATTCCGTCTAAAATTGTCTATGGTTTCTTTGAAATCTATCTAAATTTAAGTGACAGCTCTAAACATATTCTTGCTATCTTTTTCCTATTACTTATTGCGAGAGAGAGATATACTGTACTTAAATTTAGAAGTAAAGTGTTTTCCCAGAATAAGGCCCATTGACAAAATTCGTAATAACGAGAGGCCATTAAATAAAGAAGAAGAAGAATTAAAACAGCATAAATGTAAAGGTAAAGGGCAAATGTAAAGGTAAGGTAGGGCAATTTAGCTCTTATTAAAATATAAGTCAATAACAAAGTTTCGGGATGGATCACACAAAAGTAAGTACCATGACTAGCGCGGTCGGCGGCCGGAACCAAAGAGGATATAAACACTACGTTAGAAGAGTCGGCACTTTCATACTGGCCCTAAACCAAACTATGTAGGGAATTTGTGCCAACCTTAGAAATATTTAATAGTACCAACATAATCAAAAACAACTTCGTTTTGACAATATACTAGGGATAGACCCACCTCACAATGCTTGTTTATCGATATCGATAAATCGGCGATTACGCTTAGCTAGTATAATCACCACTTAAATTCAGTTGCAAATAATAAATAGAACCACGCTTAAAAATAATGTATTTATTGCAGTTTTCAGTTAACATTTTAAGGTATTTTGTGAACCGCTGCATAAAATATTTTTATTCCATTTTATTGTAATTTATAAAAATATAATAAAACCGTTTCATTTCTCTGCGTACTCATCGTGTCGCTTATCTATATAAGCGAATGAATTCGCAAGTTGATCCCAATTTCTGAAAAGTGAAAATACTTTTATCTAGACAGGTAATAATATATCGTACCTACAAATATCTACAATATTTCGGAAAACTGATATTATTTTTTAAATATGGTTTAAAGGTATACAATAATACGATATATGAAAAATGAATTAAACATACAAGTTACTCAGATAACGATTTTCATAACAAATTAAAAATAATTTACTCAACGTGGACTGAATAAGTAAGTACTTGTTGACGTCATTAGTAATTAATTAATTATTCTACCACTGGTTCTAAAATTTGACTAAAGTTGTAACTTTTGCTGAGAAGAACCAGCAAGAAACTCAATTGGCTGTTATTGTCCATCTTTTAAATAAATGAAATGAACATTTTATACTTATAATAATTATTATAATTTAACTCATATTAAACAATATCTTGAAGAAAGGTATGCAATACAATTTTATAATAAAAATATGATACAAAGATGTTTATAATAAAAATTACGGTCAATGTATACTTCGCTAGTGGTAACTGGAACGGAATTATTTGTTTCCAAACGTTATTGTCTACAACTTATCATTTATCTTGTAAAATGGCTTAATAATAATACTTACGTCATGTTTATTAAATTTGTTATGTGTTAAAGCAGATTTATTGAAGGCATATTCTTTAATCCGTCTCTATTTAGAGAGCTAGTTTGGAGTGGGTATGGGACTTCTTTTCAATCCGAGGCCTTGACTGAACGCTGCCTGTGGGTAGTAATTTGCAAAAATAACATATTATTTTACACCTAAAATCGACATCTGAAAATAATAGTTGTCGATTTATTGTGCACATCACTAAGTGATAACTATAATATTTATGTTTTTCATTGTTTCATTTAATTCGAATAAATTTATGTTAAATATGCTACTCATAGTAATCTTATATTAATATGACTAAATTTAATTGACTAAAAAACAGGAACAAAGTAAAAAATAATAAAAAATTCAAATTGTAATAAAAGTTTACCTTTCCGGATCAAGCCGTAATCTGGACTAAAATATGCCAGAAAAACCTTTTCTTTTACGTTCAATTCCACGTATTTCACTTTTCCTTAAAGATTTGCCACATATAGTACTACGACTACACCTAAGAATAAGAAGTTTTTTTTTGATAATAATATATCACTTAGGGCTGATTTTTCAATCTCCAGATAAAATTTATCTAGAGAATATTTTTGACGTTTTGACAGATTTTCTATACATTAACTGTCAACTTGTCAAAGTTATTCTCTGGATAAATCTTATCTGGGGATTGAAAAATCAGCCCTTAATCGCAGAATTTTTCACAATAACAAATTAAATATGGCGGGCTAGTAGAATTGACAAGTTAACCAACATAAGAAATAGATAGTTTATACGTTTGATGATTATGTTGGTACCAATTCCCTACATAAATCATTCAGTACGTAGTGTCGACGGCCTGGCCGGAACCAAAGTGACGGCCGTTTTACCGCCTCTTGTCAAACTGCTTCATGACGTCATGAGTGTTGCCAACAAGTGGGGATTTTTACCATACGTCATAATGGAGGATCTCAATACAATTCCCTTTTGAAATTGGCATTCATCTTCTTCTGTTCCCAGCAAAGACATATTTGTATTCGCTTAGTATGTTCACTAAACAACGTAGGTATATGCAAATCGATAAATAGTTATAGTCTGCGAATAAATTTATTGAATGGTTTTAGTAGGTATAAAACTGTCAATTATTTTGAGAATTTCAATATTTATAGTGATTAGGTTGTGATAATTAATAATTTAGTTATAAAAAACTGGCTAACTTAACAATTTAAATGCAACGGCATTTTGAAACGAACCTTATTAGTATGCAGATCGAATTTTTCCAAGTGTGGACGGGTACATTAGTAACAATAAGAAATATAATTGCTGAAACTTGCTTGCAATGTCGTCTACTCACACGACCCTGCAAGCAAGTCTACCTACTCTACCTACACAGAATACCTACCTGTACCTAGCTAGGTAGTTTCTCTGTGTCAGAGTGAAGGAAAAAGGTATCACTACTTTTGATATTGTACCTACGTGTATTATTTAATATCTTAATTTTTACATTTGTTTAAGTACCTATCATCATGAACCCTGATAGGGCACTACTATAATTATAAGTGAAGACTTCATTAGAATGATTATATTGATTTATTTTTTTTACTTATAAAAACTATTCTCCAATAAATACTCCTTAAATTTTCTGACAATAGTATTTTTATGTGACATACAAATAGATATAGGTCTGGTATTTTTCCGACATTTTATTTTACTGCTTTTACGTATTAGTCATTATATTTTTCCTACTTCACGTCTATTGTAACAATAATAGTTGAATTATGTACCCTTTTAGATTTTAAAAATTGTAGTGCTTTTTACAAGTGAGAATGTAGGTTTTTCAAATACAATATAAGTATAGTTAGTATAAATTTGTAAGTTTTTTAATGTCACGTTTTAAGCTTTGTAAATATTAGGTTAGTGTTTTAGAGATAAGTTTTTCATATACTTAATATTGATTAAGTTCATATATAATTATATACATATATATATATAATAATAATAATAATATTCATTAATAATAATAATACTCACACCTATTATCTAGCCCAAAGTAAGCATCATTAAGAGTGCGCCTAAAGCTAGAAAAAAATCAAATTTCACCCGCACCCCCCGCATAGCGAGGCACAATTGCAGTGTGTTGTCAATCAAGCTCGTCTAGTCACTTGCGGACGTCATAACATAGTATAAGCAAAATATTCACATGAAAGCAACAGTAACTTCTTAGGAGTAAATGTAAAGCATTTCTAGTCTGTAATATTATTTATATTGGCTAAATGTAATTATAGATTAGATAGATAAAGATAGATAGAAAGATAGATTAGATTTTTATAGTTACTAGGGCTCAAAATTAAACCAAATTTTCGTCAAAGCTAAACAGTTAATTTACTAATTCATCAATCTCTTTCAAATTACAAATATGTTAAATCGTTGTGAACGTAAGATCTAAGTCATGTTTGATTTTCTCGAATGAAACATTATGTAACCTGTTACTATCTATTTTCGTACATTCATACATATCAACTATCCACTGCATAAATAATTTTTGTAGATGGTGAAACATACTAAAATCTTATTAGTGAAAAAAGTAAAAATATATTATTTAATAATGTAATGGTATCGCTTTTCTGAAAATAACATACATAGTAACATTCCTTATTAATTAACAGTAAATATGTTTTTTAAATCATCAAAATCGGTCCATCCGTTTTAAAGTTATAAACCAATTGCATCAACTGATTTTATTGAATCCGACGCGCTCTACGGCAAGGCTGTGACGTCACTAGGCACTATCCGCCAACTCCGGCGCCCGCCGCCGGCTAGCCATACACCTATTGCGAGTCTCGCCTCGCATTCGAAGCGGTTGTTGTCTAGTTAAATTGAATAATTATTGCTGCTAGATCATATTTAAATACTGTATAGTGCCTAAATGTACAGATACTACCGCCAAAACACCAGAAAAACCATCAGATGAAAAGATCCGCAAAAAATAGTGTTAAGTAAAGAAGAGAGATGACAAAACTCCACTTTCTATAAAACTTCATTATATTGCTGTAAAGATTGCAGGCCTAGTAAGGTCAGCCTTTCGGTCCTTTCGATTTACTTACTAAGCGATTAGTACGTCGTATGTAGATTGATTCGCATAGATAAACTTAGGTAGGTATACCTATCTACCTATTTTGTAGGTTTTTCTAACCTTTTTTAGTTTTCTTTAGCAATACGTAAAGTAAATAGCAGGCCTTGTGATGGTGTTTAAGTAGGTAGGTACTTAAAAATCTATGCTTACTCACCTACCTGTCAATAATCGTCAAAGTAGACTGGTACATACTTGAGAAAATGTACTCGTTAACAATCCTAAATCTTTAAACCAAAATAACAGAGTTATACCCAGTTATAATAGATAATCGAATAAATGGAAATAAATTAGTAAGTAGATAACTGATTAATAACATTTTTTTTCAACTTTTTCACGAAACCGGCCTGCATTTCAATGACATTGTCTTCTGTAGTCTTGCCATGAGCTCGCCTTGGCTTAGGTTTCGCTCAATAACATTTGTTTTCAGTGCGTGATTGCTCCTCACTGCGTCCATGTAACCACATAAAAAACCATATTAACCACATTGCAACGCAATTGCGCAATGTTTACACCCTCCCTTTTCTCAAAGGAAACTGTCGTATTTTCCTTCTCATTACACATTAAAGCAATATGCTTTATTTTTATTTTAATAGTACACATGTCGGCATTTCTTTTTACTTAAACGTGACCTACAGCTTTTTTGCAAGAATACATTCCGCGCCACGCCGCACCCTCATTGTGTGTTTTGACCATATTATAACCATGCTATGAATGATCGAGACTTCCCAAAACGTTCCAATTCTGAGGACGGCCCTGTGTTCCTTCGTTCGTACATCTAGAGAGAAATAGACCTACCTACCTACTCTTTTGTTTCTCTGGATATCTATACCCAGGTGCATTAAAAACATAACTACCTGTTGCATGACCGTGTATGAATAAAAGTCTCTTTAAACAGTACTTGCAGATTTATTAGATCCCAACATAGAATATTATGATCACCGACTTCAATTGCGCATTAACCCCAAACAACCACTCTCCAAACCACAGATCCACACCGGCCGGCCACCGACTGACAGTTGCGTTACATTTCATGCATTGCATGTCACAACATCTTTCCCTTTCAATTGAAGATACAATTAAGTCTTATAAAAATATTAACTTGTTCTTGGTTTCATTCAGTTTCAATACAATTAATAATCATTAGAGAATAATAATGTTAATATGTTTATAAATACTATTTTCAGTATTGTTTATAGTACATTTTTTTATTTTTATATTTTAAACAAATCACTGTCCTGACTATGTTTAATTTTTATAATATTCTAGTATACTATTATTTATAAGTAATTTTTACAATCTTACTATTATTAACTTAAACTTATAAAGTTAATGTTTTGCCAGAGGTGTATTAAAATCACTTATATTATTATTATTTTTAAACATTAATGATTAAATAAGTTATAAATCACATACATAATCATCTAAATATCTTGGCCTCCTCACAGATCTTTCAGGTCTCATGATACTATTGCTTCCACTATTAATATTGCTATTTTCTGGAGGTGTCATAGTATTTGATGGACAGAGTGGTAAATCCCGTACTGAAAGATTTGTAAGTGGATTATCATGTGGAGATTCAGTTGCATAATCATAATTAGTATAATCTGTGCTATTATTAACACTGTTTTTTCTCCCTCTTAATGTTACATTAGGTGGTACAATATTAAGATGCCAACGATTCCTCCGAAATTTCCCTCGAACTGTTTCTATTATATAAGAACGAGGTTCTTTACACTTTTTTAGAATTTTACCATATAGTTTTAAATCTGTGATAAAAACCCTATCATTAGGCTTAAGCTCCACTAAGTCTGCAGCCCTGTGTCTCCGATTGTAATAATATGCATCTTTTAACTTTTTTTTTATTCTGTTATCTTTTACTTCTTGCCATTTTATCACAGGTGTGTTTAATTTACTTGAAATCATAGGAAGAGTTTCTCTAAGTTTTCTACTAAACATCAATTCAGCTGGACTATACCCATGCTCTAAAGGAGTATTTCTATATACTAACAAAGCCATATAAATATCCTGGTTTTTTTTTAACAGTGATTTAGCTATTTTTACTCCTGATTCTGCTAAACCATTGCTTTGGGAGTAATAAGGACTACTAGTAATCAGTTGAAATCCATACTGTTTTGCAAATAGACAAAATTTACTTTTAAATTGAGTTCCACAATCGCTTCTAACCACTTCAGGAATCCCATACCTTGCAAATATTGCTTTACAATTAAGTATTACAGTGTCTTCTGTAAGGTCTTTTAGTTTAGAAATTTCTAAGAATCTTGAAAAGTAATCTATTAGAACAATATACCAACCATTTTCAAATTTAAAAAGATCTATGCCCACTCTTTGCCATGGCCTCTCAGGCACAGCATCTATAACCATCTCCTCTTTGTAATTCTTGTGTGTTTCTATACATTCCACACAGGATTTCACTTTATTTTCAATTTGTTTTGATAACCCTAGCCACCATACAGCTTGTTTAGCCCGTTCTCTACATCTAGATATTCCTAAATGACCCTCGTGGATTTTATTTAATATGTCTGTTTGTATATTTTCAGGTATTACTATACGTGAATTAAATAAAAGAAGACCATTTTCTATCGAAAAATTGTTTCTATACTGAAAGTAATCTTTAAAATTTCCTAATTTATTTTTACCTGGCCAACCTTTAACTATAAAATATTTTAATTTAGTGCAAATAATATCGTTTTCCTGTTCTTTAATAATATTACTCAACAACTCATCAGTTAATGTGTCATTGACAAACATATTTAATTGAAATGGTTGTTCTATGTTATTTTCTACATTTTCGGATAGTAATAATGGTTGTCTAGACAGTGCATCCGCTACACATAAATCTTTTCCTGGTGTGTATATAACTTCGTAGTCAAATCTCATAAGCTTTAATCGAAATCTGAGTAATCTAGGACTTAAGTCATCTAGAGGTTTTGTTTGTAAAATTTGCAATAGAGGTTTATGATCTGTCTCTAGCACTATGTGGATGCCTACTATGTAATCTCGAAATTTATTTGCAGCCCAAGATAGAGCTAAGCATTCTTTCTCGATCTGAGCATAGTGTTTTTCTGCATTTGTAAGAGTCCTACTAGCATACATAACTATATGTCTATCCCCTTTTTTATTTTCTTGCATTAATGCTGCTCCTAAACCAAAGGAGCTACTATCAGCTGAAACAATAATTTTAGAATTTGGATCATAATGTGCCAATGTAGGTGACTTATAAAGTTGGTTTTTTATTTCTATAAATGCATTTTTCTGTGGTTGATCCCATACATATATTTGATCATCTCTAAGCAAAGAATGAAGTGGCTCTAGAATTTGTGACTTATTATGTATAAAACGTCCTACAAAGTTAACCATGCCCAAAAATTGAAGTAATTCTTTTTTATTAGATGGTTCCCTAAACTTTTTAATTGCTTTTATTCTTTCTTGATCTATAGTAATTCCTTCTTGACTAATTTCATGGCCTAAATAATTTATCTTTGTTACTCCAAATACACACTTATCTTTATTTATAGTTAAACCCTCATCATGTAGTCTTTTTAATACTTCCCTTAAGGTTTTGTCATGGGAGTCCCTATCAGCCTCATAGACCAGTATGTCATCGATGTGGATTGCTACTTTAAGGTCTTTAAACAAATTAGAAAATTTCATACTAAAATATTCAGGAGCACAATTAAACCCAAAAGGTAACCTATGATATATATACCTACCAAAGGGTGTAATAATAGTAGTGAGCATTTTAGAAGGTTCATCTAGTTTTATTTGATGAAACCCTGAAGTGGCATCAATTTTTGAAAAGTATTTTGCCCCATAAAGATTTGCTAAAGTTGTCTCTACCTTAGGAATAGGATACACAGCACGTAATATGTTTTTATTTACTTCAGTATAGTCCCCACAAATTCTAACCTTTTCATTTTTAAATACTACAACAATAGGAGACACAAAGTCTGTAGGCTCTTCTATTGGGCTAACAATGCCCAATTTTTGTAATCTATCTAACTCAGCTTTGACTTTCGGCAATAATGGAATAGACACAGTTCTAGGTGACGCTTGTACATAAAATTTGGGTTTATCAATTAATTTAATATGAAATTCGTCTTTAAATACACCCAACTCATTAAATATGTTAGGAAATTCTTTTTCTATATTTAAACCTGTTTTTGGAACTTGCTGAGATAATGAACAAATTGTTATAAGATTCATTACATCAATTGAAGGTCTGCCTAATATAGCTGAACTTAATCCACTTATAATATAAACTTTACCTATGTACTCACAATTCTTGTATTTTAATTTAAGTTTCATTATACCTGTCACCTTCAGCTTAGTACCATCTGGTCCCCGTACTGTATCCACACATTTTACTAAAGGAAGATCATACTTATTTGCTACACTTTCAGGTATTGCAGTTATGTCTGCTCCTGTGTCAACAAGAAAATTCAGCTTATCAATATACACATCACCTTGATAAATGTTTACTTCAATAATGAACTTTTCTTTTCTCTGACACAAACTAACCTCTAACTCTTGAGTTATTTCTTCATCCACTTTCCTGACTATCCGTGATCTGCAAAGTTTAGCAAAATGCCCTGTCCTCTGACACTTGTGACAGGTTGCTCTTGATGCAGGACATTTAAAGCGTTGGTGTCGTTCTAAACCACAAAACCAGCACTTGTTATCCTTGGGAATATAATGCTTTTTATCTTCTTTTATTTTATTGATCTCCGTAAGTTCACTTTTTTTTCTAATTACTTTATTTTCTTCATTTTGAATTTCTGCTTGCTTCCCAATCAGTGTAGCTTCCTTTAGTGTCAAATCACTTTTTAACAACATTCTTTCGCTTGCATTTCTGTCTCTCATGCCTGTGACAATCTTGTCCCTTATCAATTCTTCTTTTATTGTTCCAAAATTGCAGTGTTCTGCCAATTTGTGTATACTTGTTAGAAATTCGTCGAATTTTTCGTAATCTTCTTGCACACGAATGTTGAATTTATATCGCTCGTATATAACGTTCTTTTTTGGAGAAAAAAAATCGTCAAAGCGTTCTAGTAGAATTTTGTAGCTAGTTATCTCTTTAAACTGTATTATTATATCCTCAGCTTGTTCGCCCATTGAATATAGCAAGCAGTCAATTTTTTCTTTTTCGGGCATACTTTCATTACCCGAAAGACTCATGTACCGTTGAAATCTCACCTTATATTTTGTCCATTCTTCAGGGATAAAACTGAATTGCCCTGGAGGCATCACTTTTAGTGTCTGTAAGCCCTGTTGCGCGACTGTTTTCTGCTTGTCCATGATAAATAACTTTATCTTTTAATCGCGTACTGAATATCTGAATTTACTTTAACTTTTTACCGCTGCCACCATGTTGCATGACCGTGTATGAATAAAAGTCTCTTTAAACAGTACTTGCAGATTTATTAGATCCCAACATAGAATATTATGATCACCGACTTCAATTGCGCATTAACCCCAAACAACCACTCTCCAAACCACAGATCCACACCGGCCGGCCACCGACTGACAGTTGCGTTACATTTCATGCATTGCATGTCACAACATCTAGTATCCATAACACAAGCTCTTAAGAGGGGGCATAAAGCAAATCACTAATCGTAGATTTGATTTTAATCATATTAAATCAAATCCAAATGAGCTGTAATTTTAAAGATGGTAATTAAATTATATTTATGAGGGTTGAGTCAGAGCAAAAACATGAATTTAAAAAATTTTCTTGATAGAAAAAATTCACAAAGATACCTCTGACTTTCAACGAGATTCAATTTATTGTCCAAACCGCATTACTTCACCACAGGGAAAATTTATAAATATGTGAGTCACCATGTTTCCGAGGGATTCTACTAGCGATTTTTCAATATTTGTTATGGTATGCAAGTAATTAATAAAAAACTATATTGGCGCATACTCCATTTTCCTTCCGCGCTAAACGTCATCGTCGGTCTCTGTCAGTCGCATGGTAGGCCGCATGATATTTGTTTTGTTTCACTCGCGGCTGCTCCATTGAGACGGGAAGACTATGTTTCTGCGTTCTCGCGCGCCCTCGGCAACATTCTCGCGAATAATTTGTAGTTTATAACTTAAAAACCATAATTTTGTACATATATTTTAAGACTATTGCTTAAAAAATTAAATGAAATGTTGTAAATTACGTTTCTCATAATTATTAAAATAAAATGTTATAAAATGAAACTGAAAATTCAAATGACGGCTAGGTGTCAAACTCAAGTCTTTTATTTACTAACTTTTTAAATATTGATGTCGACCTTATTTTTATGTACATTGAGCAGAAATCGCATTGTCTTTGCAATCTCAGTAGGCGTAGTATATGTTAAATAAAATAATGCTTTGTGTTTCTTAGTGACTTACTCGTATTTGATTTATTAGTAATAAAACTTTTTTCGATGATCGGAATTTTTATATGCATTTGTAATACAAAAATCATAATATTATCGGGCAGATCAGCATCGGATTAATATCACCACAACTACACCTAATTAAAAAAATCTTAATAAAATGAATTCTGTATTCTTTATTTTTGATTTTAACATTATTATAAATGTTTGAAAAATTACTTAGTAATTGAAATATAATAAAACTAGAAAAATTTCACGTCCTGAGGCAGGAATCGAACCCGCGACCTTTCGCGACTGCTCTGACCACTGAGCCACCCAGGACTTGGGATATCCCTGTGAAATTCTTCTAGTCTATCTGTATTTGCGTTTATGAGCTAACGTCCACCCTACAATGTCGAAATATTCTATTTCAACATCCGAAACGAGTATTTTTACAAATACCGACGATTCGGTTAAGTTGGAGCAGTGCTTTCAAATATTCTTTATTTTTGATTTTAATTACTATGAATTCTGTAGTAAAAAAATATGGTATCTACTATAAGATTTTTAGTAACAAAAATACATAATAGATGTCATAACATAATATATGCTAGTTAAATTTTATTTCTTTTGGATCACTAGAGGTTTTAAATTAAATAAGTGGTAAGATAAACTTTGCTATAAAATCGTTAAGAAGAAGGATAGAAAGCGGTGAAGAAATTAGCAGGTTATGCCTAATCCTCCGGTAGCGTAGTGGTATTCGCTTTTGGCCGGACATCAGGAGACGTGGGTTGATTCCTGTCTGGAGCATATATTTTTACATCGTTTCCTTTCTTTATTCATATTTTTTTTAATAAAGTAGGCGTTTAAACGCACCAAAAACATTGAAATATGAATAGTTTATTACTATTAACAACAATTAAAAACAACAAATTGGCTTAGGTGAAGTCATCCAAAAAATATGATAATACTTGTGTTGTTGCTGTTTCATGTAGCTGTGGGTCTGTTATATGACAATATAATTCTTTTTGTGCAATAATTTTTTGTAGCTCATTTCTCTTGAAAAAACTATACAAAGAACTGGTAGTCCGACTTTGTTTTACTAAGTGGTGCATTTGTTCTATGTTATTTTAAGATGGAAAATTAGAAATACATTTAATAATAATTTAAAACGTATAAAATTTACTCAACTTTAGTACAAAATTGTACTCTTGCGAACGTCATAATTCTAGGCCAATTTTTCGTGAACCACCATTAGGTTAAGGTCTTGTACGGGGTGGTGCCGTCAATACAACAGTAAATTAAATTTAAAACACGGAATTTACAGCGTGGTGCCGTCAATACGACAATAAATTAAAACATGGGCTATATATTAGTTCATAGAAATGGCCAACCTTCCTATTGTTGAAATTTTTATGGTGTCTGATTACTTTTGTACCCATTTAAAGATACAAAGTACACCAGTGCTAAAATCCGTGGTTGGAACAAATACTTTTTGAGTATTTGCTTGGTTCTCAACTATGTTTGAGACATTTAAATAGGTAGTGTTGTGACATGCAATGCATGAAATGTAACGCAACTGTCAGTCGGTGGCCGGCCGGTGTGGATCTGTGGTTTGGAGAGTGGTTGTTTGGGGTTAATGCGCAATTGAAGTCGGTGATCATAATATTCTATGTTGGGATCTAATAAATCTGCAAGTACTGTTTAAAGAGACTTTTATTCATACACGGTCATGCAACATGGTGGCAGCGGTAAAAAGTTAAAGTAAATTCAGATATTCAGTACGCGATTAAAAGATAAAGTTATTTATCATGGACAAGCAGAAAACAGTCGCGCAACAGGGCTTACAGACACTAAAAGTGATGCCTCCAGGACAATTCAGTTTTATCCCTGAAGAATGGACAAAATATAAGGTGAGATTTCAACGGTACATGAGTCTTTCGGGTAATGAAAGTATGCCCGAAAAAGAAAAAATTGACTGCTTGCTATATTCAATGGGCGAACAAGCTGAGGATATAATAATACAGTTTAAAGAGATAACTAGCTACAAAATTCTACTAGAACGCTTTGACGATTTTTTTTCTCCAAAAAAGAACGTTATATACGAGCGATATAAATTCAACATTCGTGTGCAAGAAGATTACGAAAAATTCGACGAATTTCTAACAAGTATACACAAATTGGCAGAACACTGCAATTTTGGAACAATAAAAGAAGAATTGATAAGGGACAAGATTGTCACAGGCATGAGAGACAGAAATGCAAGCGAAAGAATGTTGTTAAAAAGTGATTTGACACTAAAGGAAGCTACACTGATTGGGAAGCAAGCAGAAATTCAAAATGAAGAAAATAAAGTAATTAGAAAAAAAAGTGAACTTACGGAGATCAATAAAATAAAAGAAGATAAAAAGCATTATATTCCCAAGGATAACAAGTGCTGGTTTTGTGGTTTAGAACGACACCAACGCTTTAAATGTCCTGCATCAAGAGCAACCTGTCACAAGTGTCAGAGGACAGGGCATTTTGCTAAACTTTGCAGATCACGGATAGTCAGGAAAGTGGATGAAGAAATAACTCAAGAGTTAGAGGTTAGTTTGTGTCAGAGAAAAGAAAAGTTCATTATTGAAGTAAACATTTATCAAGGTGATGTGTATATTGATAAGCTGAATTTTCTTGTTGACACAGGAGCAGACATAACTGCAATACCTGAAAGTGTAGCAAATAAGTATGATCTTCCTTTAGTAAAATGTGTGGATACAGTACGGGGACCAGATGGTACTAAGCTGAAGGTGACAGGTATAATGAAACTTAAATTAAAATACAAGAATTGTGAGTACATAGGTAAAGTTTATATTATAAGTGGATTAAGTTCAGCTATATTAGGCAGACCTTCAATTGATGTAATGAATCTTATAACAATTTGTTCATTATCTCAGCAAGTTCCAAAAACAGGTTTAAATATAGAAAAAGAATTTCCTAACATATTTAATGAGTTGGGTGTATTTAAAGACGAATTTCATATTAAATTAATTGATAAACCCAAATTTTATGTACAAGCGTCACCTAGAACTGTGTCTATTCCATTATTGCCGAAAGTCAAAGCTGAGTTAGATAGATTACAAAAATTGGGCATTGTTAGCCCAATAGAAGAGCCTACAGACTTTGTGTCTCCTATTGTTGTAGTATTTAAAAATGAAAAGGTTAGAATTTGTGGGGACTATACTGAAGTAAATAAAAACATATTACGTGCTGTGTATCCTATTCCTAAGGTAGAGACAACTTTAGCAAATCTTTATGGGGCAAAATACTTTTCAAAAATTGATGCCACTTCAGGGTTTCATCAAATAAAACTAGATGAACCTTCTAAAATGCTCACTACTATTATTACACCCTTTGGTAGGTATATATATCATAGGTTACCTTTTGGGTTTAATTGTGCTCCTGAATATTTTAGTATGAAATTTTCTAATTTGTTTAAAGACCTTAAAGTAGCAATCCACATCGATGACATACTGGTCTATGAGGCTGATAGGGACTCCCATGACAAAACCTTAAGGGAAGTATTAAAAAGACTACATGATGAGGGTTTAACTATAAATAAAGATAAGTGTGTATTTGGAGTAACAAAGATAAATTATTTAGGCCATGAAATTAGTCAAGAAGGAATTACTATAGATCAAGAAAGAATAAAAGCAATTAAAAAGTTTAGGGAACCATCTAATAAAAAAGAATTACTTCAATTTTTGGGCATGGTTAACTTTGTAGGACGTTTTATACATAATAAGTCACAAATTCTAGAGCCACTTCATTCTTTGCTTAGAGATGATCAAATATATGTATGGGATCAACCACAGAAAAATGCATTTATAGAAATAAAAAACCAACTTTATAAGTCACCTACATTGGCACATTATGATCCAAATTCTAAAATTATTGTTTCAGCTGATAGTAGCTCCTTTGGTTTAGGAGCAGCATTAATGCAAGAAAATAAAAAAGGGGATAGACATATAGTTATGTATGCTAGTAGGACTCTTACAAATGCAGAAAAACACTATGCTCAGATCGAGAAAGAATGCTTAGCTCTATCTTGGGCTGCAAATAAATTTCGAGATTACATAGTAGGCATCCACATAGTGCTAGAGACAGATCATAAACCTCTATTGCAAATTTTACAAACAAAACCTCTAGATGACTTAAGTCCTAGATTACTCAGATTTCGATTAAAGCTTATGAGATTTGACTACGAAGTTATATACACACCAGGAAAAGATTTATGTGTAGCGGATGCACTGTCTAGACAACCATTATTACTATCCGAAAATGTAGAAAATAACATAGAACAACCATTTCAATTAAATATGTTTGTCAATGACACATTAACTGATGAGTTGTTGAGTAATATTATTAAAGAACAGGAAAACGATATTATTTGCACTAAATTAAAATATTTTATAGTTAAAGGTTGGCCAGGTAAAAATAAATTAGGAAATTTTAAAGATTACTTTCAGTATAGAAACAATTTTTCGATAGAAAATGGTCTTCTTTTATTTAATTCACGTATAGTAATACCTGAAAATATACAAACAGACATATTAAATAAAATCCACGAGGGTCATTTAGGAATATCTAGATGTAGAGAACGGGCTAAACAAGCTGTATGGTGGCTAGGGTTATCAAAACAAATTGAAAATAAAGTGAAATCCTGTGTGGAATGTATAGAAACACACAAGAATTACAAAGAGGAGATGGTTATAGATGCTGTGCCTGAGAGGCCATGGCAAAGAGTGGGCATAGATCTTTTTAAATTTGAAAATGGTTGGTATATTGTTCTAATAGATTACTTTTCAAGATTCTTAGAAATTTCTAAACTAAAAGACCTTACAGAAGACACTGTAATACTTAATTGTAAAGCAATATTTGCAAGGTATGGGATTCCTGAAGTGGTTAGAAGCGATTGTGGAACTCAATTTAAAAGTAAATTTTGTCTATTTGCAAAACAGTATGGATTTCAACTGATTACTAGTAGTCCTTATTACTCCCAAAGCAATGGTTTAGCAGAATCAGGAGTAAAAATAGCTAAATCACTGTTAAAAAAAAACCAGGATATTTATATGGCTTTGTTAGTATATAGAAATACTCCTTTAGAGCATGGGTATAGTCCAGCTGAATTGATGTTTAGTAGAAAACTTAGAGAAACTCTTCCTATGATTTCAAGTAAATTAAACACACCTGTGATAAAATGGCAAGAAGTAAAAGATAACAGAATAAAAAAAAAGTTAAAAGATGCATATTATTACAATCGGAGACACAGGGCTGCAGACTTAGTGGAGCTTAAGCCTAATGATAGGGTTTTTATCACAGATTTAAAACTATATGGTAAAATTCTAAAAAAGTGTAAAGAACCTCGTTCTTATATAATAGAAACAGTTCGAGGGAAATTTCGGAGGAATCGTTGGCATCTTAATATTGTACCACCTAATGTAACATTAAGAGGGAGAAAAAACAGTGTTAATAATAGCACAGATTATACTAATTATGATTATGCAACTGAATCTCCACATGATAATCCACTTACAAATCTTTCAGTACGGGATTTACCACTCTGTCCATCAAATACTATGACACCTCCAGAAAATAGCAATATTAATAGTGGAAGCAATAGTATCATGAGACCTGAAAGATCTGTGAGGAGGCCAAGATATTTAGATGATTATGTATGTGATTTATAACTTATTTAATCATTAATGTTTAAAAATAATAATAATATAAGTGATTTTAATACACCTCTGGCAAAACATTAACTTTATAAGTTTAAGTTAATAATAGTAAGATTGTAAAAATTACTTATAAATAATAGTATACTAGAATATTATAAAAATTAAACATAGTCAGGACAGTGATTTGTTTAAAATATAAAAATAAAAAAATGTACTATAAACAATACTGAAAATAGTATTTATAAACATATTAACATTATTATTCTCTAATGATTATTAATTGTATTGAAACTGAATGAAACCAAGAACAAGTTAATATTTTTATAAGACTTAATTGTATCTTCAATTGAAAGGGAAAGATGTTGTGACATGCAATGCATGAAATGTAACGCAACTGTCAGTCGGTGGCCGGCCGGTGTGGATCTGTGGTTTGGAGAGTGGTTGTTTGGGGTTAATGCGCAATTGAAGTCGGTGATCATAATATTCTATGTTGGGATCTAATAAATCTGCAAGTACTGTTTAAAGAGACTTTTATTCATACACGGTCATGCAACACTAGATAACGGAGAAATAATGATATCTAATAATATGTATACTATAAATATTAGAAATATACTAAATAAACATATAAACATCCATGACTCGTAAACAAAGGCTCGTACTCATCATACAAACATTTGTTCCTACCGGGATTCGAACCCGGGACCTCTTGATCGAGTAGCCTGGGGTACAGACCACTCGGCCCGGCGGTCGTCAAATTTATTGTCAATTTATGACAAATATATAAATAAAAACATACATATTACATAGTTATTATTCCTCCTCCCGAGGAGCTCGGTGTCGATTACGAAAACAAAGCAACTTTCGCCATGGTCGAACCCGGGATGGGTCAGCCAAAATTTCTAATCTCGAGCTCCGCTGTTTTGTTACCGTAACCGCTTTAACTCACCCGCATTGGGCCAGCGTAGTGGTGCTATGGCCCAAGCTCCTCATGTGTTTCTCCCATGTAGGAAGGCCTGTGCCCAGCAGTGGGACGTATATAGGCCGGTGATGATGATGATGAATAATGTTGTCAGCGCGCCCATACATTTCTTAGTAATATTGGAACGATTGTGACGTCACCTGTTCCGTAGTTCTCCACATCAAACATACCCCTGTATCTGTGAAACTATTGATCTTAGACATATTATTTCTTTTGCAATATTTCATTATGACTTGTCAACTTCTTATTTATGAAATGAAAAAAAGATCAATTACCCTATTCCAAACGTCACGTCAGACATCTTTCCCAATAGTCGATCAGACTAATAACATAGGTATGTTAACGTGATCACTAAAGCCATTTCTACCAGCGTATTTCCTTAAAAAAAACCATCACAAGATGGCTTTGTTTATTCTCCTTAATTACCGTCTATCAATTAATGTAATAGGTCAAATACGGCAGCTATTGTTCGCTGGATTATTATAATTGGCTGCACGTAAGTTGATTGGTCATTACAGCTGAAGGAAATTATCGATTATGAGCATCAATAATCTGCAGGCTGAAGTTGCACAAAGTTCTCCGAAGTTTTCCGAAGTTTAACGAAGCCTTACGAAGTTTCAGAGTGTAATGACAGGCCCTTAATTCCGCTATTTATCTACCTAAGCGGATCGGCAGCGATTCGGTATTTAATATATAAAATAAAAATTTATAAAATAAAAATAAAAAAAAAATATAAAATAAAAATTTTTAAGAAACCCCCGGGCTCATTAATTATTTATCTAACACCATCTCATTGAGACTACCTACTCTAATATTCTTAAGAGCCCAAGCACGCTATATCAACTGTAAGTTTCTAAAGAATTAAACATTCCGCAGACTTTCAGTTCAAGGTTGGTATGTCATGGGAATGTCACCGAAATGACAGTACACCAAATTTCGATTCAATCGGCTCTGTGAAAGCTAGCAAAATCCTTTTATCATTCAGAAAATGAACTGACAGTCATCAAACGCCTGAACTGACTTCATAAATTATAGCTAAGAACCATCCTAATCACGTCAGCTTTCAAATAAAAAACGAAATCGAAATAGGTCCATACACACAGATACACAGATACACAGACAGACACGTCAAACTTATAACACCCCAAGCTGCAAATGATGCTTACTTTGGGCTAGATAATAGGTGTTAGTGAGTGTTTAAAAAAACTATTGAAAGAGTGATATATAAAAAATGGGAAAACAGAACTCAAATTCTGTTGTAAAGTCGTTATTTCTGATTTACCAAGAATCCGAACGCCACTTAACATTTAAAGTACTTAAAATTCTTAATTGGAGACTTAAACTATCAATATGACATCATCATCACTATTAATCAAATGAATATCGATGATCGAAAAAATTTAAGAAAATTGAGGATAAGAACTAATATGTTTCACGTGAAATTCGGATTTTGAAGACGAAGGGAGCTTTTATGACCCCCGACGAAAAAAGAGACCATCATCTCATTTTCTACATGGTAAAAGGGTTTTACTAACTTTCACAGATCCGATTGATTTGAAATTTAGTCTACTGTCACTTCGGTGACATTCTTATGACATACTAACCTTGAGCTGATCCTATACCATCGAAAAGTCTGCGGGATCCTTAATTCTTCAGAAACTAACAGCAGTTAAAGCGTGTTTAGACTCTTATGAATAGTCTCAATGAGATGGTGTTAGATAGATGAGGTCTGCCAATCTACGTCTTGACCTCGGAACTTAAGCAGCGATGGTGGTATGCGTCGCTTCGACCCAACCAGTAGAGCGGCCGTCTTACTTACATTGACGGCCATTCTCCAATTGTCCAGCCACGCAGGAAGTACGTCCAACAATTGCTGCATCTTGGCGGCGGCGGTCGCCGCCTTGCGCGACGAAGCGAAATAAGCACTGTCGTCAGCAAACAGCGCTAGCACCACGTCTCTCTCACCCTCTCGGAGGTTGCCCTGGAGAGTGGGGATGTCGTTGGTGTAGGCGGCGTACAGGCACGGCGACAGGCAGCTTCCTTGGGGCACTCCTGCTTGGAGCGGGCAGGCCTGGGAAAGCGCGTCCTCGACCGAAACGTGGAAGCTACGACCTCTAAGAAATGACGCCACTACTCTCCACATGGCGGGCGGCATGCCGGTGGTGGTGGCAGCTTGTGATTAATAAGGCCGAGGTTACATAATACTATTACAATTGTTTACTGTAGACCGCGCGGTCGAAGCCACTAGCAGAAGCTAGTAAATGTTGTAGTGTATGCAGTCACTACTTGCTATTGGTATTAAAATTAACATATTAAATGCCACGTCTGCCTATCCAAACCCTAGCGATGACACATGGAGTGACATCGCTGACAATTATGTATCTAACTATGATTTCATGCTATGAATTATTGAACGCTAAAACAATAGGTGTAACCCGTGGTAATTATAAGCTTCAGTTTGACTATGTGACCTTTTCAGATTGTTATGTAAAATAATAATGCACTAAGTAAAAGAATTGCAAAAGATCTTTCTTATTTCAGCCGTGAAACAGTTCGCTGTGTATCGCATTGAAGGGAAAGGTAGCCAGTGTAATTACTGGGCATTGACGGCATTTCATCTTAGGCCCCAAGATGACAACGCACCTGCAATATCAAGTTATTGCAGGTGTCTATAGGCGGCGGTAACCGCTTACCATCAGGTGGGCCGTCAGCTTGTTTGTCATCTAGTTGTATAAGAAAAACTTGTTATGGAAGGGAGTACATGTGCTGGCAAAGAATCCATCACACGCAAAGAAATTAATTAACTTGTTTCTGTGTCGTACATGTTTTCTCCTTCCTATAACATGGGTTCCTTCAAAAGAGGCGTCAAAAGCACATTTTGGGCCGGCAAGGTGGAGGTGGCTAGAGCAGTGTCTGAACTGCACCAGCTGTCTTCGCATATGGACTCTTCTTAACGCTTCAAATCAGGCGGTGTGACGTCATTTGCTATGTACAAAAGAATCTACATCCAAAAATAACCCGCAGTGATTGACAACAAAACGGACCCCATTAACTTATTTATTTTTAGCATTCACAAACGAGAAATGCGATAGAACATAATTTATTATTATGTATTAGTTAACACCTAATCACCTACATCCGTCAAAAATTAAATTAGTAGCTTTTAATGGTTAAATAACGATCGATTAGCTATTAGTTTTAATTAATTTCATTAGTATTAATGGGCTTGTGATAAGAAAGCCCAATATTCTTAATTAATCTGATCTACTGCGTAATTCTTTTGTCGTGAAGAAACAGCGAAAACTTAAAATGTAATTCTAGGCGTGAAATTCATCAAAACATTCATTAAGGTTCCGTATTTAACTAAAGGAATAAACTGAGCAAATTAAAAATACCAAGTTAGCGACGAAAAATCTGTTTTGGCCGACTTTTCAACGATTTGTCGCCGAAATCAGATTTCTTAGTCGTTCACCTAGTATTTTCGTTGGTTAGGTTTGGTTAGTATGATGTTATCAACCGAAGTTTAGGGGGCGAGCCTTCACGAGAGGGGACTGACAGTCGTTGGTCTTCTGCTTGGGACGGTATAGCCGATGTCATGCTCTTTGCGCCCCCGCAATACTGTCATTCCGCAGCAAGCTGGGTACATCGCTGAGGGGCTTAGTGGACCTCTTCCATCTCCTCCCGCGGGAGTTGGAAGTTAGGCTGGTAGAGCTTCCCCTCAGCGTTAAAAAAACGTTGCAACGGCGGGCGTTTAGTGCCATTGTGGGAGACGACCTCTCCCTTCCGACCATCATCACGAAGATGCTTGCAAGCGACAGGTCGTGGCTGGCGGCCCTCGCTTGCTGCGAGGACGTGATGTAGGGGAGGATGCAGAGCGTGTGCGGGAAGCAGCCGCCACCTCTGGCATTCGCCGCCGAAGGACAGGGCGGAGGAGAACAGCCTTCGGGCGGCTCCTGCCGCCGTAACATCTTTGGGCTCCGGGAACGGTGGGGGGCCGCATCCCGGCTTGCACAGCACAGTCGGCGCGCAGACTTTAAACGCGAGTAAGCTGAGGGGGAGGGGTTAAGGGTCCTTGTTACAGGCTCTTTCATCCCCTCTTCCTCTCCCCAACAAAACTTTGAGTAGGGACCGGACCGCGGTCAAACCGCCTTGACGACACAACGACAACGGTGAAACGTCTTCGGGCCATCCCGTGATGTCGTCAAAAAGCGGTTCAGAAGGTGCGTCGCTGAGGAGTTACTAGCCCCCCCCCCTCTAGTTGGGGGGAGCTTCTCCACAACGTCAAAAAAAAGTATGATCTTCAGTTAAATACAAGCCTTAACTAAATTAAATACATCCATCCTCTGGCCCATTACATTGTCGGTCTAAATATAGTCGAGAATTTTCGGCATTTTGATCCCTCAAGCGGCGTTCAAACCGGTGGGCTATGAAAATTGAAAAATCAATTGTGTCTGGAATCTTATGTTTGCCGGGTTAAGAATACGTGAGAGACTTCTGAATAAATTAAAAAAAACTCCGCAGCTAACCACAGCTCACCGCACTTACCTTATAACATTAAGAAACCAATATTTGCTCGAAATAACCTCGACATTTCACATCACAAATACCTATCATCATAATATATTTATTCCGCTCAACTTCCTATAGATACATATTTACCACGTGTAAATATACAAGATAATTCAAGTTACCTACTTGTGCATTCGGATTGTGCTGTTCGGTATTTCGATGACAAAGGCTGTGTGAATTTTTGTGATGTCATAAAAAAATATTTAAACAAAAATTAAAACCGACTCCAAAAAACTGAAAAGGATAAAATAATTAAATTTTAGTATATACTAAAATTTAATTATTTTATCCTTTTCAGTTTTTTGGAGTCGGTTTTAATTTTTTTTTTAATATTTTTTTTTCACAACTTTTAGTGATAACTTTTGAAGTTCAAAGCTAGATGGGTGACCGTGAGCTTATATTGATTTCTACTATCGTATCATTTCACTAAAAATTCATAGGAAAGCAAAAATCCGCAATTTCGCATATGTAGACGACTTAATTTTTCCAGTTTTTTTGATTTATAAACTAAACTACCCAATGGATTTTCAAAAATTTTTTATGCGACTTAATGGGAACTATTCCGCATCGAACAAAAAAAGAATAATCAATATCGGTTCACCCAGTCAAAAGTTCTGAGGTAACAAACATAAAAATAAAATTAAAATAAAATAAAAAAACATACAGACGAATTGATAACCTCCTCCTTTTTTGAAGTCGGTTAAAAATGTGATTTTTGACGATTTAAAAGTACTTCTATGCGGCCTCTTTGAATAAAGATATTTTCATACTTTAATGAGCACTAGGGGAGACGCAGGGTAATTTGGAACGAAACCGTCCACATATTTTTTTTTAGCAAAAATAAAAAGACAAGAAATTGCTAAAATACTCACTTATCTAGGATATATATTTTGGAGTCTGGAGGCGCCGTACATACCTTGATTGCTGGTTCTTAGATCCAAGGGTGACGTTCTCCAGGTTCGAGGAGTGACTTTTATTAGTTGTAGTTTTACACTATAAACCACACTTCACAGATACGAATAATGTCTTCATGTACTTCACATGGGTTTCACCTTAGTTTTTGAGAGATATTAATTGCGCGCGGTCTTTGGCAGTACTGACTTTTTGACGTTTTTAAACTCTGTACGGCGCCGAGGAAGGGGAGGATGCAAGGATGTGTGCGTGAATGAGAGTGTGTGCGTGCTGCGTTTAGATATTACTAATTAGTTAAATATACTGCTTTAATTATAGGTTTTTAATATATTTATTTTTTACTTATTTTATTTTGTATTATTAATTATCAAAATGAACTATAACTGGCGTAGCCAACTTCGGGGAGCCTAGAGGTTTCCTCTACATTGTTAAAAATCGAATGAATTCCAAATCAAAGTATGAACTAAGTTTTTTTATTTTTTATTATTATTATTATTACTATTTAAATTAAAATGTTTATTTATTAAAAAAGAGTAATTTATTGAGAAGGTAACGGGCAAAGTCGAGTTACTGGTCGCACATAGCTACTAGTGGCAGTTTTAACCCTTACTGCTCTGATCACGTTATCCTTCCCAGGAAATATCTCTGAAACAACAGCCAAAGGCCAACACAGAGGATGGGTGTTATCATCCTTTATAATTACTACTGTTCCCACGGTAATCGGCCGTGATGGTGTGTTCCATTTACTACGCTGTTGTAAGGATGAAATATACTCAATACTCCATCTCTTCCAATAGCTTTGTACTAATTTATTCATCAACTGATAGCGGGACAATCTATTTTCCGATATAGACGTATCAATTTTTTCTGCGGGTAAGAACTTAAGAGGAGTCATATTTAAAAAATGATTAGGAGTTAAAGCAGTCGGATCCGATGGATCACTAGAAAGAGAACATAGAGGACGACTATTTAATATGCCTTCAATCTGAATCAATATGGTATTAAACTCTTCATAAGTTAATATTTGGTTTCCTATGACCTTAAAGAGATGAGTTTTGACACTTTTTACATTTGTTTCGCTCAGGCCGTTAAAATGTGGTCCGTAAGGTGGACTGTGTTTAAACGTAATTTTATGTTGCGATAAAATATCACTCAAATAATTTTGAAAATCAGTGGACTGTATAAGTGAATAAATTTCGTTTAGTTTACGCTTAGCACCTATGAAATTTGTACCGCCATCACTATATATAATAGAAACAGGACCTCTGCGTGAGATGAATCGTTTGAAAGCAGCTAGAAATAAATCAGAACTAAGATCAGTGACTAGTTCAAGATGCAGGGCCTTAGTAGTTAGACAGGCGAATAAACAAATATAGGTTTTATTACTTTTAATTCCTCGGCGTCGAATATGTGTAGTGAAAAACGGTCCAGCGTAATCTACTGCGGAGTAAACAAAAGCTTTTACTTTAGATACTCTAAACGCGGGAAGATCGCCCATCTGGGGGGTGGTTATGTGAGGTTTAGTTTTAAAACAAATATTGCATTGATGAACAATTTGGCGAGTTAAATTTCTCGCAGATAAAATCCAAAATCTTTGTCTCAACAAAGCTAATAATAAGGCTGGACCTGTATGTAAATTAATCTTATGATAATGGTTTACAATTAATGAAACTATGCGATCTTTAGATGGTAGCAAAATTGGATGTTTTTGGTCGAAATCCAACTGTGAGTGAGATAATCTGCCTCCAACTCTTAGGATGCCATTATAGTCAATAAATGGATTAAGCTTTAAAATTGCCTTATTAAGACAAATTTTATTATTTTTGAGAGAAGAAATTTCCTGCGGAAAATATTTATTTTGAACATATTTAATAATATGAATTTCTGCATATTCCAGATCATTTACAGTTATAATACCATATGAATTTAATAATTTTAAAAAGCGGAAAACATATACTAAAATATTTATAAGCCTTGGCCAAGATGAGACACGATCGGCGATATCACTAATGGGGTGAGAATGCTCCTTGTTGGAAACAAAATAAACAGGTGAGGCTGTTATTTTGTTTTCTTGAATTTCATTAGTATTGCTGTTATTAACCTTGAACTCCTTTATGGGCCAATCAGAGATGGGAGTTGATAACCACGACGGGCCATTGAACCAAAGAGAGTTGTTTACTAAGCCAAGTGGTGTTACAGGACGAGACACAATATCAGCGGGATTTTCAACACCACGAACATGAAACCAATGTGTGGAAGGCAAATGTTCATTTATTAAAGAAATGCGATTAGCAACAAATGTATGATACTTATATGAAGGAGAATGAATCCAAGTAAGTGTCACAGTGGAATCTGAGAATGCATAAATATTGTCTATAACACAGCGTTTACTGAATACTTCGCGTACTGAAGCGATTAACTTAGCGAGTAGAACAGCTGCACATAATTCTAAACGAGCGAGAGTTTTGGTAGGAGATGATACTTTAGACTTAGAAGTTAATAAATTTACTGCCTTTGAGTTCGAATTCTTATCTTTACTAATGTGTACATATATGACTGCACCATAACACTTTTCGCTTGCGTCTGCGAAACCAATAAGCGTGACTTTCAGAGAAGATGTTATACCTACGTGACGCGGTATTTTTACATTTTTTAAGTGAAAGATTTCTTTGTGAAATTGATTCCATTTTTTATTGATGCATTCTGGAACCCTATCGTCCCAATCGAGCTGTAGCTTCCAGCACTCTTGAACTAAAAGTTTCATGAACGCGACAATAGGACTTATAAGTCCTAATGGGTCAAATAAGCGGGCAGTGATTGAGAGGATTGTGCGTTTAGTACAAACATTAGAGTCTACTGGGCTCATAGAAAAATTAAAATAGTCATCAATAGGTTGCCATTGCATACCTATAATCTTTGTAGCTGAATCATGGTCAGCATCAAAATTTATAACATGTGGACTTTTATGAGAATTAGGGATGCATTGCATTAATTGTTTACTATTAGAGATCCACTTGACCAAATTAAAGCCGCCCAAATTAAACATATTAATCATTTCCTCATAAATAATTTCAGCCTTTTTCAGACCATCAATTGAACATACGTAATCGTCCATGAACATATGATTTTCAGCCTCATAAGCTGCTAGAGGATGAGTATCGCGACAGTCATTGGCAAGTTGACGAACAACACGCATGGCGAGGTAAGGTGAACTAGAAACACCGAAACAAACTCGATTGAATTGATAAATATTAATGGGAGCGTTTGAATTGAATCTATACAGGATACATTGAAATTGATGATGCTCAGGAGAAAGTTTGATTTGGAAGTACATCCTTTCGATGTCTGCAGTGAGCGCGATTGAAAACATTCTCAAATTCAGAAGTAAGTCATAGATATGACTCTGTAAATTAGGACCCACGTATAGTAAATCGTTCAGTGATTTTCCTGAAGTTGTTTTACTACCAGCATCCAGTACAATGCGAGTTTTAGAAGTTTCTTTCTCGGGGCGATAAACAGCTCTATGCGGTATATAGTAAGAATGAACAGCCTGTAAAGTATTCTCGACTTTAATCAAGTAGCCCTGATCAATATAAGTTTGAATAGTATTATTATAATCTGTACGTAAATTCAGAGAATCAAGCTTCTTTTCTAAGTTTAGTAAACGTTGTTTGGCTATTCCGTAAGAATTACCTAAGTGTGATGGATCCTTTTTAAATGGTAATTTAACTGAGTATCGACCGGTAGAATCGCGTTCATATGTCGTCTGGAAGAGGCTCTCGCAAGCTTCCTCGTCAGGGCTCAGATGTTTTCTAATAGGGACATTTTCTACTTCCCAAAAGCGTTGTGTTAATTGCTCGAGAGATAAACAATCGGTAGCACAAAAAAATGATTTGTTTGAGTTATTTTTGTTTTGATATGAATTTGTTTCTTGTATTTGACTTGAATATGAACTGTCATGCAGGGCGAAATTAAGGTTATATGAGTGTGATTGTTCATTTATAGGAGGAGTGTCAGTGAGCGGGTGAGTTTGACTGTTATGAGGTTGAGGAGAGTGAGAAACAGTCGTATGAGCGCATGAGTTTTGTAAATTTAATTTGGAATCATGTTTGTGTAAAATATTAGAAGGCGTGTGAGCCCTACCCATGGCGACATATCCGAGCGTGGTTTGAATACCAACCACCGAAGAGGTGGGAGAAGTTACTTTACCAGGCTTAAGTAAGATGGGAAATAATTCATTACCTAAGAGGCAATCTATTATAGCGGGAGCATAAAATTCTTCATCTGCCATTTGTAAATGACGTAAATGAGTCAATTCTGTAGTATCTATTTCAACATTTGGCAAAAAATCAGTTATTGTATCAATCACACGAGCGGTAATGGTATAATAACAACGCTGATCAAAGCGGGAATATATTTTAAATTTTGTTAATCCGAGAGATTTGCTTTCGGTTTGGCCAATCCCCTTGACAGTCGATGCGATTGGGGTAATATTTAAATTTAAACGATCACAACATTTTTTTGTGATAAAATTACTCATGGAACCTGTGTCTAAAAACACGCGAATACTAGTAGGTTCATTGTTTTTATAAACATAAACTGACGCGGTAGGCAGCAATACGGTAGTATTACTTGAGTTATGAGCGGAGGTAATGACTGAGAGTGTGCAATTTTCGCCTTTCTCACATTTAAGCTGGTCTACACACGCAGTTAGCGTAGGTGAAGATTGCTGTGGCGGCGCGTGAGGTGCGGTGTAAGGGGGGCTCGTGCGAGCGATCGGCGCGGGTACCGAACGCGGCCTCTCCGAAAGCAGGGGGGCTAGTCCACGCGAAGTCATTGCGTTTTGATAACGTAGCGGTGAGTAATTATCATTACTGCGGGGGAGTGTCTGCGAAGAGTTTGTAAAGCTAGCACCAGGTACCTTATAATGATCAAGGTGTAATAAGGAATGATGTTTGCGATTGCAAACTGAACATTTATTTATTGACTTACACCTATCTGTGTTATGAAAACCCAAGCAATTCTTACAAAACGAATTCTTATTGACCATGTTAAATCGAGATTGAGGATCTTTACTTAAAAAATATTCACACTTGTATAATGGGTGAGAGTACTCAGCGTTACATATTTTACAAGGCTGTAATTTTCCAGGAGTATAACTTTTATTCAAATTATAATTATTGTCAGACTGAGCAAAAAATGTATGGGTATTTTTTGTTTTAACTTGGAACTTATTTACTTGCTTATTTGGTAAATCTAAGTTTAGTGGTGAGCGAAGCGTTTGTATTTTACTTTGTTCATTTAAAAAATTCTTTAAATCTGAAAATGTAGGAATTTCAGTCTGTCTGCAACTTTGTTCAAATAAGTTAATTAAATCTTTATCCAACTTGTTTATGGCGATATGAGTTATAATAAAATCAGATAAATCATCTATTTTTAAACGGCGGAGGGCAGCCTCTGCTGAGCAAAATTTATCAATAAAATTGTCTATGGACTGGTTGGGTTTATGTTGTAACATATTTTCTAAGTAAATAGAGGCTTGTACTCGGATATCTTGATATTTGCTTAAAAGAGATTTCCAAATTATTTCATAATTTTCTGAAGTGGCTTGGATGCCCGAGCAAATATTGAGTGCCTTTCCGGAGAGACAGCCAATCAAATACTGAATTTTTTCAGTATTTGAGAGCCTGTAATTTGTATGAATCAAACTATTATAATTTTCGTAAAACACTGGCCAACTACTGGGGGAACCATCAAAGGTAGCTAAATGGAGTGGAGGTAACTTGTGATTGAGGCGATCATATTCTCTGTTTTTGACATCAACCTGTTCCTTCAGAGAAGTTTCTGCCTGTTTAATGTAACAATATAATTCGTCAAAGCTACTCAATGCGCTATAATTCGGTTTTGCCTCTGGGTTTTCCCGCATGTATTCAATTATCAAATTATCTAATGTTTCGATAAAATCAGCGCGAGTTTTATCGATAGAAAGCGTTTTGGCTAAAAACTGTAACTTAATAACAGGGTCAGAAACCTTTAGGCTTAAATTGTATAATTCTTGAGCAATTAAAAATAAGCTTTGCTTCTTTTCTTCAAGAATTTTTATTTTGAAATTTTCTATGATACTATCATCTGACGTTAATTTACCCTTTCCACCCATTTTGACTTTTTTATTATAGAAAAAACAATGTTTCTAGAATTTAAACTTTGCAATTTTGTATAATACTTGAGTAAGCTAATATAACACGTAGTTCAATAGCATTACGGGCGGAAGTTGCGTGAATGCTTATTTGTAAATGGCGTATATTGAGAATTCGAGATAGCGGCAATATAATTTAAAATTTGTCCGAGTACGATTAATTAAGCGAAAAAATATAGGTTTATGTATGTAATTTACCTTTAGAAAATTTAAGAAAACACAATTCTCAATAATATTAATAAGATTTACGAGTGATGTAATTGAGTAAGACTTGAGTTGCAACGGCGGATCGCCCAGCCGGCCATGCGGCACGTGTTTAGAGAAATAGAATAAACAAATTTAAGATAATAAGTAGAATTGTAGTGTGTTTATGTATCTTGTAGGGATACGGGGTAATCTCGATCCGGCTCGTTTGGATCATTTCTTGGAGGCGCCGTACATACCTTGATTGCTGGTTCTTAGATCCAAGGGTGACGTTCTCCAGGTTCGAGGAGTGACTTTTATTAGTTGTAGTTTTACACTATAAACCACACTTCACAGATACGAATAATGTCTTCATGTACTTCACATGGGTTTCACCTTAGTTTTTGAGAGATATTAATTGCGCGCGGTCTTTGGCAGTACTGACTTTTTGACGTTTTTAAACTCTGTACGGCGCCGAGGAAGGGGAGGATGCAAGGATGTGTGCGTGAATGAGAGTGTGTGCGTGCTGCGTTTAGATATTACTAATTAGTTAAATATACTGCTTTAATTATAGGTTTTTAATATATTTATTTTTTACTTATTTTATTTTGTATTATTAATTATCAAAATGAACTATAACTGGCGTAGCCAGAGTCTGTACTTCATTTTCTATTGGCTATAAAGAAATAGCTAAATTTTATAATGGCTTGGTGGTTGACAATTTTTTTTTATTACATAAACAAGAAGTATAAAATTCATAGAGAAATATTGCAAAAGAAATAGTATCTAAGATCAATAGTTTCACAGATACAGTGGAATGATTGATGTGTTGCGGCGCAACGTCCGTAAACGGTCCATAGAAAATCTACGGAACACGTGACGTCACTATGTTCCTTTATGTCGACAGCACGTCAAGCGTAACAGTGTGACCTTGAATCCGCCCTTACTGCGTTCGTAATAGAGGCGGCTTTCGTAGTGCGACTGTTATGCTTGATGTGGTGTCGTCTGTACTGACAAAACTGTCAAAATTAATAAATACTATGTAATAAGTATTTTTTTATTCATTGTTGTCATAATAATAGTTGTTTTGATTGATCTCAGTAATGTAATATCATTAACACTACTCATAAATTTTTTGAGAAAATATTAACAATTTTTATGAATTTTCTAAATATTACAATTACAACAATATTCCATTTTTATGTTTGAATTGTTTTTATTGGTAACAGTAGCGTATATTTTCCGAATCTGCCTAAATTAACGTTATATTCAAGCATATGCAACGTCCCAATTCTCTTTATAATTATATTATCAGTAGCCTATTGAATCGGGACTTTATCTCCAGGATATGTTATAACGTAAGTGATACCATTAACGACCCCCTAAAATTTGTATTCTAATACCGCTCGTTTTTTAAATCATTCCTATAAAACATAATATAGATACTAGAAAAGACGTTACAGAAAAATATTTAAGAAAGTTTATTGAGCAACAAAAGGAAAAAAGTTTGTGTATGTAAATAATTAGTGAACCGTGTAATTGGACAGTGAATGGGACGCGCCCGCAACGGACGCACTTTTCATAGTGTTGCGCTACCAGCTACTTAAGTATACCATATTATTACTTAAGGGAATTTACATACATAAAATGTGTCTACGTATATGCTAATACGATATGATAATAATTAATACATTGATTTACTAAATTAACATCTAGTATTAACGTTCGGACTGTTTTTCGTGGTTTAAAACGAATTTTAAATTGGAGCGGTATTAGAAACATATTTTCATAAGTTGCTTCTAATAACGACCCATGACGTTATTAGAATTTTAACAATAATTAGTATTTTTTATTTTATATCCTTTAAAACGCAATTGCAGTTGCCATTTTTAACTTCTTTGATTTCAAAAATATATTGTACATAATTTGATCAATTAACGCCATACGATTATGTCTATGGATTTTCTGTAAAACAAGATTAGATGTTAGCAATTATTTCTATTGGTGTATAGAACTATATTTTGAATAATCATTCATATCAGATTTAATATTTTTTAATACAAAACAAACACATCAATGATTCCTACCCCAGTGAACGCGTGTTTCCTTTAAAATAAATATTTTAGCCAGTTATAGTACATTTTATGGGTCGGTAAAGGAACATAATAATCTTGATACTTAATTCTATTACCAACCCATAGTTAATTCGATAGTATTGCGAGATAAAAGTCACTTTTTTATACACATCCAAGATGTTTAACAAACATTGCATTCGGTTCACCTCGTGGTAAACTATTTCCATAGTCCATGACGCTTACGACACCAAATATTAATAGTGCGTTGTCATCTATGAAACTTTTTAAGATCCTTTGTCGCAGTACCTAATACTTACATTACCTTTGTTAGCTTTATTATTTTTTGGGTTTCCAGAAGCGTTTAAACTGGTCTATAAATGATATTATCTGAACTTCTTACACTATTCTACTAATATTAAATTTACTGATATTTTATAGAAATATGGAGCAGCATAAGCGCAAGCAATATACCTCTGCTTAAATGAATGCTGCTCTCCTAGCTATAAATGAAGGAACCAGTATATACGAAGCTTCGAAAACATACGGTATACCAAGATCTACATTACGCGATAAAAGAAGTAATAAATACACCCATGATTTTTTTTATACCATTAAGGTGGCAAGCAAGCATACGGCCCACCTGATCGTAAGAGGTTACCGTAGCCTATGGACGCTTGCAACACCAGGGGTATCACTTGCGCGTTGCCGACCCTGTAAAAACCTTTTCACGCCTATTTTGAAGAACCCCATGCTGTACTCATTCGAGAAAACCTCTGAAGGGAGCTCATTCCACAACTTGAACGTACGCGGGAGAAAGGTTCTCTGAAACCGTACAGTACGCGACCACTTTGGTTCCAATTTGTGATGATGAAATACCTGCCGGTGGCGAGCGGTGCGATGTTAAAAAAATGAAGCCGTGGGCATCATGTCAAATAATTACTCAGAACACGCCCCGTTATACAAAAGGTAGAACACACACAAGGAGGCAAAATCTCTAGTTAGGCTTGTAGAATCAATACCGCGCGTGAGCTCAGGATCGACTGTGAGCGACTTTGGAGCACGTCAAATGGTCCAAGCTGGTATCTGGGCGCTCCCGCCCATAAATGGTAGCAGTACTCCATATGGGGCCTGACTTGAGACTTATAGAGTAACAGTCTTTGCCCCTAAGTGATATACCGCCGCGCTCTATTGACCACACCAAGCTTCTTGGATGCCAGCTTGACTTTATCCGCCAAATGACTGCGTAAATGCACGTCACTAGAGATATCAACACCAAGGATCCTAATACTCGTAGAGATGAAAAGCGGTGTGTCGAGGAATTGTGGAGCTACAGAGAATGGGGTTTTTTTAGCGGTGAACGTGCAGACTTGTGTCTTAGTGGGGTTGAATTGGACTAAGTTTAGTCGTCCCCAATCGGAGACTCTGATTAGAGACCTCTCAATTTCAGACACAAGTCGACCGCGACTATCCTCCACTGTAGACCGAGGGGTATTAATTCTTATTAATGTTTGTTATGCCTAGTTAGTAAGAAATTAATAGTAAAAGTTTAATTCACTTGAAGACTGTTGTAGAAGCATTAGAACAAGGAAGTTACCTACTATGATGATACTTTAGGTACTGATTAAAACTGTGATTATAATAACAATTGATCTTAAATGTTTTATACTCAATAAATACTTATATTGAATTAATTTTTATTTAATTGTATGGGATCTTTCAGTAGTCGGTAATAGAAACAGAAAAAACGGTAATAGAAAAAAACCTGTCTAATGGGTCGGTGATAGAATCAAATGCTATTTTAGATTAAATTATTTTTTGTTAAATATTGTGCGATTTAATATTTAATTTAAGAACTGAATGTTATAGAATACTCCATTACGATTATGAATAAATACAAACACTTTTCCTAGCATAACGCCTTATATCTAATTTTCTAAAGTCAATCTTATGGCAGCTAAAACTGACGGTAATAGGAGCGTTTACGTTAAATAACAATAATCCGGTGTATAAGGATGCATTTATTTATACCCCATTAAAATATTTTGTTGAATTGAAATGCAAAATATATTCAAGTCAACTTTGCATTGCTACCGGACCCAATTCTGGTATCCGCTTGGTCTGAAATTAGGTGCGGAATGGTGTAGATTTTTTTGTAGTTCATCATATCATCCGCGAGACGCCCACTGCTGGACAAAGGCCTCCCCCAAGGATCTCCAAACTGATAGGTCCTGCGCTGCTTTCATCTATCGGCTTCCCGTGACTCTCACCAGATCGTTGGTCCACCTTGTGAGGCTACCAACGCTGCGTCTCCCGGTACTCCTTCCACAGTAGGCAGGCCACATTGCAACGTGTGTTGTTGACTAGCGTCAACAACACACGTTGCAATGTGGTTTGTGGTTAGCTGTTTCTAGAAACAATAGAAAGTGAAGCACCGTCTCCAAAACATTTCTTTTTAAGTGACAAGTATGAGAACCTAATTAAAAGATAGATATGTTTCAAAAATATATGGAGACCCGGCCAGGTCTATGTAAACTATACTGAAAAATAGGTAAATATACAGAACAGTGATCAATTGTCCGTTTTCTTTTTATTTGCTTTGTTGCGTGGTGCAAAACAAGATTTTTTATAGAAAAAACTGCAACACAGCGAAATATTCATCATGGCGGCAATGTCACTTTGGTGACGTTTAGTTGACTTCTATATCGCGCGCCATATTGATTAACAGTGAAAACGTCGAAAAAATTTAAATTTTTCACAAACAGACTATGGATGAAAAGGAAGTATTTTTCCGGGAAACAGAAGATTTTTTCAGATTTTTTTTAAATGGTACACCTACTTATACAACGACGGGTATGTATGATACATTTCCTTTAATTATTTTATCCTCTTTAGTATTTTAAATTTTTGTTTAAAATTTATTTCGAAAATTAAACATGAGTGTATATATTTTTTTTAATCACGTCAGCATGTCGCCAACTCCATGTAGTTAGCTACTCAAACTTAGTTTCAGAATACTACAGAATCGGCACCACCACGTCCACATGATTTATTAGATAATAAACTTTAATTGGATCCAATATGTTATATTTACTGGGCTACGGTAATTAAGTGATTCGCCAATTAATGTATGACACCAATAAATTATTTTTTTAGTATAAATGTCTATATTAAAAGTTATTAAACTGGTTGCGCGACGCACGCGCACTGTGGGGTTCCAATACTCAATACTCAATCGTTTATTGCATTCCACATGTAGTTACAATAGATGTTTGATTACACAGTAGGAATCACTATGGACCCTGTTGGGCACAACAATAATGGAGAGGAGGAATACTTGTCATAATTATTAGTAATATACAGGGTGGTGCCGTCAATGCGACAATAAATTTTAACATGGGCTATATTAGTCCATAGAAATGGTTTACCACTTTCAAAAATATCGTATTCATTTGATAATTTCATGACATTTGTATGAAATAATGCTGCCAACGTTACACTATTCCATACAAATGTCATTAAATAGCTTTTATATAGCTTATATTTTATAGGCCATGTTTAAATTTATTGTCGCATTGACGGCACCACCCTGAATATGTACCTTATATTGTCATTATTAGTTTCATTATTTTGATTAGTATTTTATCTTTAAAATCTTTAATTAGTTATTATTATAATTATGCCATTATTATTATTATTATTTTTAATTTTATTATTAATTAGATATTTTTATTAGTATTTTATGATTTTAAATAGAAATATAGAAATATAATTTGCGTGTTACCATCACATTATGCAAATTTAAAAGAGGCTTTGCGGTTTGATATTCACTACGGACTTATTAATTTAGTTCAAGGTTATTGTTTAAAAAATACAGTACCTCTAGCATGGACACTTTTAAATTTCGAAAAGCCATCGTATCTTACGTTGGCTTTGTCTGGATTTTGTTTGAAATTTTAAGAGTGCGTGAACGATGCGATTACGATTCTAAATTTATAAATGTTTATAAATGGTGCCGTCAATGCGACAGTAAATTAAAACATGGGCTATATTAGTCCATAGAAATGGTTTGCCACTTTCAAAAACATCTTACTCATTTGATGTTTATTCATGACATTTGTATAAAATAATATATTATTGGCTGCTTAATGTTATAAAATTATAAAATGGATAAGGTGTATTTTTGAAAGTCTGAAAAAAATTTTTACGAACCTATACAGGTTGGTGCCGTCAATGCGACAATAAATTTAAACATGGGCTATATTCTATAATAATTTCATGACATTTGTATGAAATAATGCTGCCAACGTTACACTACTCCATACAAATGTCATGAAATTATCAAATGAATACGATATTTTTGAAAGTGGCAAACCATTTCTATGGACTAATATAGCCCATGTTTTAATTTATTGTCGTATTCGTCACCAACATATATAACTAATGGTAGCCACAGGGAGAGTCCTGCACATAGCGACAAGGACGAAGAGTAAAGATTATTATTATTATTATTTTATTTAGCTCACAAAACTGGTACAATCTAATATATAAAATTTTCGTGTCAAAAATTTAGTTACCATACTGCTCCGAAGCGGCTTGACCGATTTTCATGAAATTTTATATGTATATTCAGTAGGTCTGAGAATCAGCTACTATCTATTTTGTTTTAATTTTAGATTTTTTTATGGCACATGAACGTTTGGGGGATCAGCTAGTCTTCGATAAAATCTTAAATAAAATACATCAAAGTCTTGCTTGATTGCACCCTACTTGATGCAAATACAACATGCGAAATTACAATACATAAAGATTTTCTATATGCCATGTTAAGGAAGAATTAATTAGGTATGTTAATACAATACCATCATTTTAGGGGCTACCTCGTGCACACTAGCGACACCAGTTGATTGTTATTAATTAATAGTGAATTTAGAACATAATAAACAAAAACGCTTTAGAGGATTGCTAAAGAACGGTATTTGTAATTTTTAAAGATGTATCTTGTATGAATTGTCTATCTATAAGTAACCAATTTTTTTATTATTGTTAAAAGTGGCCACTTTCGGCAATAATGAAAGAATAGGTTACATGTAGAGGAATATCTTATACCGAACATATCTCATAAAAATTACAAATACCATTCTTTAGTCATTCACTAAAGCGTTTTTGTTTATTATGTTCTATATTCACCACAATCAATATAAATCAAGTGGTGTCGCTAGTGTCGACGAGGTATCGCCTTAAAGGGTACCCGTTATAACGGTACCGTAATGTTCAGGTCAGATATCCGTATTGAGGAGCTCGGTAGCGTATTGGTTTGAGCGCTCTGGTTTCGAATACGAAAACAAAGCAACTTTCGCGATGGTCGACTCCGGGATGGGTCAACCAAAATTTATAATCTCGAGCTCCTCCGTGCTTCGGAAGGCACGTTAAGCTGTTGGTCCCGGTTGTTACTGCAACCGCTTTAGCCCACCAACCCGCATTGGGCCAGCGTGGTGGTGTTATGGTTGATTAACGGATTATACGGATTCTATTAAGCTATATTTAGGGGCAAAATCAAACTTTGTTTAGCTGAGGCCAGAGAACCGTTGAAGATATCAAATTCAAATCTCACGGAATTGTATGAAGATCACATTCAATTTGTAGAGTGAAAGCATTGCGCGCGGGTAGAGTGCTAACGCAGGTACGCTCGCATCTCCTGGTTTGGCCATTATAACCATAGACTAAAGATATAACACCTTAGGCCCCAGACAGCATGCCATTTGAAAATCGCTATCGCTTATCGCTGAATGAAAAATGTATGGCATTTGCCGTTTATGATCGAGAGTCGGTGTCGATGAGTTCGATGTCAGAAGTCGAATCCCATACATTTTTTGCTTAGCGATAGCGATTATCGTAAGGCATCTTGTCTAGGCCCTCTTGTCTTCGTATGAAAATCACAGCCATCAAACCTCTGCCACTGAGCTCCTTGTACTGCATCTTGCTTGTAAGTCTGTTAAAAAGTTTAACATATTTCGACAGAGTCCATTAATTTAAAACAAAGTGTAACCTATTGTTATTATAATCTTCGAAAGGCGAATAGTCGGGTTATGTCATTGACATATCAATATTACGCAAAATTCCTACTTCATAATATATAAACGCCTTGATCCAGTTTTGTTACAAGTAACCATTATTTATAAGGATAATAATGAGTATAATAAAATCGTTTTAAATAAATTTGAGTTAGATATGGTTTTATTAGATTGGAAAGAGAAATAACATGACACCATGAGGACCAATGCCTAAGCTAGAGCAGGGAATTCATTAACTAATACTGTAAATTGTTATTATAAAAACCATATAAAATATGCATATCCATTTGGTACGAGTAGTACCTAAAGATGAAAGTGACTTTTTCCATCACGCCAAAATTCTAGCTCATTTATTTTGAACAAAGTATTTTTTTGTTAAATTAAAATAAGTTCAAGTTTCATAGAAATATATCTAAACTAGAAAAATTTCACTTCTTGGGGCGGGGATCGAACGCGCGACCTTTCACAATCTGGGTGACTGCTCTAACCATTTGAGCTACCGATGAATTTTATATTTTCAAACATTTATAATAATGTAAAAAATAAATAATAAAATTAAGAATATTAAGGTTTCATGGCTTTCCTTTCTTAAAATTTACCATTTTTGTAAGAGAGATTTAACCCTCATGATCGATCCCATAAAAGTACAGACTTTGTGTTAATTGCTTTTCGGATTTTAGCCGCTTCGATTCCCGGTTGCAGCCAGCGTATTTACTAAAATATTTAAAAACAGTTTTGTTTCTGTGCGAGTATGAGTAGTAGATTAAAGACTTCTTGTGTCAGAAGTATAGGTAATGTTAATTAAGAAGATTTTAGTTTGAAAATGTTATTGACATTGTTTTTTTTGTTTCTCGTGTGTCATTCTATACATAGCAAAAATACAGTAATCATATATTATCCCGAAGACGATTTTCCATATGTGCTAATAAGTTAGAAGAGCATTTTTTGAAAAAGGAAACGTCTACAATAATATGTGCGGAATTTGAGAAGCTAAGTATACATCACGAAAATTTAATTATTTCACAAAATAAGTATTTTAATTTATGGTTGGAGAGTGAAAGTCGTGATGTAGAATTAATTGAAAGAGAGAGCGATAGCGCCGATGAGTATGAGTCGAGGTGGCACTATTTAAAACAGATGGTAAGTGAAATGGTGAAGACCGTAGAAAATACTAAAAGTGAGTCTAATAGAACTGTGAGAGATGCTGAAAGTTGTATTGGGAGCGATGTATCGATCTCCAGAAGACATTTACGATTGCCAAAATTGGAACTTCCCAAATTCAACGGGGATATAAATAAATGGTTACCTTTTTGGGCGCAATTCAAAAAAATCGACTCCGATGAGAAAATAGATAAGGAAGATAAGTTTCAATACTTAATTCAAAGTATGGAGCCGGGAACAAGCGCAAGGGAGCTTGTAGATAGTTTTCCTCCATCAGCAGAAAACTATCCAAAAGTATTGGAGCAGTTAAAACAAAGATTTGCTCGTGACGACCTATTAATTGAACACTACGTACGAGAATTGCTTCAACTAACTCAGACGCAAGCAAAGGGTGGCCCCAACATACCAATAAGGTCACTATATGATAAAATAATGACACAAATATTAGCACTAGAGTCGTTAGGAGTAACGCAGGATAAGTATGCAGCCTTCTTGTACCCGATGGTTGAATCCGCGCTGCCAGTAGATACCTTACGAGCATGGAGTAGATCGCACATTCAGATTGAACAGGGAAGTCAACTATCGAAATTGCTAAACTTTATAAAGATGGAGGTTGAATCTGATGAACGAATACATCTAGCAAGAAATAAGTTCAACAAAGGCTATGATGGCATGAACTGGTCAGATCCATCCGCCGCTTGTTTTGCCGCAGCTAGTAAAAAGACTCAGGAGTTCAAGAATCAGTATGAGAAGCCCGAGTACAGAGTTGATAAAGCGCAAACATGTATTTGGTGCGATAAGCCGGCACACACAAGTTCGGAATGTTTCTGCGCCGCGAAAATGACTCTTGATGAACGGCGCAACTTTCTAAAACGCAAGAACGCTTGCTACATTTGCTTAAAGAGCGGGCACATGGCTAATAAATGTAAGAAGCACGTAAGATGTATTGTTTGTGATAGAAGACACTATCCCATTATGTGTAGCAGCGTGAACAAAACTGACGTAGACAAAAGAGGATCAACTGACAAAACAAAAGACGATCGCAAAACAATATTGAATCAGTCTACACCAACTTTGTTCGGCACGGTTCTTTTACAGACACTAATGGTAAAAGTAGTCAATGGACACAAAACAATGACGGTGCGAGCGTTATTAGATTCAGGTGCACAGCGTTCCTTTGTAAAGAAGACTATTGTGGAGCAGCTGGAACTAGAAGCCATTGGTCAACAAGCTATAAGTCACACATTATTCGGAGGAATAGTGACTAAAAAAGAGATGCATAATTTGTATAATGTACTCGTCACAAATCTTGATGGAAGTTATCATACAATGATCGAAATGTTGGAACAAAGCGATATATGTGGGTATTTACCGAAAGTAAGACATGGTGATTTATTAAGTAAGCTGCATCAAAAAGGTATACGTCTATCCGATTGTGTAAATAGTGTTAGTGATATAAGTATTTTAATAGGGTCTGATGTTCTAGGTAGAATTCTGACGGGACGATCAGAGCGAGTAGACGAGTTGCTGGCAATGGAAACCGGACTGGGTTGGACTGTTCAGGGCCCTGCAGCAGGAGTCTATTGTTCAAGCAACACGGAGGTAAGCACTCTTTCTTGTTCTTTTGACATTGATGACCTCTGGAGTTTAGAAGCGTTGGGTATCAAAGACGATACTGAAGTAAAAAGCAAAAGTAAGGCTGAAACCGAAGTAGTAAATTTTTTTGAGTCAACTGTCAAAGTTAATGATGAAGGGCGCTATGAAATAAAGTTACCATGGAAGGACATGGTTGACACGCTCTCGACGAATTATGTTATAGCTGAGAGAAGAGTAAGATCAACTACAAAGAAATTAATTAAGTTAGGAATTTTAGTTGATTATGATAAGGTCTTTGAGGAATGGTTAGCGAGTGGCATCATTGAGGTGGTGGATGATGATAACAGACAAATAGGTCATTACATTCCCCACCACGCGGTTGTCAAAGAGTCAAGTCTGACTACCAAAATAAGGCCGGTGTTTGACGCGTCTGCATCGGAGAAAAATAAGCTGTCGTTAAACGATTGTTTAGAAAAAGGTAGTAATTTAATTGAGCTCATTCCATCGCTATTGTTAAACTTTAGAAAAGAGGCAATAGGTATTACAGCGGATATTAAAAAAGCATTTTTACAGATATCGGTAAATACAGATGATAGACAATATTTAAAATTTCTATGGTGGCATGATGCGAGTAATCCAGATCGCGGTCTAAGAACATATAGACACTGTAGGGTAGTGTTTGGGGTAACCACAAGTCCGTTTTTGTTATCGGCAACAATTTTACACCATTTGAATAAGTATAACTGTCAGGTGGCAAATATACTGAAAAGCTCTTTTTACGTAGACAATTGTGTAATAAGTGTAAAAAATGAAGAAGACATGGAAAAGTTTATTAATGAAGCGAAAAAAGTAATGAATGAAGGGTTGTTCGAGTTGAGGTGTTGGGTAACTGGTCCTATTATTACGGATGGAGAAGATTGTTGCATTTCTGTCTTAGGTTTAATATGGGATCCGAAGAAAGATGAACTGTCTTGTAAGTTGCCAACGATAACAAATGATGTACAAAAAGTAACAAAAAGAGTGTTGTTGTCGATCGCACAAAGTATTTTTGACCCTTTAGGTTTTGTGGCTCCCGTAACATTAGTACCTAAATTAATAATTCAAGAATGTTGGAGAAGAAATATCGATTGGGATACAGTTTTGCCTACAGAGTTACTTGAACGTATACAAAACTGGCTGAAGTATCTCGATTGTCTGAGGGATTGCAAATTGCCTCGACGGTTAAGTCAGGCTGACTTAGGGATGTGCGAGAACTCACTACACATCTTCTGCGATGCCAGTCAATTCGCATATTCAACGTGCATATATCTACGATCAGAAGTCAACGATATTGTATCAGTGCAGTTGATCATGGCGAAGGCAAGAGTCACGCCGACTAAGGCAATCACGATGCCGAGACTAGAATTGATTGCCGCTTTACTGGGAACACGTTTAGCTGCAGACGTCAAAAAAGCGTTACAGCTGAATTGTAAAGAGTATTATTGGTCAGATTCGAGTATAGCTCTAGCGTGGATAAAGAGGAGAGTTGGCCTAAACGTCTTCGTACATAACAGAGTTGCAGAAATAGTGCAAAGATCGAACGTGGAAGATTGGCGTCACGTGCCAGGTGAGATTAATCCCGCCGATTTACCCTCTCGGGGTTGCAATGCACAACAACTGTTAAAGTCGAGATGGTGGGAGGGTCCAGCTTGGCTCAAAAGATCAAGTTTGGAGTGGCCAAGTTCAAATCCTACTCCCTGTGAAGATGAAGTGGAGAAGGAAGTAAAGAAGAATACTTTAACGGTGCAAGAAACTGAAAGATTTTCTGACCGTTTACTTTATTTTAGCAAGTACTCTAAGATTGTCAGAACCATAGCATGGTGTTGTAGATTTGTAAATAACTGTAAATTAAGTTACCTAGGAAGAGTAAACGTAGACCTGTCTGGAAAGGAGTATGAAGATGCTGAGATGAAGCTACTAAGGCTGGTTCAGAAAGAGAATAGAGACACAGTCGATGACTTGAAGATAGAAACTGTAGAAAATGAAAATGGTATAATATGCGTTAAGACGCGACTGACTCTGGCCGACGACTTTAATAACTTCAAGTTGCCGATTCTGTTACCGAATAAAAACGTGATTGTTGGAAGACTAGTGGCGCAGCAGCATATCGCGTGTGGTCACGCAGGATCACAAACACTTATCAATATGCTGCGAGAAAATTATTGGATTGTGGGGATTAGGAGACTAGCTAAAAAAACCGTACGGGAATGCATTGTCTGTAGGCGGCATAGCGCAAAACCGTGCTCGGTGTCACTTCCTCCACTTCCACTAAACAGGATCACCAGTGGTGACGCCTTTGAAGTGGCAGGAGTCGACCTCGCTGGTCCATTATATTTACGGTCAGGTGAAAAGTGTTGGGTTGTGTTGTTTACTTGCGCCACCTATAGAGCAGTACACTTAGATATTACATTGTCACTGTCGGCTGAAGATTTTCTGTTAACGTTAAAAAGGTTTATAGCTAGAAGAGGAAATTTAAAAGTTATCTACAGTGACAACGGAACGAATTTTCGAGGCGCGAAAAACTTAATGGATACTGTAGACTGGGAGAGTGTAGCGGCAAGGAGCAGCGTTATTAAAATAGAATGGCGCTTTATACCTCCACAAGCGCCATGGTGGGGAGGATTTTGGGAACGCATGGTTGGTCTCACAAAGAATATCTTAAGACGTATGTTAGGCAGGGCGTCCTTAAGTCACGTGGAGCTATATACCACTTTGTGCGAGGTAGAGGCAGTAGTAAACTCTCGTCCGTTGACGTATATATCTGACAACACCGAAAATTTGAAGCCACTCACGCCATTAATGTTTATACAAAATAGAGTAAAAGACAAGTTCAATTTAGATTGTTTAGACTCAAAAGGGTTTACTGTTCGGTGGCAGTACATTCAAAAACTTACCTTAGATTTAAAACGTCGTTTTCGTAACGAATATTTAGCAACCTTAGTAGAATACAAGAGTAAAAGTAGATCTCAAAGAATTAGGAGTGGGGATGTGGTTTTAATTGGGTCAGATAACCTCAAACGCGTCAACTGGCCATTAGGGCTAGTTTTGGAGACATATGAGGGGGTTGACGGTTTGGGTCGTGTGGCTCGAATTAAGACGATGAACGGGGAACTAGTTAGACCGCTCCAGAGGTTATATCCACTAGAGGTTTCCATGTCAGGAGAACAGGGAAGGGTAGTGGAAGATGCTACTGGGGGTCCTGGACAGGCTAGCGAACCAGAAGGTGGAACGTTGCCACACAGGGTCTCTCGCACTGGGCGTCCTATCAGAGTTCCACGTAAGTTAGATTTGTAAATGTTATAATTAGTTATTGAGTTTATTGCAGAGTTATGTTTAGGTTTCTCCGGCTCTGCAATGGCGGGAGTATGTGCGAGTATGAGTAGTAGATTAAAGACTTCTTGTGTCAGAAGTATAGGTAATGTTAATTAAGAAGATTTTAGTTTGAAAATGTTATTGACATTGATTTTTTTGTTTCTCGTGTGTCATTCTATACATAGCAAAAATATAGTAATCATATATTATCTCTATTGCGTTGTTTTCTTGATTTTATTTAAAACGTAGTAGGGCAAGGCCCAGTGCCGGTGTAGTGAGCTTCCACAGGCTGTGTCGGCTATCCGTACGACCCCAAAACTTTCCTGAACAGTTTCTTTTTAGAAATAAAGAATTGTTTCGTTTTCAGTTAATTTTGCTAATCCAGTATTTATAATATTTTCCCTGCAGGTGTGGCTAAAATTCCATGTATCATCCAACTATTATAAAAAGTGTTAGTTTATAAATCAATGTATGTATGTTTGTCTCATAAGCACTCCGAAATCGAATCTGATTAATTCAGATTGTGATGAATGAGAAATTGTTTTCTGGGGACGCCCGTAAAGGTGTCTGGGTTATTATTATTTTTATTATTGTTATTTATTATAAAATACAGTTATCTCTTTACGGCCATTGTAATGAATGACGGGTGCAGCTAGTAATATCACTTAAAGATTCCAATGTCTAATTAAATAAACAACGGTGGCCATTGCAGAAAATTATTTTTCTGGTTTTCGCTCAGACTGGCTATTTGTTGGGCGAAACAACTTTTTTTATATGACATGGAAATCAAACGAGCGTACGGGCCGCCTGTTACCGTAGACGCTCCTAGCACCTTGGGCACACTAAAATGAAATGAAAATAAAATGAAACGAAAAGAAAACTAAGTAAACGGGTCAACGGGTGATCTTCTAGCGTACTTAATGCATGTCTGGGGTGAAGCCATTGACAAACGTGGTGAGTCACTGGCAGTTAGCCTTGACATTGCCAAAGCGTTCGATCGGGTCTGGCACAGGGCTCTTCTCTCCAAGCTCCCGGCATACGGTCTGCCCGCTCAGCTCTGTAACTGGATTGCCGGCTTCCTGCATGAGCGAAGAATTAAGAAAGAAAGAGCTCGCAGATGGATGCGCTTCGCGGTTCATGTCAGTGAATGCTGGTGTACCACAAGGCTCTGTTCTATCCCCCACACTCTTTCTTCTTCATATCAATGACATGATTCCGTTAGGAAACATTCATTGCTATGCAGATGACAGTACAGTGCATGGGGGATATTACGGTCGCCCAGGGGCTGGGCGCGCTGAAACCGAGAGGGAGAGAGAGAATCTTACCATTGAGCTCGACAGGGTGTTGAACCTCGTATCTGAATGGGGATCTAACAATCTTGTTGAGTTCAATGCTAAGAAAACACAGGTGTGCGCGTTTACAGCCAAAATGTCGCCGTTCCTTCCCCTTCCGTCTCTTCAGGGCACGACTCTTTCGGCACAGGGCTCCCTCAACTTGCTAGGTATGGAGATATGTTGCGATCTGAATTCCAGGAACTACATCGAAACCGTGATAAAAACAGCCTCACGGAAGCTCGGTGTCCTGAACAAGGTGCGTCGATTCTTCACGCCTGACCAATTATGCCTGCTGTATAAAACTCAGGTCCGGTCTTGCGTGGAATATTGCTCGCACTTGTGGGATGGCTCCGCCAAGTACCTAGTCGATGCCCTGGACAGATTGCAGCGTCGTGCTGTCCGTATCGTTGGCGATGTAGAGGTCACCAACAACCTCGAGCCTCTGCAATTGCGTCGAGACATTGCGTCGCTTAGCGCCTTCTATCGGCTATATCACGGAGAGTGTTCTGAGGAGCTATTTGACCTTATCCCACCTTCCCCATTCCTACTCAGGAGCACGCGTGCCGGTCTTCGCAGTCATCAATTCACTGTCTCCACCTCAACATCACGTACAAAGAAATTTAGTGCCTCGTTTCTTTGTCGAACTTCCAGAACTTGGAATTCTTTGCCAGCACATGTGTTCCCTCCTTCCTATAACATGGGTTCCTTCAAAAAAGGCGTGAAAAAGCACCTTTCGGGCCGGCAAGGTGGAGGCAGCTAGAGCAGTGTCTGAACTGCACTAGCTGTCTTCGCATATGGACTCTTCTTACTGCTTCACATCAGGTGGTGTTGAGTCATTTGTCGTGCTTAGTATATAAAAAAAAAAATATAAGTAAAAACGAAAGGATAACGAAAGTAAGACAAAATAAAAACGAAAGGATAACGCAAGTAAGACAAAATAAAAACGAAATGAAAAAAAATATTAATAGAAATGAAAACGAAATGAACTTTACTATTTCAGCAGTAAAACAGTTTGCAGTGTTTCGGTTTGAAGGAAAAGGTAGCCAGTGTTATTTATTACTCGGCATGGAAGGTTTTCATCTTAGCCCTCGGTACCAAGTACCAAGTGATCGCAGGTGGCTATACACTTTCCAAGTGGACTTTCAGCTTGCTTATCATCTATTTGTATAAGAAAACGCTTTCTCTGTGAGTTCAGGTGACCTTACTGACCGCAGTGGCACATAACTTAATGCAATACATAATCAGTTCCCAGAGGCCGACGTATTATCCCAACAAATGTGTACTTTCAGTCAGTATGTAAATATTGAATGTATTACAATTATTAACCAGTGTACGTTTTGGTTTAGTACTGTAAGTCCACTGTTGTAATTAAATAAATAAATAACACGACATTGAATACGACACGACTTGCAGTAGATACAATAATAAAAATATTTGTACACTCACACCTATTATCTAGCCACAAGTAAGCATCATTAAGAGCTAGTGATGCTAGATAACGGAGAAATAATGATAATTATATGTATACGGGGTGGTGCCGTCAATGCGACAATAAATTAAAGATGGGCTATATTAGTCCATAGAAATGGTTTGCCACTTTCAAAAACAACTTATTCATTTGATAATTTCATGACATTTCTATGAAATAATGCTGCCAATGTTATACTATTTCATACAAATGTCATAAAATTATCAAATGAATAAGATGTCTTTGGTAACACCATTCTGTATAAATATTAGAAATGTACTAAACTCGACTAACTGGTAAACAAATGCTCGTACTCATTATAAAAACCCCTGCCCCTACCGGCATTGGAACCCGGGACCTCTGACCCAGTAGCCTGTATAGTTAGGAGTACTGACCAATCAGAACGACGGTCGCCAAAATAAGACAAAGGATCAAGCCCATACAGCCATGTCTGATGTAATTTATTATTTCTGCAATAATTTCATTGAGTGGAGTTTTTGAGTGACCCTGTGTTGTCTTTGGCCCCGAGCAATAGCCTAAAGTTTGGAGTCACAGAACCATCATTGTGAACGTCAAGACTTATATCGAAAGGTTGACATTTAAGATGAGTCAAGGGAACGTACTTACTAGATCATTAATCATGAAGTGTACTTAGAATTAATGGTTTAGTAATAATATTTTACACTCATAATTCTCTCGCCGACATTTTTTTGTTTTTTTTTTACTTTTTCTTAAAAAGAGACGACAAAGGGTCAAACACATACAGCCATGTCGCATGTATTTTGTATTCTGCATTTGAGTGCAGATGTTCAACGCGTCTTGGAAGAATTTGTCGCCAGTATATGCGCCAAGTCAATGCGCATAGCTGTGACAGAAATAAAAACACAATAAAAATGCGCAGACACGTTTTAATCCCAAATTTGTTTTTACGTTTACTAATGAGTGTTATTCAGATACACATACGTGAACGAATTATTGAATTGTAAGATTAGACATTATTTTGATGGAAGATTTTGGAAAACAAAATGTTACCTGTTTTTTTACAATAATAGTTTTTTACTGACTTGAACATTTTTCAAACAACCTTTATTGACATGTGAGAGGAACAGACATTGCTGAATTTATATCCCGTTCTTCTGAGAACAAGAATCCCCGGTTGATTTTGAACGGA